>OX419719.1:75114174-75849174 GCA_948474765.1 Patella depressa
CATCAACAAGTCACGTAGCTACCCAAACAACGGCGTCGTCTAAACCAGGTAACGTTTTCAATTTATATCAGAGTATGTTATGTCCTTCTGTAATGTACCATTTTAGGTAATGAAGGCTGGCATGCCTTGCAATGTACTACGAAGGTAATTTTGCCCGAACGCAACGGCACTAAAACCTCCGCTTGTATCGAATTGAAACTGAAAAGCGTTCTTTTAGGTGCGTGCTGAACTGGCAGAAACGTCGCCGTATGGGCAACATATTAGCCATGTAAACTCCTCAATTGTTGTCAGGTGTGTTAGAAATATTGACTAAAGCCTGCCTTGCGTACAACACCCGTCACTACGTGTTGGCGGTGACTATGAACTACCCGTTGAACAACCTGACCAATTCCGGAAATAGAAAACATGTACTGCCAGATGTCATACACGAGGCAGGGTTTACTCCATGTAATTGACTGACTATGTATTCCTGGTGGAGGACCACTAATTATAGCATTTCCAGTTGTGGAATTAGAAAACATATAGAGTATACCCCACCACGACACCAACTACGACCTGGAGCCAATTGAACATGGACTCCGGGTTGAAGACCACTCCTGGAAATAGAAACATATAGATTTTGTTTAAAATTTCAGTTTGTGGCACAAAGTGGGAATGGGTTCCTGCAACCCAACATTGTTACCGATTCTCAGAAGATAGTTTGAACTGGTCTGATGCCAGGTTAGAATGTAGACGAGGTGGCGGAAATTTATTAAGCATTACATCGACGTCCGAACAACACTATATAACAGGTACGAGCTCATTTTTCAGACGTATACCTGTTGCAAATTTTATATAACGAACAACCAACCCCTAACTCTGCACTTGTTAAAACTTGCTATATTATGGACACTACAAACATTTTAAATGTTACAAATTTTCGCATTACCGCTGTGAAACACATTATGGTCGCCTAGACAACACTTGGTTTTCTCTAGATCCCCACGGGTAAAGACCTCAACGCAGAACCGACATTGTGTGGAGTAAAATTGTACCCTGTAATATGTAATGAAAATGTTTGTGTTGAGTGACGTTAAAACCCATCTCTTTCAATTTGTGTTGACTGGACGTTAACCACCAGCGGCTCTCTCCCTTTCTCTCTCTCTATCTCTCTCTCTCTCTTTTAATATATGTATATATATATATATTGCAGATCACATCGCAGCTCGTGAGTTGGGTTATATCTGGATTGGTTTAAACGATATGTCTCGAGCAGGATTCTGGCAATGGTCAGATAATTCGACCCTTACTTCCCTCAACTGGATAAAAGGTAATTATTGCACTGATAATTTTTGAAAGTAAAACTAATGATTTTTAGTTTCTGTTACAAGTCATTTGAACAAAAGTAAAAAATTATCTATATTTTAATCAATTTAAAGTGCAACTAAAAAGACAATGTATTTTGGTTTGATCGAATTGTAGTGGGTTATGACACTTTTAACGATTGTAATACCCTTTGGTTTGCATCATGCACCTTTGCCTTTCTAAAGGGTTATATCATCTTGAACCTAACTAAATCATATTCAGTATAGACATCGTATCACTTTTATAATAAATGTTGATACAATGGATAACAGTGAAAACGAGAACTAGAACTAAATCGTATCTAACTTCTTAATTGTAACTTTGAATTTTAAAGGCTTAGTATAGTATATTGTACACAGTGAATAGTCCATTTTCTGATTACACTATTTTGCCTATTCCGATTTTTCAGGACTGTAATACCCTGTGGTCTGTGTCATGCACTTTATACAGCCTCGATTTGGAAGGGTGTTAATTAATGGCAATCATTAGTGACCTCACTAATCCTTTATATGCACCTTGCCTTTGATCATGTTGTTCTCGTGCCTTTGATCTTGTTATTGTCTTGCATTGTTTCTGATTTGTTGATATTACTTGTATATATTTAATTGCCCTACACATTAGTTACTGTACTGGGGGGTTGGGATGGCCTAGTGGTCTAGAGTGCTGCGCTTCGACCGGTCACCTCTGGTTTGCGGCTGTGGTTTCAATCCCTGGTGTGAGCATATGTGGCATGGAGATATGGGCGCCTTCTCAACCTCGTGGGTTTTCTCCGGGCACTCCGGTTTCCCCCCACTGCTAAAGACCCCTACGCGCAAGCCAATTATTGAAATAAAAATAAACCATATGTTAGTCTCGAAATGACCTGGTTTGTGTCGAGTGGACGTTAAACCCCATTTTTCTCTCTCTCTCTCTGTGTTACTGTACTTGCTTGAAAACCTTAAGAGAATACTCTATGAAACATCGACCAAATAAAATCAGTAATTGTTCTCCCATAAGTATGTGTTACAGCTTAATGTTATAAAACTGGATGTGTTTTTTTCAGGGGAGCCAGATAACAGTGGAGAATGTGTTGCTATTATTACCACACAGCCGGGGTGGATCGACCTACCTTGTCACTACCAAAATAAATATATCTGTAAAAAAACAGGACCTTCAGGTACGCTGAATTATTTTTGTTATGTATAAAGGCAAAAGCGTATATTTTTATTCTTGTCAATTTTATTTCGAGGCCGGGGCTGTGAGTCTATTAGTGGTCTGACACCTGCTGTAGATTGTCTGGGCATGTCATGGTACATGAGTAGTATTGCTAATCATACTTTATGGGTTTTCACCCACTTTTAAAGACCTCTGAAAGAATGTAACTGATAGATATGTATGGCGGTATATTAGTGCCAAAATTCTAACATGCTATCGTCTAATTTCTAACCTCCATTCATGTAACTTATAACCTCCATTCATGTAACTTCTAACTTCCATTCACGTAATTTCTAATTTAAGACAATGTATAATTCAACTTCTTTATTTGTTCAGTGTAAATATCAATTCTATTTCATCTTATTTCTATTATTGAGGCGAAAAATGTCTACTTCACTGTGGTATTACATGTTAAGCATGAACGGCAAACAAATTTAGAATTTTGATACTTCTACCTAGCAACCATCATTATGACATCGTTTGGTGTCGCCACCGTGTGCTCAATTGGGTGATTGCGCACCTGATCGGGACCATTATTTGGTATAAACGACCCATTCTTCGTTTGGTTGAAGGTTGGAAGGCGTACTGAGAGAGAGAGAGAGAGAGAGAGAGAGAGCGGTCACTTAGTATTAAACTCAGTATCTGTGTAGGCCTATCCATAACATTTATACCCTGTGTTAATATAGACCAACTGCATATAAATATTAATTATTGGCTCAACCGTAAAAAAATAAAATAAAATTCTGCAAATCCCGTTTAGCGTATATTTGAAATAGAAAATGAAATGAAATGAAAGAGGGTTTAACGCCCTACTGTTCTGTTCCGAACCGGGCTAATGGAGACGGATATACTCCATACAGTGTGCTTTAGGGAAATATTGCCCGGAGAGCGGATCTGCGACCTGGACTTATATCGAAGTCTAGCGGTCACTGGATCTTTTACGTGCACGCCAACATGTACATGGAACCTCGGGTTTTCATCCAATCGGAACGACAAGACACTAATAAGGGGGAACCACGCCAGAAAATCTGGATGAACTTTTTTCGACCAATGCAGGGATCGAACTCCCGACCCACAGCCTAGCGAGCCTGCGTCTTACCCACTTAGCCACGGTATTCGAAATAATATTTGCAAACCATACATTTATATCACGTTCAATGTTGTTTAGAGGGTAGGATGGCCGAATGGTTAGCACGTGCACGCTGTAACATAAGGTCTGTCATTGAATAAACTGGCGTGGTTTCGATTTCCCGTTTTTACGTGACATGGCGCCTTTCCAACCTCGTGGGTTTTCTCCGGGTCCTCCGGTTTCCTCCCACTGCTACCGAAATGACCTGGTTGGTGTCGAGTGGATGTTAAACCCCATGTCCCCATCTCTCTCTCCCGATGTTGTTTTCAATTTTAACACCCAGGCAAGCCACTCAATCTGACGAAGAGCGAGTGGTTTGTATCAATAGAATGGTCCCGATCAGGTGCTCAATCGCCAAACTGAGCACACGGTGGCGACACCAAACGATGTCATAATGATGGTTGCTAGGTAGAAGTATCAAATTTCTAAATTTGTTTGCCGTTCATGCTTAACATGTAATACCACAATGAAGTAGACATTTTTCGCCCCAATATTAGAAATAAGATGAAATAGAATTGATATTTACACTGAACAAATAAAGAAGTTGAATTATACATTGTCTTAATTTAGAAATTACATGGATGGAGGTTAGAAATTACATGAATGGAGGTTAGAAATTACATGAATAGAAGTAAGAAATTAGACGAAAGCATGTTAGAATTTTGGCACTAATATACCGCCATATATATGTAGTTATACCGTATATTTTGAGCCTAATGTCATTGTCGTTTGTAAGTTTTTAAAATATAATTTCTTGGACTGTTTTACGTATTTATAAAGTATAATAATTAATGTCACCATTGCTTTGCCTCCGATGGGACGAAAAACGGAGGTCCCGTACATGCTGGCCTATTTAAAGGAGAATATACGTCTATTAATAGCATTTAACCTATATAAAGGAGAATAGAGTCTATTTAAAGGGGACTAGACGTCTATTAATACAATTTAACCTATTTAAAGGGGACTAGACGTCTATTAATACAATTTAACCTTTGAAAGAAGGGACTAGACGTTTATTAATACCATTTAACCTATTTAAGGGGGGACTAGACGTTTATTAATACAATTTAACCTATTTAAGAGGGGACTAACCGTCTATTCATACAATTTAAACTATTTCAGAAGGGACTAGACTAGACGTCTATTAATACAATTTAACCTTATAAGTGGGGTATGCACGTCTATTGATAAAATTTGGCTTTATTGTAAAGAATAAAATACCTCTATTGATATTATATTTGTATTACAGGAACCGTCAGCACCTTGCCTGTTATTACCACCTCACCAGCTTCTGTACAAGGTACGCGTATGATAGTCGTCACTTCACTAGAGATTTATTTGATAATATTTGGCAGAGAAAAACTAAAACCATTTTATAATGAATTTATTAGCACCCCCCATCTTCTTTTCAAAATTAATCGATGAAACGATATGAAATTGGACTTAACGTGCTACATGTTTGTATTTATTGTGTTTCTGAAAACGGAACTATGCCATGCAGAGAAGGAAAGCCAAAGGCGGATTCAATGGGGGGGGGGCGCGAGGGGCCCCCACTAATTTTCGACAGTGCCCTTTTTTACTGCTGAAAGTGCCTTTTCTCAGACCCAAATATGTCCGTTCCGAACGTTACTTAGACGAAAATATCAGCCAAATTGCTCTTGGAATGATGGCTACTGATGCAAGGATATGACAGATAATTTTCTTGGGACACCACCACCCCCCTCAAACCCCCCTCTCAGCGGCATGCCCCGTTTCCGAGGTCAGTGCCTTTATTTTGCGCCGCCGCCCCCTTTTCAATATCCTTAGATGCGCCCCCTGAAAGCGATTGTTCCGCATACATGTACGGGCAGTCAAATGTCAACACCAGGTGTTTGGCACCATCTATAGGATTTGTGACCGCGTACGCTCTTGGGTGTCTTGTGTCGACAGTGGAATACAAAGCGGTTATAGTTGCTTCTCCCGAATCACGCACAGATTGTTTTCAGGTCGCAGATGTCTCGTTTCTCAATTGGACCTTTCTTATCGATTGTGTTATACTTATATTTTCACAACCTTGTATTTTTCTGGCGTTTTTTAAAACAATATATTTATTCAATCAGTATATGAATTTGTACTGTGTTTATGAGTAACCCTTCTCTTTGTTTTTTTATCGCTTAAAGGTTGTGGACCATCTTGGGATTCGTCTGTGATAACTAACACATGTTATATGTTCTCTGATAAATCATTAAACTGGATGAATGCTAGACATGATTGCCGGAGTATGGGTGGTGATCTGTTGAGTGTAACCTCAAAAATTGAACAAAACTACATCAGAGGTATAATATATGGATTTAATGTAACACTGTAAAATTAGTGTCGTGTTTTGTGTTGGTAGGTTGTCTCCCCTGTAGCGAGTTGTTTGTATTCATTTTGAATGACGCACGTAACACGGCGTTTAATTAAAAAAAAAAAGGTGTGTTAGCTAGAACCGATAGATTGTCCCTGCTTACAATTAAATATTTCTATTTCTTTCGAGAATCATGGATTCCATTTCTATAAGCACAAGCCTTGTTGAATTAAATGATTGGTCAACAAAAGGTAAAAGAGAGGACAGGTGTGCAGACAGAACAGACAATACAAATTTAAGCTTGCAGTATCTTGGTTCCTCGAGGTATACATTAACCGGCGTGGTTGACCACTCACAGTTTGATTGTCGATTTAATTCTTGCAAAACACAAGACCATGAGCAGCAATATCAATGTTTTTACCACAAGGTATTCGTGACTACCACGGATTTACGTGGGATGGACGTTTTAACAGTTCAGGCATGGTTAAATATCAATAAATCCTCTGTCTATTCGAAGCATTGAGTGTGTGTTTTTTATAGTACAAAATTTGGGTTTACTTGTCTCCACAACACTAGGATCGGGAAGATATGTTATATAACCAGCGTTCTAGTTAATGTGAGGCCCGTTACGGAGTGTTCTTGGCGTGTGATACACGACACTGTGAGTAAACCATTAGAAACTGACGTCACAGGGTCAAAAGTCACACTATAACCTGTTACCCCACCTTCCACAACAATTTGTCAGATCTTCGTGTAGTCTAGGCCATCGAAATATAAAAAAACGAAACGAAATATAGATCTGTATTATTATCAGATTGACGCACGTGGTATTTAAGTCGGATTATGGAAAGTGGCGACCCCTATGTGTTTGTTCGTTGTTTTATTGCATGTAATGGTTTGTAATATCTTATAGATCGTATCAGCGAACAGAATATGGCCTTGATATGGATTGGATTAAATGATTTAAATGCAACAGGAATCTGGCGATGGACAGATGGGACACCTTTAGATTATGTTACCTGGGGAAAAGGTAAACCTTACTATTTGCTTTACTAAATATTACAATACAATGAAATTAAACAAAAATACATTTTACAAATCTGATATGACAAATGTTTTTATTGCGTTTCAAAAAATATATATGCAAATGCAAGATACAAATTTTCATTTTAGTGTACAATTGTCGAAGTAGTACATTAAGAATTATGATCTGTTTGGTCTTCCATACAGGTAACCCATAATATTTAAAGTGAAACACCGCTTCGATAGGTGTGTGTGTGTGTGTTGGTGGTGGGGGGGGCTGGCGGGCTAGTGGTTTCGACCTCTAGCTGACCGGTCACCTCTGGCTTGCGGCTGTTGTTTCGATCACTAGTGTGAGCGTATGTGGCATGGAGATAGGGGCGCCTTCTCAACCTCGTGGGTTTCCTTCGGGCACTCTGGTTTTCTCCCATTGCTAAGGATCCCTACGCGCAAGCGAATTATTGAAATAAGATTAAAACCATGTGTTAGTCCCGAAATGACCTAGTTTGTGTCGAGTGTACGTTAAAGCCCATTTCTCTCTCTCTCTCTCCGTTTCGATCACTTTTTGACTAATATAAGGTTGTCTTATCAGGGACTCACGCGCTTACGTGTCGTCTCGGGTCAAACTTTTCAGTGACGCCCATAATCCTTTGTGTTATATGGAATAGGTTTTCCCCAGAGTGAGAAGGATGGTGATCGTGATTGTGTATCAATCAACACAGAAAAAGATGGTTGGAGTAACTGGGATTGCTATCATAGTTCTAAATATATATGTAAAAAAACATATCCGGCAGGTACGTGAGTATTTTAATTCTTAAAGAGATACAAGCATTTTTATTGTGATATTAGCATCATGGGATAAAAACATCTACATGTCTGAATTATAACAATGGAATGAATGAGGATTAATGGGAAAGTTTGTTAGTCGAGAGACGTTCCGCCTACTCTACGTCGAATTTCAGTCCAACTGACAAGGGGGGGGGGGGGATGGCCTAGTGGTCTAGAGTGCCGCGCTTTGAACTCTAGCTGGCCGGTCACCTCTGGCTTGCGGCTGTGGTTTCGAGTCCCGATGTGAGCGTATGCGGCATGGAGATAGGGGCGCCTTCTCAACCTCGTGGGTTTCCTCCGGGCACTCCGGTTTCCTCCCACTGCTAAAGACCCCTACACGCAAGCGAATTATTGAAATAAAATTAAACCATATGTTAGTCCCGAAATGACCTAGTTTGTGTTGAGTGGACGTTAAACCCCATTTCTCTCTCTCTCTCTCTCTCTCTCTCTCTCCAACTGACAAGGGCTCTTTTACATGCACGCAACTGAGTACATATGTGGACCTTTGCTAGTCATTCGATCTGAAGACTAATTACGCCCGTGGTCCTGTATTACTGACAATGGAAAACCAGACCGATAAAACCCGAGTAAGTGGCTCATTGATCAACATTTTAAAATGATTATTACTACTATTAATATTATTTTCAGTAACAACGACCATTATTCCTGTATCAACACCAGTTGTACCATCCGTTCCAGGTAATCATTATTTATAATGATATTACTGATGATATGATACGATACATTATAATAATATTATATATATAGTATGATGTATGTTATATATTAGATATTATTATATATGATATGATGTATGGTTGTAATACATATGGTGTGACGTAGGGTTGTTATATAATTGATATTATATATGGTAGGATGTTTGGTTGTTGTATAATTGATATTATGTATGGTATGGTTGTAATATTATTGATATTATTATATGGTATGATGGTTGTTACATAATTGATATTATAGATGGTATGGTATATGGTTGTAATGACATATATTGGACGAAGTATATGGGATATTGTTATCTGACTGTTGAGAAAAGTTTATCATGGAATGAAGCCAGAGATTTATGTCGGATTGAGCAGTCAGCAGATCTAGCTAGTATTGGAAATAAAGATGAAAATAATTTTATCTATAGTATTATTCCTGCTACAGGTAAATAATTGTTCTATAGTGACTCAGATATTTATAAATAAGTTAAAACTTGAGTATTATTCCTGCTGCAGGTAAATTATTGTTCTATAGTGACTCAGATATTTATAAATAAGTTAAAACTTGACGGGAAGCAGACAGGTCCATGCACCCCCCACCCTCCCCGTGTGAGAAAAATTGTCGACCATAAAAACAATAGATATACAGTGTTTGGCATTTGTACAGCCCCCCCCCCCCTTGACAACACTCCCGGCTCACGTCGTTGCTCTGGGCTATTTACGGCCACACACAGACACACATAATAATCATTTTTAGCGTTGGTAAAAGTCGTTGAAAATTTGAAAGTCCAGAACAACAACCCATGGCCTCCTGTTTAGGCACTTAATATTAGCATTTTACTTAGAAAACAAAATCAAAATATCACCCCATGGTCTATCAAAAGATTTCAGAGATAATCGGGGTGGCACTGGCTTTTGTTAACTGTATCATGTATATTCTGCATTAGATGCCGAGCGTTAACATATTCTCAATTCATTACACCCTAGTATGTACTGAACAGAACTGAATTTTTGGGGGCTTTCAAAAATTGTTAATTTCAAGGATTTGACAATTTCTTAAACAGTGACCAGAGCTTTCTCCATAGAGTAAATGAGTCCGATAAAGATTTAACACATAAGTTATTTTTGTTATCAGTTACCAAGGCGTGGATTGGTTTGAATGATCTTGAGAATAAATCCCTATTTGTGTGGTCAAGTGGTGAACAAGTCCAGTATGTAAATTGGGGCTCTAATCAACCTGGCTACCTACATGACGGAGAAGATTGTGTCCATATGAATCATCAGGTAAAGCAATATCACGATTCTTCTGTTTACGTTGTCTGTTAGTTCATCTGTTCGAGGATGGCGACCACATTAGGACTGAACCGTGGTCTATTCGATTTGGGGTATCTGGATCGCTTGAGTCTGGGAGTGACCTAGCACCGACTCGATATATCACCCCAGAAGCAGTAGAAGGTCTTCTGGAATCCCTTCCGGGCATGTGAATCGAGTGAAAAGCAGACACAAACATGGACAACATATACCTTAATCTCTAGCTGCTATATTTCGCCATTTTGTTTTCTGCCACTTCCAGGTCTGAACTGGGAGAGACGGGATATCAAGTGCACAGTAAAGATCATTAAAGTCGGCTAATACCAATTTTTGCCGGGTACAAACACTTTCGGTTTCGTAGTTATACTACGTACGGCTTCATTTCTCTCTCTCTATGTTTCTTGAAGGGAATCTGGTTCATCAGTAATTGTAGTTCACCTTCACCTTTTACAATCTGTAAACGACCAATGGAACTCATCAGTAAATCAGATAAACAGTTCCAGGTCTGTCCACAGGTAAGATTATAAGATAATGCAACATGTGTGTCAACAGATAAGATCATAGAACAATTGTCATAGATGGAATAGACACATAGACACAGACTAGTCATAGAAACATACATGTACAGCAGCGGATCTGGACCCCCCCTCCTGCTCAGCTACATAAAAAAAATTATGCCTTGCATCAATGAAATTACATCACAAAGTGATCCCGCATCGCTATAAAAACGATTTCTCTGTTTAAAAAGTTCAATTTGTATGTATGCCTATGTAATTTAGAGACGATGATGGCAGATTTCCGTAACCGAAACCTGGCAAACCCCCTCCTGCAAAAATTCCTGGATCCGCCCCTGATGTACAATGTAGAATGACACGAACCAAGTAACAAAAACTACCTGCAGCTATGAACTTACCAGTAGACGCCGGGGAATGCTCAACTAGGATCATGTGGTCTTTCGCATTTTCTTAGTGTACCGTTCAAAATTTCGCGGCATACTGGTTGAGAATCACTGGTCTAGATGTTATGTATTAGTGGGATAGATCAACCGAGACTAATGACGTATATGATACGTTATGTTGTAGGGTGGTGTCTATTACCAGTCCAGATGTTATATATTTAACGTCAATCAACCAAACAGTTGGTATGAGAGCGATAATCGTTGCAAGTCATATAGCGGGTCGTTGGTTACCATAAAAAACAGGTAAATATGGTGTAAATTCTAGATAAACTAGGTACTTTGGGGACTAACATATAGTTTCCTCCCACTGCTAAAGACCCCTACGCGCAAGCGAATTATTGAAATAAAATTAAACCATATCTTAGTCCCGAAATGACCTGGTTTGTGTCGAGTGGACGTTAAACCCCATTTCTCTTTCTTTATGTTGACAGTTATAATAACTCACGTATTTAATGTTGACACTGATAATAACTCACGCATTTCATGTCGACAGTAATAATAACTCACGAATTTCATGTCGACAATAATAATAACTCGTGTATTTTATGTCTACAGTAATAATAACTCATGTATTTTATGTCGACAGTAATAATAACTCATGTATTTTATGTTATCAGTGACAATAAGTCCTGTATTTCATGTCGACAGTAATAATAACTCATGTATTTTATGTTGAAAGTGATAATAACTCATGTATTTCATCTTGACAGTGATATTAATTCATGTATTTCATGTTGACAGTGATAACACCTCATGTATTTCAGTCATCTCCAAGCGTTTATAACATCTGAAATGTTACAAGGTGGATTTTCTGACATGTGGATTGGATTATCCGATGTTTTGTCACCTGGTCGATACACCTGGTCTAATTATGAACCACTTGGTTATACGAACTGGTACTCAACTCACACGGGTAGGTTACGAACTGGTATTCAACTCAGACAGGTAGGTTACTAGCTGGTACTCAAACATCGGTAGGTTGAACGAACTGGTACTCAACTACCACAGGTAGGTTACGAACAGTAGTCAACTCACACAGGTGTGTTAGGAACTGGTATTTAACTCGGGTACGTTGCGAAACGGCAGGACACTCACATCAGTAGTAGTAGATCGAACAAACCGGTACTCAACTACCACAGTTGTAACACAATTATGTTACAAAATGAAATGAAATGGGGTTAAACGTCCTACTGTTCTACTGTCTGGACTAATGAAGATGGGCATACGCCATATGTAGGAAATTTTGTCCGGACAGCGGCGCTACCGCCTACTCTTAAATCAAATTCCAACTGCCACGGGATCTTCTACGTGTACGCCAGTCTGTAAACGGGACCTCGGTTTTTCACTCACAGCACACTGTATGGCGTGTAGCATATGCCAGTTTTCATTAGCACAGTTTGGAGCAGAACAGTAGGACGTTAAAAATCCATCTACTCGGGATCGACCCTGAATCATCGGAAATGAAATGAAATGAAATGGGGTTCAACGTCCTACTCTTCTGCACCTGACCTGGGCTAATGGAAGACGGGCATACGCCATACAGTGTGCTATGGGGGCAATTTTGCCCGGGCAGCGGCGCTACGGCCTATTCTTATATCGAATTCCAACTGCGAAGGGAATGTGTACACGGGACCTCGGTTTTTCGTCCCATCCGAACGACACAGCTGTCCTTGTCAGGCCCTCCTTCTGCATCACTGACAAGGGGAAACTACGCCGGAAAATCGTGATGAACTTTCTCGGCCAATGCAGGGATCGAACACCCGACCTCCTGGCTAGCGAGCTAGCGCCCTACCCACTTAGCCACCGTGATTCGCCGGGACCATCGGCACAGGCTTAAGTCAGGACTTAGCGAAAATGGTATGACATATCACGGTTCACCTACCTACTCTTGCACTTTGAAATTCGTCGAAGAATTGACGAAAACGTCGTTGCCCGTGTAACATTTATCTATAAAAGCTCGGGTGGTGCATAAAAGTAAAATGTTCAACCGCATTTCATTCGCTTTAAAGGATCTAAATCGCTAACATTTAGGACCTAGTAATTGACACAAGTGGTTCGCAACGCATACAATAATGTAATATAATGTATCTTAACTGATTTACATTCAATGGTTTCCATTTTTACTCTAATTTCAAATCACTTATGTTCGGCGAAGTAAGCCAGCAGTCTCAATCGAATGCAAATTTCTAGCGTCTGGTCATTCCAGTCTACTTATGCCGTTTGATTTGGTGCATTGTTTCTTGCCTCGGTCCTCTAGTCTCTTGCTAGAACTGGAGCTGAAACGCATTGTGGTACACGATTCGTGTACCAATGGTGAAACGTTTATTTTGTCTTAAATATTGGACATCAGAAGCCCATCTTTTCCGGTAAGATCACAGCATCAATGTTGATCTAAATTGACAAATAATTCGTGCTTTCAATGTTGAAGATTTTGGATGATATTGAGTTAAAGACTTGGCTACTTTAAAGTATGTTGTTTTTATAAACAAAACCTTTCGTTGAAGTAGCGCTTTTCAAACGGTAGCGCTTTTGCATAGCTTGTTTGTATTTAATCTACAGGTAATGAAAGTGAGACGTGTGTGTCAGTCAGAGGTAAAGAACCATTTGGTATGTGGGAAGATCATCAGTGTTCTGAAAACAAATCGTTCATTTGTGAAGTTCCTCCTCGGATAAAGTTGCATACAACACCGACAGTTCTTCCTGTCACCACCACCAGACACACCTCGACCGCCAGCACAGCAGTTCGTCCAACGACCGGCACTAGCACGATCACCACTACAAAAGATGACATATCCTCCACGACCAACAGAATCACAACCTCATGGACAACTATTCAAGGTAAAGTGGAATTATATAATGGTGTTTATTTATAATTAAAACTTCCTAATACAGCATGAATGAAATTATCAATTTAAATTTATGTTTGAAGAACATTCAACCCAATCTAAAACTTCATCAGCACCCACAGTTTCACCATCTTTGTCAAAAATGCCGACAACATCTTACATGGTATCTTTAGAATCATCAACAAAACCCAAAGGTAAGACAGATACTTTGGAGTAGTAAATTTAATGGGATTCCACGTCCCGCTTGCTGCTCCGACTGGCTAATAATGACGGGCAACGTTTCAAAGTAAAATGGAATTATATATTGGTATCAAATGGAAATTAAATCATGAATAAAATAATAATTTTAAAATTATATTTGTAGAACAGTCAACTCAATCCAAAACTCCATCAACACCACCAGCTTCATCTTCTTCTTCCACGATTCTGACAAAATCGTCAATAGTATCTTTAGAATCATCAACAAAAACTCAAGGTAAGTCACATACGTGGCAGTAAACGAACATTCCCACCCAGATGTTTTGAGAAATTATTCTAATCAGGATAGAAGACTGGTTCAGCAACCAAAAACTCCAAAATAAAAAAAAAATGTGTTAAATTGATAAAATAGGGTTTACATCCTGTTTGTCAGTATCAACCGGGATAATGAATAGAGAGGGAGAGAGATGGAGAGAGAGAGAGAGAGAGAGAGAGAGAGAGAGAGAGAGAGAGAGCGAGAGAGAGAGAGAGAGATGGGGTTTAACGTCCAACTCAACACAAACTGGGTCATTTTGGGACTAACATTTGGTTTAATTTTATTTCAATAATTCGCTTGCTCGCGGGGTCTTTAGCAGTGGGAGGAAACCGGATTACCCGGAGAAAACCCACGACGTTGAACAGGCGAATAATGAATACGGGTGTCCTTATAACAATGTGAGCACTACACTATCATATGAACAGAACGCCATTCCAGCAACCAAGGGTCCAAAAATGAAGAAATACGTTACCATTGATAAATCGTAAAAATAATGTGATTGAGAGTCTGGACAATGCAGTCATCGGGGATTAAACTACGTCCCAGACACTTGGCAAACCTCGGCAGATTCCGTAACCTACGGAACCTACATCTACATTCGGCAAATCTCGACAGATTCTGTAAACTACATCTAGTCTCGGCTGTATGACAGTAAGTGATATGTACCTACGCCCATACATTTGCGATGCGGCTACCGGTGTACTTTAACAGGAAAACTTGACGCTATTACACAAATTGGGAACCTATTCGGCTAGCGACCTATTCGACCTATCGAGCTGCAACCTGTTCGTTGGAAACCTATTTAGAATAAAGACAACAGTCGCCTTAACTCATCTATTTATCAACCAATAAAATCCAACGTTATGTCTATTTTATCCATTCCTGTAGCTCAGAATAGAAGTGTAATTTCGTCATCATCTTACAGCTGGATCGGTCGAATAGGTCGCTAACCAAATAGGTCGCCAATTTGTGTTCGGTATCGGCGCAGCCATGTTTCATCCGGGACCTTTAAAGTAGTTCCAATATGGCGGAATTCGTCATACAGCCGCGGTTAGTTGCCGAGTGTCCTAAGCAGTAATTGTATTACACAGAATTGTGTCCAGATAGATGTCTAGGTCATTCTTGACTTGGTTTTGAATGGAAAATTGACTTAACATATATGTTTCGTTTTCTTTTTTAGATACTGCAGGCCTTACACGTCAAGGTATATTCGGCCTGGTCATAACTGTTGTTGTCATAGTGTTTATTGTTTTCGCCATATTACTCTATAGTTACCGCATCTATAAAGACAAACCCACCGTATCGAAAGCTGGTTTCGAGAATCCCATGTACTTCACTGACTTCAAGCCAGACAGACATCCAGTCGTCTTTACATTAACTAGAGACAAACGAGTGACTCAGAACGAAACCGGAAATGCGAATGACGCAACGACTGATCAAAATGCTTCAACTTCCAACAGCGTGTCCAGTGATATGGAAATGAGTCCTTTAAGGGAGGCAACACAAACATTGTCTTTTGAAAATGAATCCAATGAAAGTTCTTTTTCAGCTGGAAATACTAGTACAAATACCACTACAGCCAGCCCTGGCGCAGGCGCGACTAGCCAAATCGGACAGGGACAAATTCTTGGCATAGGTCAGGATATTTTAGACAAATACAGGAATACAGAAAGTCAACCAGTGCCGCTTGGCCGAATGAATTATGTGGAAGTAAATGAACATGGTGAACTTGACTTTTCTGGTAGTAACTATCTACTCAAATGATACGGATTTAATGAAGGGAGAGAACTCGTGCGATGAAATGTTCAAAACAATACTAGTCTCGGTCACCCAGAACCCCTAGTCTTCAACGCACGGAGGGTCTGTGTCGGTTCTCAATTATTGACGAAAATTACTGGATAATCTACCACATAAAAAAACAAACATTTGGTTACGCATGGGCAATTGAACCTTTTGGCTAAAGTCTCGATAAGTGCTAGATCTTATGAAGCCGGGCCGATTTTGCTAGATTCTATAAAGCGTGGTTGAAATATATCCCACAATTCACTTGGCACATCTATTATTAGAAACAAAATAGAGACCAGGAATAAGCATGAATCGCGATGAAGAATTAAGAAGATTGTGAGAAGCCTTACGTCTGATTCATGACGAGAGAAAATTACCATTTCAGTTGAAACCTTTACAAACAAAATTTTAAAGAGTTTCATCGTTGACAAGCGAGCTGTTTTGATAGATTCAGTACGTGGTAACTTAAAAGACTGGATAATCCAGACAATGACCTATTTTCCGTCAAATTTTGAGGACCCAACCAGACCAATATTCATAGAATATTTCTATGGATGATGGAGACTATACAATACAGACAGAACAAATAATAGACAGATTGGGCAATAGATCTCGGCGTGAAACGTTTAACACAACACTAAATAGATCATTGTTGAACTGTTTAACACAACACAGACAGGACAAACATTATATCATGGTTGAACTCTTTAACACAATACAGCTAGGACAAACATTATATCATGGTTGAACTGTTCAACACAATACAGCTAGGACAAACAATAGATCATGGTTGAACTGTTCAACATAATACAGCTAGGACAAACAAAAGATCATGGGGCGAAATGTTCAATACAATATAATACAGATAAGAAAAACAATAGGCCATGGAGTGAAATATTCCACCACCACAATACCGACAGAACAAATGATAGGTAATGAAGTCAAATGATCAATACAACACAGGTAGGATAAGCAATAAAGACAGAACAAACAATCTGGCAAAAGTGCCAAGTGAGAAAATATAATAACATTTAAGCGTTTAGTGAAAATCAGGAAGGGAAACCAAACGTGAGTGCAAGCTCAAACATCAGAACTGTATAGTTTTTATAAACCTGTGTTATTTGAGATTTAAAAAAATTATCATAGTCATAACTTTACAAATTACTGTTTTAAGACTCAGATCTATATGCAGTTTATCGGTCGAATGTCAGATATTAAGATTGATATTGTGCAAGTGTGATACGCGAGTGCAATATCTGTATATAACGTAATGTCTTGCACGAGACCATTAAACAACTTAAAATACAGACACTACCCAGCACGCGCATTTCAATGAAATATGTCACGGGCGTCCAATACTGCAATTAGTATAAATAATGTACGCTTGGTACATTTCCCGTACCATTATTTCAAATATTTGGGGAGTTGGATGGTCGAATGGTTATCATACGGCCTGCCATTAAGTCAAGTGACGTGGTTTCGAATCCCGGTAGTACGTGGCGAGGAGTAGGGTCGCCTGTTCAACGTCGTGGGTTTTCTCCGGGTAATCCGGTGTCCACCACTGCTAAAGACCCCTATGCGCAAACGAATTATTGAAATGAAATTAAACCATATGTTAGTCCCGAAATGACCTAGTTTGTGTCGAGTGGACGTAAAAGACCCATCTCTCTCTCTCTCTCGCTCTCTCTCTCTCTCACTCACTCTCTCTCTATTTCAAATAATGGTAAGCCAACATCAAAGGATGACGTCACATCTGTATTTTAAATATATATATATATTGGATCAATCAAATTTGATTAGTGTTGTAAACAAGTGTTAATGCCGAGTTTGGTTTTATTTATGTCAATTTAATAAAGATAATTTAAAAAAATAAACTATTCTGAAATTTTTTATAAATGTTTAAATTATTAAAACTCTGTTCTGTTTAAGTAATATGTTATTATTCCAAAACATTTTAGGAATTGTTTTTACTCAGTACATTATTTTAAATGACATATATGTATTTATTATTAAAATCACGAAATTTTAACTAAAGATAAAATCCAAATTTTTGTACATACTTCAATTTTGATTGGTGAAGCATTAAAATCAATCTATCATTATCCAATCAAATTACTAAAATTTGGATTTTATCTTAGTTAAAATTTTGTGAAACGGGTCCCTGTTTTTTTTAAATGCGAAATCTGTACTGTAATGTGATGCAACTTATATGTGACCCAATAAAACAATATTTGTAAATAATATAGATGTTTAAATTATTAAAAATGTATTCTTGTTTTAGTTTAAATTAGAAATATTTGTACTTTAATCTTTAATTTAAAAAAGGTAAAAAAGGTGTTTTATTTTGTTTAAATAATAGGTTTCGGTGATCGCATCACAAACAAGGGCTTGATAATCCCATCTCACATAGGGGCGTGGTGATCTCATCTCACAGAGGGGCGTAGTGATCGCATCTCCCCAGGGGGTGTGGTGATCGCATCTCCCAAGGCGGCGTGGTGATCTCATCTCCCAAAGGGGGGGCGTGGTGATCGCATCTTACATGGGGGCGTGGTAATCTCATCTCCCACAGGGGCGTTGTGATCTCATCTCATAGAGGGGGTTGGTGATCGCATCTCCCAAAGGGGTGTGGTGATCTCATCTCCCACAGGGGCGTGGTGATCTCATCTCTCACAGGGGCGTGGTGATCGCATCTCATAGAGGGGGTTGGTGATCGCATCTCCCACAGGGGCGTGGTGATTGTCGAATTGATGAGTAATAGGATCGACAAAAAAACCCCCAAAAATATTTATCTCGAAGATGGGGCTGCAAGGCCTAAACCATAAAATTTTATCACCCACCTACGTATGGTTGGTGATATGATCTTATTTTCTGCAACTTGTGACGGGTACATCAGTATTTTAGGAAAAAAATATTTTTGTTGATACCTGTGTGGTTTTATCAGATATATTATGTACTTTGATGTTAGCTTTTTTAGTTTCTATATCAATTACATCAAACTGATAACGCAACAATTCAAATTATTTGAAACAGGAGATAACCTTTTTAGGACCTTATAAATGATAATCCAAGTTGAGCTCGGAGGGAACCGGAGGCTCTGGGGTTTTGTGTAGCCAGAATAATAATATAACAAAGGCAAACGGGGCAACAAAAATTTGTTAGCCACTCGAATCATAAGTGATATCCGATGTTTGCAATGGATACATATACCTGCTTAGTGTGTCTTAGACATTATTATGTACCGAAAAACGAAACAACTGAACCTCACACTCGGCAAATCGCGACAGATTTCGGAACCTACATCCAGTAGACGTGGTACAAGGGTTAATCAGTGAACTGGATGTATGAGATGTGTTGTTGACATTTGGGAAAGTAGGTCGAGGGGAAATGTGTAGGGAGTGATAGTTAGATGTATTATGAATTGTTACAGTGGCTGTGGTGTTACGTTGAAATACTATGCCGCTACCGTAACACCACAGCTTTATGATTTGTTCGACAGGATTGATACCGTAAGTCCGACAATAATAAATAAACTATTTCTGATTTTAATGTTGTCTTTTCCCACCGGCACTGGCCGTACGCCAGCAACTGAAAATAGCTGACGAAACAGCTAGGGCGTCGATTGTTAGTTCGCGTACAACTTGAAAAACCGAATGTCGTACACCATTGTGAAACTGAAAGTAGCTGACGAAGACAGTTAGGGCGCCGATTGTTAGTTCGCGTACAACTTGAAAAAACCGAATGTCAGTATGGTATTTCTGACATAATTGGTTATCGGTGACCTGAAAGCTGGTAATCTCGACTCAAAGCGAGTAATCTCGACTCAAAAGTATAGTGTATAACCTACTTACTGTCTACAGTCGTCGCTACTCATAGTTCATTCATGATTTTTCGTGGACGATTTACGACTCAGTAAGAAAGCCTGTGCCCAAAAAGAGTTCTCGTCTGTTATTATTAGTATAATGACTTCCTCATGTGCGGCAGGTTCGTTTGTTTTTAAAAACACTGTTTTTCGTTCCAAAAAAATAGAAAAGTAATTTTTTACCAGATGATCATGATTTTTCACCGAGACTAGATAATTTCTCTCGGTGTAAGGATATTACCCCTATGAAAAAGTTCATACACTGTTGAGAAAATAGTCCCATTGGTTTTCTTAGCTGCAAATACAGCGAGAATAAACTCTGTACTGAAAAATTTTCGCGTGATCTATATAAACTGTCTTCACACACTCGATTTATAATTAGCGATATACAGGTACAGTGGCAAGTGTTATGCTTCTCAGGCTAATACCTCAAAAGTACCTCCGCGCAAAACCCTCGATTTTGGTACATGGAAAACAAAAAAAAATAGTGCCCGTGCGCGTGCCAGTAATAGAAAAACTAAGAGTTCGCGCATAAAAAATGCACGAACGTACCAGGCGCGATGTCATCTAGTCTCGACTGTATGACAGTAAGTGATATGAACCTACGCCCATACATTTGCGATGCGGCAGCCGGTTTACTTCAACAGGAAAACTTAACCCTATTACAAAGAAACAAGACACAATGGGCGCAGCCGTGTTTCATCCGGGACCTTTAAAGTAGTTCCAAGACAGCATGGACGCAGTCATGTTTCATCCGGGACCTTTAAAGTAGTTCCAATATGGCGGAATTCGTCATACAGCCGAGACTAGATGTAGGTTACGAAATCTGTCGAGATTTGCCGAGTGCTGAACCTCATTCTATTTGGTTTGGGAAGCATGGTCGCTCAATCAATAAGGTGATAGTCCAGAAAGTTTTTGTGAATTTCTAGTGCGGGTTCGCCTTGTCAGTGGATCGAGTGGGGGATCTGGCACGAAGCCTGGGCAGTTGGAATTCGAAATAAGAATAGCCCGTATTTGTCCACTATGCGCGTCCTCATTAGCCTCTTAGGTACAGGGGTGAAACATGGATTTTTTCCAGGGAAGTTGTTGATTTGCCATTACTTATTCTATCCTACGGGTCATATCTCTATTTCTATTAAATTAAGGTCATTTCAATTTCCATTACTCCTAGATCGCACAGCTTTTCATAGCTTCCGAGACCACAAACGGTCGTTTCCTTATTAGTCGGCCATCAAACGTTCACTTACCCCTACGATCAGTGGTAGCGAGGAAATGGTGGGTTGCGAATCCCGAATATGGAACCAGAACGCTTTTCGGGAATTCGGCAATAACGCAGGTGATTGAACGCCAATACAGCAGTCAACATCTTACTCGCTTGACAAACGGTCGTTTCCTTGCTAGTCGGTCACCCAACGTTCACTTACCCCTACCGCTGGAGGAAGCAATTTATCGTGTGGTTATGGCCAATAAAAGTAAGGCGATTTTGGTATATATGGAAAGTAGAGATATCTAATCTTACTAGAAAAATATTGGATTCCCTGAAAAACACTCATTGAGCGTATACAGGACAAAAATGTAAGGGTTTCCCTAATCAACAGCCCGACGATTAGGACTATCCCCACGCGCGACGTCGAAGGCTGCACGAGTACATTGAGCGCTTCGTGTACATGTTGATAAACTCTATGAAGAGTTTGACCTACAACACTTTCTGACATAAAAATCACGGAAAAGACGCAGGCAGTGGATAACCCAAGAATTTAATTAGGATTCGATATTTGTAATAAATAGTCAGCAACTACAGACAACATCGTCTTGTGTATGCAATGAATTCTCACTCGTCTCCGCCCGCGGTTGCCATAGGGACGGAGAGGGGTAATCCCCTGACGCAAACATGGCCTCTTTTGATCGATTTTCATAGCGGGGTATACTTGGCAATTATAGTGTTCTGAGAAGGATTTGAAGCAAAACTATGATCAATTAATTAGTCCTAATATATCATCAAATCACACAGTTTGTACCCGGGAAAGCAACTTTAATGAGCCGTATAAAATTATTCACCATTTTCAGGTTATTTCGCGATTAACAAAATAAGAACTATTGTCCATTGTCGAATTAAAATCCAATTTATTACCATTAAATTTCAATAATCGAAAATAAAAGAAGTATTTTACATTTCGTTCATCTATACAATTTGATACAATATAGTCATATTCCAAAACGAAAGCTCATGGGGTTGTTTAGGGTGCCTTCATTTGTTCCAATCATATATATAAATTCAGCATCCAGTTTCAATTTGAGCTCGATCAGTTAGTTTTACACCAACTTTGTTTCAGTTTGAGCTCTATCTGTTTGCATCAATTTGAACTCGATCAGATTTGCCTCAACTTTGGTTTTATAGTTACGATTGAAGCACTTTAATTTAGAAATAAAAAAATATATTTGTTTACATTATGGCTAACCGTGTTGCAGGATTACTATAAATAAAATAAAACCAAGTACGAACAATCCAAACCATTAGACAGAATTCGAAGTCCTAAAACAGTGTAATCAGCAAATGGACTGTTCATCGTGTACAAGATACACAACAAACCGTGGTAACAGGTGTCCGGAAGAGTAAGCTTACTCTGCTTGGCGCGCCACACCCGCCATAGCTGCATCCATAATATTAGGCAAAAAGTTACTGGTTACCATAAAGGAACTAAACTTGGATTGATCTGGCCCCGAGTTCCCAATGCAATCTCAGACGTATGTTACGAATGAACTTAACTTTCAATCACTGTTTATGAAAAATATCTTTGATCCAGAAACACGAAACATTGCATATACATGTAGTTTCTTATTGATGTATTCGATGCATTAAAAAAACAACTTTATAAAGGACTATATTTCGGTTAAAATACTGCGAACAATGTTGGGTAAATTCTTAACTTAAGGCTGAGAATGTTTTAGGAACTAGGGGCATGATCTGAGGTGTTATTGCGATTAGTGATGAGGCAAGCTCCATACAATTAGATTAAGTTTACAGTTTCTGAAATTTAATTAATGAGTATTTGGATTCTCGCTGGCTTTACACGGGAGATTACTGATTTCAATTTCATTTTTGGATTAAACGTCTTTATGCAATACCGGCTACAGCTCAGAATAAAATCGCCACTACTATGTATCCTGCCATGCGATCATTCATTTCTATTATTACTCTGCCGATGAATAACACCACTTGACCAAAACCTGTAAGAAAATCTTTGCCATCAACCATTTCTTCACCGATATCAACAACTACCTGACCAAAACCGTTTACTGCTTCATAAACAACTTTAACAACAGTTAGTGTTGCTTTAAACAGAGCAAGTTTTGCGTCTCTTAAAGGAGAGGCATCTACTCCTGTTCCAGGAACTGCTACAAGAATAAAATACAGAATGTTCAAGTATTCTAAATGCTGCATTATCCAGTAATTTATGATTTCATAATGATGATGATAATACTAATAATAATAATCTATTCATATTGCAAACTATCCATGCATGATCCACTATCATGTGACGTCAACTACTTTGTGCTTGATAACGATAAGAGGATACTTGTCGAAACGTCGTGATATTAGAATAAAACCAGTGATTGTTTTCCATAAAAATTGTGTTCTGCTATTGTGTTCTCCAATCACTAAATGGCACTTAAAGATTACTTTGTGACGTTATGATTTTACTCAAAGGGTTTAAATTTTTCTTGATTATCGTTTTAATTATCTTAATGAAGACAACCGATTTTTTTTTATAATATATCTCTTGTATTCCCCCGGCAGGCTATTCAGTATCTTCTTCTTGTCGGTTTTGTTTGTATGTACGGAAGCCTCCTGGTGCGACGATTTTATTTTTTTAGCGTAATTGTGACTTTTTATCTCCTAATTAGGACTTTTTATCTCCTAATTAGGACTTTCTTTCTATTTCCTAATTTGGACTTTTTCTCCTAATTAGGACTTTTTATCTCCTAATTAGGACTTTTTCTCTCCTAATTAGGACTTTCTATCTCCTAATTAGGACTTTTTATCTGCTAATTAGGACTTTTTATCTCCTAATTAGGACTTTCTATCTCCTAATTAGGACTTTCTATCTCCTAATTAGGACTTTTTATCTCCTAATTAGGACTTTTTATCTCCTAATTAAGTAAAACGGTAGTATTTAAGTGAATCTCTTCGCGCTTGGTGGTATAATCATGGATGAACTTGTAATGCCAGTGTATAGAGTTCCTTGGTTCAAATGTCGGAGGATATCGACATCATTGGTTCTTGCGTGTGTCGAGAACGAAAAACGAGGAAACGCTTAAATTCTTCGTTCAAGTTGATCACAACCTCCCAGAAATAGACTAAAAACCTATCACTACTCGTCAGAAATATAAAATATGCTCATCACTACCAATTAGAAATATACACAAAAATCATCGCTTCCCTTTAGACATATACACAAAAATCATCACTACCCTTTAGACAATTTCCACAAAACTCATCACTACCTTATACAAATTTCCACACAACCCATAACTATCCTTCGGAAATGTCCGCAAAACCCATCACTACCCTTCAGAAATGTCCACAAAACGCATCACTACCCTCTAGAAATGTCCACAAAACGCATCCCTACCTCTTAGAAATGTCCACAAAACCCATCACTTACCATTCGAAAACTTCACAAAACTCTGAACTACCATTTATAAATACTAGTATATGATAGTAGTAAGTGTTGGTTATAGTAGTATATAGTAGTAGTAAGTGTTGTTTATAGCAGTATATGATAGTAGTAAGTGTTGTTTATAGCAGTATATGCTAGTAGTAAGTGTTGTTTATAGCAGCATGTCCCGAACTGACCTAGTTTGTGTTGAGTGGACGTTAACCCCAGTTCTCTTTCTCTTTATAGCAGTATATGATAGTATTAAGTGTCGTTTATAGCAGTATATGGTAGTAGTAAGTGTTGTTTATAGCAGTATATGATATAAGTAAGTGTTGTTTATAGCAGTATATGGTAGTAGTAAGTGCTGTTTGTTGCAGTATATGGTAGTAGTAAGTGCTTTTTATAGCAGTATATGATAATAGTAAGTGTTGTTTATAGCAGTATATGGTAGTAGTAAGTGTTGTTTATAGCAGTACATGTATATGATAGTAGTAAGTGTTGTTTATAGTAGTATATGGTAGTAGTAAGTACTTTTTATAGCAGTATATGATAGTAGTAAATATTGTTTATAGTAGTATATAGTAGTAATAAGTGTTGTTTATAGAGATTCACTTAAATTCTACCGTTTTACTTAATTAGGAGATAAAAAGTCCTAATTAGGAGAATAAAAGTCCTAATTAGGAGATAGATAAAAAGTCCTAATTAGGAGATAAAAAGTCCTAATTGGGAGATAAAAAGTCACAATTACGCTAAAAAAAATCAAAAAATCGTGGCCCCAGGAGGCTTCCAGTTCAGTTCAGTTCAGTTCTTTATTTACTTTGAGTATAAAACTCATCAGTGTACATATAATTACATTATTTACACAATAAACAGTATGTACAATATACAAAGTAATTAAACAGAGAGTGGAAATTTAAATTATATATTATTATAATGTCATCAAAGTTAGTAATTAAAGTGCCAATCCGATAACTTTTTGGGGAATAAAACTGCTTAATTTTGTGTTAAAATCCTTTAAAATCCATAACCTAAGGCCTACCTACTAACCCGATATTTGTGATACGCTTGTAAATAACTTAAACCTGACAGTCTTCGTATGGAAATGGAGAACGTTTTATTACACAGTATCTGGATAAAACCAGACTTTTTTCTATAAAAATAATATGTAGGTGAAATTTACCTTTTGTTATCAAGTACAGGGCATGGGTCATTCACTGTATAGACCTCTCAAGAAATATTAATCGATTATCAGGTCACCCAATGAAAAAATTGACCCGAAATCTTAAAAGGGTTACGTGTCCGGATAAGCAGTGTTGACGTTCACGTCCAAACGACTCAATATTTTGGGCTGAAATTTTGAGACAAGGTAAATACACCAGGCCACTATATTTTGGTCCATAAATTTCATAAATACTCGGACTTTAATTTTTGAGACTCTGTTCTTATCGGGATTGTCCCTTTAAAGTTAATTATACCAAACAGCATTTAGGTTTTAATCAATTAGGCTTTCTACATTTTATTTAATTACATTATTATTATTATTTTTTTTTTTTAAACAACTCTGATCGACGCTTATCGGCATAAGACAAATATTTGCCTAGTTTATACAAGTCTTTTATATTACTGGTACTATGTAACTGGAATAATTTAAAAACATTAGGTCTAGTGTAATAATACATGCATATAAATTAAATAGCAGTGAATAATTTTGCAATGTATGAAATTCTATATTTTTTTTTTACCAAATCGGTGTAACTTTTCTTGGAAATAATGACGTCGCAAAATATTTGACGTCATATATTTAGTAACTCGAATGTTACTGTCTAGATCATTTGATACAACGCCTCGCCTACTTTGATATTTCTGGACCAAGAGGTACAGACAAATATTTGCCGGATATTCTACCAGGTCTACGAAGTAATACAAAGTCTTACCTTGTACAGATACAAAACATAATAACATGAACAGAAATAAAGGTGTGAACGTCGCCATGATATGATGTATGTTAGTAAATATTTGAGTGATAAATTAAATTATTGTTTTATTATATATGATTAGATATAAATATGAATATAGATAAAACATTTTAATGATATTGTTCAAGATGGCGTATTTATCTGTAACGCAGGTAAATCGTGCATCCAGAGATTCAAAGGTTCATTTTGTTAGACAGAATGGGATGGGATTTAAGACCAAAGTTGTATGACGCGGAAGTAACGGAAAATGGTATGAACCAGACGTAATGGATGATGTATGGTCCGGAAGTAGGTATGACTGGGGAGTAATGGATAGAGGTATGACCATTGGTAATGGATGATGTATGATCCGGAAGTAGGTATGACTGGGGAGTAATGGAAAGATGTGTGACCCATTGGTAATGGATTATGTATGGTCCGGAAGTAGGTATGACTGGGGAGTAATGGAAAGATGTGTGACCCATTGGTAATGGATTATGTATGGTCCGGAAGTAGGTATGACCAGGGGGTAATGGAAAGAGATATGACCTGGGAGTAATGGAAAGAGGTATGACCCAGAAGTAATGGGTGATGTATGGCCCGGACGTTGGTATGACCGGGAAATAACGGAAATAGGTATGACCTGGAAATAATAGAAAGTGGTATGACTTGGGAGTAATAGAAAAAGGAATGACCTGGGAGTAATGGAAGGAGGAATGACCTGGGAGTAATGGAAAGAGGAATGGCCTGGAAGCAATGGAAAGAGGTATGACCTGGGACTGTGAGTAATGGTGTAACCTGCGAGTAATGGAAAGAGGTATGACCTTGGAGTAATGAAGAGAGGTATGACCTGGTAGTAATGAAAAAAGTATGACCCGTGAGTAATGGAAAGCACCCTCATCAAGACAGCACTTCCCCGGAAAAAAATTTGATGTGTTACCCCTTTATCTCACGCTATGGATCTTACATATTTGTACTTGCACAATAATACTGATAACAATGTCACCTGGTACAAATAAATTACGTAACATGATAAATAAAAGACTATTCAGATCCTCGTAGCCTACTAGTGGTTTTTGACAATAATACTCATGATAACAAAACAACACAACCCTGGAAAAAATTCGTTGTTTTATCCCTTCACCTACACTATTTATCTAAACTATTTGTAATTTGACAATAATACTGATAACAAGGTTGTCCGGTAAAAAAACAAATTACGTAGATAATAAAAAAACCCAAACTATTTATAACCTTCTACAGGTAGTTTCAACTGGTGTAGACCTGCTTAATACATGTATCCTCTGTATCACAGATAGTACCCCTTGTTACTGGAGCAACGGCCAGAGAAACCACTCTCTGGCCATTGCTAGATTCACTTCTAATACTTGAGCTTTTGAGGGAGTGTGCCTTTACTTCTCGAGGAGTTGGGTGTGCGCTGTATCATAAGGTCTGTCATTGAGTCAGCTGGTGTGGTTTCGATTCCCCGGTTGTACGTGACAAGGAGTTGGGTTGTCTGCCCAACGTCGTAGATTTTCCCGGGTCCTCCGGTTTCCTCCCACTGCTGAAGGCCCCTACGCGCAAGCGAATTATTTAAGTAATACAGTCCAGCTTCGTTTAATCTAGTGTCTTTCATTGTTTTAAGGCATTAAAGGGTCAATTCCGATAATATTTTGGAGAATAAAACTATTTAATTTTGTGTTAAAATCTCTTAAAATCCTCTATCTTAGGGTCGAGAAACTAAATAATACGTGTGATACGTTTGAAATAACTTAAACCCATCAGTCTTCAGTTTGAAATGTTGACCGGTGTCCCAAGCTGTATTATGCGGTGTCTGGACAAAACCAGACTTTTATTTAATAGAAATAATGTGTAGGTGAAATTTACCTTTCGTTATCAAGTACAACACATATGTCATTCATTGTATAGACCTCTAAAGCAACGGAAATCGAAAAAACCTGACCCGAAATATTAAAAGGGTTACATGTCCGGATAAGCAATTTTGACGTTCACGTCCAAACCACTCAATATTTTGAGACATGGTAAATACTCCATTCCTCTATATGTTAGCACTTAAATTTCATACTTACTCAGACTTTTATTTTTGAGACTCTGTTCAAATCGGGATTGTCCCTTTAAAACGGTGAACGTATTGTTCCACTGCGAACAGTATTGTTTAAATTGTAGCCATTTTACTAAGCTGAATTAACGTTAAAGGTTCCTCGTTCTCAAGAGATAATGGCTGCTTGGAATATGTTAGCACTTAAATTTCATACTTACTCAGACTTTTATTTTTGAGACTCTGTTTAAATCGGGATAGTCTCTCTAAAACGGTGAACGTATCGTTCCTCTGCGAACAGTATTGTTTAAATTGTAGCTATTTTCATAGCCTCGTTTCTCACAAAATTAGTTTTTCTGCAATATTCTACTATGCACTGATTAATTGGGCGTAATGAATTTCGTGAGTCATGTAAACATATGTGGAGCTTTATTTAAACCCGAATGATATTGTTACACACTTAGGTATTGGTGGTTAATCGGATTACTCACCAGAAATTTGCTTCCATTGCGGCAGTGCTGAGTGGGATTGGCCGAGAAAGTTCATCTCGTTTTTCCGGCGTGGTTTCTCCTTGTCTGTGACGCTGAACGGAGGGCCTGAAAAGGGCAGCTGTCTATTCGAGATTTTAGCGATTGAAATTTCGGCCTAGTCTCCATCATCATTACTGAAGTCGATACGATTAAAAAAGAGTCTCGATTATCCAGTACATGATTAAATCACGAATGAAAGTTGAGCAGCAAATTGGATCCTAATCCAGTAAATATCACAGGCTAGCCATGGCATCTGGAGTTGATTATGGTCTGGATAATTTAATTTATGTCTTAATTGATAATTTAGAAAACATGTCAGGTCTGAAGAAAGAGCTGCAATAGAAAGATTTGTCTCTTGCATAATGTCTTTAGCTGGTTTGTGTTTTAATTGTTTAATTCTTTTTTAAACCGTGTCTGTAATTACACAGCTGAGATATATTACAAGAAGTTACCATGGTGTCGTGTAGAGAGCGAGATGAGTGGGCAACGGACACGGTCATCCAAGTAGTTAGGGCGCTTGTTGAGGGACGCACGTGCGCGCATGCGCGTTCGTGCATGTGCGTGCATGCGCGTACACGTGACCTTGCACTGGATGACCCCTGGCACGTGCGTGACCTAAATGACCCCTTGCACGTGCGTGACCTTTAGCACGTGCGTGACCTTGCACGTGCATGACGTACGGAGAGAGGGGCGCGCGCGCGCGGGAAAAGAGAGAGAGAGAGAGAGAGAGAAGAAGAAGAAGAAGAAGAAGGGGGAAGAGAGGGAGGGAAGGGGAAACAACTCTTTTCCATTGATTAAGTTGGCCCTGAAAAGGGCCGTTGGTCCACACAATGTGTGGGTTAGCAGGAGCACTTCGGCTGTTCCCACCGATTCGGCTTCTTGGTGCATTTCACCGAATGCTTGCTCCGCCTATGACAGGTGTTGCCAATTTCGGTCCCGCACCAAAAACAGACTAGATAATCGGCATCGGGCCGATTCCCCCTAAACATGGGGTAATACCCCCGACAAGTAGCGCAAAATCTTTTATCGTTTCGATCCATTTTGCTTGTGACTTCTTTGGGCTTTGACACTCCTATTTATAGCTCGAGACGGGACGAGTCTAAGGTGTTGGGACGATACCATTTTCCACCAATCAGAATAGCATGACGTCACATGACGTCATATGACGTCACAAACAACAGACACGTGATATGTTGTCGACATTTTATTGAACATATTTACAAAGCATTTTATTCAACACAAAATTGAACACAAAGGCATAGAACACAAATTTAATTGAACTTGAATTGAACACAAAAAACATATTTACAGAGCAAAAAAGCATCGACATCGTTGTCCCTTCTTCTGGTCTTTTTGCAAGTCGGGAAAATGATCCCTAGCCCATTGTTCGACGAGTATATCGTTCACACGATACACGTGCCCGAACACCGAAAGGGCGTGCGGGGAGGGAACGTGAAACCGATGACACAAATAATACAAACAATAATGGCCGCAGACGACACTCTCGAGTCCCTGAATCCATCGGGGTTGGTAGTGGAGTTGTAGATCTTGGACGAAACGTCGAAAGGCTTCTCCGTAAACATCAGGGGGACACCCGTAGGAATCGAAGAAGGTAATGTGATCTGGTCCTTCGCACACAAACACGGTCCAGTGTCTACCGGGTTGATCTTCGTCGTCCGTGTTGATGACGTAGGCTTTGGGGTACGAGGTCGGGCGCAGTATATCCAAATGATTACGAGCCCACACACCCCCGAACACGTTAGAGGGGAGGTGTTTTTCTAAAGCCCGTGTCAGTTGTCGATTGGAGAGAGCCTCACCAATCTGTGATGACTTGTCGGTTGGCGTCGATTTCCAAGACATTGTCGTATTCGGCAAACAGAACAAGACTGAGGTGATTGGTCGGGGCCGCACCGAACTTGAGTTCCAAAGACAGGTTACCCGCTGCTTTGGGATGAAAGTAGTTACCGTCGGCTCCGTGGTCGTTGGTCAAATCGAAACAATACAAAGTGTACCCATTGATATAGTCGTTGAAAGGGAGGTCCAGGTCTTCTCGGGTGTTTAAGACGGCCACTCTTTTCATCAAATCCAGGTATGGTGCGATGGCGTGTCGCTGGGGAAAATCGACGTCGTATTCGTCCACAATTTCCCCGTTCTTGGTCAATTTGATGTTCTGCAATTGATTGTGTTCGAATTGGAAGGGATTTCTGTTTTTTCTTCCGTCGTAGGCCGTGTTACGTACCATACCCACGATTAATCTCTTGGGAAGGCTTTCGTTGACAAACAGATTGTCTAGGACGTGACTGGTACGATTGTCGGGAATGACCATGTCGCGGACCACCACGCGTTTCAGGGGATACTTGGCGTTGGACGATTGAAGTTGCGCGGCCACCCGTGTGTAGGTACTGGGAGCCAGAGTGACGAACGGGATATCCAGGTAGGCTTTGGTGAACTCGACTTTGTAGTCTTCGGCATCGTTGCCTTCGCCGTACATCAGAAAAAATTTCGGGGATTGCTTTTCCAATTTCAACCGCAAGTCCACACCGTCCAGTAGATACCGATCTTGTAAACACATGTCCAAGTGTAGACGCGACTGCAATTCAAAGGTGCGACTGGCAGCGATGGTTTTCTGGCGTTGTTCCAATCCTTTGTTATTCGGAGCCTGTCGTCCACCGTCTCCGGCTGTGGCGACGGATTTCGTGGAATTGAACTGCCCGGCGGTATCTTTTTCCCACAGGACTTGTTTCGACAGGTGGTCGTTCTTGGCTCCCTTACCGAAACTCAGCAAATTCTCCAAGTAAGCCCGGTAGGGATAGGTGGGCAGAGAGGTGGTGACCAAAGTTTCGGCATCCTTTCCCAGGCGTAATTTGACGTCTTTAAACAACGAATGAAACAAGTTGTTAATGGGTGCGACTTGACTATCCGCGTCCAGGTCATCCCCGTTGTTTTTGGTCACCTTCAGGGCCACGTGCAGTGTCATGTTGGCCAGATCGATGAAATCGGTGGTGGCATTGGAAATATAAAATTCGATGGGTCAGTCGTGGTTCAAGTCGGGCGTCAGTGGATACTTTCTGATTTTCGTCACCTTGTTTATGGCCGTCTGCGTGTCGGGTACACTGAACAAATCCTGCAATTCGTCTCGCGCGCAGGGACAGGAATCATTGCGCATTACCTGCGTAGCCATGGTCGAAGATATCTAGTTTACGTCGCTTGTGAGAGGTGACCTGTGTCTTCTTCTTCCTCTTCGGACGATGTGAAGTGGACGGGGTTCGTGAGGGGTCTTTTATAGGTTCCAGGTGGGCAACCACGTTCTTGAGTGTGTCGGACATCGTGTTTGACACCGCGGGGCGAAGCGTGTCCTGGGCGACTTTCTTCCAGTTCCATTTTTCACGACCACTGACGGCGTCGAGCACGCTTTGCCCCACTTTGGGTAACACTTGGGCCACATTCTTTTTCACGGCAGCTTTACCGGCCGACCACAAAGTCTTCCCAACCGATTTGACGGCATTCAATAACCCCGACCATCGACCGGCACCCTGTTGTCTCAGAATTCCTCCCCTGTACACCACCAGACCATTGCCAGCCCCTCGCTGTCTGAGCACTCCACCTTTGTACACTCGAATCATCATCGGCGGCGAAAATGAAGTTGGGTCACCACCTTACCGTCGAGAAATGGCACGGCTTTCCCCATTCCGTTCCTTATATAGAGACCAATGGAGCTTAGTCGACTGTACTTCAGAGGTAAGTAGTGAATCCTGGCGGGGCGGTGATACAATCGTCGACTGGGAATCACGTCCAACAAGGTAGCCTTCACGTCGCCCACGGTCTGGGGTTCGATAATGTCCGTGTAGATGTAAAACAGATCGTACTGGATTTGAAGATTTGGGGTGTGGTGGGCGTAGAAATACCGTAGACTTTGGCCATCGGCGCCGGTCATATCGATTGACTGCAGGGAAACCAACAGTTCGTTTCCAGGCCATCCCAACATGGACACGATGGGTCCACACAGACGAAGTTCGATTTTCGGCAACACGTCAAAATACAAAAGCGCTTGCACGTTATTGATCTTCAGGTACACTTTGTCGTTGGTGCCGTCTTTCTTGAAAGACACGAAGGAACCTTTTTGTGCGGCCCCTTGGCGCATCGCCTCTCGAGTTTCGTACTCGTCCTGCTCTTTCTTCTCGTGGTCGGTCATTTCCTTGTTATTGGGATCCAAACGAACGGGTTTATGGGCCAAATGGTTGTAGATGGGTGGCAGGTACCACAGCACCTTCAAGTGTTTGTTTAGGACATCCAGGATATGCCTCAGCGAGTCGTAGTCGCCACTCTTGATGTGCGTTTCCATTTCGATGGATCCCTTGATCTCATCACCCTTTACACCTTTGAAACAATGCGACGGGTCGATCTTGTGGGCACTGTAGAAGTCCTGGCATATCTTTACTTCGGGTTCGTCGCTCGACGGCGACCAAGGATGAATGCGTAAGCCGATCGTGTTGTCTCGGTGATCGATGTTTTGCCATTGGTCAGGTAACGTGATCATGGACAGACCCACTTCCCATTCCCGGTGATCGACGAGAAGTGGCGGGTCCAGATGTGTATGATACGTGGAGACTTTGTTGTCGGGATACCACGACATGGAACTGTCACTAGGGAGCGTGAGGTAAAAGGGCCGGTCGTTGTTCATTATGTTTGGTTTTCAAGGTTGGAGAAGGTAACAGGTAACCCAAGGTACTGGAGAGCAAGGCCGTCCACAACGTGGTCTGCGAACCGTCGGGTTTGAAAGCCAGTTGGGACAAAGAAACTCCCGCCACGACGTACACTAAAATCACTTGACAGAAAAAGACGATTTCCGCTTGTGGCACACGTTTTCCCAAGAGTGACCAATTGTGGGCACTCGCGGACGTAGACGTGGTTTCGTCTTGCATGTTGACTGATGTCGGCGTCTGTCGCTCCTATTTATACGTTTTGGAGACTGGTCCTGTCGATCCACGAATTAAAACTCGCCGGATAGCCCAACCATTTCACCAATACTTTGTCTTTTTTTCTTTCGAGTACTCTTTCGATGGGAAAGATCTCATCGTCGTTGACTTGGACCGCTTGCAATTCTTCGGGATAGAAGGTGCCCTGTATGGGTTCGCCTCTTTCGTCCAACAGTTTGTAACCGGGACCGACGTTGGGTGCGACGTTGAACGTTTCCAGAGTCCAGTTGGGCCAGTAACCTTTGTCGAAGGCACCATGTTTCGGCAAAGCCAAACGTACGGTCGTACCAATGTCCATTGATTTTTTCTTTTTCGGGGGACGTGGAGGAGGCGTTGTCAACATCCACTCGTGTTCGGGGCGAACGTCTTTGGGCGCCATTCCGATGGTCCGATGTCGTCTAGCATTGTAAGCTCGAACCAGGTCGTCTAGTACGTCAATGTACCGTTGTGTTTGTCGATGAGTAAAGTATCGCCACATGCGTTCTTTCAGGGTCCGTTGAAATCGTTCGACCACACTGGCTTTGGTTTCGACGTTGTGTGTCACGAAAAAATGAATTTTTTTCTTCTTCAGGTACGCTTGCATTTTTCGATTGAGGAATTCGGTACCTTTGTCCGTTTGAAGTCGCAAGGGTTGTCGACTTTGAAAGATTTGACGAAAGGCATCCACCAAACTGTCCCCCGTCTTGTTTTTGAGGGGCAACACCCAAGCGTACTTGGAAAACACGTCGATGACGCACAGCAAATACCGGTATCCCTCATTCTGTTTGGCCAAGGCCGACATGTCGCTCAAATCGGCTTGCCACTGATGATCTATGCCGGCCACCACCGTGGGAGACCGCGAGAATTTCTTTTTCAATGGTTTGTGCAAGGTGTACGCCCTTTGTTGTTTCAACCATGCCTTGACTTTGTCCAAGGACACACCGGTAGCTTTGTGAAGACCCAGAGCGCCACCGAAAGCGGCCGGGTGGTTCGGGTCGTAATACACTTTCTTCAGCTTTCGTTCCATGTTTCAGCAGGTGTCCCTATGAACAGGCTATTTATAGTTTTTGCAAGGAGAGCCATCTTCTGGTAGATGTACTAGGCGTATCCGAACTGGAGATTTTCTTCTTTCTCGGGCGTCGCGGCGGAGTCCGTGTCGGTGGCGTGGACAATACGTTCCATCGTTCTTGATTCCCGATGGCTTCGCGCGGTACGTTCGTGGCCTTCAAACTTTGCATCACGCCAAACCATCCCACGGGAGCCTGGGTATTCTTTCGCCGACGAACCAAATCGTTCACAATGTCAATGGCATTGGTGTTGGGTACGGGTACCCCATTCCGAACCAATTCCAAGTTCTCGTTCCACGACCAAGGTGTCTTCTCTTTCATGTGTTTCAACAAAAGGCGAGCTCGATGTTGATAGGGTCGAGGGACCGACTCCAGGATGGGTGCCTCCGAAGTTTCTTCTTTTGGCTCGGGTATGTTGTCGTCCAACAAGGGAACAACCTGTTTTCTTTTCCTTTGCATCGTTTGATAACGATGTAACAACTGTCCGTACCGTTGCATTTTATTTTCGTCGGTTAGGGAGGGATCGTTTAGCACGTGTTGCATGTCTTGGTGGACATTCTCGACGGCCTGCTGCAGTGGATCTCGATCGTACACGGGTTCGACTGGCCTGACTTCGACGGGTTTGACGTCGGGGAGTCCGTCGAAGGGTACCAGTTTCATTTTCTTGGCGAATTTCATCTTTGGGAAAGGACCGAAACAATCGGGTGAAGAAACCCCCTTTCTGTTGCTTCAGAAGTCGCCGACGGGTCTTCCAAGGTGTTTTAGACGTGCCCAAACGTCGTAGCAAGGGGGCGTCCTTTTTCAAGCGCTTGACTTCTTTGTCGGTCACAGGAACGTTGCCGCGAATCAGGTTTCCAATACACTCACATACACCGTCGACAATGGGTTGGGTCTCGAGTAAAAGGGGACGGTCTTTCGGTGCAGTGTTCAAGAGATACCGCAGTGTCTCCATGACTGAGCTCGGGGTCGTTCTCCGATCCCCTTTTTATACCTTTCTGTTCCCTGGGTTATCCACCAAATAGTTTAGATAGCTCGGCAGCCATAGCGTTCGCTCTATCGCGCTGTCTAAGGAAGGGATGTTTACCACCCTTTTGTCCACCCAATAGATTAGATACCAAGGGGGCCAAAACTGGGAGGGCCATGGCCAACAATGCCCCGATGGCACCACCCTGTTGATCGACAAGTCGCCGTTTGACGTCGGGTGGAACATTACTCAGTTTGCGAAGCAACGCTCGATGTTTGTTCAATTCTTCGGTACTCAGTCCCCTTCCGCGCTGTGCGGTCCGTCGAACGAATTGATTTCGTTTCTTGTTTCTTTCCTCTTGCAGCCTTTCCTTCCATCGCAGCAAGATACGAATCAACACACCCCCAAAAAATCCACGTCCCCCAGGTTTCATGATCAGGGAGAGTTTTTCGGTCGTCGGCATGTTTCTCTCCGTCAGTTGGGTCAACACTTGTCGATTTCGTTCCACCCATTTCTTGTGCTGAGCGTGCAGTGGCTGAATGTTACCCTTCAGCAAATGGTTGGCCGCCAACTTGAACCACTGCAGCAATCCAATACGTGCCCGGCCCGTATTCTTGACCAACTGCCCATAAGCCATATCGGGAGTCAGATGTTGTAACTTGCGAATGAAGGACTTGAGTCCTTTCATAGAACTCTTCTTTTCTCTTCGTGGTCTGCGAAAGATCGGGGAGAGAGACCGAGCAGGGGAAGGTGGTGACGAGGGACGTGGAGGTGTGACCGGTAAGGTGAGACGTGGTGGTGTGGCCGGTAAAGGAGACATGGGACTCGTGGGTGGTGTCAACGACGGTGGTGACCATTGTGTTCTGGGGGCCCTCATTCTCGGGCGAGTCTGACTTCGTACCGTGGGATCACGAAGGTCCGGTGCCAACGTCGGGAACGTCGCCCTGGGAAGGGTGGGAGGTGGGTGTTTCCTCTGCGTATTCTTCGTACGAGCCATCGTGACAAACAAGAGTCAATTCGAGGTACAGGTCCCCCTTTTATACTTTTTGGACGTAGACGATGGGTGGTTCCTCTTGGGGTAAAATGTTGGATCTCAGTCGCAAAGCTTCGGGTGTGTCGGGCTTCAAATCAACGAGTAAGTAACTGCGAGGGGTACTCGTCGCATCTTCATAAGCTTCTTGCATATACTTGGAACGGGAAGGGTACATCTGACGGGCCAACACACCAATTTGCGAGGCGTCACGGGGATTTTTGAACAAGACCAGGTAATGCGCATTCAGACTGATGGTACGCTGTTGCTTGTCAAACAAGTTTTGCACAATGTAAATGACACTCGTGTCGTGGTGATAACTCTTTTTCGTGAACCACTTTTGCAATATCTCCGTGTCTTCTCCCATCAAATCGTCCACGACTAAGACTTGTGGACCTTTGACTTGACCCATCACGTCGTCAATATCCGTCAAACCTTTGACATAAGTGTAGGGAAAGCGATCGTAACTCTCTTGCCATTCGCCATAAGCCCACACGATACGTTGAGGAGGGACGTCGAACAGGGACGCTTGAAGAAACTTCTGCACAAAGACCGTTTTCCCAACACCCGTTGGACCACTGACTAACATGGTAAAGGGATGTTTGAACGTCACATCCATCTTGCACTGTTTTCCCCCATTCCCTTTTCCCCTGCCTTTTATACCTTCGCGCCAGAACAACAGACATGGAGTAAAATTAGAACACAATTTATTTTACTAAAAATACAAAAAGAACATTCAATGCAACAAACATATCATACAAAGGAAAAGAACATTCAATAGAACATATCATACAAAGGAAAAGAAAAAACTGTTAGTTATCGCGTTCTCTCTTCAGGATCTCTTGTCTCACCCAGGGTACATTTCTCAGGACGCGAGGAATCCAATACACATGTCCCAAAAGCTTCTGCATCGTGTCGTGTGGGTGCCAGTCTTCCACTTCAGCAAACGTGACGACGACGGGTATCCATTCACTCATATCGAAACAAGGGGGATACGACAAGACTTCGGTCATATCTCTCGGACCCGCATATTGGATGAGTGCTCGGGAAAAACTTTCTGCTTCCTTCTCTGCCAACAAGAGGACAGCCGTCTTCGGGATTTCACCGTTCGAAGTTGCACCGTTTTCACTGGTAGTCGGGAGAATAGTGGGTGGAATAGAAAGTTTCGTCGGCTGTTTTCTTTTTTTCTTTGTATCGTCTGTAGAGCTCGAACGCTTCTCCGCACCAGTACCAGTATCGCTGACTGCGGGTGTTGTCTCTGGGCATGTCGATGTTGTTGTCGAACATGCGACTGGCAACGGCTTCAAAGTTGTTTTCTGTTTGGATTTCTTCTTGGCACTCGAGCAGGCCGTGTCCGAGCTGTCCACAGTTGAGGCACTTGTGATTTTCGTCGGTGGGTCTCTTGATTCCGTAACACTTTCTTTTGACAGTTTCTTTTCTTTCTTCATCACTCTTCGCTTTTTGGGCTTCTGTTCGTTTTCCACACTGGGGTGCCCAGTGTCCTGGTTCTCCGCAGAGGTAACAACTTCCATAGGAACCATAGGCTGGTCTGTCTTGTCTTGGTTTTCGTTGCTGCTGTTGGGAACGAGTAGGGCAGTCTCTATACCAGTGTCCGACATTGTTACAGGAGAAACAAGCTTGACTAGCCATCGAGAGCAGAATGAAATTTCAGTCTGACACTTCGCTTCTTATAGTCTTGGTCGTGACGTCACTCGCTTTTGATTGGTTCTTTCTTTTCCTTCGTTTTGATTGGTTCGTTGTTTAGTCTATGATTTCCAGGCTTTCCACGTACTTTTTCACTTCGTCCCAATCGATCAAGGCTTCACTCACGTGACAGGCTTCCAACAACGTCATCAGGTCGGCTCGATTACCGTGTTTTTGTCGCCAATGGTTGAACACGGTGAAGATTTGCATGCGCGCGTTGTTGGGATGACTCATCTTGGCTTGACTGATTCGCGCTTCTCTGATCCCCAGATGTCTGCCAATACATTCCCAGCCTTCTCCCATGTTGCCGGACATGACATTGATATCCATTTGATCCAGAGACCATCGTTTCTTTTTCTTCGGCAAACCGTCCATCCACTGGCGTATGGGGTCTTCTTTCTGTTCGACAAACTCGTCTTTGCGTTTGATCAACGCGGTCTTAAAGCCCGGTACCACCGTCCAGAACTTTTTCAAGGCTTTCTCGACGTCTTCTCGCCATCGTTGTTCGTCCTCCCACGTCTTGACTTGATCCCGTGGATCGTCCATCATACTGCCTAGCACGTTATCGATGTCTTGCAGTTTCGGTTCGTCCACCCAAAGGTAGTGATTGTAATCGTCCACGGGATGCGAGGGTTGACCCGTTATGGAAGAAACGCCTAGTCCCAGACAAGAGTGGTATCTCTGACTGGGATGTTCGTACTTGCAGCCGATACACTCTTCGTGTTGCCTTTCTTCTATAATGGGCAGGAAACATTTCAACACTCGAAAGTTGAGCCATCGTTGTCTAAGTTTCTCGATCAAATTTTCTGCCGGTTCGTCATCTTCTTTGTTTGTTCGCCATCGTCCTGAGACCCGCAAGTCAGTATCCATAGGGGTAAGTGTTGCTCGGTTGGCCATCGTCATTGAATTGAACAAACCGCTTGTCATACACGATTTTATACCGTTTGTTCTCGGGGCGTGTCCAAAGACGGCGGTCACGTGATCTGGTAATCTTGAACGGATTGGCTATGACCAGAGGTTCGTTTTGATGGACATGCCGTACATTCTCCTTCATGATGGCGTAATTCAACTGTTGGGAGGCACGGTAATTCAAGGTGAATCCCCGGACTTTACATACAGTTTTACCATCGCTCTGGCGGTACGCGTAATTCTTTGGCCCTCCGCTAACAAATTCTCGAATGGTGACATCTTCGGGCAACTCGTTCTTCCACTGACCCAAACTCGAACCTTCCGGGGGATTCCATGACGTGGGGCTGTATTGATAGATGACGCTATCGGTGTCAAAATAGCATACGCGCTCTCCCAACTTTTCCAAGACGGAATAGAGTTTCAAACGAGCCTGAGCCGTGACAAAGGCGGCGATAACCACGTTGGTGATGGGACAGGGTGCCACGTGTTCTTCCTTTTTCAGCGTTTCCATCAAGACCATGTTATCGTTCACTAACTGCACATCTCGTACGGTCTGGGTCACGTCCAACATTTTTTCAAAATAGACGCTGGGCTCCGTGATGTACTCGGTCTTGGGAAAGTTGTCTCTCTGTCCGAATTTACCCCATGCTGTGTTCAATTGTAACTTGCTAAACGCCCGCATCCCTTTGTTGGATTTTATCGACGCGGGATCCAGACGAATACCTTCCGTGTCGTACACGTCGTTGACGAAGCGGGTCTTGTCTTCTTCGGTGTGGCAGGTGTCGGGATAACCGCTGCTTTCCATCTTCTTCTTGAGGTAGTGATTAATGTACCCCGTAAACAGACCGCCCGTTTTGGCCTCGGGATCGTAAGTGCTGAATTCTTTCCAGTGCCAGACTTCGTAGACTTTTAGTACTTGGTATCCTAGGGTCACCGCTTTCTTCAGTTCCAGGGTGACAAACGTACCCACCCAGGCTCGCTGTTCGTCGGTGTGCTCACACGGTTGGTATTCGGCAATCTCCCCTTGTTGCATGTGTTCGTCGACGCAGCTTCGACACAGGGCAAACACCAATTTCTGTTTGCGCCGAAACGGGAGCACCGGGTGGAACAGGCCACGGGGCGGCAAGACGGAACACTGGATTAATCCTTCGTACTGCTGCCACTGGTCTTGATCGGGCTGTGTGACGATCGTGGGTTCCTTGATGGGAAAGGTACCGTACTTGCAGATGTACGGGTACAAGGACACCACGTCGATGTAGCGCATGTCTTCCACCGACTCGTTCACCAACAGTTGAATGGCATTGGTTCTTCCGCCGAAGAAAGCGTTGCGGGGCATCAGAGGTTCGGGAGCGGGCCATTGCTGATCTTCCAAGCCTTGTAAAAATTCGTTCATCTCGGGATCGTGGCGTCGTTCTTCCTCCATCTCACACTCCCACATGACGCGGATGGTCTGCATACCGTATTGCTCCTGGAGTCGACGGTGACGTTCTTGGGTCTTCTGGTACAAGTCCCTCATACTGCGAGATGGATCGTAGGGATGTTTATGCTGAAGGTCTTGGACGGGACCCGGATAACATTTGGGACAACCGTGAAAGGCACACCCGTGAAACTCGTACACCGTACCCGTGGTCGTGTCCATACCATCTAAACTATAAGGGCCAACTCGGCATTCACTACCGTTGCGGGCGTGTCGAATGTTGGGTAGTGGGGTCTGGTTTCGGAATGCAGCCATGGTCTGTCGATGTTGTTCCCACTCCAACCATCGAAGGGCTTTGTTGGACTGTTGTCGAGGCTGGAAGCGGTGCCAGTCCTTACCAGGTTTCGGCTCTTGCATCAGGGCTCGAGGAATGACGACGAGGGTGTCTTTCTTTAGGTAGTGCGTGCGTAACACGCGACTGCAGGCAGAGGCCAGGGTCAAGCTTTTTTCGAAGGGATCGATTCCCGTGTCCATGAGAAATATCTCGCGAAACACACCACAGCATCGGCGGAGGACATCGACGTCACTTTTACAGTAGGCGAGAATTTCCTGGCGAAAATCAAAGACGTCGTGACTGTGTTGTTGGTACCACTCGTGAAATTTTTCTCGTTCAGTCACACTCATGCCATCCGGATCGTAATCGGTGTCGGGAGGATAGGCGCCCACGTAATCTTCATTCTCCGGTTTGTTGAAGTGGTGAGGGAAGTAACCTTTCTTGAGTTCTTGCAGGCCAAAGGTCTTGGGCATGTCCCGTAAAGCCATCGGTAGAAAGTTGAGGGAATCGATGAATTTTACCGTACCGACAGTGATCGTCATCGCTTTACCACCATTCATAATCACTTCGGGTTGCGCCACGGAATGTTTGTGCAGCGTCTGTAAAATCAGCAGTCCGTCGTAACCTTTAAAGTTGTGAGCCACGGCAATCACGGGACTCGATTCGTGACTGTCATGTTTCCGACCATTTACCACCGTACCGTGAGCAGCGAGTTGTAGAAACCATTTTCCAACATCGTCCAGTGTGTCTGGGCCTTTAAACACAATTTCCCGTTGGTGATTCCAGTACATGTCGCAGTGCTCGCAGGGATCTTGGTTGTCGATACAAAAGTGGCAGCAGGTTTGCAGGACACATAGGTTGGGAATGTGTTCACCGGTATCTTGCTGGCATTCAAAGTCAAAAAAGACGAAACGGGTTAATGTTGATTTCTGTAGTTTATCGATTTGTATCTTTCGGTCTTTATTCATGTCGATGGGTGATTTCAGTGGTTGAATGTAGCAAAACTGTTTCTCGGCCGTGTGCCACTCTCGGCAGATGGAACACTCGTATTCTCCGCATCGGTGTTCTTCCAAATTACGCTTGGCTTTAATGACATCCCACTCTTTTTGACATTTCTCACATTTCTTCCATCGATAACACACACTGCACTTGGCTCTGGAACGGGTGGCGAGATGGTTGTCGAAACACTGGCGGCTCACAAACACACGATGACAACGGTAACACGTCTTTGTGTTGGGATCAGGTGGACAGGGTGGACCCACTGTCTTACATCCTTGACACATGACGTGACATGAATGTTTCTCTGCTCGATCGTATCCTACCTGACAGGTCTCGCAAAAATACGACCTTTCCACAAAGGCGGGCATGGAGGTAATGACGTCGTAATGTCTGTCGTGTAAATACAGGTTGAGATGTTTTGGTGTGCCTGTGACGTGTTTTGTTCCCCGATAAATCGCCTTCCCAAAGATGGCCCGAGAGAAAACATTGAGCTGATAACCTTGCTCTCCTAAATACTTGGCGTACAATTCCCAGGTTTCCGTCCCCGTGCATGCTTGCCTGGCTCCACCGACGGCATCGATAAGTGCTTCCGTTTTCTTCGTCTGCCACGAGTGGGGTCCTGCCCTCCTCTGTAGTCTGTTCCGTTCTCTTTCCCATTCAGGCGTGTCTTGTTTGTTGGCATAATGACGGGCGACGACAATAGCTCGCTGAAAACACAGTTCGTCGGCATTCTTTATGGTGACCAGACATTTCTTTTTCTTCAAATAATCTTCGAAATTAGCACAGTGTCTCTTCTTCATGTTTGTTCCACCGCTACCTCGTCCATCGGGAGGGGACACGTGGCAAATACTCATGGACATGCGTTGATCCAATCTAAATTCTTCGTTACTTTGTAACACGGCAGCCACTTTCTGCAAAACGTCTTCGGCCTTTAACAAACGATGTTCACGGAAAGGTAACCAGATCGGTGTTTTGAGTCCTGGGTGACTGATGGCGATTCTAACATAGTCACTTTCTCTGGCGTCCAAGGTTCGGCGAATTTCCTCGATGATGGCCTCAAAAGTGTCGTGTAGTTGTTGTGGTACATCGTTGGCTGGAACATGGGACCAATCTTCCAAAAAGTCTATCTCCACACACAGTGATTCGGTTCGAAATAATCGGCTGTATCGTCTATCCACGGGTCGTAATGTAAAACTCATCTTGCTTTGCTCGCTGATCGCTTATCAATGACTGAAGCCGTCGCCTCCCTTCTTTTTATTCCTGTCACCATGAATGGACTCGTCCATGACGTCATACCCTTCAAATGGATTCGTCCGTGACGTCATATCCATGCCATTACACATAGATTGTGCAATACTTAACGTCAGGTTACATGCGGTTGTGTAATACTGGATTTTCCATACGTCTATTTTTAGCAACAAACGTACACACATGCGCTGTATAACGTTACATCGCGTCTATATTTAGCCTCCAACGTACGCATAACGTTGCATCACGTCTATATTTAGCCCACAACATTCAACCTACGATGCATAACGTTATGCTCAGTACTGTGACGTCACTCCATGAATGGACGCGTCCGTGACGTCATATCAAATGGATTCGTCCTTACGGTTTTAAAACGGTACAACACCCGTCACTCTATCAGTATGAGAATGGCTGCTCCGGTCGTACGCATCGAAGAAAACCGCAGCACGGATACTCTCATGTATCTCAGGGGTCACACGCTTGCCGTGATTACCCCTGACAATATCTTTGTCTTACCTGACGAGGTATTAAAAACACCTCCCAGGAAAAGACCTCCTCTCGAATTAGTGGAGGCCATTAGACGCAACCGACATAAAGTGCGTCGTACCCTCACATTCTAGTGCTCGCATTCGAGTGAGGACAACGGCCCTTTTCAGGGCCAACTTAATCAATGGAAAAGAGTTGTTTCCCCTTCCCTCCCTCTCTTCCCCCTTCTTCTTCTTCTTCTTCTTCTCTCTCTCTCTCTCTCTCTCTTTTCCCGCGCGCGCGCGCCCCTCTCTCCGTACGTCATGCACGTGCAAGGTCACGCACGTGCTAAAGGTCACGCACGTGCAAGGGGTCATTTAGGTCACGCACGTGCCAGGGGTCATCCAGTGCAAGGTCACGTGTACGCGCATGCACGCACATGCACGCACGCGCATGCGCGCACGTGCGTCCCTCAACAAGCGCCCTAACTACTATCCAATCAAAGAATGAAATTGAGATATGACATGTTAGTGTGATATGACATGTTATCAAAACAGCAACCGTAGGATTTGTATGCTAAAATTGATTTTAATAATCGATTTAGCCCCCCCCCCCCAAAAAAATATTTCGTCAAAAATAATATTTCGCCGTTATTACTAAGCTGAATTAACGTTGAAGGTTCCTCGTTCTCAAGAGATAATGGCTGCTTGGAATATCTGGGTGAGCTCTGGTGCAACTCGCTCTACACCCTAATTTATGCCCCCTAATTTCGGCACGTCCCTGACATTGATTTCCATTCTATATATGGAATAAACCATAGGTCAAATAACAGGTAGAATGTGATGGATATTTTGACAGGGGTTATGATTTTACCAAAATACCACTGTTTTTTATGTATAACTATAATTCACGATCATTAAGTACGCGTGATTTGACTCTATAGAACGAGTGGTGTAACAAACTCAATATCTGTGTTTCTTTGTCAAACAATTCAAACCCACCTGTCTTCGTCTGGAAATATTGATCTGTGTCCCAAGCTGTACGATATCGTGTCTGGATAAAGCTAGACTTTCATTTCATAAACATTTATAAATTTACCTTTCGTTATCAAGTAAATCACATGAGCCCTGCACTGTATAGACCTCTAAAGGAACATTAATCTATTATCAGGTCATCCAACGAAATCTTAAAAGGGTTACGTGCACGTATAAGTGGATTAGACGTTCAGGTCCAAACGACTCAATATTTTGAACTGAAATTTGGAAACAAGGTAAATGCACCATTCCTCTAAACTTCATAGGTACACGGACTTGAGACTCTGTTCAAATCGGGATAGTTCCTTTAATTTCCATATACAGTAGAATCCGTATGCGCAGCAACTCCTATTTAGCGACATCTCGTTGTAAGCGGTCACAATAAATTCCCCCGTAAAAATTCTATTGTTTCATCTCTTTATTCAACGGTCACTCCTCTAACGCGGCCAGCGGTCACTATTTTGCTAATAAATTTAACAAAACATTCAACGGCCATTGTTGTCGTTCTTCGTAACACCCCCACTAAATGTATTATAGTCGATACTTGTTTCATGGAAGCATACAACAACAAACCTTGGTGACCGGTTGGCGTACAATGGAGAGAGAGAGAGAGGGGGGGGAGAGAGAGGGGGAGGGGAGAGAGAGAGTTGGTGTTTAACGTCCACTCAACACAAACTAGGTCAAATCGGGACTAACATGTGGTTTAATATTATTTGAACAATTCGCTTGCGCGTAACGCTCTTTAGCAGTGGGAGGAAAGCGGAGGACCCGGAGAAAACCCACGAGAATGCTTGTCATGTAACTTTGTCTAGAACAGCTGATGATTTCAAATAGTCCGCATACATATTTACCACCTCGTATCGTCAGTAAATCGAACTCGATAGACTATGGAATAATAACCATAATATACAACAAAATTTAAGGAATCGCATAAATTATTAACCATTTCTAGGGTATTTTTTCGAAAAACAAAATAAAGACCTGTGTTATTTAAAATCAATTTATTTTAATTACATTTCGAACGATTGTTCTTTTTTTTATAATAGAGACTTTGGGCAAGCGTAGATTCCTTGTGCGTAACACGTATCCGTATGGAGTCGTATAAATTATCAACCATTTCTAGGGTATTTTTCGAATAAAAAAAATATAGAATTGTGTCATTTAAAATCAATTTATTTCAATTAAATTTCTAACAATTGTTCCCTTTTTTATATATATAATGGGGGGTTGGGATGGCCTAGTGGTCTAGAGTGCCGCGCTTCGACATCTAGCTGGCCGGTCACCTCTGGCTTGCGGCTGTGGTTTCGAGCCCTGCTGTGAGCGTATGTGGCATGGAGATAGGGGCGCCTTCTCAACCTCGTGGGTTTCCTCCGGGCACTCCGGTTTCCTCCCACTGCTAAAGACCCCTACGCGCAAGCGAATTATTGAAATAAAAATTTTAAAAAACATATGTTAGTCCCGAAATGACCTAGGTTGTGTTGACTGGACGTTAAACCCATTTCTCTCTCTCTCTCTCTCTCTCTCTCTCTCTCTCATATATATAATGAATAAGCTTGTCAGTCACATTTTTGTCATCTTTTAACGTTGTACAGTCATATTCAAAAGCTTAGCTCTAAAACAATTGTGGAGTAGGCATCTGTTAGGGTGATGAGACAAGGTCTATATACCTTCAATTTATAATTTCATATATTAAAATAATGATTATTGACCTCTCGCGCATTGTTTGCTATAAAAAGGAGTTTAATAATTACAATTTCATTTTTGGATTAAAAATCCTTACTCCTTATGCAATATTACCTCTGGGTGATGGTAAAATCGACACTACGCCTCCTGTATAAATAGTTATTATTAATTGGACTATTTGAACAAAATCCACAATTCCTTGACCAATAGCTGTTACTGCTGTTCCAATAGCTTCACCAACAGCAACTATTGCTTCACGGACAGCCGCAACTACTTTACCAAAATGAACTATTGCTTAAAATTATTTATGAATTATCAATACCCAGTTTTGTGAGCTTTTTAAAATTCAAATATGAATTAATTATTTTAAAAATCCAGTTTTGTTCAAATGACTAGTATGTACGTGCTATGTAGATGTTTAAATTATGAAAATGTAAGCCTGTTTTATTTGAAATATAATTTATTTATAAAACAATGTTTAGAACAAATCTGTTTTATTTTATTCAATTAAATATAAATTATGGGATATTAGAAAATAGCTGGCAGCTCTCACTATAATTTTCTGAAAATTTCAGTCAAAGTGATCGACTCTGAAAAGAAATTTTAGCAATTGAATATTCGGCCTTGTCTCCATCATCATAACTAAAGTCGGTATGATAAAAATATAGTCTCGATTATCCAATTTATGATTAAATCATGAATGAAAGTTGAGCAGCAGATTATATCCTAATCCAGCAAATATCACAGGCTAGCGATGACATCGAGAGTTGATTATGGCCTAGATAAGTTAATCAATGTCTTATTAAACATACATTATGCCAGAGTTAAATCTGTTTATTGCAGGTCCTGAAATGTTATCTAAATTATTAATCAGACATCAATTAACTTATCGAGACCATAATCAATTCTCGATGTCAACGCTAGCCTGTGATGTTAATTGGATTAGGATCCGATCTGCTGCTGAACTTTCATTCACGATTTAATGATGAAATGGATAATCAAGACTATGTTTGTTATCGTGCCGAGTTTAGTAATGATGATCGAGGATCAATTTGACTGAATTGTTCAGCAAATTCCCTTTCCATTTTTTAATTTCTAACTATTATAATGAGAACTGTCAGCTCTTTAAATACCGACACAGTTTTTTTTGGAGGAGGGGGGTGCGGCGGTTAAAATTAAAAAATAAAAACACAAACCTGTTAACTCATGAAAAGCGTGCTATCAATATAACTAATGCCGGAGCTAAATGTACCTGTTGAAGGTTTTTCCTTCGATCAGAAATGTTATCTATGTTGTTAAAGATACATTATGTGGGGTTAGATAAAGAGCTGACAGTTCTCATTATAATGTAGATACACAGACGGGATATATAACAAGACGTTACCACGGTGTCGTGCAGAGAGCGGGATGAGTGGGGAATGGAAACGGCCATCCAATTAAAGAGCGAAACTGAGAAAATATAATTGATATTTGAACATTTCGCGGTTATCTTTACCACATAGGCTGTCTGGATGGGTCTGAATTTAAAAAATGTAATCTATTTAAATTGGCATATGTTACTGCCTTTACTTGTTTCATGGGAGCATACAATTAAACATACATTTTGGATATTAGATAACGAGTTGTAGTTAAAATCTAGATAATGTAGAGGCAATTTGCTGAACATTTCAGTCAAATTGATCCACTATGAACCGATAACTAAGCGAATGAAACTTCCGCTTAGCCCCGATCATCATTACTAAAGTCGGTAAGATAAAACTAGTAGTCTCAATTATCCATTTAATCGTTAAATCGCGAAGGGAAATTTTGCAGCAAATCGAACTACAATCCAACAAATATCACAGGCTAGCCCTGACATCAACAGTTTGTTATGGTCTTTATTCATGTCTAATCTAGTTTTATAACATTTCAAGTATTAAGAAAGAACGACAATAGGCAGACTTGGCTCTTGCATAATGTATGTTTAAGGATGTTTCCGAGTACATCAACAAATTACAATCTGAACGACAGACTCACCCTACAAAAAGCCAGCTACCATTTAATTTTCGTACGTTAGTTACGTACACAACAAACCACTGAACGCTATTGGGTGACCGGTTGGCGTACTTTGTCTGGAACATCTGATGATTTCAAATAGTCCACATCGATAATTCCAGTTGTTGATTTGCAATAAATTAAAACATTGATCATATAATGAAGCATACATATTTACCACCTCGTATCGTCTGTAAATCGAACTCGGTAGACTATGGAATATAACCATAATATACAACAAAATTTAAGGAATCGCATAAATTATTAACCATTTCTAGGGTATTTTTTCGAAAAACAAAATAAAGACTTATGTTATTTAAAATCAATTTATCTTAATTACATTTCGAACGATTGTTCTTTTTTTATAATAGAGACTTTTGGCAAGCGTAAATTCCTTGTGAGTAACACGTATCCGTATGGATTTTATGTGTAATGTCATCAATGTGTGTGTATTTTTCATACGTGATACGGCACACGGATACAGCAGCCCGTATCGAACAACTTTCATAGTGACTTCACGCACTGCGAGATATTGTCGGCAAGGCACCTGACTAGTACTGATGGTGATCTTGATAGATAACTGCCATCCTGCTGTACAGAACTAAGCTCGGTTCAGTGATGCATACATACGCGGCGCAAGAATCTGCCAAAACTCTAAAACTACTCTGACGCAACGTGTGACGTATACGATACGGATACGTGATACGGATAGGCAAAATGCCACTTGCCAAAAGTCTCTATTATAATGAATAACGCTAGTACGTTATAAATATATTCCAAAACTGAGCTTGGTCAATAGTTATGAATCAATATATTTTAAAAAAAAATATTTATATTTCAACATTGTGAAGCAGGCATCTGTTAGGGTGATGAGACGAGCTCTAAACACTTTAAATTTATATTTTAATGAGTATTGACGTCTGGTGCATTGTTGGCTATAAACGGGAGTTTACTAATTACCAGTTCATATTTGGATTAAAAGGTTCTTTTGCAAGATATTTCTTGACGGTGGTAAAACCGCTATTACTCCTTCTGCACCAATAGATATTATCGCTTGACCGATGGCTATCACTACTTGACCAAAAGCCACAATTCCGTGACCAACAGCTGCTACTATGTCACCAGCAAGTGCTACTGCTGTGCCAATAGCTTCACCAATGGAAATGACTGTTTCCCCAATAGGAACTATTGCTTCACCGATAGCTACAACTACTTTACCAAAATCAACTATTGCGTCATCAACAGCTTTACCAATAGCTACTACTGCTTCGCCCACAGCAGCTCCAAAAGGAAAAGTTGGTATTTCGTCCACAACATCTACTCCTGTATCAACAACAGATGCACCTGCTACAAGAACAAAGAATTCAAGAGAGGGAGAGAGAGAAATGAGATTAAAAGCTCACTCGACACAACTAGGACACTTCGGGACCAGCATATAGTTCATTTTCATTTGAATGATTCGCTTGCTCGTTGCTCGTACAGGTGTTTAGCAATGGGGGGTGGGGGTGGACGGAGAAAACCCACTCTACTCCTTGTCACGTACTTCCAGGGAAATCCCGACAGTTAACTAAAAGACAGACCTTATGATAAAGAGTGTACCTGTACGTGCTGACCATTCGGCCATCCAGTCGTCCCAAAAGATTCAAGTTTCAGACACTCTAAATGCTATATTACCATCATGTCGTCTTGTCGTCATGATTTCAGCCTGATCCACTTTACCGGGGGGTGGGGGCGCTTTTATAAATACCATGCGCCCAAATCATATATAGTGTACAAATCTGTTTCACAGAGAATTACTTACGAATTATCTCTGTAACAGATGACTGTTAGTCATTGGCTCAACGGCTCGTGCAATGTTTACTTAACACCTAACTGCTTCGGGCAAAATGATGCATTTTACTCATTTTAATACCCATTTACACTAAATAGGAAATATTTTTTAACTACAAATACATCAAACGTCTTTATTTATTTTTCTTTTACCTCAAAAAAATGTTTGAGAAACCTCGTCGATGTCACGCTTATCAGTGATTGTAGCGGTCAAGCGAATATTCACTGCGGGATCAGTTTGATAGTGTGCGACAATCTACTATGTGGTGTTGTGATTTTTTTCAGAAATTGTACCGTAGGGTTAAACGTTTGTTGATTTTAGTGTTAATTATTGTAATAAATCTTAATCCTAACCCCATCCTAACTCTAACAGGCTTTCCGTTCTGTTTTAAAACATCTAAATCAAAAAGATCGGCATATTTGTTTATATTTCCAAAGTATAAAATTATTTTTATCATTTTACCAAATGGTACAATTTTTCGAGGAAATAAGACAGACATCTTATATTAAGTAACTCGTTCATCGTCTAGTGATGACGCGTGTCGTGGACGAGGAAGACCATGCCTGCTCCTTCTAGGAGATCCGATACCACGCCTCACTTATTTTATAGTTCTGGACCATCTGGAACACACCAAAATAACCAAGCCAAATTCTACCACGTCAACAGTTGAACTGTTATGTTTGTCCCGAACGAAATGGCGTGGTTTGTGTTGAGTGGAAGCTACCCCCCCACCTATCTTTCCCTCTTTTCCTCTCTCTCCAAAGGCGTTTTATAACTGAGGCGCTGGATGCGCCAGCTTCCTCGCGAAAAAAATCAAATAAATTGGAAAAATAAAATAGCAGAAAAGGCAGACAAAAGAGCCACTCTGGCCAAGGGAAAGGACCCTAATTCCGAGTCAATCGTTTTCTATACTGAATGAGAATGCAATCATTGCATTGGCATAAATCATCAATCAAGACCCCCCCCCCCCCCTGCAAAAGAGGGTCCTCAAAATAGTACAGCCTCTGCCATGGTAAATCTTAAAACGTCTCTCTCCCTCGTCGCAAAATCCTACACAGTCAACGAAATAATACCAAGTCTTACCTTGTACAGGTACACAGCATAATGAAATGAAGAGAAATAAAGATGTGAACGTCGCCATGATATGATGTTGTCTGTTAGTAAATATATGAGTGATAAATTAAATTATTGTTTTATTATATATGATTAGATATAAATATGAATATAGATAAAAACATACCTATAACACAGGTACTTCGACAAATTAAAGGCTCAGAATGGGGTTTAAAGTCCCGTCCACAAACACCCGAGATCCCGTGTACACATTGGCGTGTACACATTGCAGTTGGAAATCGATATAAGAGTAGGCCGTAGCGCCGCTGCCCGGGCAAAATTTCCCCTATTGCACACCCGTCTTCATTAGACCAGGTTAGGTTCAGAAGAATAGGACGTTAAACCCCATTTCATTTCATTTCATTTCCACAAAAAAAAACGCAGTTGTATGACCTGGAAGTAATGGAAATGGGAATTAGCCGTAATTAACTGAAAGAGGTCTGAGCCGGATGCAATAGAAAAAGACATGACCCGGGTGTAGAAGAAATAGACATGACCCGTAGGAAAGGCTACGTAATGACAAATCAACAACTTTCGGGTGAGATGGTCCCTCAAGCCTTACCAGTGACACCCAATCTCCTCTATGTGCGCTTTACCCCGGATCACCTCCCACTGCTAAAGACCCCAGCGTGAATTATTGAATTAAAATTAAACCATATGTTAGTCATGAAATAACCTAGTTTGTGGCGAGTGTTCGTTCTAATCGAATGATCACATAGATGGGGCTACGGCCAAAAAAAACCTCATCAATACAGCACTCTCCTGAAAAAAAATTCGTTATTTTACCCCTTTACCTACACTATTTATCTAAAATATTTGTAATTTGGCAATAATACTGATAACAAGGTTGTCCATTGAAAAAAAATACATAAGATAACAAAAAAAAAAAAAAAAAAAAAAAAATTACATAGGATAATAAAAATAGGCTATTTATATCCTTACACAAGCAATTTCAACTAGTAGTATAATTTATCTGCCTGACAACGTCTAATGGTGTAGAACTGAATAATACATGTACCACAGTTCACCGGAATTTACTAGAGTGGTCTTCTCTTATCACTGGGACAAGGCGGCGGGCCTGACAATGACAACGTCTAGTCGCGTTCATGTGGGGCGAAGACCCGACGTGCCGTGTTCACGTTGACATGCACGTAAAAGAAACTCTTGGCAGTTCACTGTGCCACCCGCTATTGTTCTCAATGGGAGATTAATCAAGCAAGAGGATTATCGAATACAATGGTGTTAAATGTATAATTCGCTTTTCAATACTACTAGAGAGAGAGAGAGAGAATGGGGTTTAACGTCCACTCAACACAAACTAGGTCATTTCGGGACTAACATATGGTTTAATTTTATTTCAATAATTCGCTTGCGCGTAGGGGTCTTTAGCAGTGGGAAGAAACCGGAGTGCCCGGAGGAAACCCCCTCAATACTACTAGGTTTAAACTAATTAACAACTTTATTCACAATAAATTACATAAAAGTACAACAAATACATGTATCAAACATGAATCATAACCCTACTAAATGTGATATGGGGTCAATATATTCAATTGCACTTTTTACTCGATTTAACATTTCGATTTTAAGATCATTAATAGATTCTTCTACTCTTATATATTTTCGCCATTTGGGGCGCAATCAAATTGAACTATTGTATTTTCAGTAAAAGTCTGCTCTTTCGAAACAATGATAATAAATTTATATATATTTGGGTGGCTTTTCCCGGTTTTCTTCATTTTACTGTGCCATCCCTCAGCGTGATTAGTTGTCCGTGAACCATCTGTGTTGAAGTGATTCCACGTAGCCCTTTCCATCGCTTTCTACCCATTGTTCAGTAACATAATCTGCAAACTTTAAAATATTGTCATCCTCCAAATCAGCCTCTTCTAAGGCATTCAACCAAACGTTGTCTATATCACATAACCTCACAAAATTTACAACTGGACTGTCTGAGAAAGCTCTCTGTAAGAGTGTAAGTCCAAATTTATGTGTGTTTCGCCAAATTGCTTGGCGAAAATGAAACAGGCAACCTTTCAACTCGCACTGGAATATTTCAATAGCTGCGTTTTGTGCTGCTATTTCAAAACCCGTGAAGATGGTCACAGGTGATAAATAAATATTTCTCTCTGTTGTTTAACTTAACTTTTATATTTTATAATCATTAAAATAATTAAATCTTAACTAGGTGAACACTACTTATAAGGATACAGTCTATAATCCTTTTTTTATTTAAATTTCCACACCACTACCCTATAACACCAGTTGATTAGGTGGCACAGTGAGATTAAACCAAATAGACACTTCGATGGGGACATCTCACTGTGCCACCCGCTATTGTTCTGATGGGGGGATTAATCAAGCAAGGGGATTATCGAATACAATGGTGTTAAAAGTATAGTCCGCTTTTTAAAACTACTAGGTTTAGACTGATTAACAACTTTATTTACGATCTTAAACTTTAAGAGGCATTTAGTAAGGCGACGTTTCGAAGAGTATTCTCTCAACGTTTTCAAGCAACGTTGAGAGAATACTCTTCGAAACGTCGCCTAAATAAATCAGTAACTGTTTTTCCAACAGTATGTGTTATAGTTTATAACTTTATTTACAATAAATTACATTAAAGTAACAACAAATACATGTATCAACCATAAATCATAACCCTACTAAATGTGATATTCAATTGCACATTTTTACTCCATTTAACAGTTCGATTTTGGATCATGGATAGATTCTTCTGCTCTTTTATTTTCGCCTTGTAGTGGGCAATCGTCCGCCGTTATTCAATTGAACTATGGTATTTTCAGTACAAGTCTGCTCTTTCAACGCAATGTTATTAAATTTAAATATATTTGGGTGGCTTTTTCCGATCTTCTTCATTTTACTGTGCCAAATTAACTAAATTTTGACCTCCTTGAGTATTAAAATAATTAAATCGTAACTAGGTGAACAGTACTAATAAGGATACAGTCTATAATCCTTTGTGTACTTAAATTTTCACACCACTACCCTATAACACCAGTTGATTAGGTGGCACAGTGAGATTAAACCACTTCGATGATACAAGTTTGTACGACCAATACATCTTACATAATACTATGTCAGATAAGCTCGCACCTGCAACGGATTAAAGCTTGTCACGTAATATGTCCAAATGAGTTACAATTGAAATTACAACATAAAATATGAATTAAGAATATGAATTAAAAATACAATATTACATTTTAGATCCCAAATGATATTGTATTACATTTAGGCTTCGCACCGCCTGGTTCCACTGACAAGGCAAAACCACACTAGGAATTCACAAGAACTTTCTGGACAATCACCTTACTGACTGAGCCACCGTGATTCTGCAACCAAAAAGAGTGACGTTTAGTTATTTCTTTTTTCTGTAAAAAGAAAGGGGACTAAGATACACTAAGCAGGTATACGTTTTCATTCGAGAGGTCCATATGATTAACTATTTATTGTTGCCCCGTTTGCATTTGCTCTATTCTGTCCACAAAACCCCCAGAGCCCCCGTCCCCTCCGAGGTCATCAGGGAATTATAAATGTTAAAATTTATCTGGTATATTTGAAATAGGTTTGAATTACAGCGTTATCAGTTGTGTTTGTTTTTGGTACCATAGAAACAACTATAACAAACACAAAACTATCTGATAAAACCACAGTCCTATCTTTAAAAATAACATTTATTCTAAAGTACTGGTTCAATTGAGACACGTTGCAGAAAACAGGTTCGAACAACCAACCACACGTAAGTATTAGGGATGAATAGCTAGATTGTTCTATTTATGTCCGAATACAATGTATCTGAATATAGCTATATTGTTCTATGTCCGCATATCTGAGTATAGCTAGATTATTCTATGTTCCTATATTTGGGTATAGCTAGATTGTTTTCCCTCTGTATATCTGGGAATAGCTAGATTGTTCTATGTCCGTATATCTGGGTAAAGCTAGATTGTTATATGTTCGTATATATGGGTATAGCTAGATTGTTCTATGTCCGTATATCTGGGAACGCCCAAATTGTCCTGTAATATGCCGAGTCTGTTTGTGTGTTTAGCTGGGAACAGCCATATGCTTTGTCTCTGTGGTACCAGTAGATTGTCCTGCCCTCTGGTATTTTTTTTCCATTAGCAATATTTTTATTCAGATTTCTATCTGAATAGGAATTGGGGAACAGGTATCTCTGTGGTATACTGTTCGTATGTCTGGGAACAACTCGTAAATTGTTCTGTCCTATGGTTTCTATGTTCGTAGACCTTGGGACAGATAGATTACCCTTCTCTTTGGTATCGCTAGTTTAATTATACTTCATACTGACTTCTTTATGGGAATCACCTTTGACTCACTCGGTTGTGTCGACCATCATGCCTACATGGGATAGATGAAGGACAATGGGCGAAGCAAAGATTGATTCTTAAAATGGGTGCATATCGATTGACTCAACTAAGTTCTAAAATATCCTCAACCAGTGTCAAAAATGAACACTGTGTCCTAGATATGGTACACATCGATTCTAACAAGTTCTACGTAGCCCAGAGTTTCTCGGTATTTTTTGTGGATCGTATTCCCCACTAATTCGACTATGACCGCGTCCCTGTGTGAGATGCGATCACCATGCCCCTGTCTAAAAAACGAGACACACGATAGGACGTCCCAAAACCTTCACTTTCTCAATCCCTTGAAATATCTAAATCGAGAGACCACGAGATTAGCGACCGATAATACATGCTACGATTTGATAATATCATTAACCCTGTGGGCCTGTCGCAAAAACGATTCACGGCATTCAAAGGTTGTACTATGAATTCATCGGTGAACATGGTGCAATTCAGTAGACACTACTCGCCAAACAATTTTATAAAACCCTGATAACAAAATAAAAAGAATGTATATGGGAACCGCGGTAGCTAAGGTGGTAAGACGGTGACACGTTATTCTGTTGGCCGAGAGAGTTCATGGAGATTTTCCGGCGGGATTTCCCTTTTCAGTGGCAGGCCTGCCAAAAATACCTGTTTAGTTGTTCGTACATTGGAGTACACGTAAACGATCCCTTGGCAGTTGTAATTCGATATACATATGTCATTATTTATATGATTGTTGTTTATATGATGAATCGAAATCCGTCAATCTATGCGAAATTGTCCAAAGAACCAGTATGTCACGTTCCATATCGATCGTTCATGAATTGGCGAGCCTTGAAATAAATTTTTCCTAATGGCGTCAATGAGCTGGGGCTAGGGGCCAAGCCCTGGTCTAAATACCAAAGTGGTTACCAGTTGAAATCAGGTGCATTTTTTAAAAGCTTGATTTAATCCGCCTTGACATTACAAAATGATAAAATAGAATAACATTAGAGGAACATTAGTCACAGGGTCACCATTGCCATATCTACTGATAACGTTACTAGGTTAATATACGGGGTTTTGTAACCAGGATTACTAAACGAATGATATGCATTGTACAACCCGAGACAGGAAATTGACCAAACTGAGAGAGAGAGAGCGAGAGAGAGAGAGAGAGAGAGAGAGAGAGAGAGAGGGAGGGAGAAATGGGGTTCAACGTCCACTCGACATAAAGTAGGACATTTCGGGACTAACATATGGTTTAATTTTATTTCAATAATTCGTTTGCGCGTAGGGGTCTTTAGCAGTGGGAGTAAACCGGAGTAAACCTACGAGGCTGGACAGGCGACCCTTCTCCTTGCCACGCACAACCGGGAGTTCACAAAGCATTCGGAAACTTCAAAAGCAGTGGCCGGAGGAAATCCACGACGTTGAAAAGGCGCCCCTATCTCCATGCCACATACTCTCCCACCAGGGATCTAAAGCACAGCCGCAAGCCAGAGGTGACCGGCCAGCTAGAGGTCGAAGCACGGCACTCTAGACCACTAGGCCATCCCAACCCCCGAAAGAGAGAGATAGTATTTCGGAATGACATGTGGTACCTTTGTACATGTACGAGGGCAGAGAATTACTTACGAATTATCTCTGTTCCAGATGACTGTCTTCAACATGTGCACCGACATCAAGTGGCGACATTCATTGGCTCAATGGCTCGTGCATTGTTTACTTAAGACGTAACTGATCCGGGCAAAATGATGCCTTTTACTCATTTTAATACCCATTCACACTAAATAGGAAATACTTTTTAACTACAATTGTAACTTCAAATGTCTTTACTTGTTTTTCTAATACATACAAAAAATGTTTTAGAATTCAATTTCCCGAAAGAAAAAAGTTAATATGGAGGACTAATTATGTTGCGTCGATGTCATCCTTATCAGTGATTTTAGCGGCCTAGCGAATATTTACTACTGATTAGTCTCGGTCACCCAGAACCCCCTAGTCTTCAACGCACGGAGAGTCTGGGTCGGTTCTCAATTTTTGACGAAAATTACTGGATAATCTACCACATAAAAAACCAAACATTTGGTTACGCATGGGCAATGGAACCTTTTGGCTAAAGTCTCGGTAAGTGATATATCTTATGAAGCCGGGCCGATTTTGCTAGATTCTATAAAACGTGGTTGAAATATATCCCACAATTCACTTGGCACATCTATTATTAGAAACAAAATAGAAACGAGGAATAAGCATGGATTGCGATGAAGAATTAAGAAGATTGTGAGAAGCCATACGTCTGATTTATGACGAGAGAAAATTACCATTTCAATTGAAACCTTTACAAACAAAATTTTAAAGAGTGTCATCGTTGACAAGCGTGCTGATTCTGTACGTGGTATCTTAAAAGACTGGATAATCCAGACAATGACCTATTTTCCGTCAAATTTTGAGGACTAATAGAGACTATGATGATAGAGATGATAGAGACTAACTACTGATCAGTGTGGTACGAGGGCTGGCTGCAAAGGTCTACTCCTGGGTTGAAACAAACTAATTCCACGAACATGTACAAGAGAGAGATATTTCGTTGTCTGCTAGCATGTAGAGATTAAGTAAAAGAACTTGCTCCTTGTTACGTACATGGAAGATGGAAACCGCAACACTTGACAGTCTTTATGCTCTAATGCGTTTTATAGCTGAGGCGATGGAGGCGTCAGCCTCCACAAAAAAAAATTAAAGAAGTTGAAAAAAAACCAGGGGAAAATGCTAAAACCGATGACAAAAATGAAAATGTACCCTAGTTAGGGAAGGCCCTAAAGGCAGACAAAAGGGCTCCACTCCTGACAAAAGGGCCCTTCTGGCTAAGGGAAAGCGCCCGAGTCCATCGTTTTCTATAGGTACACTGTTACTGTCGAATCTACTACTGAATGAGAATGCAGTCGTTGCATTGGCATGAGAATCATCAATCTAGACCACCCCTTTCCCCGCGAAAGAGGGCCCTCCAAATAGTATAGCCTCCGCCATGATAACCCTTAAAACGCCTCTGTTTATGCTGTAACAAATGGCTGTTTGGAATGAAACCACCGTATTATCGAATACGTGAATCAACTTAATGCCTTTGCTTATCATTTGAGGGAATTCCAACCTCTTGAAAAATACAATATCACGAAAAGCGAATCTCTAATATGCATATCATTCCAACCGTGGTTCACTTCCATTCAGTAATGAAGAATTGAAAGTCAACAATCGACATCCACTGCAACAATATGATATAGGATACGGTCAACACAACACAAGCCATGTTTTTCCTTTGATATTATCATTCAGTTTTCTTAATTATATTTTAAATTAACCAATATGAGCAAATGCTATTAACCTGGATTATTTTTCTTTTCAATTTCAGATTTGAAGAAACTTTCAGTTCTAGGGTTTTTTTTTATTATATTCAAAGATGAGGACGTTTGTTATAATATATATTCTAGCTGTGATGATGCTCGACCCCAAGGTGACAGGTTGGTATCTTATTGTCATATTCTAGAAAATAGATGGACCATCAACTGGACCATTTCAAGACCAAGAAGTTGTATATTGTTTTATTCCATAATTTGTATGTGTTCGATCTTTGTTTCATAAACTGTCTAAAACCATCAGTACCACTTATGGATCATTTCGTACTTTTTTGTCATTGAAAACCTGATTATTTATAGGTAGCGTAGAAGCCGCTTCTCCGCAAGAACAAGGGGACAATGGTACACCTGACCCAACACCTACATCTACGACAGACACTACACCTACGACACCACCAGGAAACAAACCCACAACATCTACGGCACCACCAGGAGACATCTCCACATCATCTACGACACCATCTGGAAACAATCCTAAAAACACTACACCCCGTAAACCTACCACAACCCACAATGCTGCACCATTGCCGCGTGCTGTTGCCATGGTTTCAGTATCATTAGCTATGATGACGTACATAATATAAATATTATATAAACAACTTAAGTTATGCCTCTCATTAACCCCACAGTAAGGTTTTTGTGATAATGATGGGTCTCGTTTTTTCATGATGTGAAACCTATTGTATTATTTTAATATCATTCCGTCCATCAGACACAACAGTTTACATTAATAAAGAAATTATAAATTATAGTTTTAGTACTTCCATACGTTTTTACGCGTATACTCATAGGCGTAACAACCTCGTGGGATTCCTCCGGGCACTCCGGTTTCCTCCCACTGCTAAAAGACACCTACGCGCATGCGAAGTATTGAAATGAAATTAAACCATACGTTACTCCCGAAATGACCTAGTTTGTGTCGAGTGGACGTTAAACCCCATTTCTCTCTCTCTCATAGGCGTACGAGCTGGGGGGGGGGACCAAATGCTGGTACAATTTGGGCGCACAATTTTACTTGTAAAAGTTGTATAAAAAAAATATTGTGTTCTTGAATGTGTCCAATTTAACAGCGAATTTAAATTCAGAGTGTCTATAGTTTGGCAATTAAATAGACCAAGCTTCACTTGCTATTACAGTTCCCCGCCGTTATATATGTCATTTCCGCGCATTGCCATTCGGAACTGACATCATGTAATTTTTCTTGTATCATTAAATGTGTGTTATGTACGGAAGCCCATAAGGGTCAATCAAATGGAAAAAAAAATTCTGACTATCTTGTAATTACAAGATAGGCTATCTTGTTATTACAAGATAGCTATCTTGTTATTACAAGATAGCCTAAGATAACCTATCTTGTAATTACAAGATAGACTATCTTGTTATTACAAGATAGCTATCTTGTAATTACAAGATACCGAGATGCCAATTTAAAGGTCACCATACACCGATTTCATGCTCCCATAAATACCATTGCCTTCATACACCCACCAACTGCATATTTATATCATGACTCATCAATTTTAATACGCTCTTTGAAGCCACAGAACGCTATTTCTATTTTTCAAACTTCTTTAAATTTTGATTTTTGAAAAGTAAGTAAGGAAAGGGATATTCTGAAAAACGGACCCTCCATCAATGAAATGAGCTGACTGACATAGCGTTTAAAAGCAGATTATTTATAGCTTGCGGTATCTCCTGATGTATACAATGTTTTGAGAGGGATTTGAAGCAAACGTTTGATAAATTAATTAGCTTGAATATATTTTTAGCCCAAATATATCATCAAATCACACAGTTTGTACGCGCGGGAGGTATCTTTAAGGAGAACATGAAATCAATGTATCATAAATGCTATTAATGAGGGAATGAAGTTAATGAGAGTATGAATAGTATTTAATGAGGGCACAACCTGGTGATGCCGATCCCGTGACATACAAAAGGGGGATTCGAAACCACGTCAGTTGACTCAATGACAGGCTTTTAAGATAAAACACGCACGTGCTAACAAATTGACCTGCCAACCCTCCAGCTCAACGAAGTATTATTGTATGTTACGGGATCGGCATCATCAGGTTGTCAGTCCTCCGGGTTCCTCCAACTGCTAAACAGAGAGGGGTATATGGTTTAACGTCCACTCGACACAAACTAGGTCATTTCGAATCCCCATTTGTACGTGACAAGGAGTAGGATCGCCTGTCCATCCTCGCCTGTCCACCGGTTTCCTCCAACTGCTAAAGAGAGTGAGGGGAGGTGTAACGTCCACTCGACACAAACTAGGTCATTTCGCGACTAACATATAGTTTAATTTCAATAATCGCTTGCACGTATGGATCTTTAGCAGTGGGAGGAAAGCAGTGGACCCGGAGAAACCCCACGATGTTGGACAGGCGATACTACTCCTTGTCGCGTACAACGGGGGATTCGAAATCCCGCCAGTTGACTCAATGACAGGCTTTACGATACAGTGCGCATGTGCTAACAAATCGACCTGCCAACCCTCCAGCTCAACGAAGTATTATTGTATGTTACGGGATCGGCATCATCAGGTTGTCAGTCCTCCGGTTTCCTCCAACTGCTAAACAGAGAGGGGGATGTGGTTTAACGTCCACTCGACACAAACTAGGTCATTTCGGGACTAACATATGGTTTAATTTTATTTCAATAATGCACTTGCGCCTAGGCGTCTTTAGCAGCGGGAGGAAAGAGGAGGACCCGGAGAAAACCCACGATGTTGGACAGGCGACCCTACTCCTTGTCACGTACAACAGGGGTTTTGAAACCACGCCAGTTGACTCAATTACAGGCTTTGTGATACTGCGTGCACGTGCTAACCATTCGCCATCCAACCCCCATCCCACTACTAAAGACCCCTACGCGCAAACGAATTATTGGAATTAAATTAAACCATATGTTAGTCCCGAAATGACCTAGTTTGTGTCGAGTAGACGTTAAACCCCATTCCCCCTCTCCCTCCCTCCCTCCCCTCCCTCTCTCTCTATCTCTCTCTCTCTCTCTCTCACACACACACTTTGGCTTATAACTATCCGATAAATCAGTGTGGGACGACCTTGAAATACAAGAAAACTAATTTGGCTATCTTGTAATTACAAGATAGGCTATCTTGTAATTACAAGATAGCCTATCTTGTAACTACAAGATAGCCTATCTTGTAATTACAAGATAGCCTATCTTGTAACTACAAGATAGCCTATCTTGTAACTACAAGATAGCCTATCTTGTAACTACAAGATAGCTATCTTGTAATTACAAGATAGCTATCTTGTAATTACAAGATAGTCAGAAGGCTTTGGCTATCTTGTAATTACAAGATAGGCTATCTTGTAACTACAAGATAGCTATCTTGTAATTACAAGATAGTCAGAATATTTTTTTTTCATTTGATTGACCCTTATGGGCTTCCGTAGTTATGCGTGCCATTCAAAGGGGTATAGAAATAATCTTCTCGTCGCGTTGGGGGCCTCACAACTTCAAGCCAGGCCCAGGGTCCCGCTCCTGTTCAGCTGGGCTTTGTCCCCCTCTCCCACACATAAAAATTTAATCATACCGCGTGGAAAGTCTAGTTGGATACTAATTAAAGGGAGACAATCAATATGTACTTCCGATCGTCATGGTACGTGTGAATCTGTTACAATATGGTCACAGAACACTTATGATTTCCCCTTTGACTTTAATGTTAATTCTCGTCTCTTAGACCGGCTCTATCTTTTTCCCAAATATTCGTTGGGTAGAAAGCTTTCTGCCATAGATGGAGCAAGACGTGACAAACTCTTGCCTAAAAGCATACACGAGGTTCACCATAAAAAACTTGAGATACACAAGCTAGAAGTAGTGACAATTAACATTCAATTTCAGGCCCTACATTTAAACATAACCAACCTCACAACGTTTGTATCCTGGCAGAAAATGTATTTTTAAACCCTTTTCTTCGATTTTACACTGAAAAGTCAACAAAAATCGCCATGTAAAAGGCTGCTTATCGGTTCATTTCTATGGTGACTGTGTCAACTATTGGGGCTCCAAAGTAGTGTTCATGGCGCGTTCTAGGGAGACGCAGTGACCTAGTGAATAAGACGATGGCTAACTAAAACGGAAGTCCCGTATTCGATCCCGATGTTTTCCGTCTTTAAGTTCAGCGGAGTTTTTCCGGTGTAGTTCTACATTTGTCAGTGGTGCAGTGCGGATTTTCTTTCAAATAGTCGTTTGAATGGGACGAAAAGCCGAAATGCCGTGTACACATTGGAGTGCACATAAAAGTGCCACTGACAGTTTGAACCAAATGTAAGAGGCTGTCCGGGTAAAATTTCCCTTGCAGAAGCGGGACGTTATTTTATTTCCCTACATTTTTACGATGTGAAAGAAAATGTGTAATAAACATTAAAGATTAACAATATACAGTGGTGGCCACGTGGTCGGTCTACCTGTCACCAATGCAAGTCACGAGATCGAACTCGGGGTTGTACATGTAAAAGAGTTGAGTCGACTGTTTGAAGTCGTAATTTCAAGTCGAGAATAAACCTGTTGTTAAAATAACGACTGGCTGGTTTCCGATGACTATCAACTTTTACGGGTGTTCTCAAATATTTTTCACAAAACGCTGATGATATCATCATTTCTGGCTAAACTAGGTTACAAAATAAACTATCTAATGCAAATTTTCCCTCCGCCCTTTTTTAAGGGACTGGGGCTCACTCCTTCCGACCACCAGAAATGATTTGAAATACAGAGATTGGAGACCACCAATCACATCAACAAATAAAAATGTAATACTATTTTAGCGATAAGAGTAGATCAGTTTCGTACATAGGGTTTATTAACAGAATATCAAACAGATACATAAATACATCAACAATCCAGGAACTTAAACTACTATACATGAATATATTAGGGCGGTACATAACTATATTAAATCTGCCATTCCACCCCTCTGACAAGGCAGCGCCTGAACTCAGGTGAGTCCATGCAAGTCCAAGCGTATCTTCTTCTCCCCATTCATCTCTGCTGCTAACTACAGGAAGCACCGGGTCTTGCGTACCCTCGTGTGGCTAACTGTGCAAATTCCATTTAATCAAGAACATTGTCAATGTCCTACATGTGGAAATTATTACGTCCGTAATTAAATACGTGTATATATGTTGTGGACATAATATACTGGACAGTATATCTTATATAGCAGATTAATAATGTATGGGTTTTAATGTGTTCGCACATGTGGGGTTCAAATTGGTTGAACGCATTTAAATAAATACTGTACATGTCTACCATAAATGAAATTGGGGTTTAACGTCCTACTCTTTTGCACCTAACCTGGGCTAATGGAAGACAGGCATACACCATACAGTATGCTATGAGGGAAATTTTGCATCGGCCTATATCGAATTCCGACTGCTAAGGAATCTTTTACGTGCACTACCATCCGAGCGACTAGGCAGCTGTCCTTGTCAGGCCCTCCTTCTGCATCACTGACATGGGGAAATCACGCCGGAAAATCGAGATGAACTTTCTCGGCCAATGCAGAGATCGAACAGCCGACCTCCAGGCTAGCGATCCAGCGCCTTATCCACTTAGCCACCGTGACCCCATGTCTACCATATAATCTTGACAGTTATGGAACACTTTGTCACAGTAATTGTAAAAGGGAATTGTTGAAATCAAATTGAACAAGGGGCGGATCTATGAATTTTGAAAAAGGGGGGGGGGCGCTAAATGAGGGCACTGGCCGCGGAGGCGGGGCACGCCGCTAAGAGGGGTTTGAGGGTGCGGGTAATAACATTATCCGTCAATTCCTTGCATTTGTAGCCAATCCAAGAGCTATTTGGACGATATTTTCGTCTAAACGTTCGGAAATCGTAGAAAAAGAGCCTCAAAATCGAGCAAAAAAGCTAGTTGAAAGGCACTTTCAGTAGTGAAAAAATTAGGGGGGGGGGCACCTTGAATCCGCCTCTGCAATATGTTAGTCCCGAAATGTTCAAATTTGTATCGAGTGGACGTTAAATTGTCTCTCTCTTCCCCTTTCTCCCCCTCCCCCACGCCCGTAGGGTTATGGGTCACAGGGTCATAGTGTCAAGGATCAGGGGCGGGGGGGGGTGGGGGTGGAGGTCACCTTACGTCTCTAAATGACTGGTAAAGATTTTACCATTTACACGCCAATGAGCGTAAAGTATATTGAAAGTGAATCTTTTTTCAAGTTTATATAAATGTTATTTATCTATGATGAAAAAAAATTATCAAAGAACTTGAAAAAAGGAGTATTCCAATAACAATAGAGGGTTTATGTGTTTTTAAATATAGTGATTATAGATAGATAACTAATTGATGGTGGGATGATTATTGTACTGGTGTAGGATGGTTGTTATCATGTTGATAGTACCTGGTACATATCATACTCTTGATTAGATTAAACTATTATAGTAGATAGGAGTATTCAGTAACACCGTGCCTGTAATCATATGTAACACAGACACTATACGTCATAGCCATGTATTATGTATGTTTGAAGTTGTTTTTATGCAATGCGAGCACTGTATGTAATAAATCAAATGCTTTTATGTAATACAGAATAGAAACATAGTACACCATTATATATTGTGTATATGTAATTATGTATATTGCAGGCATTATGTTGTGTATATGTAATGCAGACATTATATGTTGTGTATAGTTTGTAATGCAAAAACGTACTACATCATATATTGTGCATATGTAATGCGGACACTTACGTAATAAATCGCATGGTGTGTATAGTATGTAATGATATTTTGTGTGTATTCAATACAGTCAGAAACGTTCAATAGATACAACCTAGCTCATATCGGGACTAACATATGATTCCTCTGTACTTCAATAATTCGTTTGCTCATGGGGTCTTTAGCTATTGGGGCAAACCGGGGGACCCGCACAAAACCCACGAGGTTGGACAGACGTCTCCACTGGATTCAATGAAAGGCCTTAAGATCTAAGGCGCACATGCTAAACCATTAGGCCATCCAATCCCACCTTATAACAAGTGAAGTAGGGATGAGTATATTTTTAAATATTAAAGTATTTTAACAAGGGTTTATTAAGATCAATTGAGAAGAAATGAGCAGTGAATTTCTTATAAAATGAAATAAAATGAAATGGGGTTTAACGTCCTACTCTTCTGCTCCTAACCTGGGCTAATGAAGACGGGCATACGCCATACAGTGTACTCTGAGGGAAATTTTCCCGGTGTACACATTCCACCTGCCAATTGGCACACGGGACCCCGGGTTTTCGTTTCGTCCCATTCGGACGTTCGAGAGGGGTTGGGATGGCCTAGTGGTCTAGAGTCCCGCGCTTCGTCCTCTAGCTGGCCGGTCACCCTTGGTTTGCGGCTGTGGTTTCGAGCGTATGTGGCATGGAGATAGGGGCGCCTTCTCAACCTCGTGGGTTTCCTCCGGGCACTCCGGTTTCCTCTCACTGCTAAAGACCCCTACGCGCAAGCGAATTATTGAAATATAATTGAACCATATGTTAGTCCCGAAATGACCTAGTTTGAGTTGAATGGACGTTAAACCCCATTTCTCTCTCTCTCTCTGTCTCTCTCTCTCTCGAAAGTTCGAACGACGAGACATCCGTCCTTCTCAGGGCCTTCCGTCCTGCACAACTGATAAGGGGAAACCACTCCGGAAAATGGGGATGAACTTTCTAGACAAATGCAGGATATAAGTTGGAATGTGTAAATACAGCTTACGTTGGCTATGGTTAAATGAGTTTAAATCAACTTTGTCTTATCTAACAACATTCTCGACATAGATCATCGTATCAGTAATGCTGTGATCCGTTCATTTTCTCGCGTCAATTAGATCGTTAAGCAAAGAGAATTCATACATTCGACTCGGAAAAACGCTCGTGGTCTTAATACGCTAACAAAGACCTCTGCTGAACGCTCTGACCTACTGCCTGGTTTATTCGTAAAGCCCGCATCACACATCACATACCGAAGTCCTCACCTAAGAACGTGGGTAAGAACTTGATTAGAACGCACTGTGTGCACTGCCGTGTGTTGAGTTCGTGGCGGGGGCGTTTTCATTTCCTTTTCGACCGACCCACGCTCACGCTCGTTGACGCTGGCCCTACGTCACCCACTTTCACTACGCTGTCCTCGCTGCCACTACGCCCTGGACACGCATTTCGGCCACGACTTCCATACGCGTAATTAAAGTTATGTTGCAAATCCGCTCTCGATGACCCCACCACGCTTTACTACGCTCACAAAACGCCTTTTCTTTCTTATCTCGCCTTGTTATGTAAATGTATTATTGTATCATGCCCCCGCCAGAAATTACAAACTTGACAAAAATTCCCGTTCTCACAGATCGCAGCACACAGGCGTTTGCTTTGAAAATGTTTAAAACAAACGCCTTTATTCCGCGATCATTGGCGACCATGAAGACCACAGCACGATATCTGGCTTTCCACCACGCTTATGTCGATCTTAACGCGCTCAGGGGCCATTTTCTGTCGCCGTAACAGCGCAATAAAAACGCCATCCAGGTCTGACGGGGAGCATCACCCTGTCTTTGACTTTGTGTACAGCGCACGTAAGTACATTTATGTGGCGATTGTGCGCTAAAAAATGAGTAATAAGAATAATAATGTAGACCGCCACACTGTGCATGCCAACCTCTGTTTTCGTCCCACCCGAACGACTAGACATCATTCTTGTCAGGTGAACGTTCGTGCACCACAGATAAGGAGAAACAACACAACATACATGTATGCATTATATCGAGACGGTCGATCAAGCGTTTGAAACGTGATTGAACTCAATATCAAGGTCAGTGTAACAACGGTGCGGCAATCATCGGGAGATAACTCAGCGTTCAAGGTCGGCTACCACATTTAATTAGTCAACAAAGATAGAGAGAGAGAGAGAGAGATAGAGAGAGAGGGAGAGAGAGAGGTTAACGTCCACTCGACACAAACCAGGACGTTTTGGGACTAACATTAGGATTAATTTTATTTCAACAATTCGCTTGCGCGTAGGGATCTTTAGCAGTTGGAGGAAACCGGAGTACCCATAGAAAACCCACGAGGCTGGACAGGCGACGCTACCCCTTGCCACGTGCAACCGGGGATTTGAAACCACACCAGATGACTCAATGGCAGGCCGTATGATACAGCGCGCACACGCTAACCATTCGGCCATCCAACCCCCGTAGCCAACAAAGGATGATAACCAGTACTTATGTTAGCCCCCTCCCCGCTACAAAATGGTCGGTGGATTTTGCATAAATATATTTTCAAAACGTTTACGAATTCGACATCACCGAAATTTAATAATGAAAACACTAACGATGCATAGTAATGTCGTAACTTGATAAAAATGATTTTAACATTCAATACATTTTTTTGCAGGTTTTTGCCAAGGGAGCGTTTTCTTAGAAGTACAGGTATTGGCGGGACATAAAACCTCATTCTAATTAATCATGTCGAACATGGTGAACCTTTGAGCCTTTAGATTGTCGATGTACCTGTATTATAGGTAACTACACCATCTTGAACAATATCATTAAAACGTTTTTATCTATATTCATATCTATAACTAATCATATAAAACAATAATTTAATTTATCAGTGATATATTTACTAACAGACATCATCTCATGGCGACGTCCACATCTTTATTTCTTTTTATTTTATTATGTTTTGTACCTATACAAGGTAAGACTTTGTAGTATTTCGTAGACCTTGAAGAATTTTGCGGAGAGAGAGAGAGTCTTTAGCATCCACTCGACACAAACCACGTTATTTCGTCCACGACTAACACATACAAATGTAGTTGAATTGTATTTCAATCTAGGGAGACCAGAAGAATCTCCACGAGGTTGGACAGAAGACTCTACGCCTTGTCACGCTCAAACGGGTTGATCGAAACCATATCAGTAGACTCAACGATAGACCTTGTGATTTCACGCGCACGCGTTAAACCTCTAGACCACTCAACCCAGCATATATTATGGGGTGGTAAAAATAGGTGCTCCAGAAAGGGCAAGCATAGTTTACCTCGACCACGACACTTGACACTAATACACAAGTTACTAAATATAATATTAAGCTAATTATCTTGTGATGTCATTACTTCTCAGAAGAGTTGAGAATTTGATCGTTTGCATCTGATGGTCCAGAAATCGTAAATACACAATGATAACATCAATTATTGTCTTGTGGACTTTTGAGTCCCTCTACCAAAGGTAAAACGAATTAAATAAAAATATAAAAAACGAAACGATATTGGGTCTTTGTTTTAAATAGATTGGAATAGAAATGTAATGAAATTGGCTTTAACATCCTACTGTGTTTTAGACGTTACAATTAACCATTTTTTGTCATTCAGATGTAACTGAGCCATTGGTGGTGAACATAAACACTAATTTGTGGAAGTTAAATTGAAAGTAAACAATTGTTTGGAAAGTAAACAAATATTACGAAAGTAAAGAATTATTTGGAAAACAAACAATTATTTAGAAGTAAACAATTATTTTGAAATAAACTATCATTTTAAAAGTACACAATTATTTTGAAAGTAAACAATTATGTTTTCGGCAAACCAATTATTTTGTGAACAAAACAATAATTTATGAAAAAAAAAACATTCCCCCCCCCCAAAAAAAAAACCCAACAAAGTTTAGTGAGAAAAAAATGTTTTGTGAAAAACAATTGTGAATAAGCAGGATTTATTTTGAAAGTAAACAACCACCATTGAGAGAAAACAGCGAATTTGATATACTACAGAATTGAATTTGTAGAAGCCAGTTTATCACTGATTTCACTTCAAAACAACTATTATTTTGATAAATAAATGTTTATAGAACCTTGAAATACTGGCTAGTGAGAATAGAATTCGGGTATGACACCACCCCACATCCCACTCTCGGTCGGACATTGACATAATAGGGAGGTTAAGATTTGACCCGAGAACGAGAACGAGAACGCGGTGACGTAGTTCTGTGCATTACGTCATCATTTTTAGTGAAGTTCTCCACGTCTACTGTCAATCTCGGACGTGAAAACGACTCGAGGACGCCAAAGTCGTAAGTACTTTCCGAGTTTATATTACTAGTATTTTACATCAATAAACATAAATTTTGTTACTGTTACGTGTTTACCAAACATGTACCGAACACACGTACAAAGTTTGAAGGACATGAGGCGTTATTATATCGTATGTTTTTGTTGGCATAGCAAAAATGACCAAAATGTTTAAAAATGGTCGTTTGTGGATTTTCTTGTCGCTTTTGTTTGTCTGTGTTTTTTTTACAAATTTTAAATTACTATAAATTTCACACACCATTTTAAACAACTTAGCCTATTTATCATGCCCTTTTTATAAATTTTTGGTGCGCGCCACCTACAAACAAAGGAACTCGGACGTAATTTTTCTTAACCGCATTTTAGCGTCGAGGCCCACGAGAACGAGAACGACGTCACCTCGTTTTCGTTCTCGTTCTCGAGTCAAATCTTAACCTCTATTGATAATCAAACCAGGGCCCTGTTTCTCGAAATCTTAACTTTTGATTGGCTAAGCAATAAAATCAATCTAACATTATCCAATCAAATTACTAAAATTCTGATTTTATCTTTGTTAAAATTTCACGAAACAGGCCCCAGAATTAGTTATGAAATGGAAAGCGGGTTGTCGCCCTTCATTATTGCATCGACCAAGTTAATGTATTGGATCTAGACTAATCTTCACGTTATCTATGGAAATTTTACTTTCATCTCACAGACTACATTTTCCATCACTAATCTTTTCCGGCGTGGTTCCACCTTGTCAGTGATGCGGGGCAGAAGACAAGGATGACAATGACAACTGTCTAATCGTTCGGATAGGACGAAAATCCGAGGTCCCGTTTACGTAAAAGTTTGAATTCCATATAAGAGTATGCCGCAGCGCCGTTGCCCGAGCAAAATTTCCCTCTTAGCAAACTGTATGTTGTATGCCCGTCTTCAATAGCCCAGTCGGAGCAGAACAGTAGGACGTTAAATCCAATTTCATTTCATTTTCCACCACTAATCAAAACAAGATGCATGGGACTAACATATGGTTTAATTTTATTTCAATAATTCGCCTGTTCGTCAGGGTCTTTAGCAGTGGGAGGAAACCGGACAAGCGGGAGACAACCCACGAGGTTAGGTGGGTGAAAACGAACGGAAACTAATTATGAATGCATTTGTTACATTACAGTACACAATTTCCAAGACCTACAATCATTGGTGTATTAAAGATACATTAGGGAGATCAGATAAAGAGCTCACAATTCTCTCTATAATAAGTTACAAACTAGATAATGTAAAGAGAATTTGCTGAAAATTCCAGTCAAATTGATTCCACTCTAAACCGAGATATTACGAGAAAAACATAGTCTCGATTATCCATTTTTTGATTAAATCACGTATTAAAGTTTAACAGCAAATCGGATCCTAATCCAGTAAATACTAAATGCTATCGTTGACATAGAGATTTGATTATGGTCTGGAAAAAATAATTAATGTCTTGCATAATGTATGTTTAAACAAACACGACTGTTCGATCAGTTCCCTCTTATCGCTATTGAACCCATTGGATGAGGTCAATATGTATGATATTTGGTGGTGCAATTTAAAAAGATAACAATAACAAAGAAAAGGGAAAAACAATGACAATGAAAACAAATATGTATAAAAATAATTAATTGAGTGGCTGACTTACTAAATAAATAGTTCTTGATAACGATAAGAGAGGTAGACCATGTTACGGAGAGAGAAAAATGAGGCTAAGCGTCCGCTCAACACAAACTAGACAATCTCGGGACTACTATTATTAAACATATTCATTAAACACTTACACAGCTACATGTATATTCAGTTTTTCTCCATTTAAGTATTGAAAATTTACATTCATTCGCGTTCAAACGATTAAAACGTAAATACAGTTAGGTATCATTACCATAAATATGGTAGTCAAGACCATGTCTCTTAATAAGTTTACCTACTGTATAGAGTGAATAAAATGGGCCCAAATACCGACCCCTCTGGTACTCCAGGTAGCTGGAGTGCAGAGCCTTTCACGTCAAAATATGTTTGAAGTCTTTGTAGCAGCTGACAGTAGATTCTATGGTGTCAAAGGCCGCGGACCGATCTAAAAGTACCAAAAGATCACAGTTTCTATTGTCTATTGACCTGAATATATCATTTTGCACTTTCGTAAACATGGTTCAATTTTATTTCAATATTTCACTGGCGCGTAGGGGTATTTAGGAGGGGGAGTAAACCGGGTCGAGTCACTTGATCTGTTATGTATTTACGGCTAGCCCCTGGATCCATTCGGATCTGTGCTTACGACTAGACAATGAATCCGTTGTTTGTGATGTCTGTATGCTGTGTCTTTTATATGGATAAGTCTTGTATATTTGTTTGTGTGTGGTGCAATCTCCCTGCTATTTGATGCTTTTTTTTGTATTTTTCAGGAGGTCCCAACTGTCCTTGGGGTTGGTTTCCCAGGTTTAACAGTTGTTATAAATTTACAAGAGATGCGCTGGTCAAATCATGGATAGATGCCAGAATAAGATGTCAGTCTATGGGAGGGGACCTTGTCGACATCAATACGGCAGCAGAAAGGGTAAGTACGCTCCACTTCTTCTTCTTGTAACCAAAACATTTGCGTGTACGTAAAATAACCCTTGGCAAATAGAATACGATATAAGACTAAAGTAGCCCGTAGTACCGCTGTCCGGGCAAAATGTCCCCAATGGCACCCTATATGGCCATGGTCCGTCTTTTTAGCCCAGTTGGAACAGTAGGACGTTAAAACCCATTTCATTTATATTCTTCTTGCTCGAACCGAAATCAACCTTGTGACGTTTTGTCCGAATTTCAATTATTCGTGATCTTGTTATTTTTCTATGAAATCTTTCAAGTTTTGGATATAATAAATGATGCGTAGATGATGTTACAACCTAAACGCCATTTCTGGTTTTTTTTTCACATTGAAGGACTATGTAATCCAGACAGTAGGCTCAATTATGAAATATATGGCTAAAAAGCATGCCAAAGTCCAATACCATAATTGGTGGATTGGTCTAAATGCTATGGGCGATGGTAAGACGTGGCAGAGTGCAAATGGAAGTAATACCAATACTGCTATTCTGTAAGTAATACAAATACTGCTATTCTGTAAGTAATACCAATACTGCTATTCTGTTAGTATTCTTAATACTGCCATTCTGTAAGTAAATACCAATACTGCTATTCTGTAAGTAATTCCAATAGCGCTATTCTGTAATCAATTCAAATACTGCTATGCTGTGGGTATTTTTAATACTGCTATTCTGTGGGTATTTTTAATACTGCTATTCTGTAATTAATTCGAATACTGCTATTCTGTTAGTAATTCAAATACTACTATTATATTAGTAATCTTAATACCGCTATTCTGTTAGTAATTCGAATACTGCTATTCTGTTAGTAATTCGAATACTCCTATGCTGTTAATAATTCTAATACTATTATTCTGTAAGTAATTCGAATACTGCTATTCTGTAATTATTTTAATATTACTATTCGGTATGTATATAAATTTAGGGATTTTACCACTAACGTTAAACATGATTGCGATGACAGTTATGTTAATATTGACGACAACGACGACGATGATGATGATTTTGCTGCTGCTGATGATAAGTTTTAAATGTTTAGAGAGCATCATTAAAAACAAATTGACTGCGTGCACTTGTCATTATTCGCTTGAAACATTTGTTTTTCAATTGTAACAAATTAATACTTCTGCAAATCAAATCAATATACTCCCAACCCTTATATGTTTTCTCCTTGCACACTTCAGGTCATCTGTTTTTCAAGCTGGTCATAACAGACCTAACAGTAAAGTCCAGTGTGTTCAGATCAACTCAAGACAACTGTATGTAGATTACTGTATGAAAGGTTACCAATCAATCTGTGAAAGGCCACAAAGTAAGACTTATGTATAGCTCATGGCATATCCAGTGGTGTACATCTACATAAATACAATAAATAAAATACTTACAGGAGATCATAAGGGTCAATTAAAAGAAAACAAATTATTCTGATTATTTTGTTATTACAAGGTAGCATGTCGTTATTGTGAAATAGCGATCTCATTATTACAAGACTGCTGTCTCGAAATCCCAAAATAATAATCTCGAAATCACAAAATAACATTTTTAAATAATCATCTATTTTTATTAGACCTTCCTCTAACGTGTGATAACGACAATGGTTGGCAACTGTATAGTGGTATGTGTTATAAACGATTTGGTGGCGTGGAAACATTTGCTGATGCTTCGTAAGTTTTAACAGATTTCTGGCTTGATCTACTCTCCCTCCCTTGTCAGTTGGGCAAGCAGAAAGCCTGGCAAGGGACAAAGTATAATCTCTTAGATGAAACGAAAGCCGGGCGCCCCGTGTACTCATTTGCCTACACGTAAAATATCTTTTGGCAGTTGGAATTCAATATAAGTGTTTGTCGTTTCCCCGCTGCCCGGACAAAATACCCCATATCACAGGGTATGACGTATGCCCGTATTTATTAGCCTAATTGGAGCAGAACAGTAGGACGTTAAACCCCGTTTCATTTTATTCTTCCAGGCAAATATGCAGAAAATCAAGCGGTGCTACACTTCCGGTTATACCCGATGACGACACACAAAGGGTATTGTCTGATTTTGCCAAAAACTATAAAGGAAGTATTTGGACAGGAATAAAAGCTGAAAAGAAGGTTGAGTTAATTTAAACATATTTTATTACTTTAAAGTAAACGGATCGGACAAAAGTTACTAAAACTTACAAAAGAGTCCTCTCCAATACAATATAATTGTTGTAGGTCGTCAGAGTTGCATTATATCCCAACCTGCCACATAATTCGTGAAATCAGTAAACATTTTACGGTAAACTAGAGAAGTATATTTTCAATACGAGTACACGCAACACAAACGCCTGAAACAATAACCCAAAACAACCCAATGCGAACCCAACAGTAAAAAAACTACCACATAATTCCTTATTATTATCCAAACTGCCATACTTCATCGATTACTCGAACATACATGGAACATAGGAGTTAGATGGTAGTTTTCACTATAATAGTTAAAAACTATATAACGTTAAGGCAATTTGCTGACAATTTCAGTCAAATTCATCCACCCTGAATCGAGTAATTGGGCCTAGCCTCGATCATCATTACTAAAGTCGGTACCATAAAAACATACTCTCGATTATCCACTTTTTGATTAAATTAGCAGCAGCAGACTTGGCTCTAATCAATTTAACATCGTAGCTTTGCGATGCCATTGAGTGTTGATTATAGTTTAAGTTAATTAATGTCTAATTTATAGTTTAGATAACATTTTAGTCCTAACGAAAGACCTGCGATTGGCAGATTTACCTCTTACATAATGTATTCTTAAATAACATTGAGCTAATATGATAATACGGAACGGTGATCGAGTGAACAGCAAAACCTCGGATAAATAATTCATAGTATTGGGCTATTATTGTTCATGAATACATTGTATTCCCCCCTCTCTGTCTCCCTCTCCTTCGCTCTCTCTCTCATTATATCTCGATGGGGCTGATTTGCCATGAACCCCCATTCTGACTATCCATGATCAATTTACTTTTCAAGGGAAAAGCTTATACATGGCGATATTCAAATGGCACTCTCGTCTCAAAATGGAATAAATTTTACTGGTACCCTAAGCAACCTGGTAATAGACCCAAGTAAGTTCAACCACTTAATTATATATAAGTAACTTGTAGCCATAATGAAGGGTGGGGTGGGGGTGGGGAGGGTGGCCGAATGGTTAGTGTGCCCGCGTCATTGAGTCAACTGGCGTGGTTTCGAATCCCCGGAATAGGGTCGCCTGTCCAGTCTCGTGGGTTTTTCCAGGTACTCCTGTTTCCTCCCACTGCTAAAGACCCCTACGCGCAAGCGAATTATTGAAATAAAATTAAACCATATGTTAAGTCCAAAATGATCTAGTTTCTGTCGAGTGGACGTTAAACCCCATTTATCCCCTCTCTCTCGCGCGCGCTCTCTCCCTTCCTCTCTCTCAGTTTGACCCATAATTCAATTTGATCCATAAATAACAGTATCCATCCATAATCCATAAATTTCTGTATAATTTTCTTCTATCGCGATTCATCCATAATTTACTTCAATGATTTAATTTCGTTTATGTTTTTCCATAATTTACTTTTTTATGTTATATTCATTCCCGTTTTGATAGAACTAATGTGAACGATACATGTGTACAACTAACTCAACAGGGCAACTTTAACAGGTCGTGGATTGCATCCAGTTGTAAAAGTAAAAAGATTGTCATTTGTCAAAGACCAGAAGGTAGGCATCGAAACATTTAATACACCGGTGCTTGCCACCCAAATCTAAATAATCTGTTTTCTGGGAATTTATCTTGTGGTGATGACATTATTTGGATTTATTGTGAAAATATGAAATTCTCACGATTCTGACTGACTGCAAGTCATTATCTGTTGGACAAGACCCCCTCTAATTTTAATACGATTCATTGTAAACTAATAGTAATTCCATTCAATGGAGGGGGGTTGGATGGCTGAATGGTTAGCACGTGAGTCAACTGGCGTAGTTTCCAATCCCTGGTTGTACGTGACAAGGAGTAGGGTCGCCTGTTCAATCTCGTGGGTTTTCTCCGAGTACTCCGGTTTCCTCCCACTGCTAAAGACCCCTATGCGCATGCGAATTATTGAAATAAAATTAAATGACCTAGTTTGTGTCGAGTGGACGTTAAACCCCATTTCTGATATTACCTGTAACATGTGATACCATGTCTATAATATGATATATTTCAGGAGTATGTCCAGATGGATGGTTACAATATGGTCAGACATGTTATCAATTTTACCCGGATGTCCAGACATTTTATCAAGCTAATTCTTACTGCAATAAAATAGGTGGCAATTTATTCAGACCAATCTCGTAAGTTTTAACCCTAGTCTCTTGTATTCGTTTAGCTGCATCTCAGAATTAAACCCCTGTCTGTAAAGTTTGTTTAGCTACATCGCATACGTTTTAACCCCAGTCTGTAGAATTTATCTAGAACTATATCGCACGGTTTATTCATACTTATCTCGTATAATCTGTGGAATCAGACATCCTTTTTAATCCCGGTCTGTAAAATGTATTTAGACCTACATGTATGTTAAATTTTTAATAGTCAGAGTATATTTTACGATGGATTAAGACGTAGCCAAATATACATTGTCTTACTTTGGACTATATTTCTTTCCTCTGGATATTATTTCTCTTGTTAACAGAAAGAACGTTCAAACATTTATAAATGGAAATTTGTTGTCCCAGAGAAAAAGTGGTGTTCAAAGTGTCTGGATCGGAGTAAGAGGTCAGTTATCTTTTATAGATTTAAAACAACATTGATTCTCAATTCTAACTTAGAGAGAGAGAAATGGGGTTTAACGTCCACTCAACACAAACTAGGTCATTTCGGGACTAACACATGGTTCAATTATATTTCAATAATTCGCTTGCGCGTAGGGGTCTTTAGCAGTGGGAGGAAACCGGAGTGCCCGGAGGAAAACCACGAGGTTGAGAAGGCGCTCCTATCTCCATGCCACATACGCTCACACCAGTGCTCGAAACCCCAGCCGCAAGCCAGAGGTGACCGGCCAGCTAGAGGTCGAAGCGCGGAACTCTAGACCACTAGGCCATCCCAACCCCCCTTCTAACTTAGAAATAACTTTGAATTTGTGTCAATAGTTTTCGGCTTTCTCAAAGTACCTCTACATCGAAATACCATATGTCAGTTGTATGTCTTTTCCTCTCCCTCCCCCTCTCTCCAGTCTAGCCCAGTCAATCTGCAGTTAGACCCAATACAAATTGCATCAGAATTCATTTTACTGGGATGCATTTTAGTGTAGTCCCCTAAACAACACCCCAAAAATGTTCCAACATAATTTTAGTGGAAAAGGGTCAAACTACGTAATATGCTATAACTTGGCCATTAAATGTTCAAATTTGGAGGGGGGTTGGGATGGCCTAGTGGTCTACAGTGCCGCGCTTCGACCTCTAGCTAGCCGGTCACTTCTGGCTTGCGGCTGTGGTTTCGATCCCTGGTGTGAGCGTATGTGGCATGGGGATAGGGGCGCCTTCTCAACCTCGTGGGTTTCCTCCGAGCCCTCCGGTTTCCTCCCACTGCTAAAGACCCCTACGCGCAAGCGAATTATTGAAATAAAATTAAACCATATGTTAGTCCCGCAATGACCTAGTTTGTGTTGAGTGGACGTTAAAGCCCATTTCTCTCTCTCTCTCTCTCTCTCTCTCTCTCTCTCTCAAATTTGGTGGAAATTGCGCTTAAACCAATGTTTTCGTGACCTGGGAAACAAATAAAAACATTTAGAATATAATCACTTCATTAAAGATACATTATGGGAGATTTTGACAAGGAGTTAGCCATTCTTGCTATAAAAGTTCAAAAATAGATGTTGAATCAAGAATATATTGAAAATTTCAGTCAAATTACTTTATCCTGAACAAAGTTGTTACCACCATAATTTTTTACTAGAAACTTCATCGACACCCTTTTTCCACTATGGCCGATTGTTGATTGGCAGGCGTTAACTCCACCTACATAGTCTCGATCATCAAGTAATGTTTAAACGGTATCTAGTGAAGCTTGTGTATAGCCTCGGTCATCACTGTCTTTTATGAATAATTTCCGGAAGTATGATGACGTCAACGTCACGGAGAAACCCCACCCACGACGCCATAGTGATTAACTCAGTCGACGAAATCCTGTTTTAATCCGAGCCCAATCCAAGCCATCCGTGGGTCTACAGAGTTCATTTTGGGCTTGTTGTTTAAATAAAGATCTAATTTATAATTTCTATGACATCTGAGGCTCAAAGGAAGACCGACAAAAGTCAGTTTTTGCTCTTCCATAATGTATGTTTAAATAATGCACACTATGCAAATTAACAACCACCTTAAATCTGAACTTTTTGACTTAGCTGCATGAAACCGGTACTTATGCCCATGGCTGTTATAGACCCCAAGTGGGTTATTGAACTGAACACGTCCCATAAAATGTTTGAACTGAAAACGTTCAGAAATAACTCCTCTTACTACAATGATTCACCAGACACGTGTTGCACTACATTAAATATGGCATATGTACAAAGATCAGCACGGTGGCTAAGTGGGTAAGACGCTGGCTCACTAGCCTGTAAGTCGGATGTTCTATTTCTACATTGACCGAATTTCCGGTGTGATTCCCCTTTGTCAGTGATGCAAGACGAAGTGTTTAAGAAAGAATAGCTGTCTAGTTGTTCGGATTGGACGAAAAACCGAGATCCTGTGTACAGATTGGTGTGCACTTAAAAGATCCCTTGATAGTTGGAATTCGATATAAGAGTAGGCTGTATCGCCGCTGTCCAAAATTTCCCTCATAGCACACTGTATGGCGTATGTCCGTCTTTATTAGCCCAGTACGGAGCAGAACAGTTGGACGTTAAACCCCATTTCATTTCAGTACAAAGATCTAGCATACCATTACGATACACCCCCCCCCCCCCTATTATATTTCAACGCTTAAACTTTGTTTCTCCGTCATGTTTCAGATGATATAAATAAAAACGTGTGGAGGTATGTCGTATCTGGAAAATTAAACAACTATACTAACTGGATCAAAAAGGGTGGTCGACATACCGTTAACAAGACAACATGCGCATTCATGGGAACAGGTGAGTTGGTTTATTATGAAAGGTACGGTAAAAATACGAGAGTTGGTTTATTATGAAAGGTACGGTAAAGATACCGGAGTTGGTTTATTATGAAAGGTATGAAAGGGTGGTCGACATACCGTTAACAAGACAACATGCGTATTCATGGGAACAGGTGAGTTGGTTTATTATGAAAGGTACGGTAAAAATACGAGAGTTGGTTTATTATGAAAGGTACGGTAAAGATACCGGAGTTGGTTTATTATGAAAGGTATGGTAAAGATACCGGAGTTGGTTTATTATGAAAGTTATGGTAAAGATACCCCAGTTGAATTATTATCAACATAACGGTAGGAGTACATGGGTTCCAATGTTATTAACGTACGAGACTATGAACCTTTAAAGATTAACCCAGCTCAATACTTGAAACTAATAGTTTTATTGGCTATTGGTAATATATTTTGACAAGTGACGTGTAGGAATTGTTTATCAATCTATTTTATTGTTACATAGTTTATTATGTAAATTTGTCTAATCAAACAAAATTCATCAGGGTGCTCCGGCGTGGTTTCCCCTTGCCAGCCATGTAGGATCGAGGTCTGACAAGGAGAACTATCTAATCGTTCGGATGGAACAAAAAATCGAGACATTGGAATGCACATAAAGATCCTTTGTCAGTTTGAATTCGGTATCAGAGTAGGTTGTAGCTTCTCTGTGGGTCAACTCCCTCATAGCATACTGTATTAGCTCAGTATAGGGACAGGACAGTAGGACCTTAAACTTCAATTTCATTTCACTTAATATATCTATTGTATTTGTAGGCAACCCTCGAGGTTATTGGTTTACCACCACAGGCTGTAATCAGCCTAGATCATTTATCTGTGAAATACCCAGTAACAAACCACTTAAACAAATACCTGTTCCAGATTGTAAGTACTGAAACATCTAATCACTGATTACATCCTAGATACAGGGGCGTGGGAGTGGGTGAGGATGGCTCTGACTGACGGGGATCAATCATCATTCGGTGGGTCAGAAGAGTTCATGGGGATTGTCCAGATTGTTTTGTCGTTGTGAGTGGTGCCGGACGGAGGGATTGGCAAGGTAAGGGAAATAGGGCTTCCCGTGTGTCGAAAGTTTACCCATATACGCGTTGGCATTCATGTAAAAACTTCATTGGAATTCGATGACAATTAAATGGACACGCTGCTGTACGGAAAATCTTCTTTCATGGCACAGTATATTTACCATACCCATCTTCATTAGCCTGATTGATTCCGGGCTTCAAACACATTTCATTTATTGTGACAGTGGGCCTCATCACACCAGGGTTATCCAGTTCTAGAGTGGGCCTAGTCACACCAGGGTTATCCAGTTCTAGAGTGGGCCACATCACACTAGGGTTATCCAGTTCTAGAGTCGGCCTCGTCACACTAGGGTTATCCAGTTCTAGAGTGGGCCTCATTACACTAGGGTTATCCAGTTCTAGAGTGGGCCTCGTCACACTAGGGTTATCCAGTTCTAGAGCGGGCCTCGTCACACTAGGGTTATCCAGTTCTAGAGTGGGCCTCATTACACTAGGGTTATCCAGTTCTAGAGTGGGCCTCGTCACACCAGGGTTGTCTAGTCAGAAATCTTAATGGAATATAAATTCTTGACTTTTGGGTAGGCCTCACTCTTAAATCGTAATAAATCGAAGTTACTTACCCCAAGTCCGAACATGAATTCAAATACCGTAGAATTTACCGGAATTCATGGAGAATTACCGATTGAACCGGTCATGTGCATTTGGTAATATTTTTTACTAATCGCGAAACGACAAAATGGCACCGATGACGTCATGTCATAGTTGTTCTATTTTTTTTTTTTTAAATATCATGCTTTTCTGTTTTTCCAGATGTGTACAGCTGCGGGAGAAATAAAAAATGGAAGAACTTCGGGAAGAATTGTTTTTATTTTTCCGCTGAAGGGGCGAGACCATTTGAGTTTGCTAGGAGTTGGTGTACAGGAGTGTCTGCAAATCTTGTCGTCATACCAGATCAAGACACGCAAAACTTCATAGAAGGTAAAGCAAATGGGGTTTAACGTCGACTCGACACAATCTAGGTCATTTCGAGACTAACATATGGTTCAGTTCTATTTTATCAATTCGCTTGCGCGTATGGGTCATTATTAGCAGTGGGAGGAAAATGGAGAACCCAAAGAAAACCCGCGAGATTGGACAGGCGACCCTATTCTTTGTCACGTACAACCGGAAATCGACACCATGTCAGTTGACTCAATGACAGCCCCCCAACCCCAATCTGTAGATTGGAGTTAATGTATATATATGTGTGGTGTCTGGAAAGGGTTCAGTGTGATTTAAAAACTGTCCTTACAACCAGGGGCGGATCAAGGATTTTCAGAAAGAGGGGGCGTGCTGCACCAGCTTGGGAGTGCGAAGCCCGGGACCGTGATTTTTGAGTGTAAAAAATGCCCACAAGGACTAATTTCGTACTAGTACTGTAAATTAGGATTTCCAACCTAAACTATTTTCGTTCTCCTTTCTCGCGAGAATATATGGAGCTAAAAATTGTTCGACACCTCAAAAAATAGAGGGGGCGTGCGTCGGGTGCGCCCCCCCCCCCCACTGGATCCGCGCCTTCTTACAACTTACAAGTTTTATCAGTGTGTGGTCATTGATCGTGTAGTATGTATTTTAAAACGCCATGTATTTTCCTTTCCTCAGAGTCTATCGATAAGAAAGGGGCCTATTGGATCGGATTACAGGATCAAGATAGAGAAAACGTTTTTACATGGATGGATGGCATTACAGACGTAATTATAAATCTGAAATCTTTACGCAAAAAAATAACAGAGTGAGACCCGGAGGTGTTTAACGTCCACTTGACACAAACTAGGTTTGATCGGGACCCTTTGTCGCATGATAGCATGGGATCGAAGAGAGAGGGAGAGAGGGGGAAATGGGGTTTAACGTCCACTCGACACAACTAGGTCATTTCGGGACTAACATATGGTTTAATTTTATTTCAATAATTCGCTTGCGCGTAGGGGTCTTTAGCAGTGGGGGGGGGACCTGAGTGCCCGGAGGAAACCCACGAGGTTGAGAAGGCGCCCCTATCTCCATGCCACATACGCTCACACCAGGGCTCGAAACCACAGCCGCAAGCCAGAGGTGACCGGCCAGCTACAGGTCGAAGCGCGGCATTCTAGACCACTAGACCCCCCACCTGCATTGGATCCAAACCACGCCACTTGACTGTATGACATACCTTATGATCTAAAGTTAGACCACCACCACCACCATTAACGTACATTTGACACAAACACTGTAATTCGGGACTAACACGTGGTTCTTTATTTCCATGATCTGCATGCGTGTAGGGGTTTTTAGCAGTGGGGGGTACCCAGAAAAATCCACGAACTGGGAATCGAAGTCCCACCGCTTCACTAAATGACAGAGTTTATAAGCTAAAGTGCATGCGTTAGAACCGCACTCCTCCCCGACCGACTAACCCGTGTATCTTATTCAACAGAACTCAAGAATATTTTAATATTGTTTAAAGGTTATTCAATGAGTTTGTTTGTATTAATTTAAGTTAAACTACACGAACTGGAAAAAGGGCCAGCCTAATAATTATGCCGGTGGTGAGAACTGTGCTATGATGTATGGTACGGGTAATACTAAGGGCCAATGGAATGATGATTCATGCAGTAAATCCTATTACTTTATCTGTGAAAGGACAGCACGTACGTAAATAATGTTTTTTGTTTTTCTTCGATGGAGCCATAGTGTCCCACTGTGTCATTTTTCTTGCTCACTTACCAGACGTTCATGGGTTCTATTCAACGGTTGGTCGCAAAAGTTCCTCGGGAATTTGTCAGCGCGGTTTCCCAGTGTCTGTGATTTGTGACTGCAGATCTGCCAAGGAACGGGCCCTGATTCACGAAATCTTAACTAAAGATAAAATCCAAATTTTAGTAGATACTTCAGTTTTGATTGGCTGATATTATCCAATCAAATAACTAAAATTTGTATTTTATCTTAGTTAAAATTTTGTGAATAAGGCCCCAGTGGTCCGGTGGGATAATAAACATAGGTTGGTGTGCACATAAAGAGTCGTTGAACCGACCTCATTAGCCCGACTAGTACAGACAACTGTAACGTTAAGCCCTCTAGAACATATCATCTTCCCTCCATGTTAAGTATGTTATCCAGTTCGTTCGTTTGTTTCTGGAGTTAAATGGCCACTTCCACCAGGGGTGATATCGTAGACAAGTTATCCAGTACTCACCATACAGCATTAGAAGCTGATCGGGTTATTGTCACTCTGCAGACTAATTTCATCAACATTAAACTATCGTTTTATTTGTTTACAGAGTATGTGAAGAACGTGGTACCCAAAACAACGCCTAGTAAGTATTCAACATAGACTTGATTATCAAAAATCCTAATCTTGTTATCTTTGGTTATCAAGTCACAAGCGAAAAGTATTCAGCTACTCCTTACTTGGGAATATTTATTTGAAAAGGGCAGCCTTTTTTAATCCGAAGAATACACACAGTGAATCTGGATGAATCTACAAAACATCCATAGGAAATCATGGACACGCTGCTGTTAGGGAAATCCTACTTCATGGCACACTGTATTTCCTATTGGGATTCGGATCGGAAAATATTTAAGAAACAACACTGTAAAGTTGATAACTGTTTACTTGTGAAGTAATGACGTTTACTAATGAAGAAGTCTATCATAAACAAATTGAAGTCATCATTTTACTTGTGGTAAAAAGGTTAGTAATTAGACTGAAAGGGTAAATGACAATACTGGTGTCAGTCATTATCAAATATGTGACAGAACTCGTTAAACACATTCCAAATATAATTCTAACCCAGAGATCATTGCTACGATAGATGCGTAATGAAGCTTTCAAGAAAGGAAGTGACAAACACAAAAGGAAAACACGAGTAATCCCTCTATATGACTGTCTTAAACAACGAGTGACAACATATACAATTCTTTCGAAGAACAAAAGTTATTATGTGAGACTGTGAGAGGGTATCTGACAATTCAAAAACGTAATTGAATGTCACCAATATTGCCCTTTAAGGTGTGTAAAATATATCCTGTAAATCAATTTAATTTATTTTAGAACCATTTGGGGTGAAATGTGGACCGTTTTGGGAAGAGGTGCCGAATTCCGACTACTGTTATATGTTTTCGGATAAACAAAGAATTTGGGCAGACGCCAGGTCTATGTGTAAAAGTATTGGCGGAGATTTATTGAGTATTACGTCATCGGTGGAACAAGCTTACGTCACTGGTAAATAAACCTTAATTAATTATTAAAAGATATATACTTTCTTATTTGCACGGGGGAAACAGTCTCGTTCAGAAAGGGGGACACTATTTTTCAATGAGTAGGGCGCTTACCTATGGAAGACCAACCAGCTCTTTATTCAATGTTCTTAATTCTTAGTTCCCACTTCATAGGCCCGATTTTGTTTCATCATTTGCTATATATGGCAAACGTCTGATTTAGATGTTAAAAAATTATTGATTTTAAGTTTAAATTTTAATTTGAGTGTACAAATGTAGAAATGCGATAACAAATGTAAAAATACCATAACAAATGCAGAAATAAGAATTTAGGAATATGAATTAAGAATTAAGAACACTGAAAAAAGGGCTATTTGTTCTCCATACTTACTCACTAATCTCGAAGTCTTTGATTAGATCCTGGTGTGTGTCGAAAAGTTCCTCATATTACACTGTATGGTGTATGTCTGTCTATACAATCCTGGGTGGTGCAGGAAAGCAGAGCGTTAATAAGAGGACAAGACCAAAATATCAATCATAGATCATATCTCGACTGAAATAAGATTTACCAAAAACGAGTAGGCAGTCGTCATAGTATCTGGTAGTTTAATGACTGCTTCCACGGGTGACGCGGGCTTGTTGTGATCGTCAGCAGAGAATTAGTCAGGCCAATATATTACTATGGAAAATACCCCTGAACGCCCTAAAAATGGCTACAATAGCTAGGGTTTAGTGAACTTTATAGCATAATGAAAGTTTACCAAAGTAAGACTTCCGGAAAAGCATTTTTTCAAGATGGCGTCAAAGATGGCCACAGAAACGTCTTAAAATGGTCATAACTATGTAACTGTTAACTCAAATTTGGTGATCGTGGTGTCTTTCCCTGGGTTTTGGGGATGGGGGTTCAAGACCACTTAATCTGTCACAATTCAAACAAGACTCAAGAGGTCGATATTTAGGAGGAGGATGACACTCAAAACTGAACGCACTGAAAGTTATTCTATGATAGTGTACAACTGTATGTGGGCCGAATGCTGCACAATGTTGAATTCATCTTTTCGTGGCAATTGCTGCGTAAATCTGAACCATTAATAGACTGGTATTTGCCATTCAAAACCCTTCAATTGGCGATCGCGTGGTTAAGTTTGAATTTGTAATGACCTGGGAAATGGAAGTCATGCCGGAAATATATGCTCGACACAGAATTTCGAAAATATATCATGACCATCTTTTCTGCTTCAGGAAGAATCAGCGGGATGCAGTCCACCACGCTGTGGATTGGTGCCAACGATATGAAATCGGAAGGCGGTTATGGTTGGACGGACAAATCACCATTTTCTTATATGAACTGGTTTGCCGGGGAACCAAATAACGCGCATAATCGTGAAGATTGTGTTTGTATGTATACAAAGAATGGGATGTGGAATGATAACAGATGCCTCGCGCGTCAAGGATTCGCTTGTAAAAAACTAGGTAATTAGAACTTTACTATGAATAGCTATTATCATATATATCATATACGTCATTCAATGTGACGTGTACGCACGACGTTAGCCAATCAGATTGTGAATTTTTTGATTGCAACCCCAACTTATACCTGCAGATGTCAATTATTATGACGTATAAACACGATGTCAACCAGTGGTAATAGCAAATGATCGGAGAACCACAGTAAGAATCATACGTACTAACATACATTTATTTGAATAAATATTTGCTGAATTAATACACGATGCCTTAATAATTCGATATTAATACCTGTTTTCGTAATCACCTCAACCAGTGAGTACATAAAAAATATTTACTCTCTGTTTCTGAAACGTCGAGTTAACTAAAAAAAATAAAGTTCCCCCGTAGATTGCTCGTAGTAGCACACACGGCAGGTTGTGAAGTAGGCTTTAAGTTGCTAAAATGGCAAACGTACAATAATCAGTATATCCATATGGTAAGGCATGTCAAAGACACAAGAACACATCACACCAAGAAGAGATGGCATTTAAAATCAAGCAAGCAAACAACATGACTTTTGGAGTAAATAAGATAGGAATTAATTTCACAATTGAATCTTGACTTTAATGTAGCTTTGTGTGCTGTTGCTCTGCCTCGCCTGACCTGGAAATACGTGTAATCATATATATTTTTTTTTACTTCTAGGCCAAACAAATTCTACGACTATAGCGCCTACGACGTCACCAGCAACCGTTGCAAGTAAGTTTTACGTCACATTGGTTTCTTATAACGTCACACCACGCCCGTCAAATGCTTGTGTGTGGTACGGATTATGTACCATTAAAATCGTCCAGACAACCCCCACACTATATCGGGGAATTCGCCCTCTGAAATTCCAACAATGCTCTGCTCTGGACTTTCCGAAGCCTTTACCCTACCTCAATCAAATTGAGTTGTCTATGGCCCTAGTCACAGATGACCATAACATATATGATAATGACTGACACCACTATTGTCCTTTAATCAGTTCTATCACATATGTGCTAATGACTGACACCAATATTGTCCTTTAATCAGATATATCACATATGTGATAATGACTGGCACCAATATTGTCCTTCAATCAGTTATATCACATTTGTACAAATGACTGACTTCAATATTGTCCTTTAATCAGTTCTATCACATATGTGATAATGACTGAGACCAATATTGTCCTTTAATCAGTTCTATCACATATGTGATAATGACTGACGCCAATGTTGTCCTTTAAGATTTCCTAGTTTGTGTTTCTGTATTTACCAGGTGGAATGACGTGGGGCTGTCCTGACCTATGGAAGGGGTATAAAGGGTCATGTTATTTATATATACCAGACCTACTCCCACAACCAGACGCCCTCTCTAACTGTCGAGTACAATCAGCAGAATTAGCCAGCATACCTGGACGATCGGAAAATAAATATATACAGTCTCTGATACCCAGTAGTAAGATTATTTTAATATATTATTGTGGTTGTGTGTAAACGAGTGATCTACCTGTAAACATTAAGTCACGTGTCCTGGTTTCTATTTCCGGGAAAGACCATCTGGATTTTTCCGGCGTGGTTGACCGCTGTCAGTGATGCAGGGATGGCATGTTACACTACAGTTGATAGTCGCATGAATGGAACAAAATGCGAGGTCCCGTATATACATCGTCATGCACGTAAAACAAAACCAATGACATTTGGAATTTGATTGATGAGTAGGTCGTAGCGCAGCTTTCCGGGCACAATTTCCCCCTCATAACAGTGTATTCCTGTCGTCATTAGCCCTGTCACTAACCCCATTTCACCGATTTCCATCCCCGGAGTGTAATTGAGAACAAGTAAGACCTTCGCCAGCCCAACCAGTTGCGAACACGAGAATTATTACTATGAAAATATGCCATATATTAGTTCCAAAATGATATTTAGTTTTAAACTCGCTGTCGCTTACAAACATATTTAATTACAAGCTAGGGGGGTCGGTAGGTCGAGTGGACGTTAACACCATCCCCGCCTTTTTCCGAATCAGTAGAGTCCTAATGACAATACCCGAGGTTTATACAAGGATTTTAGCTTTCAACTAATGAAATAGCCACCCCCTTAAAATATTTTAGCTACGTTTTTGTGTAATGGGGATGTAATAATTTAACTCGACCTCCGGTTAATGTTACAGAGAAGAATACTATCGCCTGGATTGGTTTAAATGACGTAAGATCTGAGAGTGAATTTGAATGGACCGACGGTAATCCTGTAACATATACTAACTGGGCAAGTGGTGATCCTAATAACCTAGGAGGTAATCAAGACTGTGTTGGCTTACTCTCCGCGGTATGTTCACTTATTCTATGTGGTTTAAAGGAGCTAAATCGCTAACATTTGGGACCTAGAAATTGACGGTTTTTACTTTAATTTCAAATCAGTTATGTTCAGCGAAATAAGCCAGCAGTGTCAATCGAATACAAATTTCTAGCGTCCAGCGACGTTTGATTTGGTGCAATGTTTCTAGCCTCGTTCCTCGCGTCTCTTGATATCGCGTCTCTTGCTAGAACTGGGGCTGAAACGCATTATGGCACACCAATGGTACAATATTTATTCTATCTTAAATATTGGATGTCAGAAGCCCATCTTTTTTTCCGGTAAGACAATTAGTGTTTTCAATGATGAAGATTTTGGTTGATATTGAATTAGAGACTTAGCTACTTTAAATATTTTTTAATTCATTATAATTACACGGGTGCCATGGTGGTTAAGTGAGTAAGACGCTGGCTCGCCTAGCTTAGAAGTCGATGGTTCGCTCCCCATTTTTTGTCCCTTGCCCTTGTCAGTGCTGCAGACCGAGGGCTTGACGAGGATAGCCGTCTAGTCGCTCGTGTTATGCGAAAAAACGAGGTCCGTTTTACATACTGGCACGCACCGAAAGATAGGAAATATCCCTGTTCGGGCCAAATTTCCCCCACAGCATACTGTATGGCGTATGCTCGTCTTCATTAGCCCAGTTCAGAGCGGAACAGTAGAACGTTAAACACCATTTCATTTCATTTTTATCGGGGAAAGTGAGTGTACATTAAAGGGTAGCAAGTTGGACACTTGTAGTATACTAGGAACTAGGTCAACAAGGAAATAAACAAACAACAACGAACGTTATCAGGCTTCCAGGGAGCACAGAAATGGGTTTTTCTATTGGTGATTGCCCAGAGAACTGTATAGAACTGTATTTCAGGGTCCGTATCATGACTGGCGCGATAAAAATCCAAGGCGTTATTTCTTATTATAATTATAGGGAGGTTCGCAAACATAACACACTTTCTTTCTTAGCCCTTTGGGTACTTAAAATACATTTTGGATATCTATTTAATACAGAATGGTGGTTGGATAGATTTAAAATGTGCCGATGCCCGACCATCTGTGTGTAGAAAACCAAAATCAGTGGTGCTGAAACAAATAGTTATTAACGGATGTGAAAAGGTAAATTGCTTTTTGTTCTCTTTTTTTTTTTTTTTTTAAGGAGCTAATTTAATAAACCTCTGTGATTGACGTTTTATAATGACGGGATAATCCGTGTGTTTATCGACTGATCATTCAGCTATATAAACTCGATCGTATCAGATACCCTTCACCTCTAGGGTTAGCCGTGGGTTTGTCGTCGGGTGACTCAGCTCTAGACTTCAAATCTACGGCTAGTCGTGTTTTTATCGTCGGGTCACTCAGCTCTAGACTTCAACCCTACGGCCAGTCGTGTCTTTATCGTCGGGTCATTCAGTTCTAGACTTCACCCCTACGACTAAGTGGGTTTGTCGCCAGGTCACTCAGGCTAGTCTTGTGTTTACGTCGGGTTACTCAGCTATAGACTTCACCCCTACGGCTAGTCGTGTGTTTGTCGTCGGGTCACTCAGCTATAGACTTCACCCCTACGGCTAGTCGTGTGTTTGTCGTTGGGTCACTCAGCTATAGACTTCACCCCTACGGCTAGTCGTGTGTTTGTCGTCGGGAAACTCAGATCATTGCCCCTCCTACACCGCCACTGGTTAGTTCTTGTTGTTGGTTATGAATTAACCCCTGGAAAATTCTATTTCAGTTTTCTGGTAGTCTTGGATATCGCGGTTCATGTTATTTATTTGTCAGTAAACCTAGAAATTGGTACCGTGCCGAGGCATTTTGTCGATCTAAGAAAGGTCACTTAGCAACTGTATATGACAAGTAAGTATTGTTTAGTAGACTATTTAAACCTGGAGGACAACAATGTAATAAAAACATAGATAAAACAAAAGATATTAGTAGAGCAGGTGCGCTGTATATCACAGGGCGCATATCTATGGAAATTGGTTTCTGACAAACAGTATACTTTCCTCAACTTAAACCTTCTGCCTTCAGATGTAAGATCTGGAGAGAAATGCATGGAGCAAAACTGGAGGAAGAAGACTCAAAACCCCCGATAATAGAGTGGGAGGGTTGGTAGCAAATAACATAAACTACTAAACCATAAAACCGGGACTATTTCTATAAACCATGCAGATGATGGAGGTTAAAGTTGTGAACAGTATACTCATTTGACTAACCGCGTGGGTTGCCGTGCATCTGTCATACTCCGCGCAGTGTTGCGTTTGATTAGAGGTAATCCTACTACACACTGCTATTATGAGTGGATATTGTTGTTTTAAATTTTGATTGGTCAGTAGTCCGTCTACCAACCAATCACTGTTTAAAACGAGTGCCAATATTGGACCAAATATGTTTACATAACGAACGTTACGTCATGGCTCATGATTTTATTATGCCTAATTAACCCGTGCATAGCAGAATACTGCATTAAAACTAATTGCGTGACAAACGAGGCTATCAAATCGAATGAAATGAAAACAATACTGTTTGGAAACGAACATACTGTCACCGTTTTTAATACCTTAAATCACTGTCCAAAGTTTTAGGGAAGACCCAGATTAAACGAAGGACTGTCACGTTGCTGTACTTAAGTGATAGCTTTCATTGAACGGAAAAAATAGACACACTCCCGCATAAGTTCAAGAAACAGACGCTATTCCAGCAATGGCCAGAGAGGGATTTCTCGGGCCATTGCTTCAGGAATATGTGCATCCGTTTAAGAACCCATTGCGCAAACGAATTATTGAATAAATATTTAGCCATACTGTTGAGTGGACGTTAGACACATCTTATCCAAACATGCTATTACACGTGCCATTGGAAATAGATCTGGAAAGACTAACTTGTCATCTAAATACATCAGCTGAAGACAGAAAATAGGTTCAAATAGGTTCGCAAAATTGTTGTTTTTAAGTTCCATTACCACCTGCGGCGACTATTACCCCTGAACTATAGATATGCAAATAAATTAGCAATTTTAAAAATACCATATTATTTCTGTAACGGCTTTTTTTTTTATGAATCTCTTTTTTTATTTTGAGTGAAGCCCGTACCATAACAGGCCTAGGGCTGTGCAACGAAGTTTACGCTTACCGCTGCCCCCCCGGATCCATTCATTTCATTTGATATTGATTTATTCATTCTTTGCAATGTCTATATCCTGTCTTGTCCGCAGGTTTATCTTGTAGATTTTTTGTTAGTGAAGTGCGGTCCGCTTGCACAGACTTTTCAGATCTCTGTTACTCGAGCCCCCTTACTAGTAAAGGAGGCGGGTAGGGTGGATTCCAAATGGAAAGATTGCAAAGTCACATTCTAATAAAATGACAAGTTTCAGCTTCTGTTTCTATTTGTCTGCAATATCGCTAGTCAAAGTGAACATTTTGTTTTCTTTATAGCCATGTCCAGGCTTATTTAGCGGCTGAAATTACACTGCAGGGTGATCATTATTGGATAGGTTTAAATGACTACAAATCGCCAGGGGTTTATAAATGGTCAAGTAGACAACCGGTCAGCTATACTTCATGGAGTGATACACATACAGGTAACGACAACGTTTTAACTCTTCACGCCTGCCAGGGGATAGTGTGTAGTTTTAAGAATGAAACAAAAACCCGAGGGCCCGTGCACGTAAAGCAACCCTCGACAGATGGAATTTATTAGCCCAGTCAGCGTAGGAATTTAAGATAATAATAGACCGTAGCGAGGCAGTCCGTGGACAATTTCTCTCATAGTACACTGTATGACCGCAGTCCAGGGGCGCATCTAGGAATTTTGAAAAGGGGGGGGGGCACCGCAAAATGAGAACACATACTGCGGAGCGGTTGGGGGGGGGGAGACAATTATCCGTCATTTCCTTGCATCTGTAGATATTCCAAGAGCTATTTGGCTGATATTTTCGTCTCAGTAAACGTTCGGAGAGGACAAATTTGGGTCTGAAATAAAGGCACTTTCAGTAGTAAAAAAAGGTCACTCCGCAGTCCATCTTCATTATCAGGACGTTAATCCCCATTTCATTTATTCATGAACTCTTCACAATTAGTGTGGGTTATTTGATACTGATTTATATGTCCCAACGGCCACCGACATGGCAGTTCGCATCATTTCTGTTGCGTTTTCCTTGTATCCATTACTAAGTTCTCCCCTGTTTTATTCTGACAAGTAGGACGTTTAACGCCATTTTATTTCTAGTTACATTATTATTGTAGGCAATGAACGGAAGACGTGTACGGTAATGAGTGCCCTGAGGCCTATTGGATTATGGTCGAGTACGAATTGTACAGAAAATCATGGTTTTATTTGTGATTATCCCCGTTCGGGTTTTACAAATCCTCCTGTAACAGTTACAACACAGAGTAATCTCCCTTGTCCCAATGGTTGGACAGGTTATCGTGGAATGTGTTATAAAGTAGGTCTTATTTTTTTCACCTTCGCTCTAAAACCTGCAGTATAATTTATATGTATAATGTATATTACTTTATCATTTATATTTATGAAATAAAATGGGGTTTAACGTCCTAGTGTTCTGCTCCGAATTGGGCTTATAAAGACGGGAATACGCCATACGGTGTGATATGACGAAACGTTTGCTCGGAAAGCGGCACTGCGGCCTACGCTTATATCGAATTCCAAATATCAATGGATCTTTTACGTGCATGCCAATGTGTACACGAGATCTCGATATTTGTCCCCTCTGAACGACTAGATTACTGTCAGGCCTGAAAATTTATATTTATGAACGCCCAAATGTCAAGTGCATGCTGTAAAAATACCAAAAATAATGTTTTTTTCTGGTCTAATAAAATTGTTTATTTCTGGTCTTACATTGAGTGTTGTTAATTGATACATCTATATATAGTAATGCTGCATTACTGTTAGGCGTAAATTAAAGGTACATTATGGAAGATTAGATAAAGGGCTGGCAGATAATGTAAAGGGAATTTGCTGAAAATGTCAAATTGATCCAGTCTGAACCGAAAATTTAGCAATTGAATTTTCGGACTAGCCTCCATCATCATTACTAAAGTCGGTGAATGAAAGTTGAGCAGTACATCGGATCCCAATCCAGTAAATATCGCAGGCTAGCGATGACATCGAGAGTTGTTAATGGTCTACTTAAATTAATTAATGTCTAATTAATAATTTAGATAACGTTTTTAGGACTAAAGAAAGAATGTAATGGGCAGATTTAGCTCTTGCATAATGTATGTTTACTGTATGTAAGTCTGTGTTTATTGCTAGGCGTATGTATCAGATAAATCGAACCAGAAAACTTTTACCGAGGCTCGTGATACGTGTACATCCGTTGGTGGTGATCTGGTTTCGATACACAATGCTTCACTGGAAGACTTCTTCTCAAAGACAATTCTAAGGTAAGTTTACATATTTACGAAGTAAACTACCAAAATCTGTGAATACTAGTGGAACGAAGATCTGAATATTGTTGGTACACACGCTGGCATTGCCCGAGGGTAGATCCCAGGTACAGATGCTATCTGATTAAAACACAGATCTTATTTCGTTTCTGTTTTGGTAGTTCAAAATTTCGTTTTACTTCTCTTCACAACACTAGTATCTGGAAGAGTTGTTATATAACACGCTGTCTAGTTGATGGGAGAAATTAGCCAATGACGCGATCTGTTACGGCAACGTCATGCACGGAACCGTGGTTAAACCACTAGAAGTGTCAACGCTGATTGATTAATCAATGTCTGGCGTCATATGGCCAAAAGTCGCGCGTGCGACCCCTGACATAACCTTCCAGTGCAACTTGTCAGATCTTCATGTAGTGTAGGCCGTTCAAAGTATATAAAAAAACGAAACGAAATATAGATTTGTATTTTAATGGGATTGGTACAGATAAGAGAAACTCTGTGGTGCAGGTCTTGGAATTGACCGAGGATAGATTCATGCATTAACCGAGGAAAGCCCCGCGGTACAGATGCTGACATTGGTAGAGGGCAGCTCTGGGGTATAGATGCAGGCATTGACCGAGGACGTCTCTGAGATACAGATGCTCGGTCTTTTGACGACAAGAAATGAACTGGTAGTTGGAGGTCCAACTTTTTCTCCTTCCACTAGGAATATGAAGACACGCAGTGGCGTTTCCGCCTACTCTTAGTTAAATCCCAATTGACAACGTCTTCGTTTACGTACACGCCAATGTCTACACAGGACTGGGCTCTGTCCTATGAAAGACTTCCTGATTCTAGCATTAGCGCCGCGAAACAATTTGAGTCAGAATATCTTTGCTGTTTTCCAAACACTTCATTTGCAGTACATGTAGTTCATATAGATAAACAATCAATCTTTTCTCTATTTTCAGCAATCAGACGGGTGTTTTCTGGATCGGACTCAACGATCGAGATACTGAGAAAAGTAAGACCACTTTTTTACCAGTAAATATTTGAGAACTAGTGGATACACTTTATTGGAAATGAAATTAAATGTGGTTAAACGTCCTACTGTTCTGCGTCATACAGTGTGCTGCGAGGGAATAAAGCCTGTGGATACCGAAAAGGGACGTTTAACCCTTTTATGTCATTTTGATGTTGTCATAGGTAACGTTGTTTGTCAAAATCATTTTTTTTATCGTGGTTTATTATAGGTCATGGTTGGACAGATGGTACACCATTTGATTATGCTAACTGGGCCAAGAAGGAACCGAATGACTGGAATCATCAAGAAGATTGTGTTCAGTATGATGTTGATAGTAACAGCTGGTATGATGATAATTGTTACCTGGCTCACAACTTTATCTGCCAATTACAAAAAGGTAGGTTTCTAACTCACAGCCTCATCAATTACAAACAGGTGAGTTTCTATCGCTCAGCCTTATCTGTCAATTACAAAAAGGTAGGTGGTGTACCTCACAACGCTATCAGTTACAACCAGGGGGTTGCGTAGTTCACAACGCCATTAATCACAAACGGGAGGGGGTGTAGGTCACAACGCCATCAATTACAAAAGCGGTGTGTGTAGCTCACAACGCTATCAATTACAAAAAGAAGGGAGAGTAGCGCACAACGCTATCAATTACAAAAAGGAGTTGGAGAAGCTCACAACACTCTCAATTTCAAAAAGGAGGGGGTGTAGCTCACGACGCTATCAATTACAAAAAGGTAGGTTTCTAGTTTACAACATTTTATGAAACGGGCCGGGGACTGGTTCGGATGTTCCTAGTTCTCGCTGATCACATTTTATTTTTGTCTGTCTTTTATCGCATTTAAGTATTGTCGCCGTTTTGTCTGCCGAGTCCGTCCTTGGTTTCGTCCCTACCTCCACGATTCACAACAAACATGCTACAACTATTTAACAAAAGGCTGCGTTAGCCGGCGTAGTGTATCTTTTTAAAGTTCCAACATAAAAAAATAACATCTTTTCTTGTGTTGATATGACGTCAAAACAAGCTTATTAATGTTTAATTAATCACTATTCAATGAGTGCTATGTTTTTTGTTGATGAATTTTTACTTTCCGACTTTTAGTGCAACCATTCGTTACTGAAAACGCCCCACGAGGAATTATTTTGTTTGGTAAACTTATAAATTATACACAATCATTGAATACATAGCGTATTAGCGTACCATTATGTATTTATTGGTTTTGTTTTCAGGATTAACCATCTCAACAACCCCGACCCCTGGGACTGCCGTTACATGTAAGCGTTTTACTTATATTTCCTCTAATTATTTGAAAGAGCACACTAGACGTGAGCTCCCTTTATATTTCTATGTTGACCTTATACTTTAGACGGCTGACACAGCGTGAAGTTACGTCAGGGGTCAAACGAGCGGATTGTGACCCTATGACGTCAGATATTGATTAATCAATCAGCGCTGACGTTTCTAGTGGTTCACCCACAGTTCCGTGCATCAAAATTCTAAAAATCGCTGTAACAGACCATTTCATTGGCTAATCATTCACCCAAAACACGTCAATGATAACAACTCTTTCAGATCCTTGTATAGTAAAGACAAGTAACACGAAATTTTGAACTATAAAAAACGAAACGAAACCGGGTCTGTGTTTTAATCAGATAGGCGAAAGTTGGTTGGGATATTTCTGCCTTTGTCAGGACTAAGCGGAGACGCGTTTAGTCAGGTTTGATGTATACAGAGGGGTTGGGATGGCCTAGTGGTCTAGAGTGCCGCGCTTCGACCTCTAGCTGGCCGGTCACCTCTGGCTTACGGCTGTGGTTTCTATCCCAGGTGTGAGCCTATGTTGCATGGAGATAGGTGCGCCTTCACAACCCCGTAGGTTTCCACCGGGCACTCCGGTTTCCTCCCACTGCTAAAGACCCCTACGCGCAAGCGAATTATTGAAATAAATTAAACCATATGTTAGTCCCGAAATGACCTAGTTTGTGTCGAGTGGACGTTAAACCCCATTTCTTTCTCTCTCTGTCTTGATGTATACAAATGGACGGTTAACATGAGAGTAGGCCTCAGCCCGGGCGACATTGTCCTCACCCACCCGTCTTCATTAGCGCAGTGTGTGCGGAAAAATAGGACGTTAAACCCTATTAAATTGCAATTCAGAGATCTTTCATTGCCAAAGGCGGGTGTTTTGAGGGTTGCACCCTGCACACGTCCTCTCCCATCCCATATCTAGATTTCTGACTGAAAAATGTCCGATTATAATTCATTAGTTTAGAACAGAATTCTTGTCTCCCATCACTGGAAACGGCCTTTCCCGGGGAGGCCATCCGGGCCTTCCGTTTTGCGCTTCGCTACCCGTGTGCCCATCCCAACCCCATTCATGGTTTTTAGATCAGCCCTTGACTTTGATTTTAAAGATTGCACACAGCATCGTATGCAAATACCTTAATACGAAAAAGCCCAAGGCTCCGTGAACTGCGATGATGCCATACAGCATAATCAGTTCTAGGCCTATAGTACGGTGGTATTTTGTTTTAAATCCTAATCGTTTGGAGGCATATAGTCATTGGATAGAGCAATATACAAAAAAAACCATACAGATTGAAAAACAGCTGCTTTTTTATTTGGGCGACGTTTCGATGAGTATTCTCTCAAAGTTTAAAGTATGTGTTTTTGTGTATTGTTTTAAATCATGTGATTTATTTCTGATTATTTCAGCTTCTTCTGAATGCATTGATTCAGCTAGTTATTTCTGATTATTTCAGCTTCTTCTGAATGCCACAATTCCACGTGGTTATACTATGAAAACTACTGTTATTATTTAAGTCCTACAAGTGGTCCGAATGCCAAATTAAATTTTTTCGATGCCGAGGCGTTCTGTAATGCTAACGCAGCTCACCTTGCTAGTATTCATTCGGCAGAAGAAAATGGCTTCCTGACGTCCGTGGTAAGGATTTTTTTCCATTAAATAATAATAGTAATGAATATTTATATTGTGTACATTCCACTCAAGCAGGTTTGTTTAGCTATTCAGTTTTAAAATTCACTATTTATAATATGATTTAAGCAGATGAGATTTTGAAATCCAAAGGGCGATGGATAACATCGAGAGTTGATTATCGTCTATTTTTGCTAATAAACGTCTAATGAATAATTTATATAAGATTTCAGGCTTTAAGAAAGACGTACAATAGGCAGATGCATCTCTTGCATAATGTCATGTTTAATTGTTTTACAGATGAATAAACACAGCACTGTCATGTTCTATATTGGTCTCAATGATCTCGATTTAGCTGGATATCAGTAAGTTAATTTACACGCATGTGTAACCATATCACATCCGGTCGCCCTCGACTGACTTTAATAGTAAGTGCAGGGGGACTGCACCACACACAAGTGTACACACAAAACAAATATATGGACAAGACAATGTACTCAGAGACCACACACAAAACAATTCAAAAAGAGTGAATGAATCCGTGGGCTAGCGACACAGACTTCACTCATATTTGAAAACAATTGGGAATACAACCCAAAGAAATAATTATGTAATATCAGCATGAGTCATGATCTGTCATATGTTGCAAGAAATACGAATGGAAACATATTGTATAGCGCTCTGTATATAAGATATGTTGTGCTAATATGTGCTAACTCGTAAATACTAACGTTAGTTCTGAAACTAGCATGTGGTTGAGAACCACACTATACAAAAAACGATAACAAACTAGACCTGCATGCAGGAATGACGGGTTTCACTGGTGCCATGTTACCTTTGAACTTGAACTTGTGTCACTTTCGGTGCCACGTTACCCTTGAACATATGTCACTTCCGGTACCATTGAAACCAATATACAGGTTTCCACATAAGCATTGCACAATCAAATAAAATGGAAACAGAATCAAACAAATCCAGCAATATCATTGATCTTGACAAAAATACAGTACTTCCGGTGATAATGTAAATGTTCCATTAGTTTTATGAAATCAGAAATGGCATAAGGCATCACATAGTGAAAATTTTATGTAAATCAAATAATAATTGCCACTTTTATAGACCAAAAACCTTGAAAAGTGACGTGTAGAAAATCGTATATTTCTCGGCAACCGTACAAGTTAGAAACCATTTTTTGGTATTTTTATGACCGTATGGGTTTAATCTATTTGTTGATTGGAATCAAATATCATAATTGTATAAACATTACAAATCAGACTCATTTGAATAAAATATCGGTTTTGAAGGCTTAAAATACAGTTTTTGCCAAAATGACGTTACTTCCGGTGATAATGAAAACGTTAAATTACTTCTATAACATCGTCTATGACATTAGGCTTCAAAGGGTGAAAATTTTATGAAAATCGAATAATAATTGACACTTTTATGGGCCAAAAACCTTCAAAAGTGACTTTTAGAAAATCGCCTATATCTCGGCAACCGAACAAGTTAGAAACAAGTTTATGATATCTTTTTGACCGTATGAGTTTTGTTAATATGTGAATTTAAATCAAAAGTTAATTTTATTATTATATGTGACATAATTTTTGGTTGAAAAAAATATCGATTTTAAAAGTTAAAAATTGAGTTTTTGACTAAATGACGTCACTTCCGGTGTCAATTTTAAATAGTAATCAACATGATATGACGCAGACTTGCTTTTTTAATCAAATGATGTCACTTTTGTGAATATCCATTAATAATTGACTATTTTACAGGCAAAATTACGAAAACAGTGACTTATGCAAAACTGCCCATTTCTTGGCAACTGCTTATATTACAAACTCATTTTCACATACATTCTCTTCGTATTGATTATAGCTACAAGTCTATAAGAGTTATGTAAAAATATTTTAAAATCTGAAAAGCCTGAATGGGTTGTAAATAGGTCAATTTTACGCCTTTTTTCACCTCTTAATCCAATTTGCTAGAAAATGAAATAGAAATTAAAAAAACTGCTTCCGCCATTTTTTGCGCCTTGAAAGGACACACTCTTTGAGTCATATAAGTTTTCAAAAAAATAATATTTGTTTATGAAGATCGTAAATAACTGTCAAAATTGTAGTTTTTGGTAAAATTATGCCACTTCCGGTGCCGACAGATAACACTATCGGTAACAAAAAAAATGACAATTGAGACAACGAAGCATATGAACTTTGTTTTATACAAATCGAACAATAACAAAATAATCTAGGACTGAAAAACTAAATTAGCCAATGGCGGCCAAGGAAAATTACTGAGACAAAAAATTTTAACATTTTTGCGCTAGTCAGATGACCCTCTAATTCTGTACACAATACGACTAAAAAATATTCATAAATAAAAAAGTTTTTTGTAAAATTTTAAATTTTCGAAATTTGGCGCCTAATATCTTCGAAGATTTGCCGAAAATCAAAAATCGAAAGTAGCGTAGCTATGTGCCCTGTCTCAGGCTATGCCAAAATGTATCGAAAGTTAAAATCCAATGATTATTGTTAAAATTACTGCAATATTTTCAAAAACGATAACTTCGGTGATTTCGGACATTTCGCATTGTCGCAGAACGTTCAAAATAGCTTTATCCTCTAAGTCACACCCACTTTCCCAATAAAACCGAAGAAATCGTAACGATGCGACACGTAGTTGCTGAGATCTATTCAAATTGGAATCTGAATAATAATAATAATAATAACTAGACCTGCAAGCAGCACTGAACCGGCTTTCAGGAATCATACAGGAAGTTCATTATACCCTAACCGATCCATTGAGCTACCAAACTATACTTTAATTGTTTTGCTTCAGTGACACCTTCTATCATATGTAAAAGTAATATTTGCTGGCGAAAAGACCGATCAAAATTGTAAATTATGGCAAAATTACGTCACTTCCGGTGCCGAAAGAAATTTTTATAGGTGAAAAATAAGTCGAAAATTCGCAACATACAAAATACAAACTTTGTTTTATACATATCGGGCAATAAATAATCAACCTATAACCCATAAACTGAAATTAAGAAGGTATAAAACTTAAAAGTGACACTGGGAAAATTGGCTATTATTCGACAAGGGAACATGCTAGAAGCCTTTTCTTGATATCAATATGATGGTATTGATTCAATCTTACTGCCCATTAGAGTCAGACGTTATAAAGTCAAACGAATAATAAATATAAATCCCTTCCAAAAAATGTTTGTTTTGAGGGCTAAAAATACGTTTTTTGCAAAAATTACATTACTTCCGGAGATATTGAAAATGTTAATTTAGTTCATAGAAGTCATAAATGGCATAAGGCATCAAATGGTAAAAAAATGATAAAAATCGAATAATAATTGACACTTTTATAGACCAAAAACCTTGAAAAGTGACTTATAGAAGATCGCCTATTTCTCTGTAACCGTACAAGTTAGAAACCATTTTGTGGTATCCGTATGGTCGTATGGCTTCATTCTATTCGTTGATGGGAATCAAATATCATAATTTCAAGAATATTATAAGGCAGACTCATTTGAATAAAATATTTGTTTTTTAAGTTAAAAATACAGTTTTTGCCCAAATGACGTCATTTCCGGTCACAGTGAAAATGTAAAATTGGCTTGACCTAGTCCAAATTAGCATTAAGCATCAAATGGAAAAAAATATTGCAAATCGAATAATAATTCACTCTTTTATAGGCAAAATAACGTGAAAAGTGATGCATGCAAAATTGCATATTTCTCGGCAACTGCTCATATTACAAACTAATTTGCGCATACATTCTCTTCGTCTGGATTATTGCTACGAGTTTATGAAAATTACAAATAAATATTTCAAAATATGAAGACGCTGAATGAATTGTAAATAACTGAATTTTACACTTTATTTTACATTTTATTCGAAATTGCCCGAAAATGAAATTGAAATTAAAAAATCTGAGCTAAGGATTTTGTGCGCCTTTGCAGGGTGCATCCTTTTAGTTATATCAGTTTTGAAAAAAAAATAATATTTGCTTTCAAAAAGTGGTACTGAACGGTCAAAATTGTAGTTTTTGTTAATATTACGTCACTTCCGTTGCCGCCAGAAAAATTTCACCGTAACAAAAAAAATTACAATTGGGACCACGGAGCATATGAACTTTGTTTTATACAAATCGAACAATAAATAATTTTTCTGGGTACAAAAAACTAAATTAGCCGATGGCGGCTAACGCAAATTACCGAGACAATTTTTTTTCTCATTTCTGCTCAAGTAGGATGATATTTTTAACCCTGTGTAAAATATCATCAAAATATATTCATAAATAAAAAAGGTTTTCGTAAAAAAAATAATTTTTTTCAAAATATCGGACATTTTTTCGACTACTTCCGGTTTTACGATCGTTGTCGTGATAGCTTTACGAAGTTCTTTGGATAATTAACTTTCTGTACCAGAAGTGTCAGAAACATCCATTGAGTAGTTTTGGAAAAAAAGATAACTTAAAGTGCGTTTCCAAAAATTTAACGATTTTTCAATTTTGTTCAAAGTTTGAGGCCATTTTTGGACCATTTATATTATTTCAATGCTTTTCATTTTGGATTCACTATATAGACAACCGATAGGACTTTGAGTAAGAAAAGTTTAAGAAAAATCTGCGGCGTCGTTTTCGAGAAAAGGGCGCCCCAGAATGTTAAAAAATCGGAAAATACTAGATTTTTGTTATACAATAATTTATTTCCTTACCATCGAAATCGTATTATTTAGATACCATATGATGGTCCATTAATAGGGCTATCCAGCGACACTTTAGTTCTTTTGGTCCGCTATTACCTAAGGGAGAAATCAAGTTTCTCGCAAGTGCGACAATGTTTTTAACCTTTTTTTTTCATTATTTGAATACTTCTGGTATGGTTATTATTGTCGGAATAGTTTTAATAGCCGGTTTGGGCACTAAAATAGCCACGGGGCTCTGTAATGATATATTACATTATCTGATCAGATAAAATGCCTCTGAGAAATCCTATGTTCAAAAGTGCCAAAAATGCAAAAAATTTAAAATATCGAAAATTAAATTTCAATAACTACATACATATTATACATCGTTAGAATCGTAATTAGGTCAGCTATCTGAATATACAACCTTTTTTTTAAAATCTCTTCAAATAAAAAAATTGTAGAGCATTTTCCAAAATTTCACGATTTTTCGACTTTTTTTGATTTTCAGTCCCTTTTTTATCGTATTCCAGACATTTCAAAGTCTTATTGGGTGGCATAATTCACAAGACTATCGAATGGACTCTCGATAGAGAAAGTTAAAAAAAAAGTTGCGGTTAAGTTTTCGAGATACAGGCGTCCAAAAACGCTCCAAATCAGAAAATACTTGATTTTCAGCGTGCCATATTTTGCTTCCTGCTCGTCGTATCCGTACAAATTGGGTATCATACGATAGCACAATACTATTGCAGTCCAATGGTACCCTAATTTGTTTAATCCATTGATATCGGACGGAGAAATCGCGTTTTTCCCCAAAATACCCATTTTTTGCATTTTTTTCAAAATATCGGACATTATTTCGACCACTTCCGGTGTACAGATTATTGTTGAAATTGCTTTATTCCTTGCAATGGTCATTTGGCTTCATGCCTCAGAAATTTCAGAAACGTCAATTTGGCCATAAAACGGAACCCGAGCTCACAAAATGGGTAGAAAATTCGAAAAAAATCGAAAAATAAAGGGCAATAACTCTGAATGAAACTTATATTACTGGAATCGGATGGACTTCAGGTATCCAAAAATGTAGGTCAAATTTCAAAATTGTGAAAAATAACAAAAATTGTCTCTCAAACAACATTTTTCATTTTTCGATCGCAAGAAGTCAGCGATGAAGTTTCGAAATATCGAAATTTTCAACTGCTATCGTCCGAGAAAAGACTCAGGGTTTCCGAAAATGTCATTTGTATGAAAATAGGTACAGAATTGACGAAACTACGGCCATTTTTTGATTTTTTGACACCGCACGAAATTCGACCACTTCCGGTCTGCGCAGAAGTTTCAAATATAGTTTATCAAGTAGCCAACACATGGTTTCCCGATAGAGAATTAGGTCCCAGATCGGTATCTGTTACAGGCACTGAGAAATAGGCTCCGGCGAAAAAAAAAATAATAATAATAAATAATAATTTTAGTAATCACAATAGGCTTTCAGACGAAAGTCTGAAAGCCTAATAATAATAAGAATAATAATTTTAACAAAAACAATAGTGTTTCACACAAGCTACGCAGTGTGAAACCCTAATAAGACAAGCACGCGGATATTTGTAGCAATAAACAAATAATGTAAATGGTTCTGGCCCGTGTGTATTATATTCCTCTACTCGTTATAGTCGTTGGCATCTCAAGCTCAAACACTAGCTAACAATGTGTGTGACAGTCATGGAGAAAAGTGGAAATATTTCCCAAATATTGTATTATTGCCATTGACCAGGGGAACCACGGGATAAGACGCTTTTCATTGGACGGATGTTATCCCTGTTAATTCTCTATATATTCATTGTGATCGGTTTTTCAGATGGCCAGATGGTACCCCTGTGAATTATGTGGACTGGTCGCCGAATGAACCGAATGATGCTTTTGGGGGAGAAAGGTGTACCCAGATACAATCAAAGAGAGGTTAGTATAGAGTCAAGAGCCCGACTGGGTGTCATCGGACAACAAAGGTCACTATAGAGACATGAGCCTAAGTCTGAGATGGGTTGGGATCGCAACATGTTAGTGGTTCTGTCTGCCTGTGATAGCACACCTTTTAAGCACACTTGTAAAAGTGCCTAACAGTCTACTAAATTGCCCATTCGTTTATGGATGAAATATTGTTTAAATTAAAAAAATCAATCCTACTAAATGCATAAATTCAATGTGCCCAACCTCTGATGGTGGACAAACAGTTTTAATTAAAATACACATGAATAATCATCACCCACCATCATGTTCGGAACCCAAGGAATGGTGTAGAAAATGACTAGAACGCCTCTAAGTTTGCCCTACCTGATGCCACATTTATCGGGCCAATTAAAAATAGGCGCTAATAAGCACTGTCTCGGCAATATACTTGCGGGAGCTACTTATTTGGACGAAAATGGCCAAATGTATAAATTTAACCAATTAATACGGAATCCAATAAGTAGCCCCAGGCTTTTAGACAAGCGACACCGCGGTCGAACTATATTTCTTACATTCTTGAATTCGAGTTTATATCTACCATGCTCAGTTCTAGAAAAAACGATGTTAAAAGCTTGAACGATGTGAGTGCGCATGACAGATAAAGACCGTAAGGCAAAATGAAAGCAACCCACCCCATCCCCCTGCTCAGCTACATTAAAAAAAATAATGCCCTGCATCAATGAAATTACATCACAAAGTGGTCCTACATCAGTATAAAAACGATTTCTCTGTTTAAAAAGCTCAATTTGTATGTATGCCTATGTAATTTAGAGACGATGATGGCAGATTTCCGTAACCGAAACCTGGCAAACCCCTTCTTGCAAAAATTCCTGAATCCGCCCCTGAAACCAGCGCCACGTATTCCTGTGAAATGTTCTTCTGTTCCTAGTATAGCATTAAAGGCACGTGTTGTAATAATGTATATACCCCCGCCTATTCGACCCACCCCAAGAAATAAAAAAAATAATACTGGAAATAAAGCCGCCGATCGCCATTTTGAATCCCTTGCGAATTATAAAATGGTTCACTCCAAAATGGTTGAATTAGGTCCAGTATTCACCAATCCCCGCCGACGATATAACAAACCAGCGCCACGTATATATTATCAGGACAATGTAGCTTTATTAGGTATGTTATATGTATATTTAAAGGTACATGGACTGATGTTACGTGTGGTTTAACCAATGGGTACGTGTGTAAGAAGAAAGGAACAGATACAGTACCCATTACGCCCCCTCCTATTGTTCTACAGCAAGGTGGATGTCCTCCAAACTTTGTTGAAGCAAAGGGATGTAAGTGAAAAACATTTAGATCTTGTAATGAAATTGGATTTAACGTCGTTTCTTCTGTCTTCTGCACCATCCGGGTTGCCGACGATGGGCATGCTATGAAGGACAATTTTTCCCGAACCGTGACGTTTCCGTTCACTGCTCATGACTTTCCGTCTGTCAATGGTTCTTTTATGTCCACGCTTACATGTACAGGGGACCGCGGATTGTTCCGTCATCCCAACGACTGGACCCTGTTCCTCAAGTCCTAGCCCATGGGGGATTTTCTCGACACGCAAATCTAAACGACTGGACACAGTTCCCTCGATCGAACCCTGGACAACAAAGCTGTGTTTTATTGATTCGAGGGGGGGTGGGGTGGGGGTGGATGGTTAGTGGTCAGTACGCGCACTGTATCATAAAGCCTTTCATTGAGTCAACTGTCGTGGTTTCGAATCCCGGTTGTGCGTGACAAGTAGTAGGGTCGCCTGTCCAACCTCGTGGGTTTTTTCTCTCGGTCCTCCGGTTTCCTCTCACTGCTAAAGACCCCTACGCGCAAGCGAATAAATGACATTAAGCCATATATTAGTCTCGAAATGACTTAGTTTATGTCGAGTGGACGTTAACCCCCCCCTCTCTCTCTCTCGCTCTCTCTCTCTCTCTCGCTCTCTCTCTCCCTCTCTCTCTGGTATCGATTGGAATATAAAATTGCTGTGTAGCAATTGTTTAATTATATTCTCTTCTGTATGATAGGTCATCACGACACGTCTGTTTCTTACGTCATAATGCGGTCAATATGCTGTTAGCGATTAGTACATACCCTATGATATCCGCTATACAGATATCTGTTAGCGATTAGTACGTATCCCATGATATCCGCTATACAGATATCTGTTCAATGATCGTATACGTCAATGTTCAATGAATTTCAAGAGAAAAAGATTTTTTTTTCTAACTTCTATTGACTTATTATCTTTTAATATGCTCCGAGGTGTAGTTTTCCTATATCGTCCTCATTAGCCCTGTCGGGGCAGAACAGAAAAACGTTAAAACCCATTGAATTTCATTTCGTAATCCAATGGACTAAATTATGAAATGAAATGAATTGAAATGATATGGGGTTTAACATCCTACTGTTCTGCTAATGAAGACGGGCATACGCCATACAGTGTGCTATGAGGGAATTTTTGCCAGAACAGCGGCACTATGGCCTACTCTTATATCGAATTAAAATTGTCAAGGAATCTTTTACGTATACGTCAATGTGTACTCGAGACCTCGGTGTTTCGTCCCATCCGAATGACAAAACATCTGTTCTTGGGACTAGAATATATGCTTATATAGTTCACGATTAATCAGAGCGACAATTCTTCAGTTGTACGTGACAAGGAGTGGGGTCGCATGTCCAGCCTCGTGGGTTTTCTCCGGGTTCCTCAGTTTCCTCTCATTGAATTATTGAAATAAGATTAAACCATTTTACCTTCGAAATAACCTAGTTTGTGTCGATTGGACGTTAAACTCCATTTTCCCCTCTCGCACGGTAAGCGTGATTAACAAAAACTACATTAGTTCGGTATTGAAATAAAATACAGACTGTTTCATCGGCTTATCCATCACATCATCCAGAGTGTAGCTTATAATATCGATTCTCTCAAATCCCAGTGTAGTAAAGACAAGTGAAGGGACATTTTAAACTATAAAAAAAGAAAAGAAATAGGATATTGATCAGATTAACCATTGGTTGAAATAATTGAAGTATTGTAGTTGTACTGTTGTATTAGTAGTATGGGGTTTCCTTTGACTAAGCGCATAACGTACTGGCTCGCTTACCAGGTCGCGCCCGTCTTGGATCCCAATGGTGGCCGAGAAAAATGTCTCCCGATTTTCCCGTTCGGGGATTAAGAACTAGGGCTGGGACGAAAAATCCCGGTCCAGTGTGTACATTGACCGTCACGAAAAAAGAACCCTTACCAGTTGGAAATCGACCAGGTGTAGGTAGAATCGTCGGTGGTAATATAATAGGCGTTAACGTCCACTAGGAGTAGGTGTTAACGCCGGTGGTAACATAGTAGGAGTTAAATTCCACTATCGCGTGTCCAACCTCGTGGGTTTTCCCCGGGTACTCCGGTTTCCTCCCACTGCTAAAGACCCCTACACGCAAGCGAATTATTGAAATAAAATTGAACCATAAAATTATGTTAGTCCCGAAATGACCTAGTTTGTGTCGAGTGGACGTTAAACCCAATCTCTCTCTATATATCTCTCTCTCTCTCTCTCCATTAGGAGTAGGTGGTAACGCCGGTGGTAATATAATAGGAGTTAACGTCCACTAGCAACTAGAGTAATATCGCTGACTATATTGTTGTAGGAGACTGTGACCTTTAAACCAATTAACGGCTTGCCCTATTCGCACGTGGTGATTAACAATAGAATAACGATAAAATAACAATTGCGCTTCACTGCATCATTATCGTATTCATATCGTAGTCTGTTTACGAGTATTTTGCTACCATGGAAATAATATCCAATTATCCAATAAGTTTAGTTATTTAGACTATATTTTGATACAAGTAGTCTGTAATCGGGTAGGAAATGACAATGAGAGATTGAGAGAAATGGGTTTAACGTCCACTCGACACAAACTAGGGCATTTCGGAACAAACATATGGTTTCATTTTATCTCAATAATTCGGAGTACCCATAGAAAACCCACGAGGCTGGACAGGCGCACCTACTCCTTGCAAGGTACAACCGGGGATTCGAAACCACACCAGTTGACTCAATGGTAGGCTGTATGATACAGCGCGCGAAATGGCCATGGGTTTATATTAAAGATACATATGGGAGATTAGATAAAGAGCTTGTAGTTCTCCCTATAATAGTTAAAAACAAGATGATGTAAAAAGAATTTGCTGAAATTAAAGCCAAATTGATTCACGCTGAACAGCGAATTTAGCGATTGAATTTTGGCCTAGCCTCAATTGTCGTTACTAATGTCGAAACGATAAAAACATAGTCTCGGTTATCCAGTTCCTGATTAAATCATGTATATATCGCAGTAATATCGCAGGCTAGGGATGACACCGACAGTTGATTATGGTCTGGATCAGTTAATAATGTCTAATTACTAATTTAGCATTTCAGACGTAAAGAAAGATTTAGCTCTGTATAATGTATGTTTAGATTATATAACTTTAATATAATAAACACCAAAACATAATATTGAACACAATTGCTATTTTAATTGAAGCGACATTTCGTAGAGGGATCTCTCAACATTTTTTAAGCACATGGTGATCAATATAATATATAGACGGTTTATATACAAAAAATCCATTTACATATTATATCGATGTTGTCCTTCATTTTACCATTGTGTACACGAAGAACAAGCTACTTTGAGAATAGACCTCCATCCGGAATAGCCACCATATCGAAATCTGTACTTATTCGGTTCTAATACGTTTTCCATCTTTTATACACACAAAAAACGAATAGCCATTTTCAATTCAAATAAATGGAAGTGCAGTAATCTCAAAAATATGTCGGCCAACTACCTTCGTGTCTGTTCAATTTTTGGACTGTTGGGTAAAGTATTTGTATCTGTATATAGCAGTGCTCACTCTGGGTTCCATTTTTTTTCCGCCAATTTTTCATTTTAATTTATTAGCAAGATATTTTTTCCGCCAAAATAAAATAACTATTAAAATTTTTTTTCGGGTATTTTATTTACATAAAAACATACAATATACATCTTAAAATTTACAAAATTCTTCTCTGCTTTGCAGAGGCCCATTTTTTGAAGGCTGATTCACATGTTGAACAAAACATTGTTTTGGTAGCTGCATCATACCTTAACCAAGGATTTGAAAATTCATCCCTGAAAGATCTACCTTTTCCAAATGCACTTAATATTTTACGTTTTTCGAAATTTTTCTCTGCGGTGGTCTTTTGGGGTATCAGTTCAATATCTAGGGCTGTAATATCATCAGATGGACGAGAGCTTATCATGTCAGTATCATCTGTAGTCTTTGGGCATTTTGGTAGTGGAATATTAAAAATATCTGACATTCTTCTGTCAGACGTTGAAGAAGGCTGTTCAATTTTTCGCTTACGACCCATGGCATATGATTTGATAATACATGGCTTTCGACAGTCCCAAGTTTATATACGCATTTATAAACTGTAACAACATACTGGCGTCATTGAACCCAATTGTTCTTTTAGAAACAAACACAGCCTTACATATAGATATCAAAGAAGCAGGAAACATTATGTGTTTAAGTTCTTGCTGACAGACATAAACAGATTATTCAGTAGTTGTTTTTAAAATATTCAACTTCCGCTTCTCTAAATAGATTCCATTAATACATTAAGCTCTTTATTATAGATTTTATATCAAAATATTTTCACAATATTCCCAGATGGTTAAAACGGATTTAAAAAAAGCCAAAACAAATAAGGAAAATGTTAACGTCAATTAATCAATGTTTGTATGCTGCAAGCTATAGAAAATATTTTCTAAAGTATGAAGAATGAACTGAGTATCTACCGAAATGGTGTTTTGAGTGTCGTTTATTCGGGATTGGAATCCATTTTTATTTTCATGACATCTCTGTAAAGAATCCATTTGAATTTTACATTACCTATACTTATTTATGCACGACAAATATTTATTCGCCTTTTTAAAATCCACATATGAGAAATGGTATCATACGCCCTATGGATTTATCATACGGGGTTATGGGTTTACCATACGGACGTATGAGTTGATCATACGGGTTTATGGGTTTATCATACGGGTTTATCATACCGGTTTATGGCTCTACGGGTTTATCTTCTGGGTATATCGCTTTGTTTTATGGATTATCTTCTGGTTTTATGGGTTCTTCTTCTGGATTTGTCTTCTGGATTTATGGGTTTTTCTTCTGGATTTGTCCTCTGGATTTATGGGTTTGTGTCCTGAGTTTATGGTTTGCCCTATGGGTTTATCTGCTTGGTTTATGCTTTTGGTTTATGGGTTTTTCTTCTGAGTTTGTCTCCTGGATTTGTATTCTGAGTTATCTTCTGGGTTTATTGTATGGGTTTATCATATGGGTTTACGGGGTTTTGTTATAGGTCTATAGGTCGTGGGGTTTGTTTTCTAGATTTGTCGTATGGGTTTATGTGTTTGGTTTATGGGGTTGTCGTATGGGTTTATGGATTGATCTTCAGGGTTTATATGTTTGGTTTATGGGGTTGTCTTATAGGTTTATGTGTTTGGTTTATGGGGTTGTCTTATGGGTTTATGTGTTTGGTTTATGGGGTTGTCTTATGGGTTTATGGATTTAACTTCTGAGTTTATGGATTTATGGGTCCATGGGTTTTGTTTGTGGGTTTGTGAGTTTGGTTTATGGGTTTAGTGATTTGTGTTACGGGTTTGTAGGATTGTCTTACGATGTTCAGATCTTGTTGCATTGGCAGTTTTCTTTCATTTTTTGGCGTTTCCTTTGTCAGGGTAACTATGAAACCTTTCATTCCATGACACTAAAAGTTAAATCTCGTAATAAATTTCTTTAACATTTTTGAACAATGAACTGCTTCCCTGTTAGTGCTCATCTTGTTGTTTTTTGAGACGACGCTATTAAAAAAAACCCCAACATAACGCTAATTCAAGTATGAACGACGTCAAATTACACATGCCTGATCAATTGACAAACGCCACCATTGCCCACCATTCCAAAATGGTTGACATTACGTTTGCTTGATGTCAGACCCATGTAGAACGCTTGTTCGGGATATTTTTGATTTTATTGTATTCTATGCATCTACATAACGAGATATCTGTGGCACAAAGTTCGGTGAAGGTTGATGAAATAGGTTGATTAAAGGGCCCACATTAATGCCAGATGAATAAATTATATTCTGTATTTTCTTTTCAGCGAGTAAATGTTACTACTTGGCAGCGACGGTTGATGCAAAGATACGGTTGAATTATACCGCTGCCAGGGCAGCATGTCAGTCAATGGGAACCGGTGTGGATATAGCTAGTATCAACTCATATATAGAACAATGTATGTATTTATATACCATGTATAGAACAATGTATGTATTTATATACCATATATAGAACAATGTATTTATATACCATATATAGAACAATGTATGTATTTATATACCATATATAGAACAATGTATTTATATACCATATATAGAACAATGTATGTATTTATATACCATATATAGAACAATGTATGTATTTATATACCATATATAGAAAAATGTATGTATTTATATACCATATATAGAACAATGTATGTATTTATATACCATATATAGAACAATGTATGTATTTATATACGTGTATATACCACATATGTATGTATTTATATGCGTGTATATACCAAATATTATAGAACATGCGTCTATTTATATACCATATATAGAACAATGTACACGTAAAATTAAGTAAATGCATCCATCCACTCTAGATAATTATTTTATTGCTGACAATTCCAGTTACAATAATATAACTGTGCCTTTAATTCTTGTTACATTGACCGTAAGCATGTTAATTCTTGTTACAATAATTATAATCTTGTTAATTCTTGTTATAGTTATAGACATGTTAATTCATGTTACAATAAGGATAAACACGCAAATTCATGTTACAGTAATATAATGGTGCCTTTAATTCTTGTTACAGTAACTATTAACACGTTAATGAGAGGTTTACCAGTCGCATCGTGGATTGGACTGAATGATATGAGAAGAAATGGGCTGTTTATGTGGCAAGATAACTCTCAAGTAACTTATACCAACTGGGGTAAACATGAACCTAACGAGAATTTGAAGAATAAACACGATCGGGTTAGTATTTACCCTTCTTTCTTGTTCATGGCAACATTGTGTTATAGCGACTTCTCTGCCACCGAAAACAGTCATGTGCCATACAGTTTGTTATGATAGAAAGTTTGACTGGACAGCGGTGCTACGCCAACTCCGAATTCGAATTCCAACTCTCATGTTTTTTTCTTTTACATCCACACGAGTGTGTAAAGGGGCTCTCGGTGATTAGCCCCATTCGAAAGACGAGAGGCTGATCTCTGACAATTCCCGTGGGAACTGTCTCGGGCAAGACATGGATCGAACTACCACCGCCCTGGCTAGTGAGCAAGTGGCTTATCCACCGAGCCACCGTCGACCTTGTATTATAAGAATAATTCGTTGTTGTAACTTACATATTAAAACAAAGCCGTGTTTTAGAAATGATATTCAATGTGGGAAGACTTTTGTAATTACCTGTATATTTTTTGTAATTGTATGTACATGTACATATTTTGTAATTGTATGTACATTTTTGTAATTGTATGTACATTTTTTGTAATTGTGTGTTCATTTTTTGTAATTGTATGTACATTTTTTGTAATTGTATGTGCCTTAATTTTTGTGTAATTGTGTGTATATTTTTGAAGCAAGACTGTGTTTTAGTAATTGTGCGTTTTGTCTTGTAGAAATACTGTAATTGTGTGTATTGTTTTACAGCAAGACTGTAATTTTGTAATTATGTGTATTGTTTTACAGCAAGACTGTGTTTTAGTAATACCCAAGGGAAAGAGTCCTGGTGGATTTTGGGTCGACGCCCAATGTGCTATGAAAAAGAGTTATATCTGTCAAACGCTTAGAAGTAAGTTCCACACATTTAAGTCAAATCGAAGTAAGTTCCACACATTTAAATCAAATGCAGAGTTTGAAAACTCGAATTCTTAAATTGGTTGGCTACCAAAATAACGTCTGTTTATAGGAAATGACGTTATACAGACAATGCGACGTTATATATGGATAAACAATACTAAGTGACATTATATAGGGATACACAATACAAAGTGACGTTATATAGGGGTAAACAATATTAAGTGACGTTATATAGCGATAAACAACATCAAGTGACGTTATACAGAGATAAACAATAGTAAGTGACGCTATACAGAGATAAACTATAATAATTGAATTGACGTTATACAGAGGTACATAATACTCAGTGACGTTATACAGAGATAAACAATAGTAAGTGACGTTATATAGGGATAAACAATAGTAAGTGACGTTATAGCGATAAGCAATATTAATTAACGTTATACAGAGGTACACAATACTAAATGACGTTATACAGAGACAAACAATAATAAGTGACATTATACAGAGGTACTCAATACTAAGTGACGTTATACATAGTAAGTGACATTATATAGAGATAAACAATAGTAATTAACGTTAAACAGAGGTACACAATACTAATTAAGGTTATACAGAGGTACACAATACTAATTGACGTTATACAGAGATAAACAATAATAAGTGACGTTATACAGAGACAAACAATAGAAATTGACGTTATACAGAGGTACACAATAACAAGTGACGTTATACCGAGATAAACAATACTAAGTGATGTTTTACAGAGATAAACAATAGTAAGTGACGCTATACAGTGATAAAATATGGAACATTGTACATTATTCAAGAATAAACTTGCATAGATATGCTCAGTGTATTCTGGGTAAAAAGTTACATTATTGTAAATACGCGTGAAAGTAGTTTTGCTAATAAGTGACTGACAATTTATCTGATATTATCTCAGCGGAAGTCTTAATTCTGCATCGTAGATTCTATTTCAATACTAGAAAATTCTCCTCTTAGTTTTTGTGGCTAGAAACTATATATATCATTATTATTTTGGAGTTTATTGACTAGACACTATGTATTCTCTTTTTCATTTTATTGACAAGAGACTATATATATCCTTATTTTAGAGTTTTGAATAGAGACTATATATTATTATTATTATTTAAGTGTTTTGACTAGAGACCATTTATCCTCATTTTTTTAGTTTATTGACTAGAGACTACATTATATCCTCATTTTTGAGTGTTTGTTTTTACCAGAACCCATATATCCTTATTTTTTTAGATCCAAGTTTGCCAAACGTGGGTCCAAATACTTCCGGTTGCTCCAATGGTTACCAGCGATATGCAGGAAGCTGTTATAGTCTGAAGACTACTAAGAGAAATTGGGCAGATGCTCAGACCAAATGTCAGCTGGAGGGGGCCAACCTCGTATCGATAGCCGATGTATATGAACAATCGTTTGTATCGTTATTGGTGTTTGAGAACAACGCCTATGTTTGGACGGGGTTAAATGATAAAAAGGTCGGTTGAAATTCATTCTGCACACCGAGATCAATCTGCTTTATTCTTCGAGAATAGATCTCTACCTTAAAAAGCCACCACATCCGAACACAAGGGGCGCACCCCCCCCCCCAAAAAAAAAGAAAAAAAAAATTTCGACAGACCCAAATCTGTCCGCTCTGAACGTCTACTTAGACGAAAATATCAGCTCTTGGTCCGTCTCGGAATAGCTACAGATGCCAGGAAATGGCGGATAATAATCTTGGCCTCCCCCAAACCCCCTCTCAGCGGCGTGACCTGTCTTCGCGGTCAGTGCCCTCATTTTGCGACACCCCCGCCCCCTTTTCAAAATTCCTAGATCCGCCCCTGGAACCTGCGAAGTCAATTCAGCTTTGTAATAAAGTTGTTATACCATTAATGCTGTGGTATTATTTACGATCACAAGAACACAACAAAGGAGGAAGTTATAATAGTAGTACATTATAGCAGAAAATATTTGTTTGCATGTGTTTTGTAGAAAGCTGGTACTTATCGGTGGATTGTTGATTCTGATCGTGTCACCTACACCAACTGGGGATATAATGAACCTTCTAAGAAAGACGGAGAAGGATGTGTCGCCATGAGAGTAAATAATAAATGGGATGATTCCCTGTGTAACAAAACTTTTACCTATGTCTGTGAAATAGTTGTCAGTAAGTTCTTTGAATTCAAAATGTGGAACGTGATGATGTGGCTACTCTCTAGAGAGTGGACTAGTGTATCTCTCAGTTGTGCTGCTTTATATTACGCTCGGATATACTGCTCTGGAGAAAGTAGTGCGTCTCATTATAATTCCCGAACTTTGCGCTCGTTGTTTTTACAAGTGACTAATTAGCATTGTCCAATCAGAGTTCGTGGCACATAACACACTATAAACATGTAGGCACTTTAGTTAAAAGCACGAGACTTGGTATTCACGACGACCGATGAATCTGATAGGTTCCCAAGCTGGGCTTGTGCCAATCGAACTTAGTGGCGAAATATGCAGGGTATTACGTGAAGGGCTTGATAAGATGTATGTAGTTAAGGCGAGATCAAGCCTTCTATTGAATTTGACTCTCTATATTTCGAGGGTGGTTTTGTTCGCTATAACATACCGGGTACTGCTGCGCTAAATAACGGACCATGTGATACTGATCTCTGTAACGCATGGGATAAAACTGCCCTATATAACACGGGGTCATGATATACTGCAATTGCGTCCTTTAACACAAGATTTTCCTATGATACGGTATGATACGAGGATCCAAGTATGCCGCAAAAAGAACGTGAAAGATCTCACCTTTAAATCTGATTAACAGTAGCCCGATGTACTATCATTAAAGCGAGAATTTCATATTTTCAACGAAAATCAAAACATAATTATTTCTATGTCTTTTTCTCAATATGTTGTCAACTCATTATTATACGATCATAGGCAATATTCCCCACTCATATAACTCATTAACACAGGAAATGATAAAACAATTACCCACCTTGTTTTTCTATTGCCCCCATGCAATAGCTATCTTCAAACGTTTGAATTAGAAGTTGAAAATGACATTTTTGCCAATTTCTCAACTGGCAGTACTGAATTATAGGATTAATAGGATCATTCTTTAACAAGGTAGGACTGTTTATAGATACCATCTATTTGAAGGCTTTATTGTAATAAATTTTGAAAATATAACTTGGAAATATGAAATTGCAGCTTTAACCAAGACTCCTGACATATTGACACAGGTCGTAGAAACATACGGTACTAAGGCCGGTTATTGTCACTTTAGACGATATAGATTCATGCACCTTTTAACATTCATATTCTCAGTCTTTTATATAATATTTTCCCCCTCTTAACAGATTCCCAGGTCCTAACAACACCGACAACAGTTGGAACTTGTCAGAAAAGGTGGACACCATTTAATGGTCGCTGCTTCAGGGATTTCTCCAACAGGAATGTGTCATGGTCTTCAGCCAATACGAGATGTAAACGGGCCCGATCGGATCTGGTCAGCATCCATAATGCGGACGAGGATACATTTATTTCATCGATTATAATAAACTCAGCTAATGATATCTGGTTAGGGATACAGAGAGCACGGAATGGTAAAATCATGTTTATTTAAACATTCATTATGCAACAACTAAATCTTCTTATTGCTTGTCTTTAGGTCTGAATTGTCATCTAAATTACTAATTAAACATTAATCAACTGATCCGGGCCATAATCAACTGTCGGTGGCATCGGATTTTTCCGATTTTGAATAGATTAGAACGGGTTCGGCCATATTGTGATTAATTTAAAAATGGAGGAGCGAGACTTAGCTTCGAACAACCAGCACGGTGGTTGAGAACATCTTGTCAAACCATCACAGCTATTATCTTCGCTCACAATGGAGTAATTTGAATGAAATTGTTAAATTATTCATTTTACATTATCTATTTTCGAACTTTTATAACAATGTATCTTTAATTTAATAATGACGTCCTGGGGAGAGAGAGAGAGAGAGAGAGAGAGATAAATGGGGTTGAACGTCCACTCGACACAAACTAGGTCATTTCAGGACTAACATTTTGTTTAATTTTATTTCAATAATTCGTTGCGCGTAGGGGTCTTTAGTAGTGGGAGGAAACCGGAGTGCCCGGAGGAAACCCACGAGGTTGAGAAGGCGCCCCCTATCTCCATGCCACATACGCTCACACCAGGGATCGAAAAAACAGCCGCAAGCCAGAGGTGACCGACCAGCTAGAGGTCGAGGCGCGGCGCTCTAGACCACTAGGCCATCCCAACCCTCATAACGTCCTGGTAAGATTTAACTTGATAACAATATACTTGCATACTGAAGATCTTGTATAAAAACCTCAGCTCCACCTACCATCAACCAGAAACACATGATGGTATCCAATAGCTAGTGTGCAGACATTCCCCAAGAAGAGCCTATCTCAAATCTGAAAATAACAAAAAGACACCAGAAACGGGATCAGAAACGGGATGTGCCGTCATCGTCGCCATCTTGAATTTATGCCACCATATAAAATTAGGAACAAGTTACATGTCGATCACACATGAATTGGCGGGGCCTTAGACGCTTTTGACCTTAGCGCGCGTACCGCAATAACAAGAACGAGAAGCTGAGTAGTCCAAAACATCTATTTAATTTAGGGTCTATTGCGAAACTTTTTCCCTATGATTATCTTATTATGTATCTCCGCAGTCAACATTATAATGGTACATCAAACATATTGAGGAGATACTCGCCAAGAAGTTGCTTATTTCAAACACACTGAAGTAAAAATCATTTTGTTAAGTTCTGAAAATATTTCTCCAGGTGGATATCAAAACAGTGATGGTACACCGACTAACTATATGAATTGGGATGTGAATGAGCCTACAGATGGCAGTAACACGATGAGACAGAATTGTGTGGCAAGAGTAGCTGCTAGTCAGCGGTGGAACGATTTAACTTGCAATTTTAAAAAGGGGTACATCTGTGTTAAACCAATGGGTACGTAACACCCTAGCCTCTACATCTTTACCATAAACTACTACCCCACTCACCTCACCCCACACCACCACCTTCACCCCACCAACCACGTCTTCACCCTACCTTCATCCCACTACGAACACCCCACCTCCAACATCTATATCCTACCAAACCTCACCATAACCACACCTCCATCCGAACGTCCCAGTTAACCATCTCCACCATCCTACACTCAACCTCACATCATTTTGATTTCATGTGCAGAGGTCACAAACGATATGCCAATGCATGAACACCCAGCAGGATCAGATTACTAAAACAGATGCGAGTACCAGAACCACAGGAAGAAGCACTGCAACAAGTGGCCATTGAGTGGGATTAACTCCCCCATGGGCCGAAACAATTTATGAATTTCACCATTTATGCCTACGTTTCACGGTAACATATAGTTAATACGAATAATTACCCCATCTTCCTGTAAACGCCCAGCCAAAACCACATTTCAGTTGGAATTAGATCTGTTCTGTTCGTTGTATTCATAAAGCGAGACGGAATGCTGAACTATAAGAGAGAGAGAGAGAGAGAGGGAGAGAGAGAGGGAGAGAGAGAGAGGGGGGAGGGGGTACATCCGTACAATAGGTCACAGAAGATCTAAAATAGTGTGTTACCTCCTCGACACAAAATACAAAATTAACACATGATTCAATTCTATTTCAATGACTCGCGTGCGCGTGGGGGTCTTTAGCAGTGAGAGGAAACCGGAGGACCCAGAGAAAACCCAAAAGGTTGAACAGGTGACCCTACTCCTTGTCACGTACAACCGGGGTTCGAAACCACGCAAGTTGACTAAATGACTGACTCAATAACACATCAGAGTTGCAGGAAAACAGAACATTGAACAGTATTACGTTTGAGTATGTGCTTGATTTTACTTGTAGGATACATATTGGCCATATATTGATGACAAATAATGTCAAGGCGTCGAAGATATCGATTTTTAACGGGTCGAGATGAACGACGACATTATGGACAAAAGTGTGGCTTTACATGTTAACACATAATGTATGTTTCTGATGTCATCCTTGATTCGTGATGACCAGGTGTGGCAATCCCAATGAGACTATTTATTTATTTATTTATTTATTTATTTAATTATTAAGTTTGCGTGCAATGCATATTATTGTTGTTTTTATCTGTTTATGAGGCATCAATAAAAAATCTTATCTTATCTTATCGTATCTTATGGATAACCAATGGAAACCGAGGGATGTTTTTCTTTACATTATGTTTTGCCACCTAGAAATGGACACCAATGGGTCGCGACGCATATAATAATGTAATATGAATGTATATAAACTAATTTACATTGAATCGTTTCCGCTGTTACTGTAATTTCTAATCAATTAATAAAATAAATCATGTTTCATTTCAGCGTTAAAAACACCTGCACCAAACATTATACCCATTACCCCAAAACGTCAAACCCCAGCTCCTGTTACCAAAAAACAGAGTATACCCCGGACCTTGTTTCCAAACAACCTAACGCCAAAGGTAACGCCTGTTCCGGTTAAACAAACAACAATAAAGGCGGTTACCCAAGGAAAAGTTCCAACGAACGCACCAACGAATGCACCAATGACTCCGGTGGTAACACCGGCGCCTACACAGTTTACCCGAGGATACAACCCAATAACTCAGGCTCAAGGAAATCCAAACACTAGTAAGTTGTCTTATTTGGGAAGTACCTGATTCAGCAATCGAATGTGCTCTTTTTGGCGCCTGATCGGGACCATTCTGTTGATACAAACGACTTGCTCTTCGTCGGGTTGAATGGTTTGGCGAAATGAAATTTTGAATCTGATATACCGCCATAGTGAATAAGGCATGCGCAGATCGAGTAACCAATCTCAAACTCTGAAACACGTATGACCTATTGTTTTGTGTGATAACGTCACGACAGACTCTAAAACGGGTCAATTTATTGTGATGGTGTCACCTGACGCCGCACCGGTCGCTTGGACATTCCAAAGTGTGAATGACGTCAGTTCCGTGTCACACGATTGGCAATGCTTTTGATTGAGAACGATTCAGTTGCACAATCTCGTCACAAATAGGTCATTTCGGAACTACCATATGGTTCTATTTTATTTCAATAATTCGCTTGTGCGGAGGGGCCTTTAGCTGTGGAAGGAAACCGGATGACCCGGAGAAAACCCACGAAACCGGACAGCTGACCAAAATCATTGCCACGTATAACCAGGGAGTCGAAACCACAACATGTGACTCAATAACAGACCTTCTGGTGAAGCGTGCACGCGTTAAACACACTGTCCAACCGCAATACTCTGTTAAATGATGTTAAAATCCTAATAATTTCAGATGATGGTAGTGGGTTGTCAGACGGAGGTGTTGCGGGAATTGTTATAGCAGTGTTGTTTATAGTTCTAGTTGGTATGTTTGCTTTCGGCTTTATAGCCAGAAGGAATAAATGGACATTTGCATCAGTACGAGGAGCCATCGGGTTTGAAAATGCCTTATATAATCATGATAATCAAACCCTAACTATTCAGAGCGATGCATAATCAGCAATAAAAAAAAACCTTATTTATTTTAAGATATATATTTTAATTCCTGAAGTGTTCATCTTTATTTTTTTAATTCCTGAAGTGTTCATCTCCACCATTGTTACCCGCGAAACGAGCTACCCATAGGACAGTCATAGTGCAGCCGTCTACTCTGAACAGACAGACAGACAGACGACAGTCATAATGATTAGTATAGATATGAACAAGTAGAACAGACTGAGTTAGATATATACAGTGTGTAATAACATAAACACGAATAACATTCCTCTGTCCAATATGCAGTTAATCAACACCTCTATTGGTATAACCAAAAAAACATACACTAATATTTTATCGATTTTATCTAAAGATCGGGCTATTCAATTAAATCACTTTCTGTTTAATTTACGCCGCCATTTAATCCATTTTAAAACTAATTCTGATGTATATCTTTATCACGTGCATAATTGAGTCATAATAACAAAATTTATATAAGAGAGAGAGAGAGAGAGAGAGTTAGTTTTATTGATTGTTTCTTGTCAAGTATTTTTATTGCCTTTAACTATAATAGGAATTGATTATTTGTGAATACGACAATACGATAATCGCTAGTTGTGACGTATGATGTGGCAGACGGTAGATATATAACACCATAGAAAGCTTGTAAACTACAATAGTATAAGCACGGACAATATGTCACCCTTACAATCATTTCTCTTAACTTCTTCAATAGTATCTGTTATACATCCAATAATATGATGTTAAAGGAGCTATATCCCTATTCTTTGGCATCTGGATATTAAAACAAATTGGTCGCAATGCGTATAATAATGTAAAATGAATGTATATAAACTGATTTACATTCAGTCGTTTGTGTTTTTATTGTAATTTCTAATCGGTTATGTTCGGCGAAATTCGCGAAAAGTTCGAATTGAATGTGAGTCTTTAGCGTCTTGTAATTCCAGTCTACACCTGTATTTTTTCCTGAGGGATATGTTTAGCCTCGTTCATCGTGTCGCTTCATTAAATTTTGATTGTGTGGATGTCAGAAGCCGACCTTTTCAAGGTAAGATAACAACACCAATGTTGATTTAAATTGACCAACAAGTCGTGTTTGTAATGGCGAAGACTGTGGATGATACTGACTAAAAGACTTGTCTCCTTTAAGTTCTTCAATAGGAATCGAGATACTTTAAATCAATAAGGGAGGGGGGTTGTTTCATTGGATTACCTACTCAAATGAGAGAGAGAGAGAGGGAGAGAGAGAGAGAAATGGGGTTTAACGTCCATTCGACACAAACTAGGTCATTTCGGGACTAACATATGGTTTAATTTTATTTCAATAATTCGCTTGCGCCTAGGGGTCTTTAACAGTGGGAGGAAACCGGAGTGCCCGGAGGAAACCCACACGGTTGAGAAGACGCCACATACGCTCACACCAAGGATCGAAACCACAGCGGCAAGCCAGCGATGACCGGCCAGCTAAAGGTCGAAGCGCAGCACTCTAGACCACTAGGCCATCCCACCCACCCCCCTACTCAAATGGATTATTCACCATTTAATTTAGAAATGTAAATCAAACGTAGATAATCTCCCGAGATCAAATGGGGTTAAGAGTAAGCCCATTAAAATGTTTCAAACATCACTTCTAGGTGGCACTGAATTGTTTTCAAATTTTCGGATCACCATATCTAAACGAAACTGAATGATTTTTGAACCGATATGCATTGTGCTAGGTTTTAACTATTGTGCGATGCGTTACGATAAGATTGAGCAAATTCATTACGACGAACAGGATTGCTACGACTGAACCCAATGCATGATATTGTAACAGTGTAAATCTTCGGTAATAACTAAAGACTGGAACTATCCTTGAGACTATATATTACCGGAAAAAATTGAACATACAGGCGCGGATCCAGAGGGGGGGTTTGGGGGTCCCCCCCCCCCCCCGCTCAGCTACATAAAAAAAATAATGCTTTGCATCAATGAAATTACATCACAAAGTGATCCTTCATCAGTATAAAAATGATTTCTCTGTTTAAAAAGCTCAATTTGTATGTATGCCTATGTAATTTAGAGATGAAGGTGACAGATTTCCGTAACAGAAACCTGGCAAACCCCCTCCTGCAAAAATTCCTGGATCCGCCCCGACATAATATACGGACAACAGCACGTCCGACAAGCAGAGTTAAGTCAGGCTGACTCTTGCACGACTTTTGGCCAGGATTTTGTCGTGCCCATCAGTGTCCACATTGACACGAAATGGCACGGCGAGTTCACGCATAGTTTGCGCATTGTTTACGCACTTCCCGCATTGGCACGACGAGTTTGCGCAAATCGGACGGTGTCGTGCCGACTCGAGTCGTGCCAATGTGTGGCACGGAATCGTGCAAGTGTCAGGGAATCGTGTAAGTGTCAGTCTTGCTTTACGACCAAAACTACGATTTTAATCATAGAGCGAATCGTGATAGTGGAAACCTGGCATGACCAATCTGACTTTGACAATATTCAAGTTTGCAAGGGATTCATTTATTTAAATTAATTTGTTTTTAAAATAGCATTAGACAAGATATTAAATTGTTTCAATGGCATTTTGTAATTTGAACTGGAATAAACAGATCACAATTCTATGGAATGCAAGTACGGCTTATTACTGAGTGACTGGGCTTTTTCTAGTTATTATCAAACAATGATACAATATAAAAATATAATAAGAGGGAGGTCAGCTCGGGACTAACACATAGTTCAACTTTATTTCAAAAATTCGCTTGCGCGTAGGGGTCTTCAGCACTGGGGGGAAAACGGGGGAGTCGGAGAAAACCTATGGGGTTGAACAGGCGACCCTACTTCTTGTCAAGTACAACCGGGGAATCGAAACCACGCCAGACAGACCTTATGATACAGCGCGTACGTGCTAACGATTCGGCCATATAATAAGACAATATGTGTGGTTTAATGGTCGAGACATTAAGTAATATATTGTACAACATGAGGGCCGTAAACCCGAATGTTTTTACAATATATTACGCAATGTCGTAAGCTCGAGACCATTAAACTACTTAAAATACAGATACTCCGCACGTGAAATACGTCACACTAGTTCAATATTTCACTGGTATAAATAATATAATGTAATAGAAGACGGGCATACGCCATACAGTGTGTTATGAGGGAAATTTTTGCCCGGGCAGCGGCGGTACGGCCTACTCTTATATCGAATTCCAACTGCCAAGGGATCTTTTACGTACACTCCAATGTGTACACGGGACCTCGGTTTTTCGTCCCATCCAAAGGACTAGGCAGCTGTCCTTGTCAGGCCCTCCTTCTGCATCACTGACAAGGTGAAATCACGCCGGAAAATTGAAATGAACTTTCTCGGCCAATGCAGGGATCGAACACCCGACCTCCAGGCTAGCGAACCAGCGCCTTATCCACTTAGTCACCGTGACCTGTCTAGTCGAAACATCGCTCAGTTATAAACAGTAATTGTATTCCATAGAATTGCGATCCGTTTAGACAAGATATTAATTGATGTCTGAAATTTCTACATATAACATGACACTCATTTTAATAAATTATTTTCAGTGTATTTTGATACAAGGATGTTAAATGATATCGATGCTGTATTTTTAAATTAAGTGGATATTAAAGGATTTTGAAATTGCTGATATTATTTAGTATTTAAGATACAATTGAAGGAAAAGGAAATGAAATGAAATGAAATAGGGTTTAACGTCCTACTCAGAAGGAAAAGGAATTACGAACTATAAGATAAGAATTAAGAACTGAGAATAAAGAGCTGTTTGGTGTTCCATAATTATATATATTCTGTATGAAATATATGATACATATTAAATATCGGGCACCTGTTTTTATTTATATATACTTATAGGGGATACTCGATTCACAGTTCCGGAATTGAATTCCAAAACTGGTGTCAATCGAGTGAAAAGGAGAATTTCGGAGTACAACGCATGCGTCGACTGCATAAAAAGTATCCCAACCAATCATGACTGCTGAAACATATTTTTTACCTAGGAATACGTCACGATTCTACTCACTCCACCTCAGCTGTCGGGACTGACAGAACTGTGACAGGACTGAATTCCGCGTCACTCGATTGTAATTCTGTCGATTCGGGACGTTCTGGACTGTGAATCGAGCATCGCCATATACACCTGTGACGTTTTCAGATAAGTGTAAATATATATGTTGATTAAAATTATTAGAAATTATTGATTTGGTTTCCTTGTTTTACATTTTAATTTACTGCAAACTTCGACATGTCTGAGAAGTCATTGTGACTCGCTAACCTGGTGGACATTGCAGGTGGTACCGTATTCAATCCCTAGAATGGTCATCAGTATTTTCCGGCATGGTTCCGCCTCGTCAGTGGGCAGGACGGAGGGCCTGGCAATGGACAACGTATAGTCGTTCGGATGGGATGAGAACCTGGGGTTTGTGTACACATCGGCATGCTCGTAAAAACCCTTGACAGTTGGAATTCGAAATAAGAGTAGGTCGTAGCGCTACTGTCCCGGCACAATTTCTCTCATAGCACGGGGAGGGGGAGGGGGAGTGGATGGCCGAATGGTTAGCGTGCGCGCGCTGTATCATACGGCCTGCCACTGAGTCAACTGACGTGGTTCGAATCCCCTGTTCTGCGTGGGCTAGGATATTTGGCTCCCTTTCTTTAGTGCGTGCTGTATCATTAAGCCTGTCATTGAGTCAACTGGCGTGGTTCGTATCCCTGGTTGTACCTGATAAGGAGTCGGGTCGCCTGTCCAAACTAGTGGCTTTTCTCAGGGTCCTCCGGTTTCCTCCCACTGCCAAAGACCCTACGCGCAAGCAAATTATTGGAATAAAATTAAACCATATGTTAGTCCTGAAATGACCTGGTTTCCCCGGGTACTCCGGTTTCCTTCCACTGCCAAACACCCTACGCGCAAGCGAATTATTGAAATAAAATTAAACTGTATGTTAGTCCGGAAATGACGTTAAACCCCATTTTTCTCTCTCTCTCTCCTCTCATAGCACACTGCATAACGTGTGTCCGTCTTCATTAGCCACATTTAATTTCAGAATGTCTGGTGTGACCTTTCTGCACGAAGATACCCCCCCCCCCTTTCCTGGCATATAGCATTTAATTCTCCAAGAATGGCACGTTTAACAAAACTGTTGATGACTGGGTTATTTCTAGCATGGTCCCCTGTGCATATTGGTTGGATGAGTAGATCAGTAGACCGTTCCTGTTGCTTTTATTAATTTGTAGCGTTTTTTTTAAAAATTCTCTCCGGAATATCTTCCTTATTATGGTCAAAAACAAGAAAGGGGAAGAAATGCTGTTGAACGCCCACTTGATACAATCTGAGTTAACAGAGTGAAATTCGTCGCTTTGCTGGCGGACTGACGATTCTGAAATATTTAAGTATTGAGAATTTTGCGTTTGAAATTTGCGCTCTGTTGTTATCTCTGTAGCCATCAAATATTAACATTTATTTATGATTTAATATTTCATACATATACATCAGGAAACATGACGCCATTTACATATAACGCTATTATTAAATGGACATAGAGATAACGACAGGGCGCAAATTTCAAACGCATAATTCTCAATACTTAAATATTTCAGATTCGTCAGTTAGCCAGACAAGCAACGAATTAGAATAATATACTTTCCCTTCAATATTTAAAAAAGGACTGATGAATAATTTATGAAAGTAGGCAGCGATTTGCCTGTTTACCGCCCACTTGATACAATCTAGGTATAACAGAGTGAAGAAGTAAAATTAGAATAATATACTTTCCCTGCAATTTTTTTAAAAAAAAAAGGATTGAAAGTAGGCAGCGATATACTTGACTGAAACACAGTATGTTGTCAATGGATATTAATCCATAGCCAATTGAAAAACGCGTGAGTAATTCTGCACACATAGATCAATCTGCTCCAATCCCCGGGAATAGATCTCAGCCCTAAATGGCCGCCATTTTGAAAAAATAATATGCTACGTATACTCTGTAATGCGTTTCTACTGCGTTTCACACAAAGGCGTTTTATAGCTGATACACTGGAGGCGCCAGCCTCCTCGCGAAAAAAATCCAAGAAGTTGAAAAAATAAAACGGTAGAAAAATGCTAAACCGATGAGAAAAATGAAATGTACCCTAGTTAGAGAGGGCCCTAAAGCCAGACAAAAGGCCCCCTCTTCTGACAAAAGGGCCCCTCTGGCCAGGAGAAAGGGCCCCCGAGTCCGGGTCCATCATTTTCTTTACACTGTTACTTGTCAAATCTACTACTGAATGGTGGGTGTGGTATTCCACGCCCAAAATGCTATACCTCTCAACTAGTCTAGATTAGCTCAAAAGTGTACTACATGAAATTCACACAGCAGTGTACCGTACATCTTCGGGTATCACAAAAACACTCTGACAGACATTTCTAGTGGTGGGGTATCCCTGACAGAGCTATGTAATTACTAGACATTTGTAGTATTAGAGTATCCCTGGCGAGAGTTATCTAATGAAGATGTACGGTTCACTGGTGTGTGAATTTCATGTAGTACACTTTTGAGCTAATCTAGACTAGTTGAGAGGTATAGCATTTTGGGCGTGGAATACCACACCCACCACCAGAAACCCGACAGACTTACATTTTGATGATACCAGACATACATGCATCGATAACGTAGAAGAAAATTGGTACAATTTTCAGCTAGACTGACCCCCTGGGCTCCCGGTCTATATATAGATTGAGAAGGAAGTGTTGCCGTAGTGTTCGCATATGAAAAATTAATCCAATTTTTTGTCATTCCTTGATCAGTGGGTTGTGTGTCCGAGTGTTGAAAGAGTGCGCTTTAGACCATAAGGTCTGCCAATGAGACAAGTGGTTTGGTTTCAATTCCATGCTTGTACGTGACAACCCCCCTCCCCTCTCTCCATATATCCCCCGCCTACCTCTTTCTCTCTCAAACACACGCACAGTGAATAGTAAACATTTGTGACATGCAGGTATCATATCATTGATAAAAATGTCATATTCTTGTACGAGTAAAATTTGCCTCATATTCTACTGCATAGCGTATGAGAGAGAGAGAGGGGGGAGAGAGAGACTAACCTATGGTTTAATTTTATTTCAATAATTCGCCTCCTTGCACGTACAACCGGGGATATGAAATCACGCCAGTTAACTCAATGGCAGGCCGTATAATACAGCGCGCGCACGCTAACCATTCGGCCATCCAACCCCCCGCATAGCGGTTCGTAAAATAAGATGTTACACAGCATTTCATTTTCACACCATATTAAAACACTTTCATAGTTTGTATTCGTAAAAGGGGTAAACCAGGGTGTCGCTGTGACCTCTAATTTGGCATAAAGAACAAGATCCCTTCAGCGGGTAATGGGGCGAGGAGATTGCAGGGACGGATCCAGGAATTTTTGCAGAAGGGTGTTTGCCAGGTTTCTGTTACGGAAATCTGTCATCATCGTCTCTAAATTACATAGGCATACATACAAATTGAGCTTTTTAATTGTGTTTCTCGATCAAAGATATTTATCGTAAACAGTAAATTCTTATTTTTTAAAAATTATTTTACAGTTCCAAATAATGAAACTGTTCGGAGAATTTCGAAGAATTAAAAAATATTCATAAAATTTCCTTGTTAATTTATCAAAGTGACAAGGATATTGAGTCTATAAAATTTTGCGCATGCGTGTAATAACTGTGCATGGATGTGCTTGACACATCAAGCTTTCCATTAATCACATTTGTTTACGTACATTTAGAATGAAGATATATTGCATCATTTTTCAAATCACCATGGAAAAAAGTATATAAGACTATCCCAGGCAGTTGGTCGTCAGTCGATCTACAGGATGCTACTGATTCTACAAGAACAATGAAAGTCGTCTTCGTCATCGCAGTTCTTGCTCTGGTGGCTTACAGACCTTCAGGTAACTATCTTTTATTTTATTTCATTAAAATAGCATTATGCAAGAGCAAAATCTGTTTATTACAGGTCTTTCTTTAGGCCTGAGATGTTGTCTAAATAATCAATTAGACATTAATTAACATATCCAGACCATAATAAACTCTTAAATTCAAGGCTAGCCTTCGATGTTGGCGGATTGAATTCCTATATGCCGCTTAATGGCCGTTGATAATTAAATCAATCAAGTGGATAATCGAGACTATGCTGTTTATATCAATGATTTGAGTAATGATGACCGAGGCTATGTGAATATTTCAAACGCTTTTTTCTCGGTTAATAGTGGACCAATTTGACTGTTATTTACAGACTAAATAAACTTTTTCACTTTTATTAAAGTAGCAAAAGCCAGGCTGACACTTACACGATTCCGTGGCACGCATTGGCACGACTCGAGTCGGCACGACACCGTCCGATTTGCGCAAACTCGTTGTGCCAATGCGGGAAGTGCATAATCAATGCGCAAACAGCTACATAAAAAAAAATAATGCCTTGCATCAATAAAATTACATCACAAAGTGATCCTACATCAGTATAAAAATGATTTCTCTGTTTAAAAAGCTCAATTTGTATGTATGCCTATGTAATTTAGAGACGATGATGGCAGATTCCCGTAACAGAAACCTGGCAAACCCCCTCCTTCAAAAATTCCTGGATCCGCCCCTGTCAAACTATGCGTGAACTCGTCGTGCCAGTTCGTGTCAATGTGGACAGTGATGGGCACGACAAAATCGTGCCAAAAGTCGTGCAAGTGTCAGCCTGGCTTTAGTCTCTAACTCAATATCACCCAAAACACGAATTATTTATCAATTTAAATCAACACTGATGCTGTGATCTTACCGGGAAAAGATGGGCTTCTGATAACCAATATTTAAGACAAAATAAACATCTTACCATTGGTACACGAATCGTGTACCATAATGCGTTTCATCCCAAGTTCTAGCAAGAGACTCGAGGAACGAGGCTAGAAACATTGCATCAAATCCAGTGTAGACTGGAATAACCAGACGCTATAAATTTGCATTCGATTGAGAATGCTGGCTTATTTCGCCGAACATAAATGATTTGAAATTAGAGTAAAAACGGAAACCATTGAATGTAAATCAGTTTATATACATTCATATTACTGTAATATATGCGTTGCGACCCACTTGTGTCAATTTATAGGTCCAAAATGGTAGCGATTTAGCTCCTTTAAATGGAAAAATACTCAAAATTCTCGAAGTATACGTAATGTTTTAGACTAAAATCGTCGATTTAGGATTTAAAATTTCGGTTAACTAGCTAAGTGTCTGTTCTCAAGCGGACGGACAGCCCAGGTTTAGTATGACAAGTGGGTGTGAACTATATCACGTTGGTGTACTGTACACACACTCGGCAATCCTCGACAGATTCCGGAACCTATATCTAGTCTCGGCTGTATGACGAATTCCGCCATATTGTAACTACTTTAAAGGTCCCGGATGAAATATGGCTGCGTCCGTGGTGTCTTGGAACTACTTTAAAGGTGTCGGATGAAACATGACTGCGCCCATGGTGTCTTGTTTGTTTGTAATAGCGTCAAGTTTTCCTGTTAAAGTAAACTGGTAGCCGCATCGCAAATGTATGAGCGTAGGTACATAACACTTACTGTCATACAGCCGAGACTAAATGTAGGTTCCGGAACATTCCGGAATCTGTCGAGATTTGCCGAGCGCTGTACACAGAAACGTTGATTATTTAGATATGGAACTGCAGAAAGTGATGTCAAATTAGAGTCAAAATGGAGTTAAAATCAGGGGCTTATCCAGAGACAATGTATACGGTCCGGAAGGGGGGGGCGAGGAGCATAATATAGGCCAGGAATATTTTCGTTCTAAAATAAGAGAGATAAATTGGGTTTAACGTCCACTCGATCGACATAAACTCGGTCATTCTGGGACGTCCACTCGACATAACCTAAGTCTTTTCGGGACTATCACATGGTTCAATGTTATTGCAACAATTCGCTGGTGCGTTAGGGATTTTAATCGTTCACAAGTGGGTGCCAACGTCCTGTTCGTAATTTATTTTACAGTGTTTTTGACTAATACATTGTCTTCCGGTACATTTAAAATTTATATGGTCGCTGCTGGCAACAACTACGCAAAAACATACTGAATAAAAGAATCTCTTTATACAATGGAGGATTACCTGTTAATCAGGAATAATAGGTTCAAAACAACATCGTCACACAGTCAAGCTTTACTGCTACACTACATTTATAAATAAGTCAAGTTTTACAGCCCACACTACATTTATAAATAATTAACACAGTCGAGCAAATGAAATTAAATGGAGTTTAACGGCCTACAGTTCTGCTCCAAACCGGGCACATGAAGACGGGCATACGCCATACAGTGTGCTATGATGGACATTTTGACCGGACAGCGGCACCACGGCCTACTTTTATATCGAATTCAAAATGTCAAGGGATATTTTAGGTGCACGCCAATGTGAACACGAGACATCGGTTTTCCGCCCCATCCGAACGACTAGGCAGCTGTCCTTGTCAGGCCCTCCTTCTGCATCACCGACAAGGGGAAATCACGCCGGAAAATCGAGATGAACTTTCCGGCCAATGCAGGGATCGAACACCCGACCTCCAGGCTAGCGAACCAGCGCCTTATCCACTTAGCCACCGTGACCCCCCGGTAGCGGTACCAATTCGACCAAATAAACGTAAATAAATGTATAATTGGCGACAAATAACAAAAATAGATAAAATTCGTGAACAAAAATTGATAGTTTTGAAATATTAGGAAAAGGGCGTGCAAGGAATAGAGCGCAGAAAGTGCAGGCAAAATGGCCTAAAGCAGAGGATCGTGGAAGGAAATGTTAGCAATAAAAGTATCCGATTGCGAGCTACAGTACTGCATATTAGAACAAATAACGTCAACGACACAAATAATATTATATATCATAATAAATATTTTCATATTTTACACCCGGTACCGAAATAACCTACATGTGGGCTTTAGGCCAGATTCATCAAGTATTTACACTGATAGATTATCTACCGCCAGTTTTCTGGTACTTAGACCAAAGACTTGTGATTTCATTACACATCCTCCCTCCATCTTCATTAGCCCAATCGGAGCAGAATAGTGGGGCCATAAAACCTTTCGTTTGTTCGTTCCTGGGGTTTAACGTCCACTTTCACCCAGGGTGATATCGTAGACAAACCATAAACCCCATACCATTTCGTTATCACACAAATATCGGCCTTAGAGATAACTTTACTCTTCGCTTATCTCCGGTTAAATTCGCCGGCCATTAATCAGCGTGAAATTTCTCTAACCTCTTTCTGGGCTAACACCCAGATGGAAACCAGGAGTTTGGATCGGGCTGGTATAATATACTTTTCGGTCCGGTTGTGCTTGGCGTGGGCCAGAATTCGGAATCCTGCAATGGAGATTCCGAATCCGATACTGTTGCCCGCAAATTTACTAATCATTAAGTCACCTGTACCCTGTTTGCGGGGATACGCCAGAATCCAATATTCATAAAGCAGCTTTTATAAATTTCGTCACTCTGTACCAATGTGTCTCGTGGCCTTCCATCACAGGAGGAATCAACTAGTGCTCCCGGCTACAAAAATGGGACATTTGTCAGTGAAAATATTCCTACCTATTCAATATACCTAACCGGTTAATCAAATGGTCAAAATCATGGGTTCATTTTTCAAAAGGGAGGAACCCCCCCCCCCCGTTCGGGCTCCGTGGTCAGTAAAAGGGTCCGCTCCAACCTAATCTAATAAGCACCGACCTGTTAAATCTAGGTTACAAGATTGCCTTTGAAGCTATGAAGCCATGTCTGGAAAACGTGAATCAAGACATCATTAAAGCAGTTTATCCTTGAGATGTCAACTCGTTATTATATATTAAAACAAATATGGACGAGGATGTTCATAGTTGGTTACTATAGCAACAACATAGACTTACTGTAAATAATAAAAAAAAAGTGGCGCCTATTCATGAAAACATATCAGTATATTTTTTGTAGTTTGAGACGAAGGGAACCGTTTAGTGAGAATGGCCCGATCTCGCTAACCAGGATATCATGGGTAATTTGCCCAGGGACTTGGCCGAGACAGTTCCTCGGTGTTTTCCGGTTCAGTTACCCTTACAAGCGGCAAACAAGTGCGTTTGGTGGTTCCGATGAGACGAACAACCGAGGCACCTTTTGCAACCTGGACAATTGGAATTCGAAATGATAGAAGAGAGAGAGAGAGAGAGATGGGGTTTAAAGTCCGCTCGACACAAACTAGGTCATTTCGGGACAAACATATGGTTTAATCTTATTTCAATAATTCGCTTGTGCGTAGGGGTCTTTAGGCGTGGGAGGAAACTGGAGTACCCGGAGTAAACCCACGAGGTTGGACAAGCGAACCTACTCCTTGCCACGTCCAACCGGGGATTCGAAACCCAGAAGATTAGGACGCTAAACCATTTTTCATTTCGTCAGTTGAATATTTGAAATGAAATGAGGTTTAACGTCCTACTGGTCTGCTCCTTTTGGGCTAATGGAGACGGAATACGTCATACAGTGTGCTATGAGGGAAGGACATTGTGACCGGTACATCTGCGCCACAGTATTCTAACTGCCAGAGGATCATTTATGTGCACGCCAATGTATACAAAGTACCTGGATTTTTCGTCCCATCCGAACGATTATTGGATATTTGATAAATATTTAATAACAAGAGGTTTCATCTTATTTTATTTCTTCATTTGTTTGGTGAATATTGCCTAGCGAGTTAATATTACTATGACGACAGGCGAGAGTGAATATTAATTACTGCGTGACATATAGACGCCATATTGGATTAAATAGTTAATTCGTTTTTAACAGAGAAAATCGCTCTATCGAGAATACCATATTGATTGAAGCTTAATAGCCATTATTCCCTGATAATGCAATGGTTTTAGAAATAGACCTCAATATATTTTGTGGCCACAAATTAAATCCTTCTCCCGTTGTAAAATTTGTTTGTATTTTATACACCAATTTAATGTTTAGTGTGAAAATATTTTTTGTGGTTAATGAGACATGAGACTGACAGAAGTTCTTCATTATCTTCACTGCATTTAATTCTTATGGTACCCAGGCGCGGATCCAGGGGGAGGCTTGATTTTCGTTTTCGTTTGCTTTGTTACAGTTGTAGTTCACATATCTGCTCTTTAATAGATGTTATAAACATGATTATCGCATTGTCTCCGCTGGGGATTACACCAAACCTGATTATTACCCTTTCCTCCAATGTATGGCCCCTCCCTCGACAAAATGCTGGATCCGGACCTGGTACCCTATTCCAAGTTTTAGCTTTAGCACATATAGTCGGCAGCCAAACCACATTTTAAGAGCGAGAGAAATGGGGATAACGTCCACTCGACACAAGCTAGGTCATTTCGGGACTAACAAATTTATTTCAATAATTCGCTTGTGAGTAGGGGTCTTTAGCCGTGGGAGGAAGCCGGGGACCTTAATAAAACCACGAGACGGGACTGTCGACCCCACTCATTGTCACGTACAACCGGAGAATCGAAACAACGCCACTTGACTCAATTACTGACCTTACAATACAACACGCACGAGCTAACCATTCTGCCACCCAACTCAATCATAAGCCTGGACGTGCAAATATAGTCCGCCTAGTTTTTTTTTGATGTATTATATATCTTTATTATGTGTAGTTTCAGAGTCAGGATGATGCCACCCTGGCACCTTTAGGTCAATTTAGATATTCAAGATGACCACAGTGAGGCATATTTCTGGTTATGTTGTGAGATGAAATTCGACTATCATAAGGCCTGTCACGGAGTCAGCTGGTGTGGTTTCAAATCACCGGTTGCACGTGACAAAGAATAGTGTTGCGTGTTCAACCTTCAGGGTAAGCCAGTTTTTTTTTAAAACTAAAACTGAGCTATATGCTAGTCCCGAAGTTTTTCATTTCGCCAAATACTGTGTGAAGACATCTGTAACCTTCAGTTCCGGGGTTACCCCTTTCCCCAAACTCTACTAACGCCATGGAGAAGATGATGCTTATTGATTTTAATGTTTAGTGTGAAGCCTTAGTTTTTGGAGAAGACGTCGCCCATTGATTCAACCATCGTATGACGTTATATTCCGAGAATATGTGAAGTCGACACAGATATAAAGAACATGACATAAATATAGAGATATATGAGCATGACATAAATATAGAGAGACATAAATATAGAGATATATGAGCATGACATAAATATAGAGATATATGAGCATGACATAAATATAGAGATATATGAGCATGACATAAATATAGAGATATGTCCATTTTCTGATTACACTATTTTACCTCGACCGTTTTTTAGGACTTCGAATTTTGACTAATGGTTTGGATTGTTCGTACTTGGTTTTATTTTATTATATGAACATGACATAGATATAGAGATATGTGAACATGACATAGATATAGAGATATGTGAACATGACATAGATATAGAGATATGTGAGCATGACATACATAGATATAGAGCAGTGTGCGGCGGGATCTCCTTAAGTGTGCCGCGAAAGTTTGATCAGCACACTAAGAAAACTTCTCACTAGAGAAGCCATCTATTTGACTGATAAAAATCGAAACACTGCAATAAAATAAGTTCATAACCGTGTTTTCTTTATTTAGTTTGAATCATTCTATTTTTCTAAGACTAGTCTATACATATAGTTTAAATACATCGTCTATGACTTGCCATGTTTCTAATTTGCAAAATTCAAATAGAAACACGTGAACATGACATAGATATAGAGATTTGTGAAGGCATAAAGGACTCTTTTGAAACGTGATCAACATCCACGTTTTCGTTTTCAATAAGCTGTTGTACAGACCCATTCTACGGTTTGCCTTCATTTGTTTAAATAATACCCCAGGGCCATATATATTCTATATAAATCTTTGTTTCAGTAGTAACTCGTGGTATTTTAAATATATTCGATATTTATTGCAACGAGTATTTTTTTAAATTATTAACTAATAACCCGGGGATATAAGGAATATTCAATACCTATTGACGAATTTCTATTCTTGGTGACGGTGGTGAGAGCCTTGAAAGCATCAATGCTCCAGTAGATTTAGTTATTAAACGGAGGAAAAGCTTATATTCTATAGTTTGTACACTGGAAGACGTCTTTAAAGGGACCATCCCGATTTTAACAGGCGCTCATAAATAAAAGTCTGTGTAGGTATGACATTTTAACACCAAAATCTAGAGGAATGTTGTATTTACCCGTCTAAAAATGTTCTGCGTAAAATATTCTATCGTTTATACGTGAACGTCAAAACACGTAACCAAGTTAAGATTTCTTGTTAATAGGTGACTTGATAATCTAGTGCCGTTCCTTAACAGGTCTATACAGTGCATCACCCACGTGATGTACTTGACAACGATAGGTCAATTTCACCTACCCTTTTTTTATATAGTTCACACACCAGTCTTCAATTTCAGATGACGGGTTTAAATTGCTTGGAAAAGTATCATGTACATTGAGTTAGTTGCTCGGTCCTAAGGTGGAGGATCTAGGCGCGGATCCAGAGGGGGGTGGGGGCGCAACCGGCGCACGTCCTCTCTATTTTTTGCGGTGGAGAACAATCTTTAGCTCCATATATTCTCGCGGGAAAGGAGAACAAAAATAGTTTAGGTTTGAATTCGTAATTTACAGTGCTAGTATGAAATTAGTCCTTGTGGGCATTTTTGTCCACTCAAAAATCATGGGACAGGCTTCGCACTCCCGAGTGGGTGCCGCACGCGCTGCCCCCTTCTGAAAATCCTGGATCCGCCTTCATATTTGCAGGGCCTTTAACACAAAATTAAACAGTTTATTCTCCAAAATGTAATCGAGATTGGCCCTTTAAATAAGGTTAGATAGGAGAGAGGACAAATTATTTTTATTTTTGACTGTTGTTTATGAGATAGTCGTTTACATAACCACTGATAACATGTTTCAATTGGTAAATAAAATTCTATGGAGATTATTTGTTTTTGTCAACCTTCTTATTCAATATTGCCTGATCGCCAATGTGTAAAATGTTCGGATCCAACTGGGCTAATGGAAGATGGGTTTACGCAATACAGTGTGCTATGAAGGAGATTTTGTCTACTCGTACATCGAATACCAACTGCCAAGGTTTGTTTTACGCCCAGTTTCTTCCATAATAATAATAATATAATACTCCTTTTTCAGTCAGTCCGACTGCTCTGTGGCGCTTTTGAAGCTTGACACACTTCTTTGATAGAGGTTGGTTGTGAGGAGGCCGGTACTTAAGTTAAGCGCACCTGCATTCCCCAGAGAGCTTGATCTGCTTCTCGCTGATGAGCAAACATTACAGTGGTGCCACCACAAGCATAAATAAATATCAATTAATAACTGATTAAAGGTGATAGAAAATTATTGTTGAGGGCGCAGATATTTAACACTCAGCCTACCTGTTACTGTTTTTTGCCCGCGGAACGTTAGATCTACGGTCAGTGCTTCGGTGGAGAATTCTATTATTAGCGCCTGTGTAACATCCTTTGTCAAAACCTAATCAGTTATTACTTATATAACTTATATAGGACTACTTCGAACCAGTTTTAACTGCTTAGGTAATTCATAGCTTTACTATCTGTAAAGCATATATAGATATTAAAATATCTATATATGCTTTACAGATAGTAAAGCTATGAATTACCTAAGCAGAAAATGTCTCATACTTCGAGCCTAACTTTAACAGCTGAGTCACGAACCCAGTAGTTGTAATAGTGGGTATTAAATCGTATTTCTCCTCTGTTACTATGGGGGGGGGGTAAATGTCGGTCAACACGCACCATGTATGTTCTCAAGCGGAGAGAGAGAGAGAGAGAGAGAGAGAGAAGGGGAGAGCGACCCTACTCCTTGTCACGTACAACCGAGGAATCGAAACCACACCGGTTGACTCAAGGATAGATCTTATGATGCGGCGCGGCCTTAGTTTAGCATGTGCTTAAGCAAGGGACCCTGTGTCATTTTCATCCAGGCGCCCTGCAAAACCTACAATCGTGTAATAATTCCATCACTGTATAATAACGGACAGTGTTGACAAGATGTTGACCTCAATTCTCTCGAGTTTTTTTCTTAACTTACGAGGAAATTGTCGTCACTAAGGAAATTGTTAATTATCTAAGAATCATAGTTTGGGCGTCTGCTTTCAATCGATATAAACAAATATATATACATATACAAACAAGTAATCGATGTCTCACCTGCCATACCTGTAATTTGTTCGTTCTATCAGTGACATATCTGATGCTATGACAACCAACTAACATGTGTAGTTTCAGGAATTGCTCGACAGAAAGCTAGCGGCGTCTAGAAGTTGTTAGCACTACACACAAGAAGGATCGACAGTTAGCCAAGGCAGTCTACATTTTAAAAATAAATAGGTAAGCGAAGTCTGAAACCTTTTTTGAAATCTAATTTAGATGGATGACATATTGGCATTAGGTTTCTAAAACAATTTGTTTCATTTAGTTTTCATTCTATATTTTAAAATCCAGACGGATGATATATTGGCATTAGGTATCTAAAAGATTTTGTTCAATTAGTTTTCATTCTATATTTTAAAATATAATTTAGACATTTATTTTTCTGTTTTTTATTTAGTCTTCATTTTATATTTATTGGGGGAGTTAGGATGCCTAATTGGATAAAACACTGACGCTGAATAAGACGCTGACACGCTACACTGGGGGTTACAGGTTCGCTCCGAGTGTTGGCTAAGATAGTTCATCGGGATTTTCCCACGTAGTGTCCCCCTTGTCGGTGGTGCAGGAAGATGAGTCTGACAAGTACAACTGTCTAGTCATCCGGATGGGACGAAAACCCAAGGTTCCATGTACACATTGCTTTCTTTAAACCGACTGTGGTGAACCCACCCCCAACACTACACGAGTAACTTACTAAACTGTGACGAAAACATTAATCAACATACGATATCTTAAAATATCTTTACTTTTACGTACATTTATCCCGTAAACTTAAGCTTTTTCACTAATCCGATTTAACAAACATTCTCAGTCTTCAGTTAAGAATTTACTCAAAATTGTTTTTGTCATATTTTAACTAAAATATGGCCCTTTATAAAATATTTATTGTTTTCGTGCATTCCAATAAGAAACTATGTGCCAGTTTTTGTGTTTCTGGATCAAAGATGATATCTTGTCCATATATTTGTTGGGTCTTTTTGTGTGTAAATTATGTGTGGTGCAGTCCCCCTGCATTTACTATTTGTGTATAAAAGTGAACTAAAAGAGTTATATTTGAACGTTGTTTTTTGTTTTGTGCTCTTTTCAGGTTATCTACTCTAACAACCATGATGAGAATTAGTTTGAATTATTTCACCATACCTACAGTTCTTCTTCTTATATATCTACAGGGCTGTTCTTCAAGTAAGTCTCCTAGTCTGGTGATCACAAGCGGGTTCGCTCCCTAGTCGTAAGGAAGGAACCATTGGCGTGCACGTAAAAGATCCCTTGGCAATTGGGATTCGATACAAGAGTAGGCTGTAGCGCCACTACCGGGGCAAAATTATCCTCGTAGTATACAGTAAAATGTTTGTACTCGTTGTCATATACGTTCACGTCCACCTGAAAGTATAATCTTTTGGGATTCGGCTCCCTAAGCTGCATAGGGTTGGCTACCGGAAAATGTGAACTGGATGGGGTGGGCTTGGTTTAGCGGTGAGTGATGGGTGGGAGGGGTGGGAGGGGTAGAGGGGTGTATGATAAATACCCTGATGAATTCCTACTGTATGAATAGGGTTAATTAAGGAGCTAAATCGCTAACATTTGAGACATAGAAATTGACAAAAATGGGTCGCAACGCATATAATACTGTAATATGAATGTATATAAACTGTCATACATTCAATGGTTTCCGTGTTTACTCTAATTTCAAATCAGTAAGTTATGTTCCGCGAAATAAGCCAGCGGTTTTAATCGAATGCAAATTTCTAGCGTCTGGTTATTCCAGTCCACAAAAGCCGTTTGATTTGGTGCAACGTATCTAGTCTCGTTCCCGGAGTCTTAAATACTGGATATCAGCTGCAGAAGCTCATCTTTTACCGGTAAGATCACAACGTCAATGTTGATTTAAATTGACAAATAAATCGTGTTTTGAAAGTTGAAGATATTGAATAATATCGAGTTAGACACTTAGCTACTCTAATGATCTCATCAACCCGCTAATAATATGTGATATTTTTTTAATCAAGAACTAGTTACATACATCTGGCCCTAAGTTCACAAAACATTTTCAGACTTAAGAATTTACTCAACTTTCAATCACTGTTTATGAGAAATATCGTTGATCAGAAACACAAAACTTAGTACATAATATCTTATTGGCGTATTTGATAGGGAGAGAAAGAGAGAAATGGGGTTTAACGTCAACTCAACACAAACTAGGTCATTTCTGGACTAACATATGGTTTAATTTTATTTCAATAATTCGCTTGCGCGTAGGGGTCTTTAGCAGTGGGAGGAAACCGGGGTGCCCAGAGGAAACCCACGAGGTTGAGAAGGCGCCCCTATCTCCATGCCACATACGCTCACTCCAGGGCTCGAAACCACAGCCGCAAGCCAGAGGTGACCGGCGACGTATTTGATACATAAAAACATTAAAAGTTTTATAAAGGATTATATTTCACTTAAATAGTTAAATTCTTACTCTAAGCTTGAGGATGTTTTGGTAGTCTGTTTGTTTATGTGGTACGCTTGACCTGATAATTGGCATACATGTTCTTTGGACAATTGTGTAAAACTCTTCTCGTAGCATTACATGCGTACCCATAAAAAATGTTTAATGAAATGCACCATATGTAAGTCTCAAAAAAGCAAATCATTATGTTGACAGGATTTAAAACCCATTCCATTCCATGTTAGGTATATTATGCCTAGGAGAATATGTTTTTAATTTATGACGCCATCACAGCCTCGGTGCGTTCTTTTGCTAACTTTATACATCCACAGGCGACAGTTGGGATTCGAAAAAAGGGGTGGCCGAATGGTAAGCGCGTGTGCGTTAACTCTCAAGGTCTGTCATTGAGTCGAGCGGTGTTGTTTCGAATCCCCGGTTGTACGCGACAAGGATTAGGAATTACGTCAATATTCTACAGGGCGTTACGTCATTATGTTAATATTCCACAGGTCATTGGGTTCAAGTGCGTGACGTCAAAGATTAATCTTGTTGTGTTGTCATTAGGTTACTATTCCACAGGCCGTGACATTATAAGGCTATCAGTATACCGATCGTGACAATGGGTGACCTTATTAGGTTACAATATTCTACAGGGCGTAACACCAACAGAGAAAACACAGAATTGATAATTCTACTTTAAATATAAATGACATTATTTAGCTCTTTATGAAAGAATGGAATGAATTATAAGTATATGTCACGCAATATTATATAATTACTCCAAGTATATTTGTATTTCTGTCGGTTTATGAATATAATCTCGTTCTTAACATCTGTAATAACACAATCGATCAGTTGCAGTACGTGACGTGACAACCCTATTACACGAACTTGCAATTGATTGTTAAGCATGAATGTGGGGTGGGGGGTGTCTGAATGGTGTGCTGTATCTGTCATTGAGTAGGTCTGTCATTGAGTAGGATGTCCTGTCCAGTCTCATATGTTTCTCAAGGTGTTTCGGTTTCCTCTCACTACTAAAGACCCCTACGCGCAAGCGAATTATTGTGTCCAATTATTGACACAAACTAGGTCATTTAGGGACTAATGCATGACTCCATTTTTATTTCAATGATTCGCTTTTGCGTAGTGGTCTTTAGCATTTGGGGGTAACCGGAGAATCCGGAGAAAACCCACGGCGTTGGACAGGAGACGGCGAAAAGGGGACATTTGCCAAACATTTTGTATTACACTAATATGCATGATAACATTAACGAGATTAATGACGATAACAATGATAGCGCCGTGAAGTTAGCTTGTTCTTCATTGTTCGATATTAGTAATATAAAAAGGTAACTTTTACAGGGAATACGTCAGGAGTGGGTTTTTATTAGCCCCAATTGTTTTGTAAAACTCAGTCATTCTGTCTTTCTACCCGAACAACGAGCCATATTAGCGAATAACGAACATGAGCTAATTTGTTGTTCGATTTTCACGAATAACGAACAATGAGGAAGTATGTTGTTCGGTATTCACCAGATAAAGAATTAGTAATATAATAAAGAAGATTATGTTGCGTAAAACCTTTAAGCTGTTATTACGTGACTATGAATGTTCATATTCTGTTTACAAGATTTATATCTAATACACTATTTTGTTCGGGTGTTTGTTTTGTTTTTTTCCTTCTAATTGTTTCACGCTCAAATATCAGACCTACACTGTAAAGAATGGAACAAAAAGAGTTAGGTAAAAACGCTTGAGCCCTTCACAATAAGAACAAACCCCAAAAAGCTGCGCCCAAATGGGTGTAAATTTGGACATTAAAGATACATCATGCAAGAGCTAAATTTACCTACTGCAGGATATTCTTTAGGCCTGAAATGTTACTTACATTATTAATTAGACTTCAACCAACTTATCAAGACAATAATCAACTCTCGATGTCATTGCTAGCCTGTGATATTTACTAGATTAGACAAATTTCCCTCATAGCATACTGTATGGCGTATGCCCGTCTTCCATTAGCCAGGTTAGATGCAAAAGAGTAGGACGTTAAACCCCATTTCATTTCATTTACTAGATTGGGATCCGATTTGCTGCTCAACTTTTATTCATGATTTAATCATGATATGGATAATCGAAAGAATAATTTTTTCTTACCGATTTTAGTAATGATGAGCGAATTGACTGAAATTTACAGCAAATTCCCTTATGTTTTGAATTATTATAGTGAGAACTGCCAGCTGTTTATCTAATTTTCCATACTGTATCGTATCTTTAAAGAGTGTTTTAAATGCGATAACATATCTTCCTCCTTCCCATCACTGTATAGGAAATTTAAGACATTATATATTTATATTAAAGCAGATAAAGTACTTCTTTGTTTACAGTAGATAAGCATAAATGAATAAAAAATACGTCCAGGTAAAAAATTCTCCACTTTACTTCATTCTGACATATATTAAATATAAGCTAGCTATCTGCCTTCTATGGGCGTAAAATATATATACATTCTTAAGATAATAGATTTCCATGAAAATGGATTATCAATAATATTGGATAACATACAACAAAAGGTTTGAAGTATATAATACATAACATGGCATTAATCTACATAATTCGTCCTGGTAACTTTAAAATCATGAAACGTTGTCAAAGCAGCGTCAACTTTACACAGCTGTTAGGCTGCTACATATTCTAATACGAGGAGGTTTTTTGGAGGAAAAGATCACAACATTTGTGACGTAACGATGATTTATAACTAATACGGGGAGTTTTTTTGGAGGAAAAGATCACAGCATTTGTGACGTAACGATGATTTATAACTAATACGGGGAGTTTTTTTGGAGGAAAAGATCACAGCATTTGTGACGTAATGATGATTTACATATAATACGGGGAGTTTTTTTGGGGGGGAAAGATCACAGCATGTGACGTAACGATGATTTACAACTAATACGGGGCGTTTTGGGGGGAACAAGATGACAGCATGTGGCGTATTACGATGATTTTCATCCAAGTTTTTTTTAGCGTGTTTTAAACCTAAAAGGGCATTATGCGGAAATTTTGAGAAGCGATCGGTCATTTTGGTTATAATAGTTAAATAATACATAATGTACAATGAATATATTGACAATTTCAGTCAAACTACGTTATTCTGAGCGAATTTATTAATGACTACGTTTAATTGATTTCTGTCAACGGATGTCTTAAAGTTGCATTACCATTAATCCTAATAAGATTTCTAATATATCAGAATAAAAAGCGGTGTATTAGTACAACTCTATTATTGGCACTCTCCTTAGCGTTTAACTCCGGTATGGCGGACATTGTCTAATTCACTCAATATCTAAGCGATCCGATTGTCTAGAGAGCTGGTTTTGGACTGAATAATAACATATATAACATTTGAAGCCAGAAATACGCCATGTTGCAATGGGTAAATTCAACTATAACCAGGACTGGAAATAACGTTTTCAGATGTACCTAACAAAATGTCAAGCACTAATGAACTTGTACCGGACATTTTCAACTTAGTGCCGGTCATGTATTAAAAAATATCAATAAGACAAATCAGTACGGGACAAAATGACAGGCACCAGAGGTTTTGTGACTGACAAAGCCGGAATCTGTGCCTGACATTGTCTGTGACAGGTGCCTTATTTCCAGGCTTAACTATAACACAATGTATCTATGAAATCCAAAATGTTGTCATTTGATTGGATAATATAAGATTGATTTTAGTGCTTAGCCAATCAAAATTGAAGTATCTACTAAATTTGAATTTCATCATTATTTCAAGCAAGAATTTCATATTTTTAAGTTATATTTTTAAAATATATTAAAATAAAGCCTTAAGATGGTATCTATCTATAAACAGTCCTACCGTGTTAATAAATAATCCTATAATTCACTATTGCCAGTTGAGAAATTGGCAAAAATATCATTTTCAAATTCAAATTCAAACGTTTGAAGATAGCTATTCTATGGTAGGAATAGAAAATCAAGGGAGGTAATTGTGTTATTTTTTCCGGTGTGATTGATGTCTAAGAGTGAGAATGATATCTATGATCGTATAGTTGACAAACTATTGGGCAAAAGACATAGAAATAATTATGTTTTGGCTTTCGAGAAAATATGAAATTGTCGCTTTAAGATTTCGAGAAACGGGGCCCTGCACATGTCCCATTATATATACATTATGGTGATATGTATCTTAATTAACCAATCCCGATATCTGATGACACGCATAAACGGATAAACACATTATACGGTCGAGTTGTTAATTTAAATGAATTCATTATTTTTCAATATTTATATTCAATCATGAAGGTGTCTAATTACTGGATTTGGATATTATTGTTAGTTTACTGGGCATTTAAATCAATAATAACCGACATTCTCTGGGCGTGGTGGGGTTAAGCGTCCTGTTGGTATTGCTGTATAGAACTTGGAGGTCGTTTAGTTGGAACAACGCCAAATTTGCTTTGATAGCATTGATGCTAATCAGTTTTACACAAGGCACGCCTAATTCATAATCTTTCACATTAAGAACATGGTTCATTTCAATATTACAGTTTTTACCTTGCTGTCAACTTTAAATGTGTTAACTATAAGACAGCAAGATTACAAAATCATTTTAATTAGCACCATTTGTAATGCGGTGCCTTGATGACGTCCGTGCGGAATTTATATGTATACTAGTTATAGTGGTACTACACCTTACCACATACAAGCGGGGAATCGCAACCTCGCAACCCTTCCGAACACCGCACACGTGTGGCCATGGGACAAGCAAAGGGGTCAGGTCACTTCAGAATGACCACAACCTGGTTTTAACGACAATAATTATATATAACCTAACTACTTTATTTTTCTATTCCATGTTTAGCCACAGTTATGGATTCTTCTACAATGGAAAGTTCAATGGCAAGTTCGATGGCCGCTACTGCTAATGGCGGGGGTAATACAATGACCACTGTTGCTAATGGCGGGGGTAATACGATGACCACTGCTGCTAATGGCGGGGATAATACAATGGCCACTACTGCTAATGGAGGAGGTGGGGGTAATGCAGCTACCGCAACTGCGGGTTCACCAGCAGCATCACAGATGGTAACAGCAGCATCAACAAACAACACGCAGGATCCGAACAATAACGGCCAGTCTGTTTACATTCACACATCAACATGGATAGTTGTGTTCATTGTAATGCCTATTCTCTTTCTTATGTTGCCGCACTTTGCTTAATATTAACTTCCTTATACTCAAATTGAATCAGAACTTATTCTTTCAGAAGATTCACACATTTGGTCACTATCTTTAATCGAAATAGATTTTATTTAGTCAAATTTTAAAGCGGTGTCTTATTTTTATTCTAAGCAGCAGGACCACCTTGATTAAGGTCCATATATATTTTTGAATTTGGGTTGCTGAAAATATGTTTATTAGCCAGAGTAATTGTTAGACGATGTCTTTTGTATTTGAAAACAATCGACAAAACTTTGATTTTCAAATTCCAGAAACATCTCGACAAATCTATTCTAAATGAATGCAAATTTTTATTTTCTACGTGATTCAAAGTGACTTAATGATTTTCAATTTATTGAAATTTAAGATTATATTTAATATTTTATTATTCTCATACTGTGATACAATTATTTATTTGTTTTTTGTTTTGGCATTTTAATATTTTGCGACCTTATATGACATTATCATTTTAAAGTTTTACGACCTTATATGGCCATATCATTTTAACGTCCAATGATCTTGACCATATATGGCATTATTATTTTAACGTTTGGTGTTCTTGACCATATATGGCAATTCTTTTAACCTTTGATGATCTTCGCCTAATATATATGGCACTATCATTTTAACGTCTGATGTTCTTGGCCATATGGCAATCATTGTAACGTCTCGTGATCTTCGCCTGATATGGCACTATCATTTTAACGTCTGATGTTCTTGCCCTTATATGGCGATATCATTTTAACGTCTAATGATCTTGACCTTATATGACGCTGTTGATTGTCGACGTCACAGCTGATTGCAGAGGATCGATGATGACGAAAAATATTGATATGACATGTTCATCGAACCAATAGGGGCTTTAAACCATAATTTATTTTTTTTTGACTATATCGCCTTGGGAACTTATCTCCGCGGTTATTTACCATGTCCATAACTTTGAGAATTACTTGAATGTTAAATTCCTAGCCTTTACCGACATTTTATTTTGATTCTTGCACTTTCTGTATATATTTTAACGGTCTAGCTCATGACGTCAACTGGGAAGCTATCAGGAAACGACCTTTTCTACTAGTTTCTACTAACGATGGCGTTGTGTGGATTAAACTGTTGTTTTGTTTTAACCCTATGTTTCAACTTACCGCACCGTCTTCTCCGTAACTGGTTAACACGGAAACTAAATTATTTTAAGGAACCGGATTTTTTTTATTGGTGGAGCTTTAAAATTCAAATCCAAAATGTTGACTCTTAATGTATAATAGTTATTATTTTAAAGATTTTGTGAAAATGGTCCCAAATTATCTGTATATGAAAATAGTGCTTTAGACTTATTGCGAAACCAGCATTCTCGTTTAAAGATGCATTATGTAAGATTTAGAAACGAAATGGGGTTTCCGTCCTCCTATTTTGTAACCATTGGTATACAGTGTGCTATGATGGACATTTTGCCCGGAAAGCGCCACTAGAGCCTAGTTTTACATGCCCTCCAATGTGTTTTTCGTCCCATCCGAACGACTAGACGATGTTCTTTGCTAGATCCTCTAATGTGTATACAGGATCTCCGTTTTTCGTCCCATCCGAACGACTAGACGATGTTCTTTGCTAGATCCTCCTGTATCACTGGCGTCAAACTACTAAATAACGAGAGGGTTCTCGTCCATGGAACATTCACACCACCCGGTGGTCTAGAGGGTTGGTTATGGGCGTGTATTGTGAATGAATGTCTAAATGATATTTGAAGCCAGCAAAAACACCTGCGATAGACAGGTTTAGCTCTTACATAATGCATCTTTAAACAGTATGACTTGTTTATAAACTGAGTGCTGTCTAGTTATAGTATCGTGTTTATACAATGAGTGTTGTCTAGTTAATGTATCGTGTTCAACAAGTCTATATGTAAAAACATTTAATGATATAGATGTTAATAGAGATGTGTCATGCCGGATTAACCTTGTGGGGGCGGTGGCGGGACATACCAACTGTGCGGGACCCCATTGTTGTTTATTCGAATTGTACTTTCTCGGCCAATGCAGACTCGAATACCCGACCTCCAGGCGAGCAAGCCAGCACCCACCTACTTAGCCATGTGATCCCCTTAATGAAGAAGGGCGCAAACCATATAGCACAAGGGAAATTTATCTCGGCGTTTTAGCCTACTCTTATTTCGAATTCAAACTGTCGAAAAATATCAAAAACAAAAATTGAAAAAAAAACGTGGAAAACAAGAAAATTGGAATTGGCCTCTTCCTTTAAAAACTTTAAGCATGCGTTACATGATATGTATGCGGTGTTCAACCACATGCTAGTATGACGTGAGGCGGTGCCGGGCCTAATGTTACAATGTATTTTCTTAATCCACCATGTTCAGGGTCTAATATAACAGAATAAAGGTCTGAAAGATTATTCAAAATCATGAATATTTTATTTGTTCAAAACAATATTTTAGATTGGACTTTATTCAAATCAATCCAGTTATTGCCATTTAAAGTTTGTATTGATGTCTCACTACCAGTCGAGTGTGTCCTTTTTAATAACCTAGATAGATTTAACATATCTTTACACGATGTGTCGATCCCCCACTTGTACGTGACAAGAATAACGATCGCCTTCCTAACCTCGTGGGTTTTTCCCCGGATCCTCTTGTTTCTCTTCGTTGCTAAATAAATTGAACCGTATTTTAGAACCAAAATGGCCTACCTTGTGTCCAGAGGACGTTAAACGCTCTGTCCCTAACTAATTGTGCCTTTAAAAATGTATCTTTAATCAGCATATATACATCAAATAGGGATGGTTTTAATAACCTAGCCGTTCGTAATAACATTGATATACAATATTGAGATATATGCTGGTGTGGGAGGGGGGGTGTCATCAGATTAGATACGATACGATACGATACGATAAGATAAGATTTTAATGTATCATTGCATCCACCAAGGACACAAAACCCATGTTAAACAAAAGTTGATCACACTATTAACCCTTTAGCGCCGTCGGTAAATTTGTGAATTTTTGAAGACCTCCTTCATGGTTTAGGTTCTAAAGGGTTAAGTCGTCAATTCGTGGCGTGGTTTTGATTCCCAGCTAGTGCGTGACAAGAAATGGGATCCAATTTGACCTAAAAAAGTTTATATTTGATTACAATTTGTTACATCTGAAGTTCTTATCATGAGTTTAGTCTATGAATTGTGGGTTTCACGTATACTATATGATATGCACCATTAGGGCTAGAAGTCGTGGGTTCTTGCAATCTGATTAAAATACAGATCCTATTTCGTTTCGTTTTTATAGTTCAAAATTTCGTTTTACTTGTCTTTACTTGTAGGCCGTCGAAATTATAAAAACCGAAACGAAATCTAGATCTGAATTTTAATTAGATTGTGGTACTTGATTTTATAATACTGAGTGGGCCGATATTTTGATGGAGTCCTCCAACCCGAGAAAACACGTTTGTGTGTCCCTGTTTACTGTGCAGACTTTTCTCTAATTAGAACCAGCGAGTCTGTCACGAACACGTCAACCTACTCTCAATCTGATTCAAACACAGATTCTATTTCGTTTCGTTTTTAAATAGTTCAAAATTTCGTTTTACTTATCTTTCCTACACTAGGATCTGGAAGAACTGTTATCGGTGATGTGTTCTGGATGATGAGGGGGAATTGGTCAATAAAACGGTCCGTTACGGCAACTCCTCTTGGCCTTTAGATGCACGGGACTGTGGGTACACCCTAGAAACGTCAACGCTGATTGATTAATCAATATCTGACGAAGAATCAATAAAAGCCGTTCGTTTGACCCCTGACGTGAACTCCCAGTAAAACTTATCAGATCTCCATGTAGTGTAGGCTATCGAAATTATTAAGAAACGAAACGAAATATAGATGTGTATTTTAATCAGGTTGACCGACGTCCTATAATATCCCATCAGTATTGCTAGTTATATGTAAATGATCTTATTCTGTAGTTAAAGACTTGACAAAACAACAGCTAGTAGTTGTTGGGCTATTTTAAAATGTTGTTTTGTTTTATTACATTTTGAAAATAAAAGACACGGTTCATTGTTGTGATTTTTTGTATGTGTTGTTTTTAATGGGTAGATTGCGGTGTTAGAGTCCGATCTCCAAATCTAATATTTCGAGTGATCATGGAAATTATATACAAAGTAGCCTATGGTGTCGTCTTTCAGAAATCTGCCGGGTGAACCTCGGTCACCCTTGTGCGTTTTCAGAAATTCAAGATGGCGTCTAAGGCGTCTGTCATGTCAAATAATCCCGTATAACCCCCATAGAATTTTGTCTAGGAGAATAATTTGGGTGTCTAACCGTATGTTTCTGAGGTCAAGTGTTACACCGAAATCGTTCATTATGTTGTGGGGTGATTAGATAATAGTCAAATCCAAAATTCCAGAAAATATGGCTCTTTGGGGTGATTAGATAATAGTCAAAGCCGAAATGCCAGACAATATCGCTCTTTAACTCATTAACGGTGGTAAAGGGCTACGGAAGCAAACTATATCTGGAGACAAACTATATATCTAAGTCGGACTATTAGTCGGGCAGTCAGGAAAGACTTAATTAGGCTGGAATTATTAAATGATTGATACGCCCACGACAAAACCCACCCACCCCAAAAGAAAAAAAAAAGAAAAAAAAGCAAATCATAAGTTATGATTATGGAGACACCATCAGGGGGCGCTTGCTGTTTGTGGCACATCTGGAGTATATCTACGAAACCTCTGTCAAAACTGTATTTTGGTTCCCCAATAGCAATATACATCTTTTGAATAGTCAGTTTTAGGGATTACCAAATGATGTCCCCAAAGTGCATAACTTAATTAAGAGGGAGCCACGGTGACTCGGTGGGTAAAACGTAGGCTCGTTAACCTGCAGGTCCCGTGTTCATAGGGATTATTCGGCTTGATTCCTCTTTTTCAGTAGTGCAGAACGCAGGGCCTGGTAAGGGATAAGGTATAGTCGTTCGGGTGGTACGAAAAACCGTCATTGGCGTGCACGTTAATGATTCCTTGGCGGTAGCGCCGCCGCTGTGCCTGCAAAATTTCCCTTTTAGCACACTGTATGGCGTATGTTCATCTTCATTAGCCCAGGTGTTTTGGGAGTGGGGGGGGATCCTGATCACATATCTACTAGTCCAGACCGAAAACATTTTGTACCCGAGTTGCTAATCAAATTCTTGCATGCCGTTTCAGACTGGGGTTTAACGTCCACTCGACCCAAACTAGGTCATTCCAGAACTAACATACAGTTCAAATTTTATTTCAATAATTGCTTGTACGTAGGGGGTGCGGGGACTTAGCAGTGGGAGGAAAACCTGGAGAAATCTTTCGAGGTTGGACAGGCGATCCTACAACCGGAGAATCAAAACCACGCCACTTGCATCTATGACAGACCTTATGACCACGCAACACGCACGTGTTAACCATTCGGTCATTCAATCCCTCCCTTCTCATTGACAACTTGTTTGGTTAAATATTTTTATAGCTGAATACAAAGAAATATTCAGATTGCAACCTACTCTAAACGACGGGTTTAATGTAATCGTTTGCTCAAGTTCGTAACGATTTGTATCTCATCCGAGACGGTATAAATACGATACAGATGCGTCTGAATGTGATCACCTGCTTTAAACACATCTAAACATATAATAAAAGAATATATAACCAAGTAGATTAAAATCTGTCACGACAAAGGATTCTAATTAAAACTCATTGGATTTACATTTGATTAAAATCAGAGGCGGGGGGTGGTGATAAATATTGAAATAAGATTATGATTTAAATTGGAATATGGTGGGGGAGCGGTGGGGGGATGTAATCTGTGTGGTAAAGTAATATCGAAATTGGGGGATAGACAATATAAATATTAAAATTTCGTTGAGGGGTTGAGGGGAAGGGGGTATAAATATTGTAATACGTTGAGGGGGGGGGGGATAATTATTAGAAATACGTTTTGTTTTTTTTTATAAACAATATTTTATTCTTAGATAAGGATTGAGGAATTACGTTGAAGGAGGAGGGGGATGGTGGTGTATAAATATCATTAGAATTATGTTGAGGGTGGGGTGACGGGTGTTGGGGTGTTAATTATTAAAATAAGGATTAAGTGGAGAGGGGTATAAAATTGATTAAATTGCGAACATTGTGTGTGTGTGTGTGGGTGGGTGTGTGTGTGGTGGTGGTGGTGGGGGGGGGTAATCCGTGTTCATGATTCCACGTTATAATCTACGCAAGTCCATCAAATTCCACTCAACATTGACCAGGCCAGTTTTGAACAACATAATATTATTAATATATTTTTATTTTTCATGGAGATTGTTCACATGTTTGGTGAGGGAATAGAAGTTAAAAAAAAAACCTCTCGACGATGCAGGAACAGTGGCGACGGTACTATAGGGGATCAATCATGACGTCATCACAATCATATTGAAATTTTGACGTCATAACTACGAGCGCGTGCTCCTATCGACGCCCTATTGTTCAAGGAACAAACACGTCTCATGTACATGTCGTTGGGCCTTCATCGACGAACGTCGCCTCCCAAAAAAGAACAATAACCAGAACAACAAGATGAAATAAAATGGAGTTTAACGTCCAACTGTTCCGCTCCGACGATAAAAAAAAAAGAACAATACGTGTGTCGGTAGTTGGATGGAGAAATAAATTAAATGAAATGGGGCTGAACGTCCTGCTGTTTTGCCCCATAATTAAGATGGGAAATTTTCCCCGCGCAGCTGTGCTAAGGCCTGCTCTTATATCGAATTCCAACTGCCAAGAGATATTTAACGTGTGCGTCAATGTGTACACCAGACCTCGATTTCTTGGACCATCCGAACAACTATACAGCGGGGAAATCGGGAACGACAAGATGAGAAGCGCGAGGGGTATAATTCAAAGTAGAAACCTAAACCTAAACGCCAACATATCATAGTATAATTTACTTGTGATATTGTATACAACCAAAGATTAGTTGCGTTTTTTTAATACATATTTTGTCAAACGTTTATAGTTCACACGAAGATTAATCTCCTGAGATCAAAATAATATAATATGGACATGTTAAAAATATGTTTGAGTTTGTTTAATCATTTTGGGGGTGTTATGTACACTGCATGTTTCAAATTACAACGAGCGGGTTATAGTCACGTGCTACGGTAACTAAGGTGTTTTTGTCATAATATGCAACATACCATAAATTATAATGAACATGTATCATTTCTTAATTTGAGCACCGCTTAACCAGTTTGTTTGAAGAGTCCGTGAAGGTCTCAGGTAATGTTCTTGGGTTTTTTATATTTCTTTAGTTTAAGGGACATTACGGAAGAACAGATAAAGAGCTGATAGTTCTAACTATAATAGTTAAAACCTAGATAATGTGAAGGGAATATGATGCAAATTTCTGTCAATTTGATCCACTTTGAACCGAAATATTGGACTTTGAATTTTAGACCTGAAGTCGGTACGATAAGGAACATAGTCTCCATTATCCAGTTTTGGATTACATCAGCAAGGAGCGTTGAACAGCACATCGGATTCGGAAGAGAGCGAAATGTATGGCGGTATATTAGTGCCAAAATTCTAACATGCTATCGTCTAATTTCTTACTTCTTTTGATGTAATTTCTAACTTCCATTCTTCTAAATTAAGAGAATAATATATATAATTCCACTTCTTTATTTGTTCAGTGTAAATTTTAATTCTGTTTCATCTTATTTCTATTATTGAGGCGAAAAATGTCTACTTCATTGTAGTATTACATGTTAAGCATGAACGGCAAACAAATTTAGAATTATGATACTTCTACCTGGCAACCATCATTATGATGTCGTTTGGTGTCGCCACCATGTGCTCAGTTTGGAGATTGAGCACCTGATCGGGACCATTCTATTGATACAAACGACTCGCTCTTCGTCAGATTGAGTGGCTTGCCTGAGTGTTAAAATTGAAAACAACATCGGGAGAAAGAGATGGGGACATGGGTTTAAAATCCACTCGACACCAACCAGGTCATTTCGGTATTAACACCATTCAATTGTATTTCAATAATTCGCTTGCGCGTAAGAGTGTTTAGCAGTGGGAGGAAACCGGATGACCCGGAGAAAACCCACGAGGTTGGAAAGGCGGCCCTAATCCATGTCACGTAAAATCGGGAAATCGAAATCACGCCAATTTATTCAATGACATACCTTATGTTACAGCGTGCACGTACTAACCATTCGGCCATCCTACCCTCTAAACAACATTGAACGTGATATAAATGTATGGTTTGCAAATACTATTTCGAATACCGTGACTAAGTGGGCAAGACGCAGGCTCGCTTGTCTCTGGGTCGAGAGTTCGATCCCTGCATTGGTCGAAAGAAGTTCATCCAGATTTTCTGGCGTGGTTCCCCCTTATTAGTGTCTTGTCGTTCCGATGGGATGAAAACCCGAGGTTCCGTGTACATGTTGGCGTGCACGTAAAAGATCCCGTGACCGTTAGACTTCGATATAAGTCCAGGTCGTAGATCCGCTCTCTGGGCAGTATTTCCCTAAAGCACACTGTATGGCGTATGTCCGTCTCCATTAGCCCGGTTCGGAGCAGAACAATAGGACGTTACACCCCATTTCATTTCATTTTTTATTTCAAATATAAGCTAAACGGGATTTGGAGAATTTTATTTGATTTTTTTACGGTTGAGCCAATAATTAATAATCATATGCAGTTGGTCTATATTAACACAGGGTATAAATGTTATGGATAGGCCTACACAGTTACTGAGTTTAATACTTCTTCTATTAAGAAGACATTTTTCATTTAAATATTAGAAACAAGTTGAAACAGAATTGAAATTTACACTGAACAAACAAAGAAGTTGGGTTATACATTGTATTAAATTAGAAATTACATGAATGGAAGTTAGAAATCACATGAATGGAGGTTAGAAATTACATGAACAGAAGTAAGAAATTAAACGATAGCATGTTAGAATTTTGGCACTAATATACCGCCATAGAAATGTGGTTCAACGTCCACTCGACACAAACCAGTTCATTTCGAGACTAACACATGGTTCAATTTTATTTCCGTAATTCGCTGGCGGGTAGGGGTCCTTACCAGTGGGAGGAAACCGGAGGACACAGAGGACACGAGGTTGGACAGGCTACCACACCCCATGTCACCGGAGAATCGAACCACGCTAGTTGACCCAATGATACAATGCGCACGCACGTCAATGTGTACACGGGACCTCGGTTTTTGTCCCATCCGCGGGACTAGACAGATGTCCTTGTGAGGCCAAAATCAAAGTTATAAATTGTGTAATAAATTTACAAATTAAATATTTGCCCCGACGCCGGCGCAACGGCCTACTCTAACTGACAAGCATTGGTTTGCGTTCAGGTCACCGTTTACACGGAACCTAGGTTGTTCGTCTCATCCGATATACGACATACAGTGGGTAAGACGCTGCCTCGCTGAGAAAGTCATCGAGATCTTCCTAGTAAGGTTAGCAGTCTAGTCGTTCGGATGGGACAAAAAGGGGTCCCGTGTACACATTGGTGTATGAAAGTTCCCTTGGCAGTTGGAATTTGATATAAGAGTGGGCCGTAGCTCCGCTGTCCTGGCAAAATGTCCCTCATAACACACTTTATGGCGTATTCCTGTCTTCATTGGCTCAGTTTATGAGCAGAACAGTAGGACGTTAAACCCCATTTCATTTCATTTCACTTTTTTGTCCATCCAACTGCCAACACACGCCTTGCGTTATCCTAATCTGTTATTTTTATCGTTCCAACACTTTGAAAAAATACGGTTTTGCCTAGTTAGTAAAATAGTTTTATTTTTATCCTTTCAGCATTTAGAATAATACCGTTGTCCGGTGTCGAATTTGAAAAATAGTCTTCTAGTATTCAGTGGGTTTGGCAGCAGAATCATATAACAGCAAATATGCAGCAACTTAATACTATAGCTCTTGTCGTTTTCATAGGTAATATAGTTTAACCCTCTCTCTCTCTCTCCCTCTCTCTCTCTCTCTCTCTCGCGTGTCTGCGATATCTCCCTTATCGATTTTGGACTTATATGAATATATGATATAAAGCTACTGTTCTAGTCCAACCGGGCTAGTAAGAGTATCTATGCACCATGCAGTGTGCTATGAGGATAATTTTGCACGGAAAGCAACATTACAGCCTCCTACAACTATTAAGGGTTGTTTTACGTAACGAGCGAACGTTAAATTAAATCATACGAAATGGAGTTTAACGTCATACTGTTCTTCTACGAACTGGGCTCATATAGACGGACATACGCCATACGTTGTGCTATGGGGACAATTTTGCCCGGACAGCAGCACTACGGCCCACTCGTATGTCGAATTCCAACTGTCAATGTGTTCACGGGACGTTGGATTTTCGTCTCTTCCGAACGACTAAACAGCTGTCCTTGTCAGGTCTCCCACCCTGCATCACTGACATGGAGAAACCACGCCTGAAGATATGTATAAACTTTCTCGGCTAATCGAAACAACGCCAGTTGACTCGGTGACAGACATTGGGGATACTCGATTCACAGTTCCGGAATTAAATTCCAAAACTGGTGTCAATCGAGTGAAAAGGAGAATTTCGGAGTACAACGCGTGTGTCGACTGTATAAAAATATCTCAATAAATCATGACAGCCGAAACATATTTTTTACCTAGGGATACGTCACGATTCCACTCACTCCACCTCAGCTATCGGGACTGGCAGAACTGTGACAGGACTGAATTCCGCGTCACTCGATTGTAATTCTGTCTATTCGGGACGTTCTGGACTGTGAATCGAGCATTCCCTTTATGTTACCTCGCGCAAATCCCCCCTCTTAAAATGATAATATAAAACTTCATTTCACTTTGATGTCTAATGATTTAAGTCATCATCGAAATCCTTTTCCTTTGTCAAAATGTATTCTTTCTATTATCAGAAATATCAACTTGATTCAATTACAATAGAGATTGTCGTGTCGGATGACTCAGCAGTTAGTGAGACGTATTTGTACGACGCCTAGACGCCTTTTCGATCTTCCAAACATATGTTTGTTTGTGTTACAGGGACTTCTATTTCCATGGTGTCAACATCAACAACAACAACCATTGAACCGTCGTCGACCGTAACTACAACGAACACGGACACAACATCAACAACCACGACGTCTCTAGACAATGGAATGGGAACAACCACCGTTGTGACAAGCGCAACCACAGGAATGGGAGCAGACACTTCTACGACAACTTCAACCAGTGATGTCGGAACCCATGCGACGAGCTCAACCACTGGAAATGGAGCAGGCAATCCTCCGACGACTTCAACCAGTGATGTAGGAACCCATGCGACGAGCTCAACCACAGGAAATGGAGCAGGAAATCCTCCGACGACTTCAACCAGTGATGTAGGAACAACCAATGGAGCGCCATCAAACACTGCTATCGCGCCAACCTCATCCTCGCCCATTATCCAATCATCAACTGTCGGAATCAACGGTACATCAAACTCCACAGAGAAGGCAGGTGCTGAGTCAGCTACCCATCATATTCATCTGACAACTGTGCTACTTATTACGTTCATCTTCGCTATTTTAGCTCATCTTATCTAATCTTTATTACTATTTCAAAATATTTGCAACCTTTGAACGATTTTTACAAAACATGCAGAGTAGAATTAAATTCTCTCAATCCCGACAAAAGTGACAATCGAGTGGAAAGGGTTTGGGGGGGGGGGGGTCTCTACAATTAAAATGTCTCAGCGACCCATGACAGCTGAAACATATTCGCTGGTTTTATTACGTCATGGCTCCACTTGCGTCACCGCTTTTGTCGGGACTGACCCAGCTGTAACAGGGCTGGATTCCACTTCACTCGATTGTCCATTATGCCAATTCTGGACACTCTGGGATCGCAATCGCGCATCCTCAATGATAATAATTATAAATGAAATGGAATGGGGTTTAACCTCCCACTATTCTAATAACGTCAATGATATACAAGTCTGTTTCAACAATTTCGGGAAAATTCGAGGCAAAATGCATTGATTAAACATGTTCTCGAGGGTTCCAGAAACAAACGTTAAGAAATGTTAAACAAAATTACAAACTTCTTTTTTTTTTGAAGGAGGGGTTGGGGGCGGTGGGGTATCACTATGGATATGGAATCGCATAAGTATTTTTATTATGTTTTATTCAGGCGTCTTTTACTGTGTGTTTAATTAATCCGACATTGTTTGTGACACCTTGTTATTGTTTTTATAACCACAAAGATATTAATTATTAACAACTGAGGCAGGGATGGGGAGGGGTATCCTGGAGTACGAGATGAAGGCGGAATAAACTCCTCCTGATGTATTTCATTGATGTGCATTTAACCAATATTTCGTTCCGTTTAATTTGTCGATGGCTTACTTTAGACATCATATGATTGGTCGAAATGTGACTCGGCACCATTTCATTGGTCGAAATGTGACTTGACATAGTCAGAATGGGTCTCTAATGTTATGTTATGCTTATTTGAGCGCATGCGTTGAATAAGACAACGTTACGACGAAATGAATATGGTTTGTTTAAACTTATCCTCGCATTAAACGGAACATCAATACTTATACTATAATTAGACTATAGTTTAAGGTGGTGTGTCGTTATTGAAATGTTTGTATTTTATGGGATAGAATGGGAATTTGATTCCCTGAAATCAACCCTAACCCCTGACATCCCGACACGAATACCTAATGTATTTTTCTTAGAGTGCGTGTTCCATCAAGCAGAGGAAGAATATATTGATGTCATAGTTCTGGAAGGTTGTAAGTGCCACTTATGACCCAAATAGTTTTTTTTTGCATAGGATCACTTATCACATTTGGGGTGGATGGCTTCTCTATGCAAAATTTCAGAACTGTCAGGTCGTAACTTCCACCCAAAAATTACTTTTAAAAATGTTGATATCCTAATTGCGTTAATAAGATTGGAATATGTTTTTCTCTTATATATCTTAAAAAATAAATCTGACAATTTTTGAGACTTAACACCTTTCAGAACTATGAATCGATATAAGGTTTATAAACTTGGTAGCGGTGGAACAGGTGAAAGAACTGAACATAAATGGAAACGATTTGTCTGTAGTTTGTCCATCATGTTAAATTCACAGATACTGTTCGGAATATTCTCTTATTGTATTTAATACAAACTTAATGTACTTTCTACGGAAGCTCAATAGGGCTAGGTTATTTTTCACATTTTTACAAAAATTTCAACTTAGTATCTTATCAAGTTGAATTACAGATACTGGGTTGAAATTTGCAGTTAAAATTACATAAAAATTCAGTTTTACGGTCGAAAGTTTAAGTCCCTATTTGGCTTCCGTAGCGTTCACCCTGTGACCTAATATAATTTTCCTATATGAACTTTCACTAGTAGTTAGAAAATAAAGCACCTGTTATTTTCTGTCGATTACATTTATTGTTTTAAATGAGCAGTGAGTATCTTGTATCTAGCGGTTATAGCAGCGGCAGTCATAGTGGCCCGGTGAGTAAGACAGAGAGAGAGAGGCGGGGTTTAACGTCCACTGGACACAAACTAGGTCATTTTGGGACTAACCTATGGTTTTAATTTTATTTCAATAATTCGCTTGCGCTTAGGGGTCTCTAGCAGTGGGAGGAAACCGGAGTGCTCGGAGGAAACTCACGAGGTTGAGAAAGCGCCCCTATCTCCATGTCACATACGCTCACACCAGGGATCGAAACCACAGCTGCAAGCAAGAGGCGACCGGCCAGCTAGAGGTCGAAGCGCGGCACTCTAGACCACTAGGCCTTCCCAACCCCGTGGTGAGTAAGACGTTTGTTTTCTAAAGTGGAGATCCCGGTGTTGACCGAGAAAGTTCATCGGGGTTTTCCAGCGTGGTTCGCCTTATCACTGGTGCAGGACGAATGGCGTGTCAAGGGACTATAGTCTTTCAGATTGGACGAAAAACCGAGATCCCGTATGCAGTTTGGCGTGCACGTAAAACAACCATTGACAGTTGTATATCGACATAAAGGTGTGCTGTATTATAGCTGTCCGGGGAAAATTGTCCTCATAGCATATGCCCGGATTTTTTTCCCAGTTGGTGCATCGATTTAGATATCAGGTGTGCTGGTGCTTGGCTACAAATGCTGGATGTTAGGGTAGAAACTGAACTTTGACTAAAAATGTTTAACAGTATTTTTTTGTAAAAATCAACATTGTACCGCCACTGATTTAGGCGAAGGAAGGGAGAGAAATGGTGTTTAATGCAACTCGACACAAACTAAAGGTCTTTAGCAGTGGGAGGAAGCCGGAGGATTTGGGGAAAACCAACTAGGTTGGACAAGCGATTCTACTCCTTGTCGCGTACAAACGGGTAATCGAAATCAAGCCACTTGGCTCAATGAAATACCTTGTGATCCAACGCGCACGCATTGACTTTTCAATTCAGAGGGAGGGTTTGGGGAGGTCCAAACCCCACCCCGCTCGGCTACATAAACAAAAATAATGCCTTGTTATATGAAATTGAATTACAATATAATCCAAATTATTTCTCGGTTTAAAAAGCTCAATTTGTAAGTATGCTTATGTAATTTAGAGACGATGATGGCAGATTTCCATAACTGAAATCTGGCAAACCCCCTCCTGCAAAAATTCCTGGATCCGTACCTGCTCCTTGAGAAATTTATTCCAGGTGCTCACAACATAAAGCCATTTAAAGTACTGTAAAGTCTCTTGCACATTGGGGGGTTGGGATGGCCTAGTGGTCTAGAGTGCCGCGCTTCGAGCTCTAGCGGGCCGGTCACCTCTGGCTTGCGGCTGTGGTTTCGAGCCCTGGTGTGAGTGTATGTGGCATGGAGATAGGGGCGCCTTCTCAACCTCGTGGGTTTCCTCCGGGCACTCCGGTTTCATCCCACTGCTAAAGACCCCTACGCGCAAGCGAATTATTGAAATAAAATTAAACCATATGTTAGTCCCGAAATGACCTAGTTTGTGTTGAGTGGACGTTAAACCCCATTTCTCCCTCTCCCTCTTGCACATTACAATATTTGGAATGTTGGGTATCTCAAAGGCACATCAGTCCGGGAATAGATCAGTTGCAAATATATAATGGACTAAAAAATCAACATTCGGCATCGCAAGAAAAAGATATGTACAGTTTATCAAAATCCAGCTCTAATATTTAATACTTAGGGTTAGGGTTTGGTGATGGTAAAAAAACTATTCATATTCGGCTGTTATGTTTTTTGAAATTATACATTGTGTGATTTTCTCCCGATATGCTCCCCCCCCCCCAATCTCCCCTAGTCTACATGTTATGCTGTCATAAAGCTGGTCAGTACCGGATCTAAAGGGGGTAAAGTGGGACAAATGCCCCGGCCCCCCACATTTAGGGGACCCCACAATTCTGGGTCACGTAAAATAATTTCACTAAAATAAAGTAAATGAAAACACCATAAGAGAAAGAGTTTAAAATACTCAAATTGTCAACGAATTCTAAACGTCAATAAAATCGCTGCCTAAATTATCTCAGATGCACTGAAATTAATCCTAATCTTGAAAAAACAAATCCTGGAGGAACACACGCCAGACACTCAGGGGGGCGGAGTACATATCCTAGTACGATCCGCGGCCAGTACGAACAATTTGAACAAATAACACTGGGGCCCACACAGTTGGTATGTCCCAGCCCCCCCCCCCACAAGGTTAATCCGGCGCTGATGTTGATTGGTTCCACGAATAACACCAGAGTTAATTAACTTGAATCAGTTGTTGGGGATGCTCGATTCACAGTTCCGGAATTGAATTCCAAAACTGGTGTCAATCGAGTGAAAAGGAGAATTTCGGAGTACAACGCATGTGTCGACTGTATAAAAAATATCTCAACCAATCATGACAGCTGAAACATATTTTTTACCTAGGAATACGTCACGATCTACTCACTCTACCTCAGCTGTCGGGACTAGCAGAACTGTGACAGGACTGAATTCCGCGTCACTCGATTGTAATTCTGTCGATTCGGGACGTTCTGGACTGTGAATCGAGCATCCCCAAAGACTTGTGTATCAAGGTAGGTAACTCTGTTTTAATCTCAAAGGACTGAATTTGTTTGATTACATCTTTGATCCGGGTAAAGAAACTAAAATGAAGTTTGGTTTAATGTCCCACTGTCCTCCGTAGACTGTACTAACATAGACGGTGTGCTATGGGGGTAATTTTGCCCGGACATTAATTACAACGCTCAGTGTTCCTTTTAGGTGGGGGTTGAATGGCCGAATGGTTAGCACGTGCGTGCTGTATCATAAAGCCTGCTATTGACTCAACTGGCGTAGTCTCTATCATCCACACAAATATTCTACGAATATTAGTCTGGATGGGTCCTCAAAATTTGACGGAAAATAGGTCATTGTCTGGATTATCCAGTCTTTTAAGTTACCACGTACTGAATCTATCAAAACAGCTCGCTTGTCAACGATGACACTCTTTAAAATTTTGTTGTGTAAAGGTTTCAATTGAAATGGTAATTTTCTCTCGTCGTGAATCAGACGTATGGCTTCTCACAATCTTCTGCATGCTTATTCCTCGTCTCTATTATGTTTCTAATAATAGATGTGCCAAGTGAATTGTGGGATATATTTCAACCACGCTTTATAGAATCTAGCAAAATCGGTCCGGCTTCATAAGATCTAGCACTTACCGATACTTTCATTGGATACTTTAGCCAAAAGGTTCCATTACCCATGCGTAACCAAATGTTTGGTTTTTTATGTGGTAGATTATCCAGTAATTTTCGTCAAAAATTGAGAACCGACCCAGACCCTCCGTGCGTTGAAGACTAGGGGGTTCTGGGTGACAGAGACTACAACTGGCGTGGTTTAGGATCCCCGGTTGTACGTGACTAGGAGTAGGATCTACTGTCCAGTCTCGTAGGTTTTCTCTGGGTCCTCCGATTTCCTCCCACAGCTAAAGTCCCCTACGCGCAAGCGAATTATTGAAATAAAATTAAACCGTATGTTAGTTCCGAAATGACCTAGTTTGTGCCGAGTGGACGTTAAACAACATCTCTCTCTCTCTCTCTCTCCCTCTCTCTCTCTCTCTCCCTCTCTCTCCTTTCAGGCGCAAGCAAATGTGTACACGAGACTTTGGGTTTTCACCACATCCTTACGATTAGAAAAAATTTAGATAAAGACCTGGCAGTTCTCGCTATAATAGTTAAAAACTAGTTAATGTAAAGGGAATATCAGTCAATTTGATCCACTCTGAACCGAGAATTTAGAGAGTGAATTTTAAGCCTAGCCTCGATCGATCGGTACAATAAAAAAACACAGTCTCGATTGCCCATTTCATGATTTTATTATCAATGAGCGCTAAACAGCAGAACGGATCCTAATCCAGTAAATATCACAGGCTGGTGTTGGCATCGAGAATTTAGTATGGTCTGGATAACTTAATTACTGTCTAATTAATAATTTAGATAACATTTCAATCCTAAAGAAAGACCTACAATAAGTAGATGTAGCTCTTGCATTATGTATGTTTAAGTAAGTGATGGTTATTCTGGGTAACATTTGTTGTTCAGCGATCTAAGTGTATCCAATGTAAATACGGTATCCCATTGATATTTGCATAAATCGATACAATATTCACATGATATTGATATAATATGATCGATTATAGATGAAAGGGTCGCCAGATGTTATACAACAGGACCAAATTTAGCAAGGAATGCATATTAAAAACATCATCGCCACGGTGTAAAACGTATTTAACTCCGTTGATAATAGCGATGTGCCGAGTGGGAATATACTTAGAAGCATTTGTGTAGGATTTCAGGACTAATTATCATGACTGGATCAACCAGACTCTAATTGACTAAAATCTGCATCTAAAACTATACAGTGATGATTTAATTAGGATAAGAGTGTGTAGTCTCTTTCGCCCAGATTATAGTAAACGGAGTAATTTAGATGGCGCTTCCTAGCCTCGTTCAACCAGACTAAAGTTAGATAAAATATAAACCATTTATGAAGAGGATCTGGCGGATTAATTGCTTAAGTCAGTTCGAAAACCTTTATTGTGAGCATATGAATGTTTAAGACTCTAGTTGAGTAACCCCTTTTTCTAATCTTTGATGAGACGAATATTAAGGATTAATTGTGATAAGGATATCTAGCCTCGCTCAACCAGACACTAATAGACTAAATTGTGTGAAACGATAATTATCTATTCAGCGGTGTCGTTGTTTATTAAATACGGTTGAAATATTTATCAGTAAATACGATCGGAAGTAATATTCATAATTTGGAATATTCATCATTGAATCCGATTGGAATAGTTACCCATGGAAACACAGACTCGTGTCCAAGAATTACAACAAAGTTTCAACAATATTATGGCCTCCAGGAAATATACTAAACACTATGTCGTCATCTTCACTATGTGTTACGTCATATATTTCTACCAGTATCATTTATTAACGCCGGGTAAGAAAGCGATGGCGACATTTTACACCCACATAACTATTTAGTTTGAAAATAGATCTCTTTTCTAAATTTGGGAGATGCGGGGGTGGCCGAATGGTTAGCGTGCTGTATCGAGCGGCCTGTCATTGAGTCAACGGGCGTGGTTTCGAATCCCCGGTTGTACGTGACAAGGATTAAGGTCGCCTAACCAACCTCGTGGTTTTCTCCGGGTCATCCGGTTACCTCCCACTACTAAGCGAATTATTGAAATAAAATTAAACCATATGTTAGTCCCGAAATGACCTAGTTTGTGTCCCTTTCCCTCTCTCTCTCTCTCTCTCTCTCTCTCTCTCTTCTAAATGGTCGCCATATTTATAAATTAAGTATACTATTTTTTAATGGGTTTTTTTTAATGGTGTGTGGGTTCTGATAGCCAAATGATTAGCACCTGCGCGCTATATCATAAGGTCTTCAATAATTCGCCTGTTTAACCTCGTGGGTTTCCACCGGTTTCCTGCCACTACTAAAGACTCCTGCGCGTAATGTTGAAATAAAATTGAATCATATGTCATTCCCAAAATGACTTAGTTTGTATCGAGTTGACGTTAACCTCTCTCTCGTCGATGTAGGAAATGTAGTTAGTACTCGGCAAAATGTAGTTATGCATATTTTGTTTCCCACTTCTTTCTTTTCAAGGATGAAGCCCTTGGGACTAATCCTTCGGATGAGACGTAAAACCGACGTTCCTTGTACAAATTGGTAGAGGTGGAGAAGTTGTTCATGTTTATAGTTCTGGGAGCTGCGGTGACTAACCATTTAGGCCCCAAATATTAGCGATTTAGCTCCTTTAAGCCTGAGAATGCTTCTTTAACTAGGGACAAGGTTAGTGTAGAGCGCGCGCGGGAGAGAGGGAAATGGGGTTTAACGTCTACTCGACACAAAGTAGGTAATTTCGCGACTAACATATGGTTTTAATTTTATTTCAATAATTTGCTTGCGCTTACGGGTCTCTAGCAGTGGGAGGAAATCGGAGTGCCCGGAGGAAACCCACGAGGTTGAGAAGGCGCCCCTATCTCCATGCCACAGCCGCAAGCCAAAGGTCGAAGCGCGGCACTCTAGACCACTAGGCCACCCCCCACCCTAGTGTAGAGCAGGATGACGTTAAATCCAATTTTATTCACGTTTCTGTTTGTTTTAAATACAGAGGTCAGCTGTCCTCGTCTAAAGGAGGACATCAAACAGTATGAAATATTAACAGATCCAGAACTTCGGCAATTTTACAATCATTTAATTCATAATGCCAGCTCGAAAATATATTTTAATTCTGACACTGAACGAACAGGTAAGATATCATGTTCGATGACTATTTCGCCTGGGTTTGCCAGGCAAGTTGTCCTTTCATCATATTCGATGACAAGTTCCTCTGGGATTCTCAGGTAAGTTTTGCCTATCATTATGTTCGTCTAGGTTTGCCAGATACGAGATACTTATTAACATATATGGTTGTCTACAGAATGTTCATACATATTAGCATTAAAAATACAGAAGCGACACCGTCCTTTGATGTTGGCGTACCATTATTTCAAATAATGCGTTGGCACCGTCCCAATTGAGATTATGTTATATCATATCTTCGATCATTATTATCATGAGGGGCAGTGTATCATTTGTGCCACAGGTTAGCCATTTTGGTCACACTGTTATCCTGCCCTTTAGGAGATCATGTATAAATTTTGATTATGGACAAGTACGGTAAACATGCTGCGGATAGCTTCATCTGTAATGGGCATGTTGCCCTGTAGTTCCTGAAGTAACGACCTCGAGTTTACGACATCCAGGCGTTGCTAGATTACTATGCAAATCCCGAACTTATAAGCTAAGTTTCTCCCCTTACTGCAGACACGTGAACAGTGGTGACTGTCCAATCAGACGTTGTAACACTAAGAGATTCAAATCAAACATAGCAACCTCCACGGAAACCTTGACATTGAGCGAACCTTGAATTTTGCAACTCGATTATCACAGGTAGAGGTATTAGCTGAAAAACGCGAGACTATGTATTCGGGGAATCTAGTAGGCTCCAAAGCTGAGCTTGTACCCAATCGAAAATAGTGCCGAAATATTATGCGGGGTATTACGTTAATACCTTGATAAGATGGACGTAGTTAATGCCAGATCATGCCTTCTATTGAAGATGCCTTGTAGTACGTTAACTCGGCTAACGGCTTCGTTCATTAAGACAAGCTGCTATAACCTTTAATATACTCAATGTTGTTGTGTTTTGTTTGGGTTTTTTTTTCTAGATTTCAAGATGAATTTGTTTCGTGATCCAAGATGGCGTAGTAGGAAGCCGCGGTTAAAGGTTCTTTTGTTGTCGTATATGAATTCTGGGTCCACATATATTGGTGACGTCATCCGACGTAATCGTGACGTTTTCTATGTTCACCACCCTCTGTTGGTGCTACAGACGTTCATCAATGAAAATAAAGGACGACTTATGTTTTTATATGAAAGATTAGAGTAAGTTCCGGTTTGTGTGTTAATTCATTTGCCCCTTTGATATCACTTCGTGGGTTTTCTCCGCGTCCTCCCGTTTCCTTGCACTGCTAAAGACCCCTACGCTCAAGCGAATTAATGAAATAAAAGTGAGTCATATATAAGTCCCGAAATGAAATACAGTAATTTGTGGGTGTGTGTGTCTGTCTCTTTCTTTGTTTCTGAAATTTAGTTTATTATTTAGTTTATGTTCCGTGGTCGGCTTTGTCACTATAATATGTGTCGCGGCCCATGGAGAATTCAGATAGAGTAATTATTTGTTTATCGTTTGCAGGGTTTTAAAGAAACACGAACTCAAGCTTGAGAAACGAGACAATTTTACTCTGGAGGCTAACCGAACAATGAAACAACTAGCGGAGGAAACGATAGCAAACTTCCTGAACTGCAACTTCACAGCTCTTGATTTTGCCAGCTTGTCCAACCTTCCTAGGATCAAAGATTCACAAACCACAAAGTTTCTCCAGTGTATCAACGAAGGCAGTCTTGTTTCTTATATAAAATGTCTTCATCTGCTGTATGAACTTTGCAACAAGACTAATATAAATGTAGTGAATTCGGTCCAGTTTCCATTGGCGGTTGCCGAATGGATGATGCAGGAGGACCCGAGTCTGAAGGTGGTGTATCTGGTTCGAGATCCAAGGGCGACTCTCTGGACCCAGTTCAATTATGGCGTCTTTGACTGGAGTCTTAAATTATCTAAGAAATCGCGTGGATTTTGTAAGCTAATGAGACTTGACTTGCTGGCAGCGAAGACAATATCACAGCGATTTCCTAATCGCCTGCTTCTCATCAGATACGAGGATTTGCTTGACCAACCGGAAGGAGCCTTTCAGTCTATATTCGCTTTTCTTCAGATGAATTTTACATCTGAGATACAGAGTTACATCAAACAGACGGAAGTGGATACGGAATGCTGGGATTGTATTGAGAAAGATAACAATGTGTGGAGAACTAGCATGCCGTTTGAAGGCGCTAAAATGATCGATTTTGAATGTGAACTAGTGTATAAAGTTTTAGGCTATATCCCAATCAAGAACAAAGCCTATTTACGTGATACGGAGAATAAATTAGAAATTAAAGATTCCTTAATGTAAAGTCAAATTGTTTACATTGTTTTGTTGGTTTAGTTGGGGTGGGCGTGTCCAAATGCTCTCGACAGCTAAATCTTGTCTTGTCTCGGCAGCATTTTCCTTGTTGATTATCGACAGGGGATATAGGAGCAGTTTACTGTTGTCCTCCCAGTGACTTATCAGTTGTACCGTAGATAAGTAAATCTACTATGAAAATGGCACGCAAGCGCGAGGTTTAACTCAACAACCCAATACTAATGACACAGCTAACGGTCAGATCAAGTGGAGGGGGGGGGGGGACTACGGGGAAGATCAAGGGAAGAGACCAACTGGAGGGATGATCAAGGGCAGAGACCAGCTAGAGGAGACATCGAGGGGAGGGGCCAACTAGAGGGGAGGTCAAGAGGAGAGACCAGCTAGAGGAATGATCAGGGGGGGCGGGCAAAGTGGGGAGAGACCAGCTGGGGGGATCAAGAGCAAGAGGAGGGGTCAGTTATAGATTGGAGGACAAGTGGGTAAAATAATGGGGGTAGATCGGGGGGGGGGGGGGGGGCAGCTAGAGAAGAGAGTAAAGGGGGCGGGGCAGTATAGTGGGTAGAGAGACTGCCTAGAGAAGAGATCAAGGGAAGATAACAGTAGAGATCATGGGGAGGGACAAGATAATGGGCAGATCAGGGGGATGGATCAGTAGATGGGAGGATCAAGGCGAGGGAACAGGTAGTGGGCAGAGTTATGCGAAAAGCACATGAACACATTATAGCAATTTACGGTGAACACTACAAATAATATTAGGTGATGAAAACAGAGTCTTAACACAAATTAGCACATTGTATTTTTTCCATTTTAGCTATGCACGATGGGGTTACGATACACTTCACAAATTGTATTAAATTATATAGAAATAGTCGTTATACAAGTGAGTCTAGCACTTGTCCGTTAAGCTATGTACAGTGTACAAAATAAACGCTATTAGATTATGTAGAAAGCTGTGACAGTATTGGTTCTTTTAATCATGTTCTTGGATGACAACACTGGTATAACTTTAAATAATGGTTTTATTCTTCTTCTTACATATTAGGTACAAACATCGTAATGTAAACGACCGTAGAACTAACTATATGGAAGGAGTCATGACTTAATTAGCTTGGCTTAGCACGAGTGTGCTAACTCTAGAAGCTGTCGTCTCGTACCGTCTCGTGCCAAGGCACCCATGGCCAAGGCACCCATGGCCCGCCTAGCATGGCCTCCTGGACCTGACTGAAGATTCGTTTCTGTTCTGAGTTTATAAACGTATTCAAGACAAAGGAGCTCATTAGACACCTGTCTAATGTATCAAGCATCATATGAAGGTTTAACATTCAATAGAGTTTATCAGATAAACGTAGATAAGACATGCCAACAACAAGTTCTAGTTACGCAATGACATAAGGAATACTACCAAGATCTCCAGCCGGGTATTGATAGCGACAGGTTTATGTTACAATCACTAACACGTATTTTAATATGGCAGGACGCCTCTATGACATATGTCATTATGTTATATACCTATCCCTCTTTTTAGAAAAAAATATGAAATATTTTTTTAAAGCCTTTACAAATTTGAATATAACTGGGATCGATAATATCTACCCTAATCTTAAAAGATAAAAATAACAATAAGAATGAAAAGACATATAAATACAAACAACACTTGTAAAATGTCGTATACAAAAATGTCTATAAACAAAAAGAAAAGGTAAATGAAACACACACGAATTAAAAAGTTATATATACTTGTAAAATGTCATAATATCCAAAAATGTCTTTAAACAAAATGAAAAGGTCAATGAAAAACACACGAACTTAAAAGTTATATACACACAATCGGTCACACACGCGAGTCAATAAAAAAAACAAACGAGATCCTGGAATCACAAACACAGACTACTCTTATTCATATAAATGGTGGAATCGCGAACACAAACTACTAGTACTATAATTATCTTCTTAGACCGATTATTTGGTGGAATCGCGAACACAAACTACTGTAATTATCTTCTTAGACCGCTACTGCACTGTCGTAGCCAACTGTAGGGGTGGGGTACATATGATGCCCTTCCTCGTTCCAGTAATGTTGAGGGGTCAGAATTTTCCCTGCTCCGTTTAGTTCAACTATTGTTGTTGACCGGTAGTCTTTTAATTTTCCATACCGTCTGGCAAAACGGCGTGTTATGACGTGCTATGAAAAGTATTATAACTGCTCCCCGTGCCGAAGTTTGATCATCTGCGTATCATATCATGGAGTGAACTTAATTAATAGTTAATCAAATTAGCAAGTGGAACAGACTTGACTTTAGATAACGATCTAACGATATTTACAATTGAAATTAGGGAGTCATATTGTTTTATCTCAAGAATAATGAATGATCTGAACACATTTAACCAATCTTAAATAAGATATTTTTGAAAGAATTAACGGTTTATCTCTATAATTTTTAAACACAACACAAAACAAGACAATACGTTCGCTCTAAATCCGAGCACAACCCTCCTGGGGTTAAACCACTTAACATAAACTTCTCCCGTTACATATCGGGGCATTTCCCATTAAAACTTTGGGGTATTACAAATAAAAATCTTAATCCCGTAAATATCGGGTCTTTCCCATTAAATATTTGGGGTATTACAAATAAAAATCTCACCCGTAAATATCGGGTCTTTCCCATTAAATATTTGGGGTATTATATCTCACCCGTAAATATCGGGGCCTTTGCCATTAACTATTTGGATAATATACACGTATAGACAAAACAAACGGAAAAAACTTAGAGATAAACCCGTTAATACTTTGTGAATGTAAAATTCCTAATTACGATATTGTTAACTCAATTCTAGTTAAACAATCACAAAACATTTTACTGCGCAATATAAACCTGTTAATACTAATTTTAAATGCCAAAATATGTGTTCAAAACAAACAATTATAATTCATAATCTTTTTTAAAAACAACATGACGCATTTTAAAACAAATAATATATATACAATTTTGTTTTAGCCATTTTCCTGTTCCACTACTAGCCAATATTAAATTTAGTAACCACACCATGATATTTAATGACGCGTGATGATAAACTGCAGATTTCCAGTTAAATTATAATACATAGCACTAATGTCATTTATGAACCGTCGCCATGGTAGGATTTAGAAAAGACTTACCCGTGAATACTAAAATCTGTAGCCTGTGGTCGTCTAGTGGTATAAGACTTCAAGCGTTGCTCTGGTCTACGGCATCAATTAATATGTGACAGTATTACATTAGTTCTTTAATCGGGTTCTTGGATGACAACACTGGTATATACTTCTAATAATACTTTTATTCTGCTTCTTACAATAGGTACAAACATCGTGATGTAAACGACCGTAGAACTAACTATATGGAAGGAGTCATGACTTAATTAGCTTGGCTTAGCACGAGTGTGCTAACTCCAGAAGCTCTCGTCTCGTCTCGTCTCGTCTCGTCTCGTCTCGTCTCGTGCCAAGGCACCCATGGCCAAGGCACCCATGGCCCGCCTAGCATGGCCTCCTGGACCTGACTGAAGATTCGTTTCTGTTCTGAGTTTATAAACGTATTCAAGACAAAGGAGCTCATTAGACACCTGTCTAATGTATCAAGCATCATATGAAGGTTTAACATTCAATAGAGTTTATCAGATAAACTTAGATAAGACATGCCAACAACAAGTTCTAGTTACGCAATGACATAAGGAATACTACCAAGATCTCCAGCCGGGTATTGATAGCGACAGGTTTATGTTACAATCACTAACACGTATTTTAATATGGCAGGACGCCTCTATGACATATGTCATTATGTTATAAAGCGTCTCAATAGGACATTGTACAGTTTAATTTTCCGAGGATATTTTTCCAAAACATGGTAACCGACACTTAATAATGGGACCATTTTTAACAAAACAGCTCTCTATGAGCATAGTTACGGTTGCCACGACAACGCCAATCAATACAACATAGAAAGCACTCTGTATGTCTAATAATTCTATAACTTTAGATGAAGTCGATTTCTCCTGACACGTCCCGGGATCAGGCCACCAATTACGCTGTAAAATCAATGCCAGTCCACTTTCCATTATTTTCATGGTCCTGAAAAGAGATGTTTATAGCAAAGTCTTAAAGGAAATCCGATTGCAGGGTATGTTCCATTCTGTTTCGTAAATCTATATGCAATAAAATTCTAAACAGCTATCAAATTATACAATAAATACAATAAAATCCACAAAAATCCTAAGTGGTCCCAATCCTGGTGATCTAACTGCAGGCCTCATGAACAAATTATCAGATTCTTCTATACCTTCAAGATGACAACGCTTATGGACATCGCGTACAGCATGTGGGCATATGCTTTGTTGTTAGGCAATCTATCTTTTGAAATGATAGATATTAATTGGTCTTATTCAGATATGAAATCACTGTATCAAATTGGGTAAAACGATAGCACGCTAGTCTGGAGGTCGCGTATTCGATACCTGCAGTGGCTGAGAAAGTTCACCGAGAGTTTCCTACTGGACTTCTCCTTGTCAGAGGTACAGAACGTGGTACAGGGCGGCGGTCATGTCGAGTTGTTCGGATGGGACGAAAAACCGAGGTCACGTGTATACATTGCCGTGCACATAACAGGTGCACATACACTGTATAAGATTTAGCCATAGTTCCGCTGCCCGTGCAAAATGTCCTTCATATCATACTGTAGGACGTTAAACCCCAATTCATTTCTCTTCATCTTCTTATTCAGACACCACCATCATCGTAGTGGCAGAAGTCAGACCAATGGCTGGTCAAAGTAATCATGTGTTCTTATTTTGCGTGGTGTGTGTATATAAGCTTGTGTCTACGCACTCCACTCCGTATTTTAGGAGATATACCATGGTCTAGTCACCCCCATATCTCTTTAAGGCAGACACGTGGACGATAGCGTCCAATTAGGAGCTGTGGCACATAAAGGGTGACCACCCGTCCCGCATTTCGCGGGACAGTCCCGCAAAATTTTTCCATGTCCCGCGTCCCGAATATCAGTCAAAATGTCCGACAATTCCTCACATGGACGATTTCTATTACAGTAATATGCGTGAAGCTAGTCTTGCGATAGTCTATTTGAGTATAAGTTTAGTGAAAATACTGAAAGACCCACCACAAATTCCTTTAGAAGGTCTTTTGGTACCAACTTGCAATTGTAGAGGACCTTTCTACAATTGCAACACAGATGGCCTTGGATAATGTATACTCATTCGGATGAGACGTACAAAAAATACTTGGTATTTGGAATTCAATACAAGAGTAGGCCGTAGCATCTGTCCCGGGCACAATTCCCCCCATAGGACACAATATGGCGTATGCACCTCTTCGTAAGCCCAGTCGAGCGTTAAACCCCTATTTCATTTACATTTATGTATGTAATAAACATACGAATTGGAAAATATTGCACACAACCAAGACAGAAATCAACGAATATAATTCATATAACCCAACCCCTGTCTTGCATTACAACTACAACCACCAGCACAACCGACAACATCACGACTCGCACCACACAAAGAAAATAAAATTAAATGAATATAATTAATCCACATTTTATAATTGAATAAATTTTGTAAAAACATACATCTTCTAAAACCCTCCAACTATTAACTTACAACTATGGAATAAACAACCAAAGTCAAGCATTGTCAGTAGGCCATTTAAAACTCAAAACAGTCGATAATCATAGGTAAACATTGTATGCGGAAAAGAAGAGAATGATTGCAGAAACATGCAGTGTATTAGGTGAAGGGTTTGATAAGATGCACGGAGTTGAAGCCATATCAAGCCTACTATTGGAGATATATACTCATGTAGGTACTCCACTGATCAAAGCAGTACAGCAATAGTTACAAGTCAGAACTATTTTCAATGTTAAGAAATAAAATAGGATCTCATTATTCTAAAACAAATATGTACTCTTCTTAAAAATATTGTCCATTAGGCAAACCTTTCTGAACAGCAAATGTTTTAGTAATAGTATCGGAAATTATAATTGGTAAAAAAAAAAGAATAGGAATACGTACTCTTGAGAAAAATATTTTGCATACGGTGAACCTTTCTGAACAGCATATGCGTAGCCCATAGGAACAAACTTTTCTTTTAACATCGTAAATTGACATGATTCCATCATCCACATGTGTCCAGTAGGTACATCGGATATCAGACCATAATCCTCCGTCATCACTTTGTGTTTGTGTTCATATGAATCCGGATTCAAAATCTCCGGATCTGTTCTGTTGAACTCAACTATTCCTTTCCATATTCCCTTGAAGTCAGATAAATTTGAATTCTAAAAAAAATGGGATACGCATCGTGTATTACAGGTCTATTATCAGGAACATATTTGATACATTTACATACAGAATAAACCATAGAACCCGGAGACAACCCACGAGGTTGGACTGCCGATCTACTCCTTGTCACGCACAGCCGGGGTATCGAAACCACGTCAGTTGACTCAAGGACAGTCCTTATAATACAGCGCACACGTGTTACCCACTAACCACCCCACCCCCAATGTAATGTACACCCTGAGTAAATTACTGACAATAGTTTAAAGGACAATTTCATAATATAGAGATCATTGGTACGATAGATGCGTAATCAACGTTTATACAAAATTAAGCGACGAACGCAAAAGGAAAACAATGAGCAAACATTTGTGACAAAGTAATTTATACATAGAACTTTGCTAGATTTGACATTATATTATATTGGACGTTTTCAACTATATACAACTTCTGTTAATGTGTTCAATATGTTACTTACGGGCAACACACGAATGACCTCTGCTCGTTTTGACAAAACGCACGATCTCATTAAATATCTTATTTATTCATATGTTATTTATAACCTACATATGATCTATGTGTTCAACACTCAGCAGAACTTCGCGACTTTAAAGGAAAGATGCAGTGCAGTTATAGAAACTATAATCTCAATTCCAAATAAGTTAATCTGTCATGTATCATTATTCTTAATGGCCGTATGCTTTATAAAGCTAGAATTAACTGACAGTAAGTCAGACTTGACTAGAGCTCCTTCCGATCTATGTCTATTCTATGTTCCCAATAAAGATCTACCAACTATGCTGATCGTCTGTTATCTGTAGTGTTACACATTTTTTTGAGTTCGTCACTTCCCGTTCTTGAAACGTTGATTACGGGCATCTATCGTTGCAATGATCTCTGTGTTAAAATTATATTTGAAACGTGCTAAACCAGTTCTATCACATATATGATAATGACTGACACCAATATGTCTTTTTTAATGGTGGAGAGCGAGACATTAAGTAATATATTGTAACAAGCTTCGACTTGCATGTTTATTTAAAAACGAACGTGAGCAAAAATTTCAATTGTGCTCTTTGATTAAATTTTTGATTTTGGCGATTTGGGTGATTTCCATACAGAGCTAGCTGTAATAGCTTCGTTTCATTTCTAACTTTCAAGTACATGATTTCGCCGAGATAAATTCATTACAACATTTTGGGATATACTTTTATTTAGTTGTTACACCCTTCGTTTACGGGGCGATCTCTTCGTGTAAAGAAATAAATATTTACTAGCTCTAAATACGCAGAACTATTTAAGACCGGATAATAATCGAAACAAAATTTTATTTGTAGTCTTTATTTTCCAGACACTTTTCGGTAACTTGGTGTAAATTATTTTCATAATCATAGTATCTTATTTAATTATTGTGTTTGATCGAAGCAAATAGTTGTTAATTCTGAAATGCGTTACACAATGAACTAAGTAAATAATCAAATTAAACTTTTACAATAGTATTCTCCTTTAATAAATTCCCGACAACTACGGAGCATCGGTCTATCATAACTGTACATGCGACGTGTGCTCTGTTTTGCATGTGTATTTTTTATATTTGTCTGTGATAATTATTGGAAATAAAATATGATAATTTAAAAAGGATGTTTAACGTCTACAATGTGTACTTTGTATTGCGTTTATAAGGTCAACTGCCAATTTCTCTGTATATATTGCGTTTATAAAGTCAACTGCCAATTTAAAATGTTTTGGCTAGGGGCACGTGCATTGATAAAAATCAGACGAAAATATAACTTAAATGTTACTCTATTTCTGTCTCTTCTGTTTAAAAACTAAGAACTGTGCATGCGTAGAAGCGTTAAATGTAATCGTTATTTGAACGTGTTCTAAAACCGAAGAATTCCGAATTTATTATTCTTTTCTTTTTTTTTTGTAGCCAAGAACCATAACTCGCTTTGTCACTAGGAGTTAACTCCCTTGAGAATGCTAGCCAATTTATTTTAGTAATTTAAAAACACGTCCAGATGGTTATATCTTCGAAAGTCAAACATGGCACGACATTCGTTGTTGATGAATGAAGTTTTTATGGTAAGCCTTGTCATATTATGTTAAAATAGACCCCAAATATTGTCTGTAGGACGAAATTTCTTCTGGCCCTGAACCACCCTACGAATAGTGTAACTTAATGACAATAGTGTAATATAAACACCGTGTAACGTACTTACAGTAGTGTAATATACATCCTGTATGAGTATAACTTACTGACAAAAGTGTGATGTAATCTCTCCATAACTTACTGACAATAGTGTAATTAACACCCTGTATAACTTAGTAATCAACGCCTCGTGTAACTTGCTAACAATATCAACTTGCTGACAGTATAAAGAAGTTTAGGGTCAACCAAATATTTTTGTTTGACATTTTATTAGACACAGGGAACATTGAAATCAAAACTTTTAAGCACACTTTTGGTCAGAATGTGTTCAATATTCTCGCTGTAACGACGCCACATTCCTCTGTGTAAAACCCTGTTGAAGCTACGCAATGGTTCTTCTTCTGTCAAGTTCACTCAGCTGACGTCTGACCATGTTGAAATTTCAACGGGAAAATGCATAGTGCACGTGCAAGGACATAATCAACTCCGACAAGTCGTACCCTACTGCGTTTGGGCGATGAAAACAGGTTTGTGGAGAGTTGTTTTGAACTTCAGTTTATGGTTTATAAGGAGACTGTCAAAATCATTTTCTTTGAAAATGACAAAAGTCTTGTACACAGGTTTTGTCGTCAGGATATCGTGAACCAATTTTGACACGACTTCTGCCAATAATTTTATATAATTATATATATCTGATATGGGCATAGACAATTACCTGGTAAAAAAGGTTTGACCCTTAACTTATTTTGAGTAGTATATAACTTACTGACAATAGTGTGATATAAACACCGTGTAACTTACTGACAATAGTTTAATATACACACGGTGTAACTTACGGAAATAGTGTGATATAAACACCGTGTAACTTCCTGACAATAATCTAATATAAACTCCGTGTAACTTACATACAGGAGTGTTTTTAACATCCCGTGTAACATACTGACTTAGTGTAACTTACTGACAGTAGTGTAATATACACCCTGCATTAGTATAACTTACTGAAAATAGTGTGATATAAACAGTGCCACCAACTGTTCCCCATTTATACTCATCTTGAGATACCAATTGTTTCAGGGTGTCGAACGGTAGGTCCTTTTCATTTACAGTAAGCGATGCGATCAGGTTACCGCTGTATGTAGCCACGGATATCAAGCAAAAAATCCACCAACAGGCTATTAATGATCGTCCAGACACAGATGCTGACAGACGTGGTCCACCTAATAAAATCAAATAGATGCAGCCATTAACATTAAATTCGTTTCTATGGAAACACCCCAAAATAACAAAATCAAAATTATTAGTGGCCAATTGTTTGGATAGGCGAGGTAACTTTTATGAACAAATGTCTGACGCTTCCCATACTAGATGGAAGCGAAAGCTAATATGGAATTAACATTAACTTTTAAAATAAACTTAAATAATCAATATTCTGTCAAAAACGTCACGATTAACATTTTCTGTTCAAAACTTCCCTACAATTTTACTCTTAAACGGCATAGTAACATACCTTGAGCCAACATGGCACCAAATAAGTAGAGCATAGTTGCCTGTAGAGTTGGTCGGACTTTCTTTGATCGTAAATAGAAGGGATTAAACTGTTCTATGGTATATAGTAATACAGATATAACACAGAATGTTGCAGCTAGACAAATATGAACCTCAATTTTAAACGGTTCCACCAACTTTAACCATTTATTGCGATTCGGGTCTGGTAGTCGGAAGATAACTGCAGTGTATGCATAGTAGAATGGCGAGATGTAGTCAATAACTTCCTGGCGTTCCATTGACATGGCTAGAGGACCAACTAATAACTCTACTTCCTGCAATTGTACAATATGGACTGGAGTGTGTATGCGTTGGAGAAAGAAAGTAACTAAGTCTCTAACTCAATATCATCCAAAATCTTCAACTTTGAAAACACGAATTATTTGTCAATTTTAATCAACATTGATAGTGTGATCTTCTGCTATCCAATATTTAAGACAAAAACATTCGTGTACCATAATGTGTTTCAGTCCCAGTTCTAACAAGAGACTCGAGGAACGAGACTAAAAACATTGCACCAAATCAAACGGCGTATAAAGACTGGAATAACCAGACCCTATAAAATTTGCATTCGATGGAGTGTGCTGGCTTTTTTCGAAGACCATAACTGATTAACTAGGCTATTATTATTATTATCATTACTATTAATATTATTATAAAAGTAGCCACGAGATAATAAGTAGATATATTACCCGCCTAACAAGTTGACCAACTACACCAGTCCAGCTACCATTATTAACTCTTCCCCATTCTCCATCTTCTGGTTCACAGAGAACGACACTGGTCATAGAAAACAATAAAAATATAAAAACACTTAATTCCTCGCCATTCTCCGTCGCCTGGTTCATAGAGAATAACACCGATTATAGAAAACAATAAAAAATATAAACAATTAACTCTTCGCCATTCTTCATTGTTTGGTTCACACAACACCACATGGATAACAGAACAATCAAAAGTAAACAATTATCTCTACCTCAGTCCCTATCGCCTGGCTCAAAGATAAAGAAAACGATCATACAACACAATCAAAACTTAACAATCAACTATATCCCATTCTCCATTGCCTGGTTCACAGAGGACAACACCGATCATAGAAAACAATGAAAACATGAACAATGGTCGTAGACCAGACGTGGTCCACTTAAATATAAATAATTATTTTGTATGTTGTTACTATCTAAATTGTATTATGTTCCAACATTTCAGTCTCAAGAAAGTCAGAAATAAAGAAATGTACAAATACTATTTTTGTAATAAATATTTGCATCATATAAGAGAGAGAGAGAGAGAGAGAGAGAGAGAGAGAATGGGGATTAACGTCCGATCGGCACAAAGTAATTCGTTTCGGGATTAATATAAGGTTCAATTTTATATTATGCGTAGGGTCTTTAACATTTGGAGGAAACCGGGGGACTGAGAGAAACTCCACGAGGACGACCCGGGAAAAACACGACATGGATGCACTTTATAAAGATTCAATATATATGTATTGGGTTATAAAACAAGCCGTAGCTTACAAATTATTCGTCTTCCGTAAGCAAGAAATCTATTACATAAATATGAATGCTTTCTTTAGAAATATAATCCTAAATGGTACATTGGTACAAGGTAGAAAGAAAGATACGGTTACTTCAATTAATTAATGGTTGTATTGGATATAAGGCAAATGACTTGATATAAAAGGAAATATAATCCGGGAATCGGTGATGAAGGTGTCAGTTATAACATGGTTTGAGTTCACAGAAATCAATAACAAATAGGATTCAAACATAATGGTAAATACTAAAATACAACAAGCCCAAATCTCCATTATTGCTTTCAAGTCTTCAAATTATAAAATAAAACGTCAAATATAAATTTATTATTAAAATTACAAAAAAAATTGTAAAATATCAATTTATTTATCTAAAATTATAAAATTGTAAACTACTGTTTATAAATTATTTGTCTAAAATTAATAAAATATAAAACATTATTTATTTACCTAAAGTTTAAAGCTGCTTGAAGAACATGTAATATATCATAGGCATATCCATTGTACTGTAAACTACCATTGATAGATGGTAAACGTCGTGAAAACATCTGCCACTGTAATATATAATATATCTATAATAGCTACCACTGCAATATATGATATATCTATAATAGCTGTCACTATAATTAATAATATATCTATAATAGCTACCACTGTAATTAGTAATATATCTATAATAGATACCACTGTAATTAATAATATATCTATAATACAATATTGATTCTTACCTGGTTTGTAGTCGCCTTAAAAACTCTCTGATTAAATCCCAACTTTGTATTAGGAAATATAATAACATCAGGGTATAGATTAACATTGTGTGTATAATTAACATATCCTACTCGACTTAATACTCTTCCTTCTCTTTTATATAATAACGTATATATTTCAGCTCTCCAACAATCACTCAATCTTGTCAGATCCTGTAAGACCAGAGGTATAAATGGGGCGTTAATTCGATTATTTTTGGCCAACAACATGGCAACAGATCAATAAAGATTTCCCCATTCTCTTCTCTAATACCGACTCTAATTTTCCCCCAAAATTTCGTTGGGTAGAACGCTTTCTACAATAGACATAGCAACATGTGACACACGCTTTCCCAAAAGCATGTATGAGGTTCACCATGAAAAACTTGTGTTACACAAACTGGACGTAGAGACCAGTAAACATGCAATTTTCAGCCCTATATTTCAACCTCACTAACCTCTCAACTCCCGTGTCCGTCCGCCTCAAATTTATGAATGTTTTTCACCCCCGTTTCACCAAACCATCATGCAAATGGGAAAAGGGAGAGGCAGACTAAAAATAACTCTCGCCCTACATTCGTTACGGCGTAGAAATATTTGGTAAGATGTGTCCATATCAACACACCAATTGTACACTTAAACAAGTACTATCGGACCAGGAACATACCATGTTATTGGATGCAGAATGTTCAAAGAAGAAGCAAACCAAGTGCCAGATCGATCGGACGTGCATTGATGGAGCTTTAGGCTTTATCAAAGAGCTTCATCAAGACGAAGATCGCGATCAGTTCCTTGTCCCAAAATAGCAGATGACCGAAGGCTTGTTGTCTTCTTCCAGTCCGTATAATCAACATGTATTATCAAACACATTAATGACAGAAACTAAGAGCATTTTGTTTATACATAAATGAAAGCTGGTAATTATTTACCCGTTTTGTTGTGTTATGAATTAGTTCCGTCATATTATTACCATCTAGCATCATGGTATTAATACGGGTTTTGATGATCTTCACCAATTGCTGAAATGGGAAACGAAATCGTTGTCACCTTTAGTGCTGGTTAATCATCAGGTTTTTATAATACAGATTATTCGAACAACTATGTTCTTTCACCCTTTCATTTGACTGCATACTTTATTATTAAAAAAAAAGCGGACACATTGGATATTAGTAATGACACGGTGTTAGATTTCAATAAATATCAAAATGTGTCTCTAGTCGTTTGGACGAAATACCGATGTACATTGGCGTACATGTAAAAGATCCCTTGGCAGTTGGATCTTCGATATAAGAGTAGGCCTTAGCGCCGCTGTCCGGGCAAAATTTCCGTAATAGCACACTGTATGGCGTATGCCCGTCTCCCATTAGCCCAGGTTAGGTGCAGAAGAGTAGGACGTTAAACCCCATTTCGTTTCATTTCAATTCATTTTCATCATTAATATAATAATTCAAGCTAATTCCCAACCTTGTCTCTTGAAGGGGAACCTACCTTACCCGATGGGATTGACTTTCCTATGTCAACCTAATTTGCCATTAACTATTTATGGAATTGGCCTATAAAAATAGCACAATCATCTAGGGCAGATAATTTGAAAACGTGTCCCTCCCACAGATTAATCCAGAGGTTAGTGGAGTAGAACGGAATGGGACCACTGGTATTACCGGGGATGTATTCCACCATGATCCACGCATTTACGAATCTCAATTTCGGTGTCGTGTCTATATCTCTAGATTTCCAGATCTGAATAAACAGACTTACATTAATAGCAAACATCTGTCCAGTAAAAGGTAAATTAACAACAGCTAGATTATCTATCTTCAACTGGCAGCCATCTTGTAGTGTTGTCTCACCATCTTCATCAAAAACCAACCATTTTGAAAAAGGAGCGAAACCTGTGGCTCCTTTATTAACTTCATCAAATAGTTCTACCTGGTATATAACAAACAGAGAAAGATAATGATATAAATAACATTTATAGTAAACAGAGTAAGGAAAGGATAAGGTATTCTATATACATAAACATCTAATAATATAAACCCAAGCATTGTTCAAACAACAAAGCGGAATTTAATGAACGGTCGGGGTTTCTTAACAAAGCAAGCAATTAATATTATTTTTTTCCGTATGTTTCTTCAGGAACGATTTGGTATAAGATGTTTTTGCTACAGGATTAATGTTTTATTTTTCAGCAACTTGGCTATTATTAATGTTTTACCTGATGTAAAATGGTTTTATCTGGTTTAAATGGTTTTACCTGATATAAGACGGTTTTACCTGATATAATATGGTTTTACCTGATGTAAGATGATTTACTGATGTAAGATATAAGATGGTTTTACCTGATGCAAGATATAAGATGATTTTACCTAATGAGATGGTTTTACCTGATGTAAGATGGTTTTAATACAGGTTTGAGAACACATCAGCAACATGTTTCTGGTTTCATATTCTGTCATGTTGTAAATTGTATACAATAAATGTTTATAACTGTCTGATCCATTCTTCAAGTCATCAATATTATACATTATAATACCAACATCTAACATGGCCGTTAATTCCTGGACTATAAACCCTGTAAGATATTAAACATTATAGTACCAACATCTAACATTAATTCCTGGACAATAAAGTCTGCTGAAGGATATTTCAAATAATAATTATTTATCACTTCAACTGAATATATATGTCAAAGTTCCTGGTAATGCCTCTTATAACGCTGTATTGAAATGTAAACTCAAAACAGATAACCTTAACAATATAACATTGGTTGCCAAGCAACGAAATATACGCCTAGTCATACAAACAGATCATTATTAAAGGCTCTAATGGGCTAAAAAAATTATAACAGTGAAGGGGAATAACTCTTGAATATGGTAACAAGATTACAACCTCTTATGTTACGGTGTATATTCTTTCGGCAAATCTACGTCTTGTCTCGGATGTATGACAGTAAGTGATATGTACCTACGCCTATACATTTGTGATGCGGCTACCGGTTTACTTTAACAGGAAAAGTTGACGCTATTACAAACAAACAAGACACCATGGGCGCAGCCATGTTTCATCCGAGACCTTTAAAGTAGTTACAAGACACCTTGGGCGCAGCCATCGCATGTTTCATCCAGGACATTGAAAGTAGTTCCAATATGGGTGCCGGAATCTGTCGAGATTTGGCGCGTGTGTGTATATTCTAATATTCTACCCATGTGCGTTTGCGTCGAATAGAACAGGAACCGACCACAAGCTCATCTTGGGATTGTGACGTCATCTCTTTTTATATCTTATAAACAATATTTTCAGAAAAGGATTGGGGAACAGCCTATAGGCCTATATTACCTCTCCCCTAACTCCTATGTTACAACGTACACATAGTCAGTTGTACCTGCTTCTAGGTAACCTACCAACTCTACCTGCGTCTGTTCTCGTCAAGTAACCAAGGTAACCTATCAACACTACCTACTTCTATTTTCGTCGTACAGAATAATCATATTCTTCCACCCCAGATCTTCAATGACGGACGACATTATTTTGACTTTATTCAACTCATCTCGGGTATACACACAAAAGTCCTCCATCACGTTCCGGTCAATATTTCCCTGTATATCACACGATTCAGGTATCGGTAGATTTTGCCCTGGTGGTGGTATACCGATGCAGTTATAGGAGAAATCTCTTGGCACGACGGTTTGCAGAAAGTTCGATTCTTCACACAAACCATTCGTAAATAACCATACATCGTAGGATTGGTTAAAAAAAGATCCAGCTTTAAAAAAAAAACGAAAACGAAATACTAGCATTTTAAATTCAATCGTTGATATCATCGTCGATGTGATGTGAATTCACACTACAATTACATTATTGAACGATATGGAGTGGAAGCCAACACGAGTTGTGTACCGCGGTGGCTTAGTGAGAAGGACGTTTATTCACTCGGATTGTCTGAATGGGATTCGGGAACAGGCTTAGCCCATTATATGTAAAACCCCCCCTCCTTGGGACGTTGGTTAGCTAACCCGAAGCTCCTTTGTTGAATGCCTATGTTGTCGGTGAAAGATAACGACCCCCTCCCCTTTCAATATCAGAGTTCCTGTACATATATTTAACCCTACTATTTTATATATTAAAACCTACCTTGACGGAAATCTGGAATCTCAGTACTGACGCCCTGCCAATCTATGACTGCTAGGATTTCCTTATTTGGGCCAGTAATTTCATAGGTGTGACGATATTGAGTATTGCCATTTAAAGTATCCAGCAACGCTGAAATTAGATACAATACGATCGATAACAATAATTTGTCGGGGAGGGGGGGGGGTACCCTAAACCGTTCGACGTGTAGTGAAGTTATAGTTACATGGGCGCTCCCAAAAGGTCCATTGGCACACCAGAAGACCCCCTCACCCACCCGCCCCGACGACATTTTGTGGGTAGCTAAGGGCCTGCCAATCTACGATCTTCTACGTTGTCCGACACACGCAAGTGAGGCGTAAGTCTCACTCACGGGTTGGCAAAATGTCCACCATAGACTACCCGTAGTAGCACGTCCGGTGGTGTGAGCTAGAAGCTCCAGTAAAAGTTAAATCTGCCTAGTACGGGGGAGAGAGAGAAATGGGGTTTAACGTCCACTCGACACACACTAGGTCATTTCGGGACTAACATATGGTTTGATTTTATTTCAATAATTCACCTTCGCGTAGGGGGTCTTTAGCAGTGGGGGGGAAACCAGGGTACCCGGAGAAAACCGACGAGGTTGCGCAGGCGACCCTACTCCTTGCCACGTACAACCGAGGATTTGAAACCACGGCAGTTGACTCAAAGGCAGGACGTATGATACAGCGCGCGCACGCTAACCATTCGGCCATCCAGCCCCCCCCCCCCTGTAGTACAGGAGCTTCCTACAAATACTCCTGACAATAGTGATAAACATGTAATTTGTTTCGTCGGGCCACAGATGTACGACGAATCAGTAGTAGTAGTCTTGCTTGCAATCGTTATTTATGGCATTTGTACCATAACCCACCCCACCCACAATCGGCATCCCCTTTTTGCATGCACTTGGTGATTTTTGTATCTATGATAAAACCAGACCTACCTATTTTCAGAGTATAGTTTTCGTAAGATTCACAACACATGAAAACCACTGAGAGTAATATTGCCCACCATATTAAAAACGGCATGTTAATCAGTTTACGGTTTGAGTGAACCTGTCAATTATTATAAGAGTATATTATAGAAAATCAATAATATACCATACACATTTTGTACAACAAATAACTTTGTTGATAGTACATTACTCTGATGATTAACCGTAACGTGCGACGATTTATAGGCCCAATGCCACTCTTTCTTGCTGTAACTAAATAATATGCCCCAATCTTTATTCTGGAAACAAACCGTATTATTTTACAACATTCCAATTAATTGATGATACAAATTTCATCTTAACACACATAATTTAAAAAAATTGGAAAAATTCAACTAAATGATTTGAAAATCCTAACGTAAACCTTTTCAAATGAGACTTGGATTTTAAAATATTTTCAAACCCTGTGGACAAGAAAAATAGGATGTAAAGGATAATTTACACAACAGGTAGGAAGACACTTAAACATCTAGTATTATTTTTTTTTCTGGGGCAAGAGTGTTATTGTCCCGTTCACCGTTATCAGGCACGTTAAGGGTATTACTTCAGCATGTTGTATGCACATGCCGTATACAAAATAAAACATTGTTTAAACCCTAATGTGTACATGACTCTACAGTTTACAACTGTAATATAGATTAATATCTAACGCGATTTATAATTAATTCATGGCCAATTATAAATGTTTACTTGATACTTTACGACAATTTTAATTTAATTACACAAACTAGGTCATTTCGAGACTAACATATGGTTTGATTTTATTTCAATAATTCGCTTGCGCGTATCGGTCTTTAGCAGTGGAAACCGGAGTACGCGGAAAAAACCCCACGAGGCTGGACAGGTGACCTTACTCCTTGCTACGTACAACCGAGGATTCGAAACCACGCCATTTGATTCAATGGCAGACCGCTTGATACAGCGCGCGCACGCTAACCATTCGGCCATCCAACCCCCTTACTTAAAGAGACGGAATTTAAAGTCATGGTGCGACATTGAGCACGATATGAATTCCTTTTTTAATAGTTTCGATGGACAACACTGCATGAAGATCTGACAAGTTATAGTGGGGGTTCACGTCAGCGGTCAAACGAGCGGCTTGTGTTCCTATGACATCAGAGATTGGTTACTCAATCAGCGTTGATTTTATTTCAATACTTTGCTTGCTAGTAGGAGTGTTACGAGTGGGGAAAAGCGTGGGACGCGGAAAAACTCAACGATGTTAGACAGGCAGATAATCAAAACCGTGCCACATGACTCAATGACGGACCGTCCAGTCCAACGCATCTTAACATTTCGCCCCTCCCCCGACTCTTGCCCAGTCAGTGGCGTTTTCGTTTACTTTTCACCGAGGATACACTGGTCATCGGGGTGTTGGGATGGCCTAGCATTCGACCTCTTGCTGGCCGGTTACCTCTGGCTTGCGCTTGCAATTTCGATAGGGCGCCTTCACAACCTCGTGGGTTTACTCAGGGAGAGAGAGAGAGAGATGGGGTTTAACGTCCACTCGACACAAACCAGGTCATTTTGGGACTAACATATGGTTTAATTTTATTTCAGTGAATGGAGACATAGAGAGAAATGGGGTTTAACGTCCATTCGACACAAACTAGGTCATTTTGGGACTAACATATGGTTTGATTTTATTTCAATAATTCGATTGCGCGTAGGGGTCTTTTAGCAGTGGAAGGAAACCGTAGTGCCCGGAGGAAACCCACGAAGTCACATATGCTCACATCAGGGATCGAAACCACAGCCGCCAGCCAGAGGTGTCCGGCCAGCTAGAGGTCGAAGCGTGGCACTCTAGATCACTAGGCCATCCCAACCCCCTTGTATATTGTAATGCACTATATCAGAATAAATTATAATTATAAATATGACTAAACACACTGTCTGCGTGGGCGCTGCAGGCACCACACCTGGTAGAAAAGAGCCGAGCTTGAAAACCCCAGTGTGGTTCCCATGACCCAATTGTAATTGAAATCTAGAAAACTTTAAAATTAGAACATTTTTACCTTTATAATATGAAATATCCACCCTGAACACCAGCAGGCCGTCCGGAACAAATCCACAATGAAATTTCATAGAATCATTGGTTCTTATAGCCGGATTCAAACCACAAAAAAAATAACTAGATTGTATTGAACTTTTATCAATAAACTATAATTTGAATAACTAAATTAGCTATTCAACATTGTTTTTTTTTTCATTTTAAACAAACTGAAAAAAAAACATTAATATCTACCTCAATAGGCAAAAACTCTACAGTATTCTTATATATAATTAGGGCAGAAAATTAACTGATACGATGTATTCATTAAATTGGTAATACCTAGGGATTGATATATGAGATAAGGCCCTTAATATTGCGTAATTGAGATAGAACCTTTGAAAACAAGATTCTGTTTTTAGGTTTGATGATATGTGTGGTGATATTGTCAATTCCATTAACGATATATTATGCTAGAAAGTAGAAACTCGACGAAAAAAAAGAGAAAATGAGTAAACCAAAGAAGAATGGTAAAAAAAAAGGAGTAGATAGTGGGTTCTGGAATTTGATATGAAACTCTGTAAATCTTTAAATAATTAATTTGATAATTTCACCAAATAATTATTATTATCTAATGGTATGTACAGATGGATCACACAAGTTGGTTGACAAGAAAAAGACAAACACGTGTAATTATGATGATTCTTACATGTGGTTGTAGGTACATATCAACATTGTGTTACCTCGTTTGATCAAAACAGTATTTAACGGATTATCAGTGTTTGTCAGTTTGATTTCTCGATGTCAGTTGCTGAATTTGGCACTAAAGTGAGTACGGTTGCTTATGGAACGGATATCATGACGTGGCCTTTCATTATGCATCGTGCACAATGCATACAGTATATCCAAGGTGTTTCCCGTTGCTGCTGGATTCAGCACGAAGACGGATACAGTTGCTTCAGGAGTCGGTGACAGTTGCTTAAGGGGTGCATGGTAAACAGCCAGTAAACCCCAATTGCTTCCTGATGTTCGGTGAATTGAAGTTTAGTTCCATACCAGAAAATAATTATATAACCTTATACATTTCGTTGCCGCAATTTTAACCTAAGAAGATGATCACTGTCCGGGAATACAGAGGTGCATAATTCAGCGAGGTGGACATTTACAATTATTGGAGGGAAATGGCCAAGATAAATCACAGGACAGAAATAAGATGGCGACAGAAAACATATTAAAAATAACTATATGTGTGAGTGTTGCTTAAGGTGGGTAATTTTGTTTTTTTGAAAACATTATAGTTTGTAATTAAAGAGATATTTTTACATTTTGAAATTAGAAGTAATAAAGTCTTAAGACATATAATAAAACAAAAATGTGATTTTCATGTTTCGGAAAAAAAGACTTCTCACGGAAATGTATACTACTTTGATAATTTAACATTTAATAAAATTAAATGAAATGGGGTTTAACGTCCTACTTTTTCTGCATCGAATGGGTTAATAAAGACGGGCATACACCATACTGTGTATTATGAAGGAAATTTACGTGCACGTAAATGTGTACACGGGACAGCAGGTTTTCGCCCTATCCGAACACAAAAAGTATATTATTTTGTATCAGGGGCGGATCCAGGAATTTTTGCAGGAGGGGGTTTGCCAGGTTCCTGTTAAGGAAATCTGCCATCATCGTCTCTATAGATTACATAGGCATACATACAAATTGACCTTTTGAAAGAGAAAAATCATTTTTATAATAAAGTAGGATCACATTGTGATTTAATTTCATTGATCTCGATCCGCCTTTGTGTATGTTCCCGATAGTGATCCGGTTAGACCCGTAATATTGTTGTTCCTAGAGAGGGACGTCCTCGGCTTAGAGGACGGGATAGACACAACATGTAGATAGGTCAGAGGTATCCTAGAAACCTGTTGAATTGGTATGAAACCTTGAAAGAATGGAAGTTTTCGAACATCATATACTGCATTGTTAGTGAGAAGGCCCAAATAACAATGATATTTTTGTTCATATAGTCGACTTAGTTACACAAGGAGTTCCACATCCATCAAGTTCCAATACTGTATGGTAGTGAATGGAGAGAGAAATGGGGTTTAACGTCCACAAACTAGGTCATTTCGGCTTGCGCGTAGGGGTCTTTAGCAGTGGGAGGAAACCGGGGTGCCCGGAGGAAACCCACGAGGTTGAAAAGGCGACCCTATCTCTATACCACATACGCTCACACCAGGGATCGAAAGCACAGCAGCAAGACAGAGGTGATCAGGTCGAAGCGCGGCACTCTAGACCACTAGGCCATCCCACCCCCCTGGTAAAGTGAATGGAATCGACACCACCATCATGGTCGACATTAAGCTAAACTAAATGATGTTTTTTTCAAAGGCATTATCTGTATTAATCAAAGGTAAGGGCCATATCTATGTCTGGCATCTATCTAATGTTCCCATATTTCTCATCTAATGAACACGTATCATTGGAGATAAAAACTTATCATTTCAGTAACAAGTGAAAGTTAATCTACAGCCCTAATGACATTTAAGAGTACATGTGGATTGTCTGCGCTTATTTCCACCAGGGGGGTGGGATAGCTGAGTGGTCTAAGGTGCCTGCCGCGCTTCGACCTCTAGCTGGCCGTCACCTCTGGCTTGCGGCTGTGGTTTCGATCCCTGGAGTGAGCATATGTGGCATGGAGATAGGGACACTCTGGTTACCTCCAACTGTTAAAGACCCCTACGCGCAAGCGAATTATTGAAATATAATTAAACCATATGTTAGTCCCGAAATGACCTAGTTTGTGTCGAGTGGGCGGTAAAACCCCACTCCTCATCCTCTCTCAAAAATTAAATATACATTCATATTACATTGGTATGTGCTTTTAAATCAAATTGTGTCTATATTTAAATTGGGCAAGGGGTGGATGGCCGAATGGTTGCCGCGTGCGCGTAATATCACAAGGTCTGCAATGTGACGTGGTTTCGATTCCCCTGTTGTACCTGACAAGGCGTAGGGTCACCAACCTCGTGGGTTTTCTCCTGGTCTTCCGGTTTCCTCCCACTGCTAAAGACCCCAGGCGCAAGCTAATTGTTGAAATAAAATAGAACTATATGTTAGTCCCGAAATGAACTAGTTTGAGTGGAAGCTAAACCTCATTTCTATTCTTCCTCAGAAAATAGAGCCATACGCACTTTAAGTCTTCAAGCAAATTATAAGAATTCCAGATGTATATCTTATGTTTAAATCTGGCTATAGCTATAAAAACAGATTTGTTGTATCAAATGTGATTGTGGATTTCATTCGGTCGGATGTTAATTGTCGATATTTTTTTTTATCATGTAGGTAAATATATTTTATTATTTAAAGTTTTTCTAGATGATATGTAAAGATGGAATCAATGTGGAGACCAGGGTACTTCTCTCATGTATTTAATACAAATATCACAGTTCTCTGATTTCAAATATATGCATAATACAGTTTTTGTTTTTGGACCAAGACCGGGTCGCTAACCGCTATTCACCTTCTTCTTGTTCTTGGGGTAAGGGATTACTATGGCTAAGAGAGAGAGAGAGAGATAGAGCGAGAGAGAGAGGGGGTTTAACGTCCACTCGAATTGGTCATTTCGGGACTAACATATTTTTTAATTTTATTTCAATAATTCACTTGCACGTAGGGGTCTTTAGCAGTGGGAGGAAACTGGAGTGCCCGGAGAAAACCCACGAGGTTGGACAGGCACAGCAGCTAAGAGGGTAAGGCGCTGGCGCGGTAGTCTGGAGGTTGGGTGTTCGATCCATACATTGGTCTAGAAAGTTTATTCCGATTTTCCGTCGTGGTTTCCCCTTGTAAGTGATGCAGGACGGCAGGCTAGTCGGGACGAAAAACCGAGGTTCCGCGTACACATTGGCGTACATGTAAAATATCACTCGACAGTTGAAATTCGATGTAAGAGTTGGCTTTTCAATTTCGCTGTCCAGGCAAATTACCCTCATAGACACTGTATGGTGGATGCCCATCTTCATTAGCCCAGTTCGGATCAGAACAGTAGGACGTTAAACCCTATTTCATTTGATTTTGATCTTGTGGTAACGCCTTTCGAAAAATCCTAAGGCTCTGTTCATTCAAGTCCGAGAGACATGACAACTGGCATGCTTCTTCTTTGAACAATTCTGCATCGCTTTGTTAAATAACATTTTTGAATTTCATGGAACTACGAGGTCAGTTCCAGGTCCATACGATGATCTTAATGGTTCCTATATATAATTGACAGATTCATCCAGGCAGGTTCATCCAGATTCATCCAGTCTCATACGGGCTTTAAAATGTCGTATTTGAAATGGTGGCCACTATTACTCTCAGCGGTTTTCATTTGTTGTGAATCTTATACAAACTATACTCTGAAAATAGGTAGGTCTAATTCATTAATGTCATAGATATGAAAACACCAACAACTCGTTTAAAAAGTGTTGCTGGTTGGTTCTTGAGTATCGTAGAAATTTTGCTCGGACAGCAGCACTACGTCCTACTCTTATTCTAATTCCAGCCCTCAAGATTCCTTTTAAGATCCTTTTAAATGTATTTACGGGATCTCGGTGTTTTGTTCAATCCGAATGATTATCCCGTGCCAGGTCCTGTGTCCTGCACAAGTCACATGGGGGAATCCAGTCTGAAAATACCAAATGAACTATCGTGGCCAAAACCAGGATCAAACACGGGGCCACCGTGGCTTCTTAGACATTCAATAATTCGCTTACGTGTAGGGGTGTTTAGCAGTGGGAGGAAACCGGAGGACCAGGGGAAAACCCACAAGGTTCGACAGGCGACCTTACCCCTTGGCACGTACAATCGAGGATTCGAAGAGAAAGGTGGAGAGCAATATGTGTGGTTTAATCACCACGAGCCAGACATGAAGTACTACATTATAGTCCAAGTGCTGTTCCAATATATTACGCAATTTCTAATTAATATACAGTTTAATCCATGTTGTCTCTTAGATACCCATCCTAATAAAATATGGATGTAGTTTCCCATTCTTTAATAATTAACTTTGGAGAACTAATAGGGTTTGTTCTGTTATTGAAGTGGAACATTTTAATTTACAATCTAATCTGGTTAAAACACAAACTTTTATCGTTTCTTTCCCACTTTGATTTCAATTGTCAGTGATGTAGAACGGATAGCCTGACCAGGACAGCTGTCTAGTCATGCGGATAGGACGAAAAAAACGAGAACCCGTGTATACATAGGCGTGTACGTAAAAGATCCCATGACAGCTTGAATTCGATATGAGAGTAGGCGATAGTGCCAATGCCCGGTCAAAATTTCCCTCATCGCCCAACTGTATGGTGTATGCCTGTCTTCGTTAGCCCAGTCGGGGCTAAACCATATTTCGTGTTGATTTTTATAGTTCGAAATTTTGTTTTACTAGATTAGACTCCCGAAGAGTTGTTATGTAATCCGCGTTCTGGATGATGTGAGGGATTACCTAATGAAACGGTCTGTTACGGCTTCATAGGGTCAAAAGTCTCCCGTATAAACTCGATCGTCTACTACAGCCGACGAGATCTCCATATAGTAAAGACCATAGAAAATATTTAAAAAAACAAACGAAATATAGACCTGTAATTTAATCAGATTGTTTTAATTTACGGGATGTTTTGGGCAGGTGTCTGGGGTCGATGTTAAAGGAGCTAAGTCGCTAACATTTGGATCCTAGAAATTGACACAAGTGGGTCGCAACGCATATAATACTGTAATATGAATGTATATAAACTGATTTACACTCAACGGTTCCCGTTTTTACTCTAATTGCAAATCAGTTTATATTCCGCGAAATAAGCCAGCAGGGCCAATCGAATGCAAATTTCTAGCGTCTGGTTATTCCAGTCTACGTACGCCGTTTCATTTCGTGCAATGTGTGTAGCCTTGTTCCCCCGAGTTTCTTACTAGAACTGGGACTAAAACGCATTGTGGTACACGATTCGTGAACCAATGGTAAAATGTTTATTTTGTCTTAAATATTGGATATCAGAAGCCCATCTTTTTTCTGGCAATATCACAGCATCAATGTTGATTTAAATTGACAAATAATAATTCGTGTTTTCGAAGTTGAAGATTTTGGATGGTATTGAGTTAGAGACTTAGCTACTTTAAGTTAACGGCTGTTAAATGAGGAAGTAAAGTAGATTACAAATATAGTATTATAATAGATTGTCTTATTAGAAGTGGTAGTAGACATTCCAGAAATAATAATCACATCCTGCCTCTTGTATGATAGCTGTTACTATAATACTGTTACTGTTGTCGATAGTATTGTATCTAATTTCAGCGTTGCTGGATACTTTAAATGACGATACTCAATATCGCCACACCTATGAAATTACTGGACCAAATAAAGAAATTGTAGCAGTCATAGACTGGCAGGGCATAAGAACAAAGATTCCAGATTTCCGTAACGGTGGGTTTTAAAAAATAAAATCTTAGGGTTAAATATATGTACATGTTCTCTGATAGCGAAAGGGGGAACCGTAACATAGCAGTCTTAGATTGGTGAGGCATCGGTACAGAGGTTCCAGATTTCCGTAAGGGCGTGTTTTGATACATAAAATAGTAGAGTTAACTATATGTACAGGAATTTTGATATTTCCGTAGCAGTGGGTTTTTATAAATATATGTACGTGATGTCTGAAATTAAAATAATAGATTGGTAAGATTAAAGTGTAGCCTCAGACACATGGGAAATTCAAAAGTAGGTTGGCTTGGGACGACGAGCGGATTCATCGGTCATTTATTGACATAATCTGTTAACAAATGTATCACATAGTGTAATCGTAATATGCCTGATTGCACTTCATAGTCAAATCGATAAAAGGATTAAATATCATTCGATTGGGATCGCCAAAATCGAAGTATTTCATCAGGGATACATATTAGGACGGAGAGGCTGACAAAGACAGCTGTCGGATGGGGCTGAAAACCGGGGTTCCGTGTACACATTAATCTGTTGCGATCACCAAAATCAATGCATTATCGCTATGATGATTTGGACGGAGGGCTTGACAAGGACAGGTGTATAGTCGTTCGGATGACACGAAAAATCCCCTGTCGTGAACGATGAATATCCCTTGGCAGTTGGAGATCGATATAAGAGTATTCCGTATCGCCGCTTTTCGGGCAAAATTTTCCCCATAGTACACTGCATGTCCCCCCTTCCCCAAGTAGGAACAAAACAGAACGGCGTTACACCCCATTTCATCCCATTTCATGCTTTGGGAATATTCTGTGATACTGATTATTGACCAGCCTGCTAGTCAGCAAGTTTTGAACCTTCGCTGGTGTCCAATATTTCTTTACGTAGACGGAAACATCTCCATTATAGTAATGTAATTGCGTTGTCTGTCTTCATTAGCCCAGTTCGGAGCAGAACAGCAGGACGTTAAATTCTATTTCGTTTCATTTCGTTTCGCATTGTGAATTCACATCCATTTTTATCTTAGTATTTCGTTTTTTTTTCCCAGGCAATTTATTCTTTAACCAATCCTCCGATGTATGGTTATTTACAAATGGTTTGTGCGAAGAGTCGAACTTTCTGGGAACCGTCTTGCCAAGAGATTTCTCGTATAACTGCATTGGTGTACCACCACCGGGACAAAATCCACCCATAACTAAATCGTGTGATATACAGGGAAATATTGACCTGAACTCGATGGAGGACGTCTGTGTGTTTACCAGAGATGAGTTGAATAAAGTCAAAATAATGTCGTCCGTCATTAAAGATCTGGAGTGGAAGAATATAATTATTCTGTACGACGACAATAGAAGTAGGTAGAGTTGATAGGTTACCTTGGTTACTTGATGACAATAGAAGTAGGTAGAGATGATAGGTTACCTTGGTTACTTGATGACAAATAGGTAGAATTGATAGGTAACCTTGGTTTCCTGATGACAATAGAAGTAGGTAGAATTGGTAGGTTACGTAGAAATAGGTAAAACTGACTCTGTGTACGTTGTAACATAGGAGTAGGAAAGAGGTAATATCGGCCTATAGGCTGTTCCTCAATCCTTTCTGAAAATATTGTTTATGAAAAAAGAAAAGATGACATCATGGTCCCACGATGAGATTGTGATTGGTTCCTGTTCTATTCGGCGCAACCGAACATGGTTAGAATGTACACAGCAACATAAGAGGTTGTAATCTTGTTACCATATTCAAGAATTATTCCCCTTTGCTATTATAGATTTTTGTTAGCCCATTAGAGCCTTTAATAATGATCTGTTTGCATGACTAGATGTATATTTTGTTGCTTGGCAACCAATGTTATATTTTGTTGCTTGGCAACCAATGTTAAACCCCATTTCATTTCATGTCTATGTTAGATGTTGGTATTATAATGTTTAATATTTGACAGGGTTTATAGTCCAGGAATTAACGGCCATGTTAGATGTTGGTATTATAATGTATAATATTGATGACTTGAAGAATGGATCAGACAGTTATAAACATTTATTGTATACAATTTACAACATGACAGAATATGAAACCAGAAACATGTTACTGATGTGTTCTCAATCCTGTATTAAAACCATCTTACATCAGGTAAAACCATCTTATATCAGGTAAAACTATCTTATATCAGGTAAAACCACTTAAACCAAGTAAAACCATCTCACATCAAGTAAAACCACTTAAACCATGTAAAACCATCTTATATCAGGTACAACATTAAATAGTCCAGTAGCTGAAAGATAAAACATTAATCCTGTAGCAAAAAACATCTTATACCAAATCGTTCCTGAATAAACAAACGGAAAAAAATAATATCAATTGCTTGCCTTATTAAGAAACCCCGACCGTTCATTAAATTCAAGGTTTGGATTGATATAATTAGATGTTGATGTATTATCATTTCCTTACTCTGTTTAATATAAATGTTATTTATATCATTTCCTTTCTCTGTTTGTTATATACCAGGTGGAACTATTTGATAAAGATAATAAAGGAGCGACGGGTTTCGCGCCTTTTTCAAAATGGTTGGTTTTTGATGAAGATGGTGAGACAACACTACAAGATGGCTGCCAGTTGAAGATAGATAATCTAGCTGTTGTTAATTTACCTTTTACTGGACAGATGTTTGCTATTAATGTAAGTCTGTTTACTGGACAGATATTCGCCATTAATGTAAGTCTGTTTACTGGACAGATATTCGCCATTAATGTAAGTCTGTTTTTTGGGCAGATATTCGCCATTAACGTAAGTCTGTTTTCAGGACAGATGTTCGCCATTAATGTAAGTCTGTTTACTGGACAGATGCCCCCCATTAATGTAAGTCTGTGTTTATTGATATTACAACCACACCTAATAGTCCACGTCATAATTTATAGCTGATCAGTCTCCCGTTTTAATAAGAATGGTGTCAAATTTGAATGCAGAGGGGGGGGGGGGCTGAATGGTTAACGGTTAGCATTGTATCATAAGGTCTACCATTGAGTCAGTGACGTGTTTTCGATTCGTCGGTTGTACGTGACAAGGAGCAGGGTCACCTGTCCAAGCTCGTAGGTTTTTACTGGGTTCTTCGGTTTCCTCCAACAGCTAAAGACCCCCAACGGGCAAGCGAATTATTGAAATATAATTGAACCAGTCCCGAAATAACCTAGTTTATGTAAATCCCATTTCTCCCTCTCTCATAAACAAGATCGTTGAATTGAACAGATTCATGTGTTGATTCAATTTGGTCTGGGTGGTTTGTCAACAGTAAAGGAACAACTTGTTGATAGCTGGTTGTTCGCGTTCCTTTCAGAAATTTGTGAAGATGGTCTGAACTCAGAAATATGCGGTGCAGTTATAGAGACTATAATCTCAATACCAAATAAGTTAATCTGTCATGTATCATTATTCTTAATGGCCGTATGCTTTATAAGCCAGAATTAACTGACAGTAAGTCAGACTTGAATAGAGCTCCTTCCGATCTATGTCTATTCCAACTATGCTGATGGTCTGTTATCTGTGGTGTTACAAAACTCGTATTAATATCATGGTGACCGGCGACTATAATATATAATTATTTACTTTATATCATTCATTTTCCACCGTTCAGCAATTCGTGAAGATTATCCAAACTCGTGTAAATACAATGATGCTAGATGGTGATATGACGGAACTAATACCTAAGACACTGAAACACGTAAGTTACCAGCTTTCATTAAGGGGGGGGGGGGGGGTGGCTAGCGCGTGCGTGCTGTATTATAAGGCCTGTCATTGAGTTAGCTAGCCTAGTTTCGATACCTCGGTTCTATGTAACAAGAAGTAGGGTCACCTGTCCAACATTGTGGGTTTTCTCCGGGTCCTCCGGCTTCCTCTCCAATGCTAAAGAACCTACGCGCAAGCGAATTATTGAAATAAAATTGAGTCATATGTTAGTCCCGAATTGACGTAGTTTGCGTCGAGTGGACGTAAAGCTCCATTTCTCTCATTCACTCCACTTTCATTTCTGTAAAAAAAAACAAAAACAATCTGATTGAAATACAGATCCTATTTCGTTTCGTTTTTATAGTTCAAAATTTCGTTTTACTTGTCTTTACTACATTCGGATCTGAAAGTCTTGTTATTTAACTGGTGTTCTGCTTGAAATGAGGGGTCAGTCAATCAAATTGTCTGTCGAATCGAAGGTTTGACCTTTTTGCGCGGAATTGTGGGTAGACATTATCAGCGATAGTAATCAAAACAAAGCAACAGCAATTCTGATAGGTTAATCGAATGACTGAGGTTATAGAGTCAAATGTCGCGTGCTTGACATCTGAACTGACTGAACGTGACCTCTCGCTATAACTTGTTAGATCTACATGTAATGTAGGCCATCGAAATTATAAAAACCGGAACGAAATATAGATCTGAATTTTAATTAGATTGGTAAAAAACATAACGCTCTTAGTTCGTTTTGGTTTTTTTAATTGTATTTGGTAAAACGTGTTGGTTCGGTCTTTGTTTGTCAACCTAATACTTGTGTCTAAAACAACTATTGATTGACCTCAGAAGACTTTAGGAAAAGATATAATATTTCTATTCCGTAGAAGTGATGTCTTCAAATTGTAGTCTGACCTCCACTAGAATTCATAACGCAACATGTCTGTTAAATTCGATGAAGAATATGCGGATACTCCATAGGACAAAATTCTCCTATATATAATAGAATAAAGACCGCCTGTTAGTCCAACCTCTTCTCTTTATGGGATCTGACTGATATTGAGTTAATTTTCGACTAAAGTTTGAGAATAGTTTGTGAACAAAGGGCCTGGAGGACTGGACTATATAGGATCTGACAAGGTACACGGTTGGGTAATTGTTATAGGGGTCTGAACTGTATACGTTGCGAATGACAACATATCCCCCCCCCCCCTTATAGGATCTGACAAGTTACACTGTTGAATAATTGTTGGAGGGGACTGAACTATATACGTTGCGAATGACGACATATCTCCTCCCTTATAGGTTCTGACAAGGGCGAGAATTGGAGGTCTACATATGACAACTTATATCTTGTATTACAGGATCTGACAAGGTTGAGTGATTGTTGGAGGGCTGAAATATATACGTTATTATATAAAAGAGAAGGAAGAGTATTAAGTCGAGTAGGACATGTTAATTATACACACCATGTTAATCTATACCCTGATGTTATTATATTTCCTAATACAAAGTTTGGATTTAATCAGAAAGTGTTTAAGGCGACTACAAACCAGGTAAGTATCAATACAGCATTATAGATATAGTACATACCGATAGTCCATTGGCCAATGGGGGGGGGGGGGGTGGCCTAGTAGTCTAGACTGCCGCGCTTCGACCTCTAGCTGGCCGGTCACCTCTGGCTTGCGGCTGTGGTTTCGATCCCTGGTGTGAGCGTATGTGGCATGGAGATAGGGGCGCCTTCTCAACCTCGTGGGTTTCCTCCGGGCACTTCGGTTTCCTCCGACAGCTAAAGACCCCTACGCGCAAGCGAATTATTGAAATAAAATGAAACCATATGTTAGTCCCAAAATGACCTGGTTTGTGTCGAGTGGACGTTTAACCCCATTTCTCTCTCTCCCTCTCCATTGGCCAAAGACACTATTTTACCGGGATTTCGACTAATAGTTTGGATGGAGCTAGTAAGCTTACTCTTCCGGACACCTGTTACCACTATTTAGCCTGTAACGTTTTTGAGGACTTCGAATTGTGTCTAATGGTTTGGATTGTTCCTACTTGGTTTTATTTTATTTATTACCAATTACAGTGACAACTATTATAGATATAATATTATAGATATATTATATGTTACAATGACAACTATTATAGATATATTATTAATTACAGTGGTAGCTATTATAGATATATTATTATAGATATATTATATATTACAGTGGCAGATGTTTTCACGACGATTACCATCTATCAATGGAAGTTTACAGTACAATGGATATGCCTATGATATTTTACATGTTCTTCAAGCAGCTTTAAATTTTAGGTAAATAAATATTTTTTTATATTTTATTTTAGGCAAATAAACAATAGTTTACAATTTTATAATTTTAGATAAATAAATTGATATTTGACATTTTAATTCATAATTTGAGGACTAAATTACTTAATGTGTCTCTATCATTTTCGTATTTGTCATTATGCTTAAATACAATGTTGAATCCAGTTTGTCTTTGATATCTGGGAATTCAAACTATGATATGGCCGACACCTTCATTCACACCGATTCCTGTAACTCATTTCCCTTGTATCCAATATAACCTTTTGATTACTTAAAAGTAACCATCTCTTTCTGTCTAGCTAATACCAGTGTCTAATTTCGAATATATTTTTAAACAATGTATTCATACTTGTACAAAACTTATATCGAATATAACATTATATACTGAGCTCCATAGAAAAGTATCACTTAGTATTGCGTATAACAAAATGATCCTGTAAACATATCTTATTTATTTAGAGTCTTATTGTGAACAATATTCAAATGGGAACACACCAATAACAACACATGTGTACACTTATGAATGTTTAATCTATAATCAACGGTACAAAGTCAGAGGGGTCAAAACCAAAAGTACGACAAAGATGTCCTCCACTGGCTCTTACACACGCTGTTTATATTTTTATTGTTTTCTATAACCAGTGTCGTCCTCTGTGAACCAGAAGACGGAGAATGGGGAAGAATTAATAATGGTAGTTGGACTGGTGTAGTTGGTCAACTTGTTAGGCGGGTAATATATCTACTTATTCTCTCTAGAACACTCGGTAACACTCCCCACCGTTGACTTTGTTCAAAATGTCGCTTGACCTGCTTTTATTACACTAGGATCTGGAAGCGTTGTTACATAACCCATGTTCTTGATGAAGTGAGGGATTAGCCACTGAAACGGTCTCTTTACGGCAAGTTTTTGGCGTGTGGCGCATGAAACTGTGAGTAATCCACTAGAAACATCGATGACTGATATCATAGGATCAAAAGCCTCTCGTATACCCCTGACGCGACCTCCCGCTGCAGCCGGTTCATGTAATCTAGGTCATCGAAAGTATAAAAAAACGAAACGAAATATAGATTTGTATTCTAATCGGATTATTAAAGATACTGATTTCAGGGATTATGGAATGACTAAAACGATTAACAGTCCACAAATAGGTCGTTTGCAATGAGTATTTACCTCGATTTCATGAACATATTCTCAGCCAACTCTCTCTGTCTGTCTCTCTGTCTCTCATAGCGCCGCTGCACTGGCAAATTACCCTCATAACACACTGTATGATGCCCATCTTCTATTAGCCCAGGTTAGGTGCAGAAGAGTAGGACGTTAAACCCCATTTTATTTCATTACTCCCCCCACACACACACACACCCACACACTCTCTCACTACAGTTTGTACTATTTTGGCAATTTGAGTTATGATTGCAGGAAGTAGAGTTATTGGTCGGTCCTCTATCAATTTCAATGGAACGCCACCAAGTGATAGACTTCATCACGCCATTTTACTACACATACAATGCTGTTGTGTTCCGACTACCAGACCCGAATCGCAATAAATGGTTAAAATTGGTGGAACCGTTTAAAATTGAGGTTCATATTTGTCTAGCTGCAACATTCTGTGTTATATCTGTATTACTGTATACCATAGAACAGTTTAATCCCTTCTATTTACGATCAAAGAAAGTCCGACCAACTCTACAGGCAACTATGCTCTACTTATTTGGTGCCATGCTGGCTCAAGGTACGTTACTATTTGAGATTTTAGATATGGAATATTGATTATAAAGTTTTTGCGAGAAAATGTTAATTATAAATAAAATGTTTTGCAAAGAAACTAATTGCAACCACTTACTATAGTGTTGGGTGGTCGAATAGTTAATGCGTGCCATGGAGTCCAACCTCGTGTCCCCCCCCCCCCCCTCACCACGCAAACACACACACAAACTGCTAAAGATCCATATGCGCACGCGAATTATTGAAATAATAGTTTGTGTCGAGTGGACGGTCATATTGTCATATTAACATGGTATGGATTGTGTGTGAGAGGGAGAGAGAGAGGGGTGAGAGGGAGAGAGAGGTAGAGAGAGAGAGAGAGGTGAGAGAGAGAGTGGGGTTTAAAATCCGCTCAAAACAAACTTTGTCATTTCGGGACTAACATATGGTTCAATTTTTTTTCTATAATTCGCTTGCGCGTAGGGGTCTTAGCAGTGGCAAGAAACCGAAGAACCTGGAGAAAACCCACGAGGTTAGACAAGCGAAACATAGACGGACTAAGAATATTAATTTTAATATTGTTGTGTCATTTAGTCTGTTTGGCGTTATTAGGTGGACCAAGTTTGTCAGCATCTGTGTCTGGAAGATCATTAATAGCCTGTTGGTGGATATTTTGCTTGATATCCGTAGCTACATACAGCGGTAACCTGATCGCATCCCTTACTGTAAATGAAAAGGACCTACCGTTTGACACCCTGAAGCAATTGGTGTCTCAAGATGAATATAAATGGGGAACCATAGATGGCTCAGTTTATATCACACTATTGTCAGTAAGTTACACGGTGTTTATATTGTCAGTAAGTTACACGGTGTTTATATCACACTATTGTCAGTAAGTTACACGGTGTTTATATCACACTATTTTCAGTTAGTCACACGGTGTTTATATCACACTATTGTCAGTAAGTTACACGGTGTTTATATTACACTATTGTCAGTAAGTTACACGGTGTTTATATTACACTATTGTCAGTAGTTACACGGAGTTTATATTGTCAGTAATTTAATCGGAGTTTATAGTGTCAGTAAGTTTATAGTGTCGGTAAGTTTATACAGTAAGTTTATATTGTCAGTAAGTTTATATTCCAAGTATGTTACACAGATTTATATTTTCAGCACGTTATATGGAGTTTATATTGTCAGTAAGTTACACATTGTTTATATAAGCAGTAAGATACACGGGTTTTATATTGTCAGTAAGTTACACGGTGTTTATATTGTCAGTACGTTTACACGGTGTTTGTTTTACACCTCTGTCATATTGTCAGTGCCGGTATTAATATTAGATATCATTAATTAAAGTGTCCAATACCCATATGCAGTGCCCTTCCCAGACATATTTGTTTAGCCTTGATCGTCTAGCGTGACTACTGTTCTTTGCCTCCCCTTTAGGACTTCAACGTTGTGTTTTCTCACGATACCCAAATAAAATATGTAACAGGAACAACAATAGACTTGATATATGTTTTATGACAAAGCAATTAAACTGCTATATCTATGTTTATTTTAGAATTCAAATGTATCTGACTTCAAGGGAATATGGCAAGGAATACTTGAGTTCAATAAAACAGATCCGCAGACTTTGAATCCAGATTCGGAGGTACACAAACATAAAGTGATGACGGAAGATTATGGTTTTATCGCTGACGAACCTACTGGACACATGTGGATGATGGAATCTTGTCAATTTACAATGTTAAAAGAAAAGTTTGTTCCTTCGGGCTACGCATATGCTGTTCAGAAAGGTTCACCGTATACAAAATATTTTTCTCAAGAGTACGTATAACAATGTTTGATATCACTTATGTGTACAGAAGACCATTAGGGTCAATCAAATGAAAAACAAATTATTCTGAGTAGATAGTTATATCAAATGGTTATCTTGTAATTATCAGATAGGCTATCTTGTAATAACAAGATACTAAGAATATTTTTTTTATTTAATTTGATTGATTCTAATGGTCTTCCGTATATGTTTGGGTATTTTATAGCTGTTTAGAAGGATAAATTAGTTCATAAACTTACAATTAGTATGAAAAATACCCTGCAACCGAGTACCCTTTAAGACGTTTGTTATAAACATCTCTTTTCAGAACCATGAAAATAATGGAAAGTGGACTGGCATTGATTTTACAGCGTAATTGGTGGCCTGATCCCGGGACGTGTCAGGAGAAATCGACTTCATCTAAAGTTATAGAATTATTGGACATACAGAGTGCTTTCTATGTTGTATTGATTGGCGTTGTCGTGGCAACCGTTACTATGCTCATAGAGAGCTGTTTTGTTAAAAATGGTCCCATTATTAAGTGTCGGTTGCCATGTTTTGGAAGAATTTCCCCGGACAATAAAATTGTATGTTAACCATTATTACTACTAACGACAGAACATGTTAAAACGTTCAACGTGCTAGTCTCAAATGTGTTGGATTCTTTCTAAAATTGTTACTAATGGCCCCAATATTGGATGCCTAAGTTTAGAAGAATAGTCACACAAAAATTAAATTGAATTTATAAAGTCCAAAAATAAATGCACTAATCTTAAAAATGTTGTGTTGAAACTCTTTATTCAATATTTTGATGTTAATGGGGTATCCCTCCGTATGTTCACCATAACCAAATGGTGGGATACACCACCAGATGCCTCCAACTCTATCAGTACAAAATCGAACTCCTAAAGGTGGCTAGGTCAGCTCTGAAGCCAATCATTTAAAACCCTTGTATTCCTTGTACTACGAATGGACAATTTCCGACATCTGCTTGGTGAGTTACCTTTGCCAAACGTCCCGAAAAATGTCAACACCCATAAAAATTAGATCGCATCTGTGACGAACCCAATCAAACCCTTTGCAAAATATTTACCATCGTCTCGGGTATGACAATGCTAGATTATATGGTGGGATAGATTCCCCACCTGGCGCCTCACCCTTTCCAAATAACTCATAAGCGAGATTATTTTAAATGAAACCAATTACAAAATATTCATGAATAATAAATGTCAGACAATTCCATCGCGGTTGAGCACCACGAGACGACCCCCTCCCCGACCCCTTAACTCAGAAGCCAATGCAAACTGTTGAGCATCACCGAAAAATATTTCATAAAAAGTTTTATAAAACCAAATCATAGATGATTTTAGGTGAACCCAGAATATAATTGTTTCATTTAGCTTAATTAATTACGTAATATTTGTCCAGTCAAATAACTGACAGAGCTGACAATGTCTCTATTATAAGAGTGATGTAGGGCCTTTAGATTTTAGACATCATGAAGCTTCCTTAGTGTTGGACAGCCGCTAATTTTGGGAGAGACCATCGAGGTTTAAGATACACCAACTGGGATGAGTAGACCTCATTGATTTGTAGGAGATCCACATGAGGTAGCCGTAAATATACCCACCTGCGAGTTAGTGATAAGAGAGAAATACAAGTTATTTTTAAGTATTGTATTGTAGTATTGTAAACTATGCATAGTAACCATATGTATCCAGCTTGATATAAAATACACAACGTGAAAATGAAAAATGCGATAGTAACAAGAAAATACACAACGTGAAAAGGAATCCTAAAAGGAGAGTTACAAATAATAGACGATAACAAGGCTATTAAAGTATGTCACAGAAAAGAGTATGCGTCACACGTTGTTTCAATCAGTGTGTGTATGTGTTAACCACAACTTTTTTAGGCGTCTGCTGTAATATCATAGACAATAAAAGTATAATAATAATAATAATGAATTTATATGGTGCCTCTTATCTAGAACTGTTCTACTCCATGGCGCGGAGCTGCGATGGCACGTGTATTATTCACAATTCAATAAATAAGTCTTCGAGCATGATTTAAAAGACTCCGATGTTCTGGCTTCCTTTGATGTTGCTTACGGTTTATTCCATTATATGGGTGCTGCAAATGGAATAGCCTTGTCACCACAACACACTTTCAAAGTCTTTGAAACGGCAAGATCGTGTTGACCGAGTTGTTCTTCTGATTTTGTATAAGATCCCTCAGGTAGTTAAGAGTTAAACCATGGATGCACTTGTAAGCGAGAAGGATTATTTCATATTGAATATGCCTGTTTATGGGCAGCCAGTGAAGGGATTTGAGCACAGGTGTAATGTGGTCATGGAGTTTTATTCTTATGATTAGGTGCAACCGTGTTTGGTTTCCTTTGTAATCAAAAGGAGCAGAAGCTGGAAGTCCACAACGAATTACACCCGTCCAATCTCGGGTGATTAAAGAGTTCACTAACAGTTAATTAGACAAATCTGTATCTAAGTATTTCCGTATACGACCAATGTTGAACACAAAAATTTCTGGCAGATTGAACGGGGTTAATGTCATCACTTCCAACGTGAATGGAGTGTCTATCTAAAATATTGGAACACGTGATTTCGAGTCAATAATCACATACTCTGTTTTCTAGAGTTCGGTTGAATACATTTTCAATCACCCATACTTTAATGGTCTCAATGCAAAGTTGCCATTGTTAGTATGGAATATCACATGCTGGTCCTATTATAACTGTATAAAATGTGATAGTCTAAACGATGATTGTAGATGTTTCCGATAAGGGGAGGCGGGAAGGTAGAATTCTTGGGAACACCAAATTTTACTTCGGCTGGATATTATTTAGCAGTGTCTGCATATAAAATATGATTACGATCAGATTAGTATGACTGAATAAGTTTTATAGCATACACGGTAACAAACATATCAGTAGCCAGCACAACGCAGGTGCCTTTCCCTATTTACTACATCTGCAAAATGAGTTCCTTAATGTAATTTCGTCACCATTCTTTTGAAAGAGACTTTCGATGACCATAGCTAAACTAGCAGCCGTTATTCCAATTACAATTACATAGAAAGCACTTTGAATGTCCACTAATTCTATTGTTTTAGCCTGTGTCGAGGATTCGGCACACGCTCCGGGAGTTGGCCACCATTTTCTTTGTAATATATCGACAACCCCACTCTCCATTAATTTCATAATTCTGAAACAACAGAAAAATTAATAAATTAATTATGTGCTATTTGCCCGATTCCAACTTTTCCACAGTGGACTGACCGCTGCTTTTCATTACAGACAATATAAAAGATAGCTATGCCCTTGCTTCTGTTTTTGTATGAGATTGCCCAGTAAAAAAAAATCTCGGGATACACAAATATCAACGTAACCAGCCGCTTAACTATGCTGTCCACCCTCCACTTTGATTCGAAACAAAAACGCAACAAAAATTGACATACGAAAGGGACGAAGGAGGACCGAGAGAATTTCTAAATTTTGATGAACTCTAAATCAAGATGGTGGGTGAAAGTAAATGGTGGTTAACCTCCATTGGGATGTAACTTAACACATTTGAGTCTCTATCATAATTAGACATGGCACGGTTTGGGGGCGTTTGGAAAATGGACCATGCCCCCAAACCTTGCCATAGATGCTCATCATAACCGCATTATTTTGTTGACGAGACTCGATTATGTTTCAATATCTTATGTGTATATATATCTTTTTACTTACTCGTCGTTAAATATCTGGAGATATGGTGAGTTATTCTGCAGAGCGAAGGCATATCCCATTGGATAAAACAACTCCTTTAATGTAGTCAGCTCACACGACTCAATTGACCAGGATTGTGCTGTGGCCAGGTCGCCTATAAATCCATAATTCTCTGTTGCAACTTTATGGCGATGTAGTCCTTGGTTGCCGTGTATAACGTTAGGGTCCGTTTCGTTAAACCTAACTATTCCCTGCCATAATCTTTTATAATCGGACAAGTTAGAGTCCTACAAGACGAAAAAGGGGAATTTATACAACTTTGGTCGCTAGACAAAACAAAAAATACGCTGTCCATTATCAGACAAGTTAAACTCTTTAAAATAGAATTAAAGGGGTTGGGTGGTTAGCGCGATCGCGTTGTATCAGGTCTGTCATTGAGTCAACGGGCGTGATTTCCATTCCCCAGGTTTACGTGGCAAGGCAAGGGGTAGGGTCGCCTGTCTAACCTCGTGAGGTTGCTCCGGTTTCCTCCCACTGCTAAAGACTCTTTCACACAAAACCTGCATCATTACACAATCAAGCCTAGGGCTTCCATACGTTGAAGACTAAGGGATTCTGGGGCCGTTGTAAATATTTGAGGAAGGTCCATTGCCCATGTGTAACAAGGTGTTTGGTTTGTTATGTGGTTGATTATTCAGTATCTTTGGTCAAGTCAAGTAAGTAGTGTGCCCGTTTCCGCAGTAAATCTTGCTCTTGCATTATTATAAACAAACATGAATCGACGACGAATTAGGATTATTTAAAAACGAAAAAAATAGAAATTGCCCATGAAGAGAGAAATTTTACAATTAAAAAATATATGAGTATTAGATATTGAACTGTCAATGCAATCAAATGGATTATCTGAAATGGCATGCTTAAATTAATTTCATGGTCGTCGACATCTTGTTTTAGAACTAGTTATCTTCCGTAGACTTTGTTAATGGTAATGTAAAAGACTAGATAATCAGGCCAATGGCGTATTATTCTCAGTAGAATAATATAGACTAGAGCAGGTCCCATTCCATGCACTTGGTTCAATAGATTTTTGTATGGCTTAAAATGTCAGTGTTGTTGTCTATTCGGTATATATAATTATAATATAACTCACCTTAATCATTGAAAACCAAACGGCATCTTGAAGTGTTCCCCACTTGTATTCGTCTTGTGAACCAAGTTCTTTCAGGGTCTCAAATGGTAGATCTTCCTTAGCAACGGTCAGAGATGCAATGAGGTTCCCGCTGTAACTAGCCACAGATATCAAACAAAATATCCACCAACAAGCAACTAGACATCGACCGGAAGAAGAATACGACAATCTTGGTCCACCTTACATAAACAAAAGAACACAATATTAAAGTATGATTATTCTTATATGACTGCTAGAATATCTTAATCGTGGTCCACCTCATATATATATACAAGACAACGCAATATTACTTATGTTCAACTTCATTAATAGAATGGGGGTCACGATGGCTAAGTAGATAAGGCGCTGGTTCGCTAGCCTGGTGTTCGGGTGTTCGAACCCTGCATTGGCCGAGAAAGTTCATCTCGATTTTCCGGCGTGATTTCGCCTTGTCAGTGATAAAGAAGGAGGGTCTGATAAGGACAGCTGCCTAGTCGTTCAGATGGGACGAAAAACCGAGGTCCCGTGTACACATTGGAGTGCACGTAAAAGATCCGTTGACAGTTGGAATTCGATATAAGAGTAGGCCGTAGCGCCGTTGCCCGGGCAAAATTTCCCTCATAGCACAGTGTATGGCGTATGCCCGTCTTCCATTAGCCCAGGTTAGGAGCAAAAGAGTAGGACGTTAAACCTCATTTCATTAATAGAATTGAAATGAAACGTCCTACTGTTTTGCTCCGACTCGGCTGATGAAGACGGGCATACGCTATACAGTATGCTATGAGAGAAATTTTGCCCGGGCCAATTCTTATAGCACATTCCAGCTGCCAAGGGATCTTTTACCAATGCTATTATAGAGCCACCTTGGCCGAAATATCGAAGTACTAAATATAGAATTTTGATTGAATATTGTAAATTAATCAATTTTAATTTTTTTAGCTTAAAATAAAGTTAATAACTAACCCTGGGATAAAAGTGCACCAAATAAATACAGCATTGTCTGTTGGACTGTGGGTGGTCTTTTCCTCTTGGAGTTCTTGTAGAAGGGGTTCACACTTTCCATCGTAAACAACAACATGATGACGAAGCAGAAGGCAGCAGCCAGGCAGATGTAAACCTGCCACGTGAAGGGTTCAACAAGTTTGCGCCATTTGTTTCTGTTAGGGTCTGGTAACCGGAAGACCACGGCAGAATACGCCAGATAGTACGAAACAGTGAAGTCTATAGCTTGTTCTCGTGGTTCCGTTACTGTGATCGAACCAACAAATATTTCAGCCTCCTGAAATGATGCAATTTACAAAGACAGCTGAGGAAACAAAGCGGCCATATCAAATACAAACGTAGGTTAAATACTGGTGTTTGAAGGTGGAAATAAGCCATAATTTAGACATCCACAAATAATTTTTGAGAAATAAAAATGCGCATGTGATATTGATTGACAGTTTACTGTTTTAGTCCGATCACAAATCGGAGAACAAAGTTGATGATGGTTTCTGAAGATATATATGTAGTTTGCTAGATCAGAAAACTACAGGCGACCGAAAGTAGGGTCAGTTGTGTCTTTCAAAGAGTCACGATGGCTCAGTGGGTAGGACTTTGGCTTACTAACCTAGAGGTCCTGTGTTCGATGCCTGCATTAGCCGAGATAGTTCATCGGGATTTTCCGGTGTGGTTCCTCCTCGTCAGAGACTCAGGACCGAGGGTCTGGCAATAGACAGCGTATAGTCGTTCAGATGGGACAAAAAAACTGATGTCCCGTGTACACATTGGAGTGAACATTAAACATCCCTTGGTAATTCGAACTCGGTATAACAGTAGGCCATAGCGCCACTGTCCGGGCACACTTTTCCTCATTGCATCTTTAATGGCGTATACGCGTCTCCATTAGTCCAAAACATTATGGGCGTGTCGAGTAGCGGTTGAACGCAATTTTCATTTTATTTACCCTTCTTTCAAGATCCCCAACAACACCGGTCCATGATCCTTTTATTAACCTGCCCCATTCTCCATCGTCTGGTTCTTTCAGGGTGTAACTAAAATAATATAAAATTGTTAAACACAGCACATTAAAATGGATACAAGCACACGTAAAATGAAATGAAATGGGGTTTAACGTCCTACTCTTTTGCACCAAGAACACGTAGCCCGACGATTCGAAATGTATTCTCTTATTGTTCAAAGGCGTTAAACACATTTTGAAATATACAAAATACATACAGAATACATAAAGTTTACAAAATGTATAGAAATGCATTAAAAATATAAAAATGCATAAAATATATAAAAATACATAAAAAATACTAAAAATACATTAAATACCGAAAATACATAAAATATAGAAAATACATAAATATATTTAAAAATATACAAAATACATAAATATATTTAAACATATATAAAATACATAAAATACATTTTAAAAATATATAAAATACATAAAATATATAAAATATACAAAATAAACAAAATTTCTCTCTCTCCCCTCTCTCTCTCTCTCTCTCCACGGGGAGCAAAATGGAAAACGAAAGTAGAACAAAATGTATGACATTACCTGAAATTTAACGATTTTTCCATCACCTTCATGATATCAAATGAATATCCCGTGTACTGCACTGTTCCATTTATAGATGGCAAACGTTTAGAGAATGGTTCCCACTACATTAAATATAAAACCAACATATAGATTTATCAGAATAAAAAAACCCAAACATATTAATTTATCATATTATATATATAGAATATGTATATATCAAATTTGGTCCTTCATATTTAAATTTCGACTTGTCGTGGAGGTTATTCGTTGGGTCGACATAAGTACGTGAACTTTACGCTGTCCAGACATTATTATTCACCCTAGCATTTTCAACTTGACCACAGAAAACCAAGTAACAATATAATTGCCGACGTAGTGTGTTGCCGTTAAATCTCATTTCTTTCCTCACGAACAAACACAATCTACTTACGTGATTTGTAGTCGCCTTAAAGACTCTCTGATTAAATCCAAACTTTGTATTAGGAAATATGATAACATCAGTGTATAGATTAACATGGTGTGTATAATTAACATGTCCTACTCGACTTAATACTCTTCCTTCTCTTTTATATAATAACGTATATATTTCAGCTCTCCAACAATCATTCAACCTTGTCAGATCCTGTAATACAAAATATAGGTTGTCAATAGTAACGTATATACTTAGCTCTGTAACAATCACTTAATTTCAAGATCCTACAAGAAAGAAGTACACATGAACGAAAGAACGAATGATGTCGAACATTAATTCCGCGCACATCCTATGTCGAGACACTATGGAAGAAATCCAGTATAAAAATTAAATTTCTTATGGATATTTATGTCGTGAAGACAAATCAAACGTCCTATGAAAACAACGGAGATACATTGAGTTGGTGTATTAACCAACTAAAACATCCAGATGTGACGTCAGTCCTAGGTGCATCAGTATATTACTCAATACCACGACATTCACCTTTAAACTAAATTTGCAGTATACTCGATTCCAAGTGGATGTGCATCTCTTGACACTTACATTTTTTAGACTTTCAAAAATAATTTCCATCATGTCTTCTCTGCCTTCATTCTGTATAGCCAGCTTGTTAGTATTTGCTTTAATATTGTTTACATACATCTGAAATGAATAGGCCACTTTTCTTTTAATTCAAGTTACTGATCGCGTTCAAACCGTGGATTTGATTTGTTTGGTTAGGGTGAAAACCCTAGGTCAAGTGTATCATTGGTGCCATGTTAAAGACCCTAAAACTACTGGAAGTCTGAATAAAAGTAGACCGTAGAACCAATGTCGTGGCAAAATGTCTTCATTTTCCTAGTTTATTGTGTCTCTCTGAAACAACTAGACATATATTTCTTTAATGTGGTCTTCGATGGCGTAGCCTGACAAATTGGAAATAGGCTTCAAACAATTAAAGTAGAAATAGGCTCTAAGAAACAAAAAGGACTATCATACAAACAAAATGGATCAGCTGGGTTTATCCATCTACATTTGCTCATTTTTGCCATTATATGTGAAATCTTACATTTTTGTTTATTTCAGTGAGAGTTTCGGGTAAATGAACGACAGCGATATTATCCATTCGTAGTTTACAACCATTCTCTATCACTGTTTTACCATCCAAATCAACCACCAACCATTTAGAAAAAATCTGTAGCGCCGTAGCCCCTCGGTTTCCATCGTCAAATTTATCAGCCTTAAATTAAAGACATGATTATTGGTTATTAAATTTACGTATTGAAATTTCAGCACCAGAAAATAAATTGAAATTTGTAATTCTTTTCTAGCGCATCATTGGTAAGTTATACATCGATGGGCTGGATCTGCCGCTTACATTAACTATCTGGCAGTTTTGCAACATCCTTTTCTTTAGCTGTAGACTCTGCCTTAGATCGTATCGTCTCTATAACAGTAAGCATCTCCTTGGATACTTAATGCATATGCCATAAGCTGCTCGTGTCGTTTCGTATGGGGCATATATCCATGATATGAACAGTGTCGATTAAAAACATTGTCACTGTAAGTTTCTATTATATAAGACGACACAAACTTTTTTTAAACAATATTTTATTCAGATTGTCTCACACATAATGGAGTCTAGTATCTTGCCATAAACGTACCTGGTATAACACGGTATTAATACAGGATTGGCGACACATCAATATAAAATTCCTGGACGAATATTCAGTGATGTTGTAGATTGTATAGAATAAATCTATATAACTCTGGTTTGTTGTCATCTCGATCATATCGTATAGTAAAACTGATACATCTTCAACTAGGGCAGTTAGATCACTTGTCATATGTTCTATAAAACATTTAAATGAAAGAAAGACATTTATAAGCCTATGAAACGTTATTGTATATGAACACTGTATGTAGTAACAGAAATTTATTTAAAAAATTCATATCACGTAGAAAGTTGACATTTGTGCAATGTGGAAGTAACAATTCATGAACTCTTGTGTAATCAAATCGCGATTCAACATCTCCATAAGGCGTTTCGTAAAACAGAATTGTTCTAAAGACGGATCTTTGAGGCAAACCACATATGGGTCACAAGGAACAGGCTCACTTTACTAACCACTTTAATTTCAAATGAAATGAAATGGGGTTTAACGTCCTACTGTTCTGATCCTATACTGGGCTAATGAAGACGGATATACGTCACAAAGTGTGCTGTGGGCGACATTTTCTACAGGCAGTGGCACCATGACCTACTTTTATATGGAATTCCAACTGCCAAGGAATTTTTCACGAGCACGCCATCCGAACGACTAGACAGAAGCCCTTGTCAGTCCCTCCGTCTTGCACCACTGACACGGGGAAACCACACCGGAATATCCCACGTTAGTTCAAATAGGACCTGGTTTGTAAGGGTGTTTTTATAATGCGTGTAACAATTCGTTTTAGAAATATATCCCCTATCTTAGCAGTATGATTTTAGATGTTATTATATACTTACGTGAATCCTGATCATAAAGTAAAATCACGTTTTTCCACTTTAATTCCTTTATAATAGATGCAACGATATTTACATTTCTCAGCGAGTTATATGGATACCGACAAAAACTGTCCCCAACCTTCAAACTGGTCCGTAAGTAACAGGATGACGCCAGCTCTGATTGGCTCGGTGCTGTTGTCAGTGGTACCACACAGCTATATGACACATTTTTGGGAACGACTTGCTCAAAGAAAAACGATTCCTCGCACAAACGAGACGTAAATACCCACACGTCATACTCTAGGTCCAACATAGGTTTTACTGCAATATAAAATACACACAGGATAACATCTCCTAAATTTATTTAAAGCAACGTTTCTGGTATGACTGTGTCCCTTGCCCGACTTTAATAAAGACGACATTATCACCTTTGATCATATTCTGTTGTGTATAGTCTGAAAGACTTTCAATGTGGAATATTAAGCCTTTAAATTGTTAGAGAGATATTTAGTCTATTAAAGGGACAATAACATTCTTGCTGGCTTGGTAGCTCCAGAAAATAAATAATACCCCTATTCTAAGTACTAGATGTTTAAGTGTCCTACCTGTTGTGTAAATTATCCATTACAACCTATTTTACTTGTCCAGAGGGTTCGAAAATATTTTAAAATCCAAGTCACATTTGAAAAGGTTTACGTTAGACTTTTCAAATCAATTGGTTGAATTTTTTCAATTTTTTAAGATAGGTGTGTTAATATGAAATTTATATCATCATTTAATTGGAATATTCTAAAATAATACGATTTGTTGACCAGAATGAAGATTGGGACATATTATTCAGTTACAACAAGAGTGTTATTGGGGCTTTAAAACAATAGATAGATAGAAATGAGGTATCATTCAGGCATCGACAGGCAATAAACACGAACGATTTCTTATCCTATCCGACCTGCTGTTTGATCATATTTTGTTGTGTATGGTCTGAAAGTCTTTTTTCGTAGAACATTTAGTACTCAAGGTTACGTTATTGTCTTACCTTCGGGAATATCTTCAACGTTTGTGCTGATTTCTGTCCAGTGTACCGCAGCAAAGTTTTGACCATCATCACCAGTAATATGATAATCCCATTTACTTTGATTATCCATGCTAGTCCGTATGTCGAACACCGCTTTAATAGAATTGAATACGTGTAGTGTAAAAATAAAAGGGAGATAGAGAGAGAGAGAGAGAGAGAGAGAGAGGGGGGGGGGGTAATGTACTTTAGTATTTTGGGAAGCGAGATGGGCAAACAGACAGACAGGCAAACAGCCAGCAAAGATATTTAAAAGTTACAGGGGAGGAAAGAAAATCTACAAGGCTAGCCTCGTAACACTATTGACCAGTGTCTCGATTAGGTCTATCAACATGTGGTCTGCCGTAAGGATCCGTCCTTATTTACTAACTTATTAATTATTCTGTGGGTTTTAACTTGGAAAAAATAATTTTACATTTAATTAGCTAATTCTATATAACAAAACTTTACCTTTGAGTGTAGGACTATTCAGATGTGTTAGGGTCTAGGGAAAAGCTCGAGGTCAACGGGCCATAATCCTAATCATGTAAAACCAGGTTCAATTCCATTGCACGGAAACACGAGGTCGACGGATCATGTTCTTAACCATGTTTACCAGATTCGAGTCCATTGCACAGACACATGAGGTCGGCGGACCATAAAGCTAATCATGTAACTCAGATCCAAGTCCATTGCATCGACACACGTTGCGCAGAAGTGCCAACTTTTTACGTACACACGGATGAACCATGATGTTCCTTATAACCAAAACGACATGGCCCAATTTTCAAGTTAACTTCACATTCGTCACCCATGACAAGTGAGGATCTAGCCTAGGCCTTGTAAATTAGAACCTGCGAGTCTCTATTGTTCGACGACTCAATCACTTCAAACATAGTGAAACAACTGATAAAACAAGCCTACCTATTGTTAGTGTTCGATTTCCACTGACCATTTTTGAACCATAATATACCAGAAGCGTCATCATCAGCAACAGATAACTCTTCATGTCCATGTTCGACTAGCATCTAAAAAGCAATTTTGACTGGAAAGCATGCAGCTATGGCGGATGTGGCGCCAGGCAGGGTGAGCTGGTGTACACGGTGAACAGTCCTTTTGCTGATTACCTGACGAGGGCAGCTGTCTAGTCGTTCGAATGGGGCGAAAACCGCGGTCCCGTGTACACATTGTCGAGCTTGTAAAATATCCCTTGGCAGTTGGAATTTGATATAAGAGTAGCCGTAGCGTCGCTGCCCGAGCAAAATTTCCATCACAGTATAGCGTATTCCCGTCTTCCATTTGCATAGGTTTTGTAGGCCGGTGTCTGTTGGAAAGACTAGAGGCAGACAGTCCATTACAACGGAATTAATCGGGGACCGCTGTTACAACACCTATTTTTTGGACATGCCAAGACGGGGCGGTACATTATTCTAGTGGTATTTTACAAATTAACATTGAGGCTGATGTCCCAAAATAGATGACACCCATTAATTACTTGCACATCTAACATATTTATAAAGCAACTAGCACTGAAATTGATCACCACTCTGTGTAACCTAAGCACAAAATCTCATTGCAGAGGCGTGCTGAGCATGTAGTCAGGAACTGGAAATGGTTAATGAGGCTAAAATCCGATGCGATTTACTAGCTGGGTATAGCGGAGGCAGCGGGGGTGGCTAATGCCTAGGTCCCACTGTGTATTTTTTGCCTCGGTTATATACTACCGATGGAAAGCGATTAGCCTGTTTGGCAGTTCTCCCGAGGCCTGGCGATTGTTCCAAGTGGCTCGAGATGCCCCCGGATTTTCCCATTGACGCAGTGGAACCCGTTCCTGGCGCTTCCTGGTGCTCATAAATTTTCATCGGTAATTAGACCCTAAGAGTTATAAGAGATCTTACGTCATACTTTGTGAGACTGATTGAGTCGACAGATCGATAATAGAGTGATTGACATAACATAAGACTAATTACTTAATTAAGATAACGGAAAATACTGTACCGACTGGGTTCATGAAGACGATATGAAGATAGAGGTAATAAGAACATATCTATCCCGGAGAATACCATTAAGACATCAACGACTGTACACATTAAAGAGACATTATGCAACAACTGAACCTTGCTTATTGCAGTCAGTCTTTATGACTTCAAAAGTTATATAACTACGTGGTTTCCTCTTGTCAGTGGTGCAGGACGGATGGGTTTTACGAAAAACCTAGGTCCCATGTATACATTGCCGTACACGTAAACTACCCTTTGGCAGTTGGGATTCGATATAAAGGTAGGCTGTAGCGCCGGTGTCCGGGCAAAATTTCAAACAGAGTACAGAACAGTAGGACGTTAAACACGGGGTGTCGTGTCAATTCATTCAGATGGGGCGAAACCACATGTACACATCGACATGGCGTATGTTCGTGTCTGTAGTCCAAATGGAATAGAAAAAAGAGGACGCAAAGTCCTTTTCTTCCATTTTTTGATTCAACGCCACAAATACCAGGTAGAAATTGAAAACTATACGTAGAACCATATATTTGATGCTTTCACTGACCAGTTGACAGTTAAATATGCATACCTGGTAGTCACTGAATAAACCTCGGATATACACTGAATATCACCGCGAACAGAATACGGAATGGACCCCTGGTCAGACAACTCAATGAACCCCTGGTCAGATTAATGAATGAACCACTGTCAGAACACTGAATGAACCCCTGGCCAGATTACTGAATGAACACCGCTCGACACAAACCGGGTCATTTCGGGACTAACATATGTTTAATTTCATCTCAGTCAGGGTCTGTAACAATGGGTGGAAACCGGAGGAAACCCACGAGGTTGGACAGGCATTAGCCTAGTCAGAGCAGAACAGTAGGACGTTAAACCCCATTGTATTTTATTTCTGTACTGCCGTTTAATATTAAGAAAAGAATGAATAATTGCTTCAAGTAAAAACGCTATCACCTTACCTGCAAGCTTATATCTGGAAATCCGATAGATTGTTTTTTACTACACAAACTGATGGAGTTTTTTACGTTAATCTGACCAGGAATACGCCGCTGTTTTTATACGAATGATTTCTGGATCTATCCGATTGTTCTCAAATGAACATCCCTGTAGTGCTTCTTTGCATCACAAAACTGCATCTCTTTTTGTTTCTGATCACAGACTGACAAGATGCTATAATCTGATTTAATCTTCGGCAAATAAATTATATCTCTGCGTTCATACAAAAAACAGATTTGTTTTCAAAGGCATTGTAGATACAGTTTGCTTGAAAGTCTAGTTGTTAAATGGCAATAAAAAAGATTTAACTGTCAAAGAAAAACAAATGCTGGGGTGATATCTTACCAAGTATCGCCTGGGAGAGGGAGAGACGAGGGGGGTGGGGGTGAGACAGAGTAAGAGAGAAGAGAGAGAGAGAGAGAGAGGGAGGGGGTAACGTCAACACAGTATAACATAATAAGCTAGGTCATATCAGCACTAACATATTGTACATATTTATTTCAATAGTTTGTTTGCGCGTAGGGACTTCAACAGTGACGTTGGCGACGGGCGGGGGGGGGGGGCGGAGGTCTCTACTCCTTGTCACGTACAAGCCTGAGATCGCAAACACGTCACATATGTTATGGTTAAAAGCACACGCGTAAGTAAGACCACTTGACACCACCACCCCGTACCTTTATCAGAAAGCGATCGATCAAACGGTTATTAAGAGATACACAGTCTTGGTAATCCGAATTTTCACGTTTCATTGGCGTGCGTGTACACATTGGCAGTTGGAATTCGTTTATAAGAGTAGGCCACATAGCGCCGCTGCCCTGTATGGTGTATGCCACTGGGCGGAAACCGGAGGAAACCCACAAGGTTGGACAGGCATTAGCCCAGTCGGGGCAGATCAGTAGGACGTTAAACCCAATTTCATCTATTTAACGCAATTGAACGACGTCGAGGATGATGTTTAACATTTCAGTGTTTGTGAGAAAGGCCTATATGAGAGTGTAAAATATATTATACATATTTGTTTGAGATCCGAGGATTCAGCATGCCAAGCCTATAACACTGAATGACATAATAAATAAAATCATGAAATTATAAATGCTATAAAATCCCTATGTGGCATTTAGTGATTAAGCAAAATATTAAAAAACACGACACAATTTATATGGAAAACAATCAGTGGTTTATACACATATAGCACGACGTTTATTAAGCACAAAAACGATGATTTCTTAGGAGTGTTCTTAGCCAGCCACATCCTCAGCCCTCCAAAAAAATTCAATAGCTCACCCAAATTTTGTGAGCTGGCTACAGGCCCACATTCAGTGAACTATTAGGGAAATTTTGATCGGGCATCGGCGTTATGACCTACTCTTATATCGAGAGAACTTAACTTGTTTTTTCGTCCCATTCCAAGGATTAGACATCTGTCGTTGTCTGCACCATTGTCCTGCATCACTGACAAGTAGAAACAACGCCGGAAAATCTGTATGAACTTTCTCGGCCACTGCAGGGATCAACGTCCGACGTCCTGGCTGGTGAGTCAGCGTCCTGTCCACTTAGCCATTTTACCCCCTCCCCCCAAACGCATAAACAAACCATCCTGCGTCAAACAGACTAATTAATAGTTTATTAACGATTGAAAAGATGAATTAGAATTCAACAGATCTATTTAGTCTTGGTGATAATAACCACTTCTCGTTTTATAATAGATTACATCGATACAATATCTATTGGAATCTAAATTAATTGTAGAACTTATTGTTGGAGTTATTTCCCTTTTATAACAATCGATGAGTTATTTGTCTGTGATTACATATTCTCTTTAGAATTCTTCTTTAATCATAGTCTGTACGGGCCCGTAGCCACAGGGGGGGGGGGGGGGGCTATGGGGGGAGGCTTAGCCCCCCCCCAAATATTTCGCCAAAAAATAATGATTTCTTAGGAGTGTTCTTAACCGGCCACATCCTCAGCCAGGCCGGTATCTAGACACCATTAAGCGGGGGGGGGGGGGCATTACCTTTCGGTAGGGGGGGAGAACATTTTGAGGAAATTTTCGGAAAGGTCATTCTAACAGACTGTTGTAATCATCATGCTATGTAGTTACCTAGGTGTCTAATAATCATTTTAAAATAAGTATTCAAACAAAAAAAAATAGCTTTTTTAGGTTAATATTAGGAACTGTGTATACTTTAATAATTGTTAGCAATTTCTGAGCGGGGGGGGGGGCATTTCACGCGGGGGCCATGCCCCCCCCCCCCCCCCCCGCGCCCCCTGTGGATACGGGCCCGTCCTCAGCACCTCCAAAATATTCCGTTGCCCCCCCCCCCCCCCCCCAACAAAACATTCCGTAACCCCCCAAATTTTATGAGCTGGCTACGGGCCCGAATCTGTATACTCCACAGTTAGTCTGTTTTTTCGAAAAGATTATTGATATTTTTACATTCACTCAAATGGGACGAATGGTTAACACGTGTGCATTGTATCATTAGGTCTTCCAGTGAGTCCGATGGCGTGGTTTGGATTCCTCATGTGTACGTGACAATGAATAGGGTCGCCTGTGTGACACCAAGGCAGTGGTTCTCAACCTTTTTTTGCCAACGGCACATCAAAGGACGCATGAAAAAATAGCGCCACACCTGGCTAAATAATATTATATAGGAAAAATAGTCATAGATGGAATACAATCGTCGACACAGACTAGCCATAGACACACCGACTAACTCAAACTAAATAACGAAAAACACACCCATGAACTTATCAGTTGACACAAGTGAATATTCAATTAGGATCCTGTGTTTTTTTCGCATAACTCTGGAACACCGTTTATGTTGTTACTATGTTTATATATCGAATACAGCACACTCGAAATGATACATACAGGAAACTACAATATCCAACTTTAGTTACTTTAAAGGTTATTAAAATATCTACTGTCTGAGTTTAATGTCATCTGGAAGTAAAGCAACCCTATAATATTATACCTGTCCAACGTCGTGGCTCGTAGATTTATCCTCCAACTGCAAAAGACCATTACGCGCATGCAAATTAATGAAATAAAACTGAAGCATGGGTTAGTCCCGATATCTCCCTCTCTCTCTCTCTCTCTCTCTCTCTCTCTCTCTCTCACACACACTCTCTCTCGTGTTCCATAACTGCGTTGACTGGGAAAGTTCATCGGAATTTTCCCGCGTGGTCCCTCCATATCAGTGGTGCTTGGGCAGAGGGTCTGGCAAGGGACAACGATAGCCGTTCGGATGGGACGAAAAACCGAGGTCCCGTGTATACATTGGCATGCATTTAAAAGATCCTTAAAACAGTAGGGAATTGGCATAATATGTCTTTTGAATAAGCTGCATGGAAATATAGAGACAGTAGTCATCGATCGATGAACTTCGCAAAACTTATACTAGTTCTTCAGAAACCGAACAGCAAATGAATGAATGAGTGTGATTTTGCGGGGACAGCAAATGGATGCCAACTGTCAAGGCTTATTTTACGTGCAAACCAAGGTGTACATGTGACCTTGGTTATTTCTTCCTACCCATACGACCAGGTGATTCCAGTCTCGGGCAGGGTCGTATCTAGCGGGGGTGCAGGGGGTACACTGCACTCCCAGAAAAATGAGGCGCCCGAGAAATGGCACCCCCTCAAGAAAACATAGACAACCTCTCAATTACAAAATAATACACGTAGTCATAGGCGTGCGAGCTGGGGGAGGGGGGGGGTGTGTGACCAAATGCTGGGAAAATATGGGCAAACAATAGCTCTTTGTAAAAGTTGTATAAAAAAAAATAGCGAATTTAAATTCAGAGTGTCTATAGTTAGGCAATTTAATAGAAATCTTATGACTCGAACCCTGTATTGTTTAGAGAACAGTAAGCCACGACTAAGAACCTAATTACATATTTGGGGCACGAAACACCAGCGTCCCCCCCCCCCCAGTCAAATATTTCCCCGTACGCCTATGCACGTAGTAATAACCACACAGTGATGCTCTTAAGGCACTGGCCAATCGGTCGGTTTTAAGGGCGCCCACATTCTTACATCACAGACGCGGATCTATAAGGGGCGGGGCACTAAGAGCAATTGCCTCTCCTAAAAAAATCTGCCGCCCCTATAAAAAAATTGTCCATATAAAATACCAAATGGACATTTAGATATATCACCAGAGTGGCCGAAAAAGGAGTTTCCAGCAGAGCTATTTTCCAAAATTTTCTGAGGGTGGACCTCAGACGTAGGCGAAGTGCCCCCCTATCACCACTTTTTGGACCAGCGCTTGTCGCTCCACATGATATTAGATGGTTCGTTATTGGTCTTAGGGGGCGCCGCCACCAAATGACATTATTATAGATTCTCGTTCTGATCGCCCTATCCAAATTGGTGTTTCCGACTAGTTGTTATTTAGAGGACCAGAAGTTTATTCTTGTGGTGCTTTTAACATCAAAATGAAAAATAGCGCCACCGAAATTGACACACGGAATTGTGGCTCTAAGTGCGTGGAAAACGGGTTTGCGGCAGTCGAATTTTAAAACTTTTCGGGAGGGGGGGGGGGTGTCGCCGCTCCGGCTAAGTAACTCGGACATTGTATTGGCGCACCCTCCCACCACTCTGCTGCACCCCCACTTTTAACATCCTACATACGGCTCTGGTCTCGGGCCTTTGGTCTTGCACAGGCTGAATATTGGGAAATCTCAAAATCGCATTTTTAGACTTATAAAGCGTTTTTTGTCAAAAAATGAATTTCTTGCAAGAGCAGTTTATCGATTCGTCCGTCTGCACTAGATGTTAGTATTCCACGAAATTGGTACACGTTTCAGCAAGGTCCCTGGGTTCCCAGTCTATAAGTGATTCTTGTTCAGCACGTGAAATAAAATGGAATGGATTTAACGTCCTACTGTTCTGCTCTGAATTGGGCTAATGAAGTAGGTCATACGACATACAGTGTGCTATAAAGGATATTTTGCCTGGACAGCGGCACTTCGGTCTACTCTTATATCGAATTCCAAATGCCGAGGGATCATTGACATGCACGCTAATGTGTACGCTGGGCCTCGGCTAGACAGGTGTCCTTGTCAGGCCCTCCATCCTGCATCATTGACAAGGGGGAACCTCCCTCGCCGGGAAATCTGGATGAACTTTCTCGGCCAATGCATAGATCTAACACCTGACCTCCAGGCTAGCGAGTCAGCGTCTTACCCACTTAGCCACCGTGACCCCTTGTTTGTGCTACATTAATGAATACAACCATCTCTGATAATAAAATAAAAGCAAGTACGAACAATCCAAACCATTAGACAAAATTCGAAGTCCTAAATACGTTCTAGGCAAAATAGTGTAATCAGCGAATGGACTTTTTATCGTGTATAAAATACACGACAAACAGTGGTAACAGGTGTCTGGAAGAGTAAGCTTACCCTGCCTGGCGCCATACCCGCCATACTGCATCCAAACTATAAGTGAAATCGCGGTAAAATAGCGTGATTGGCCAATGGGCTATCGGTGTTAACGATGTAGTAGACATAATCAGCGAGATAGTAAATAGGATACGCGTCAATTAAATATATCCAGACTAATAGCTGAGAGAGACACGTTATATTTACAAATCAAGCCATAAAACTTTTTAAATGATTTTATAAGTTTAGTGCGCAAGTATCCTTGTAGTTGAAGCTTAGTTGACAAATGTTTCGATCTACTTAAAAAAAATCAGAATAAAAGTAATGTGATTGAATAGCAGGTATTTGTAGACTAAAATATCAATATCTTCGTCAACAATGGTTGAATGCCTTCAAACAGGACATATCTAAAAGCGTGTTTTACTTAATACGTCTGTCATACATTCAGTGCTATTGATTCGGTTGTATATATCTTTGGCACATGTGTTGCTTTATTCGGAACTTGTGTAGTCCGAATAACTATTTTAACCGCGTAAAGAGTCCCTGGGCCGCGCAGGCCCTTGTGTAGGTGCGCTACATCCGCAAGGGTTAAACAGTCACTGGGTTGACTGTAAAAGTTCGGTTAGGAACAAAACATTGTCAGATGGTGTTCCCATGCATATCTGATTAGCTCAACGTAAATTTGGATCGGGGGAAAAAGAGACAAGACGGATCATTTTAACACCATTTGGTATTTGGCGCCCATTTTTAGTCCTTGTCCGGATATTGACAGTCACGACATAAACACATAAAAACAAAATGGAATTACTTTTGAAAATAGAATATGTCAACTAAATGAACTTCCCACTCTTCTGCACCGTCTGGGCACTCTTGCTTCGAATTTCAAGTTTCGAGGGTTATTTTACGTGAATGTCAAGTTCCATCCGAACGAGAAGAAATTAGCCTTGTATCAATAAAATAGTAAGCGATCTATATGACTAGGTTTACATCACGTGAGTACTTCATTCAATGTTTAAAATCACTTATATTTATGGATTATCCTATAGTGAAACTTGTAAATCAATGATCAAAGCCCGGCGGAATTCACCATATTATTGATACTAACGACTAAGTACTTTACTAACAAATACACTGAAGCCCTTCTTAAATACTTTATGAGATGTCTATAACACAATGAGTATAATTTTAGAAAACGTACCGTGGATATCACACGCGTGGCATACTGCAGTATAAAACAGAAAATGTTTTAAAATATGACAATACAGCATCCGTATTAAATATGACCATATGCATCCGATTTTAAAATATTACCATAACGCATCCGTATTAAATATTACCATAATATGATATTAAATATTACCAATGCATTCGGTTTTAAAAAAATTACCATAACGCATCCGTTTTACGTATTACCATACGGCATTCTATTTTAAAATATTACCCTAAAGCATACGATATTAATATATTACCATAATGAGTAAGATTTTGAAAAATTCACATAGCGATATCGATATTAAAATAAATCCACAACGCATCCAGTATTAAAATATTACCATAGCGCATCCGATATTAAAATATTACCATAACGTATCCGATATTGAAATATTACCAAAACGCATCCGATATCCAAATATCATTACGCATCCGATATTCAAATATTACCATGACGCATTCGATATTCAAATATTAACCATAACGCACACGATTCTCAAATATTGATATTATAATAATACCATAACGCACATGATATTAAAATAATAACATATAACATATCCGATATTGAATTATTAACATACCGTATTTCATATTAAAATATTACCATATTGCATCTGAAATTAGTATACCGTCATAACGCATCCGGCATTAAAATACTACCGTAACGCATCCGGTAAAGAAATATTGAATATTACCATAAGGCATAACAAATTTATACAAAAACGAATAATACAAAATATGTTTAAAATCATACTGCATATGCAAAACACAATATACAAACACCATGTTAAAATGGAATACAAATTATGTTTATAAAAGCACAACGAATTAAAGTATAGGGCGAAATATCACACAAAATATGTTTAAAATGTATAACCATAAAGCACAACTGAAATGAAATGAAATGGGGTTTAACGTCCTACTGTTTCGCTCTTAACTGGCTGATAAAAACGGGCATGCGCCACACAGTGTGCAATAAGGGAAATTGTGCCCGGGCAGCGGCACTACGGTCTACTCTTATATCGAATTCCAACTGCCAAGGGATCTTTTACGTGCACATGAGACCTCGGTTTTTCGTCCAATCCGAACGACCAGGCAGCTGTCCTTGTCAGGTCCTCCTTCTGCATCACTGACTAGGGGAAATCACGCCGGAAAATCGAGATGAACTTCCTCGTTCGTGAGGAAAGAAAGAAATGAGGTTTAACATAAAATGTGTTTATAAAACATTATATTACCATATTAGGGCAATATTCGAATATATGCATAAAAAATAGGTTGCCAGTTAAACAACATACGCCCACACAGCAGCTTAATCGTCCGGGCAGTCAACAAGAGTTGTCGCATATTAAGTAATTATCTGCCGCATGCTAACGTTTAGTATACGAAACATTTGATATTATGGATTCAGCTGTTCGATTTTCAAGAAATTTTCACTCAATCATTCGGAATAAAATTGTGACCTCCATAGGGTCCACGAGGTAAAAAACATGATTTTTCGTACAATCAGGTGCCATAATTCAGGAAGTTATGGTCCAATGTGCCCGAAAATCGAAAGGAACACAGCGATCTTTGGGTTATAAACTTACATTTCAAATTTCATCCAAACCTTGATATATCATAATTTTACACTATTCGCGCACAAACGGCGGCCATTTCGTCTGTCAATTTTGGTCCGATTTTCACGAAATTCGATCTTGACCTCCATAACCATGTAGCGGTGATATAATCAAACGTTTTTTTTTTAAATCGGATACCAATTTTGACCTCCAGAGGGACCACAAACTAAAAAGGGCGATTTTTCGGACAATCAGGGGACATAAATTAGGAAGTTACGATCTGATGGGTGCAAATATTGAAACGAACCAAGATATAAACATGTCAAGTTTATCAAAATCGGTTCAAAATTGAAACCTCTATAGGGTCCACAACCTTGATATGACACTTGACGGAATTGCAATAGTATAACGCGGATTTCAGTCCCGTCATAGTTCTGTCAGACCCGACTGGGGGTATGTGAGTAAAATCGTGGTAATTTGGTTGGGATATTTTCCAATGCGTTCTAGCACCAAATGCTCATTTTCACTCCATTGTCACTATTTTGGGATTTGACAGAATTCAATTCCGGAATGTTTTTTTCGATTGGGACTTTTCACAGTGGACGAAGCTGTTGTTGTTCTTGGGTTCTTACACCTGATTCGAACCGTTACATACAATGGGAAAGCGGAACGAAACATTTCTTCTTTTCCAACAACATTCGAATAACATAGTGAACGTAGCAATAACTATTCCTATAAAGACTACATAGAAGGAACTCTGTATATCAATAAGTTCTATTGTTGTAGCTTTCGCCGTTGGTATATCACATATACCAATTTTTGGCCAACAGTCTCTTTTTAATATTTCACCAAGTCCACTCTCCATTATCTTCATGGTTCTAAAACAAAACAAAAAAACAAACACATACTTGAGTACAACAACAGTCTTATAGCAACGGGAGATAGGGGGTAACGTCAAATCAACACAAATTAGGTATTATCGCACGCTAAACCCCACTCCATTATCTTCGTGGTTCTAAATCAAAAAATACAAAAGCATAATTTCAGTAATTCGTTTCCAGGTAGGTCCGGGGAAAACCCAGGCAATCACACTCCTTGCCACGCATTGAAAGCACGCCAATTGACTCAGTGAGATATCTTCAACCCGACCATCCAATCCTTCCTGTTAAACGCGACAACTTCTCAATGCGGGAAGGGTGGTGTAGGGAGGGGATGGCCGAATGATAAGCACGTGCGCACTGTATCATAAAGCCTGCCATTGAATCAACTTGCGTGGAATCGAGTCCCCGTGGATTTAAGTCCCCGTTTTTACTTGACAAAGGTTTTCTCCCGTCCTCCACGCGCAAGTGAATCGTTAAAATAAAATTAAACCATATGTTAGTCCCGAAATAACCTAGTTTGTGTCGAGTGGACGTAAAACACATTTTTCTCTCTCTTTCTTTCTTTCTTTCTCCCTCCCTCACTTCTCAATAAAAATGGGTGTCATTTGTTTACTTACTCATCAGAGAAATACTGTAAATACGGAGATTTATTTTGTAATCCGAATGCATAATTGACCGGAAAGAAGAGTTCTTTTAGATACGTCAGATCACAGGATTTAAAAACCCAAGCTTCAGCTGTTGTCTTGTCAGCTATCATCCCATAGTTTTCATGAACAACTTTCTGATGATGAAGAGACTGGTTTAGTTGCAGAATATCGGGGTCTGTTCTGTTGAATTTCTGGATTCCTTCCCACAATCTTTGATACACAGATAAATTTGAATCCTGAAAATTTATTATTGATTTTTAATTCATGTATACTTTGGTGACTTGAGTCTGTAAACAAAGATAATGTCTTGTACAATGCCGCATTTACCCAAATGTTTGGCAGGCTGAAGCATACTAGCCCGGTAGCCGAATCCCATGTTAAACCTTGTAATGGAAATGTAGTCCACCTAACGTCGTTTGGCGGATGTTTGAAGATTAAGAAACCCGATGATGCCACGCTGGCACCCTTGGGGGAAATCTTAAATTTCAAGATGACCGCCATGACACATTTTCTGGTTATTGAGTGGGGTAAAATTCATAACAGATTCTCTTGGACCCCGGCTAGAAGGTGTTTTTCTATAACAATTCGACCCACTGAATCCAATGAGGTTATGTATTCCTCCTAAAAGTGACGGCTAGGGAACCAAATTCAAAATAGAGGCTAATCGTAATTTGGTACCGGTTCTGTGAATTACATACGAGGTGATAGGTCTCATATCGGCGACGGGAACCAAGATTAATGAAAAAAAAGTGCTTGACTAGTTCTCATTTCGGTGACTAATTGAATCATAAACATGAATTACTGGATTACTTGCATAATTGAATCATAAACAAGAATTACTTGATTCATTGTACCTAAACCAGAAGAATTTGACCAATCCTGTCTAAATAGGAAGTACTTGACTAACTGAATCATAAACATGAATTATTGGACTAATCGTGTCTTCACAGGAAGTACTTGACTAATCGTGTCTCTAAACAGGAAGTACTTGACTAATAGAGTGTATAGAAGCATACCTGAAGTAAAGAAACCCAAACACTTCCTCCGAGTGTTCCCCATTTATACTCATCTTGTCGTCCCAGTTCATCCAGTGTTTTGAAGGGTAGCCCTTCCTTAGATATAGTTAAAGATGCGATAAGAATACCGCTATAACTAGCTACTGTTATTAGTGAAAATATCCACCAGCAAGCTACTAATGATCTACCCGATGTTGATGAAGATAAGCTTGGTCCACCTGGTAAAACAGAGAGAGAAATTGATGTTTAACGTTCACTCAATAGGTACTACATCTTTTCGGAATTATGATATGGGTCAGTTGTCTGTCTCTGCCCCCCCCCCCTGCCTCTCTTTCCAGAGATTCCTCGGTTGTACGTGGCAAGGAGTAGGGTACCCTGTTCCACCTGGTGGGTTTTCTCTGGGTCACCCAGTTTCCTCCCACTGCTAAAGTCTTCTACGCGAAAGCGAACTATTGAAGTAAAATTGACCCATGTTATTCCCTAAATGACCTAGTTTGTGTCGAGTGTACGTTACTCTCTCTCGCTCTATCTACCGGATCTACTCTCTCTCTCTCTTTCTCTCCAGAATAAATTTGCCGGTAACATATTGTGAATTTAATAAGATAAAAATAGAATAAAATTAAGTTCGAACAATCCAAATCATTAGACAAAAGTCCCACAAAACGGTAGAATAAAACTACGTTCAAACAATCCAAATCATTAGACATAAAACCGGTATGGGTAAAATAGTGTAATCAGCAAATGGACTGTTCAGCGAGTACAAAATAGAAGACAAACATGGTGGGCAAACCAACTCATTACTAGATACCTGTTCATTTAACCCAAACATACCTTGCGTTAAGAGCGCACCAAACATGTATAGTATAATGTTTTGAAAGGTAGGTCGTTCTTCGTTGAGTTGAGTGTAGAAAGGGTTCAAACTTTCTATGATGAAATGAAAGACGGTGACGAAAGTCAGGGAAGCAAAAACACAAGCGTGTACTTCCCAGTCGAACGGTTCGATCAATTTTCTCCACTTATATTTGTTCGGGTCGGGTTTCCTGAAAACGACAACAGAATAGGCTTGGAAATAGGGGTAACTGAAATCCATAACTTCTTCCCGGTCTGATGAAATGGCCAATGGTCCACAGAACAGATCGGCTTCCTGCAAAAAACAATAACAAGTGAAATGAACGTCTTAGTGTTCTGTTGGTGCTATGAAGAAAGTTTGGTGCTGACAGCCACGTTACCAGCTACTCTTCGCCAAATTCCTGCAGGCCAGGGCTCTCGTGTGTGCATTGCAAAGAATGGACGAGTTGATCTTTGCTTTTCGTCCCACCTGAAATCTAACCATGTTTCTCAGCCATGCCCTCCGCCCTGTAGCACTGACAAGACAAAATGTGTTTGGAAAATTTCGAGAAGCTTTTTCTGTCAACACTAGCGTCATCGATTTCCTACTGCCATGGACTCTTTTAGTCCGAATGACTAAACCTATTTCCCAGAAAAGGTGATACCTATATGGAGTTTCTCGAGGAACTGTCCCTGTAAAACCGGCTGATTTCGCGTGAACGGAAATGAAATTAAATAGGGTTTTCACATCCTACTAAACTGCTCTGAGTGGGCTAATGAAGCCAAGCATACGCCATACCAAGCGATAATACATTGTCGCTTGACAGGCATTCAGTCCTGCACCATTAACAAGCGGGAACCACGCCAGAAAATTACCGATGCACTCTCTCGGTCAACGTGGGATCTTTAGATCTTCAGATTAGCTAGTCAAGTTAAACAAACACCTGGGTCAACCAAAGGCAGCATTCGGAACCGGTTGTTTGTTTTAACTCACAGTGACGATATATTTCAATTTTTAAAATTGTAAATCGATCATTTACCTGTAATAGATATTAAGTAATATCGTAGATGATCAATGTTGCCTGATAATCAAAGCCAATGAGAAGAACGGGAAAATAAGCAATGTTTCACTTACTCCATTTTGTAGCTGAGCAACTGCCCCAGTCCATGTTTTATTAACTATTCTTCCCCATTCACCATCCTCCGGTTCCATTAACGTAACACTTGTAATTAGAATAACACAGGACGTTAAAGTATAACGTAATAAGAATACGCAATATTTCAATGTATTAAGAATACATAATATTTTAACGTATTAAGAGTGCGTAATATTTTTACGCAATAAGAATACGTTATATTTCAACGTATTAAGAATACGTTATATTTCAACGTATTAAGAATACGTAATATTTTAACGTATTAAGAATGTGTAATATTTTAACACATGAAAAATACGTAATATTTTAACGTATTAAGAATGTGTAATATTTTTATGCAATAAGAATACGTAATATTTTAACGCATGAAAAATACATGATATTTTAACGTATTAAGAATGCTCAATATTTTTACGTAATAAGAATACATAATATTTTAAGTATTAAGAATACGTAGTATTTTAACGTATTAGGAATGAGTAATATTTTAACGCAATAAGAATATCTAATATCTAAAAGTATTAAGAATATATAATGTTTGAACGTTATACTTAAAATTTTAGCGTATTAAGAATGTGTAATATTTTTACGCAATAAGAATAACTAATATTTTAAAGTATTAAGAATACCTAATACTTTAACGTATGAAGAATGGGTGTTATTTTAACGAAAAAAGTATACCTAATATTTTAACATACTAAGAATACCTAATATTTTAACGTATTGAAAATGCGTAATATTTTAACGTAATAAGAATGCGTGTTATTTTAACGAAAAAAGAATACCTAATATTTCAAAGTAATAAGAATGCATAATATATTAACGGATTAGGATTACTAACATTTTAAAGTATAATAATTCATCTTAATAAGAATACATGCAATTTCACCGCAATATTTAAGAATATTATTATGTAATATGTTAACGTAATGGGAAAAGTAATGGAGGTACGTAAAATTTTAACATAGAGAGAATAAGTAATCAAAATACGTAATATTTTAACGTCAAATCGTATGATTCCAGTTATTGCCTTTCCGGGGATAACGGTGGCTAAGTCTGTAAGGTGCTGGCTCGCTTGCCTGGAGGTCAGATGTTCGATCCCTGCGTTCGCCAAAAAAGTTTATCTAGATTTTCCGCTGTGGTTTCTCCTTGTTAGTGACGCAGGATGGGGGCCTGACAAGAACAGCTGCCTAGGCGCTCGGATGGGACGAAAACCCGAGGTCCCGTGTACACATTGGCGTACATGTAAAAGATCCCTTGCCAGTAGGAATTCCATATAGGAGTAGACCATAGCGCCGCTGCCTGGGCAAAGTTTCCCTCATAGCACACTGTATGGGATATGTCCGTCTTCCTCAGTCCAGTTTAGAAGCAGAATAGTTAAACTTCATCTCATTCATTGCCATTCTAGTACTAACTGTGACCTACCTAAAGTTTAAGGAAGCTTGAAGAACTTTCAAGAGATCATACGAATACCCTTCATACTGTATAGTACCGTTTATTTCTGGTAGTCGGTTTGTAAATGGCAGCCACTGAAAGAAACAACCTTTATCATTACTCCTAGGCTGCGAAACACCACCGCAAAACACAAGCTAGAGGATAGAGAACTTATATTTAGCTTATAATTAATGTCATAGCTGGGTGTCTAGTTTCCTGTATATAACCATTGTATTATGGGTGTTATAAAAACATAATTACCACAGAGTACTCCCGTGTTAATTAATCATATACACAACGTGAAGTCAAAGTTAGTTCCTAACTGACTGTAGTGTCACAGTATTACGGAACTATGCGGCCATGCTTGTTTATATTACAACGCGGAATAATCAAGATACATTGTACTTTGAAATCGTAGAGTTGTTTGATAAAGACAAGAGCATCATCGTCGAAACGTCGCTTAGTAACAAACTCAGTAATTGTGTATCCATGAAACTGTACCTTGTGTTAATATGTTCAATTACTAAATGCCAATCAAAGAAGACATACATATGTTAGTCCCTAAATTACCTAGTTCAAGTCGTTTGGACGTTACACTCTCTCTCTCTCGCTCTCTCTCTCATTTTCTCTCAAATGAAGCTAGCGAATATGGGTTGCCAAACAACGAAACATACGCCCACCAACAACTATATCCGTTTACATCTGGATTTCTGAATTTTTTCTTAATTGAAAAAATGGGATGTGTACTTACAAATAGTGTTGTGGTTCTGAAAACTCTCTGATTGAATCCCAACTTTGTATTAGGAAATATAATAACATCAGGGTATAGATTAACATGGTGTGTATAATTAACATGTCCTACTCGACTTAATACTCTTCCTTCTCTTTTATATAATAACGTGTATATTTCAGCTCTCCAACAATCACTCAACCTTGTCAGATCCTGTAATACAACATATAGGTTATCAATAGTAACGTATATATTAAGTATGTAGAACAATGACCGGACGTTACCAGATCCTACAAGAGAGAGAGAGAGAGAGAGAGAGAGAGAGAGAGAGAGAGAGAGGGAGAAATGGGGTTTAACGTCCACTCAACACAAACTAGGTCATTTCGGGACTAACATATGTTTTTTTATTTATTTCAATAATTCGCTTGCGCGTAGGGGTCTTTAGCAGTGGGAGGATACCGCAGTGCCCGGAGGAAACCCACGAGGTTGAGAAGGAACCCCTATCTTCATGCCACATACGCTCACACCAGGGCTCGAAACCACAGACGCAAGCCAGAGGTGACCGGCCAGCTAGAGGTCGAAGCGCGGCACTCTTGACCACTAGGCCATCCCAACCCTCCGATCCTGCAAGAGAAAATATGGGTTGTAAATAGTGGCGTATATATTTCTACGCTCCAAAGAATCACTCAACCATGTCGGATCCTGAAATTAAACTTAACCCAAATCATAACTGCGTGGGATTTCTCCTGGTCCTCCGATTTCCTCCCACTGGCAAGGACCCCTACACGCAAGCCAATTAATGAAATAAAATTGAACCATGTTAGTCCCGAAATGACCTGGTTTGTATCCAGTAGACGTTAAACCCCAATTGTGTATATGTCTGGCATAAACGCGATAGTTCATTGATATAACGACAATCTCTCGAGATCGAATTGAAATCGCTGCACCTTTGCGGTATCAAATTATTGGTTTTTAATAGTTGACAAAACTGTCCTAACAGTTCGTCCATCGTCACCAAATCCTACAGATTCAATACATTACTTTAACCTAAATGAAAGACGTTTAACATCTTTAACTTCAACTTAGTAAATTGTAGCAACTCTTGTTTACCATAGTCGGGGATTTTGTGAATGTGTGCCACGATCATGTATCAAGTGTCGTGGTTTGGATCACATGCAATCGGATAAAAACACAAATCCTATTTCGTTTCGTTTTTTTTTAACAGTTCAACGGATAGTTTGTGTATGGAAGAGTTGTTATGTAACCCGCGTTCTGGTTGATGTGAGAAACGTTTTGTTGAGGCGAGCTCCTGGCGTGCGCGATGCACGGAACTGTGGGTATCCTACGCCAAAGCCGCTTGTATGACCCCAGTCGCGACCTTCCGTAACAACCGACCACATCTTCATGCAGTGGAGGCCATCGAAAGTATAAAATCCGAAACGAAATATGGATCTGTGTTTTAGTCAGACTGAATAAAATGTTAGTGCGGAAACAAGGAGTAGTGACGCAAACTATATCATTAGTCAATGCCAAAATAGCCGCGTTAGAGACGAGTGGGCATTACGGTTTAAACTTCTTCTCTTGATAGCCTGGGAATTTTTTTTATCACATTTTGCATGCAATCGACTTACATCTTACATCTTCCGCGATGTTACAGTTTATGGAAAATCAAATCAAAAATTATTTTATACAAGCTACAGAAGACAGATTATCTTTAAATGAGCCAAATCGCTAATATACGGGACATAGAAATTAACACAAATGGGTTGCAACACATATGATATAGATGGATATAAACTGATTTACACTCAATCGTTTTCGTTTTTACTCTAATTTCAAATTAATAATTTTGGGCGAAATACGCAATAAGTCTAAATGGAATCGAAATATCTAGCGTCTGGTCATTCCAGTCTACACCCGTAGTATTTATTGCCCGTTTCTTCCAGATAAGCATATAGCGTCACTGTCTGATATGACTTGTGGAAAATGTCTAAACTCGTTCTTCCAGTCCCTTGTGGCAGATGACACAGCGCCACATTCTGGTAAGATCAAAACTTAAGTTCAATGTTGATTTAAATCAACAAATAATTCGTGTTTTCAATGTCAAAAATTTTGCATGATATTTAATTTCACCTACTTTAAGCGTTTCTTAATTAAATTCCTTGATCAGTAATTAGTTGGCCTGCTTTGTATTTAGTTCCAAGGACCAAATTGTATAAGCACCGTAAAAAAACAAATATTATGTTAGTCAATTAAACCAAGAAGTAGTTATGACAACCAAATATTGATTCGGTTTTCAAACTTTATAGCGCCATATTTGGTGTTGAAGACTTTAGATATATTGATTTTCCAAAGTAAATTCGTTTATAACAATAACACACATTTTACAGAAGCTCAAATACAAACTATTTCTTACTTTTTAAATTTCCAATTAAAAATTCCCTTTTTCTAAATTTCCAATTAAAAGATTTCTATTTTCCATTTAAAACTAAAAATTTATTTTTCAACTGTCAAATTTTATATTTCTATTTTTTAATTAACAATTACAGACTTCTTCTTTTTTTTCAAAATATATCTGTGTATTTGCTTTTACCCGGGCCAATGAAGATGGTCGTACGCAATACAGAGGGAAAGTTAGCCCGGACTGCGGCGCTAAGGGCATTTTGAATTCCAATAGTAAACAGATATTTAACGCACACAAAAGTGTGGACAATTGATCTCAGCAAAGACTATTTTTTTTTTCAATATGAGTAACCTACGTATTTCAGGGCTTGAGGAATGTCGCTATTATTCTTTTGATGTTCTGTGTTAAACTCCACCAAATTATTCACATACTTTTGTATCCCGTTGACGAACATCTGGAAAAAAATATCATGTTTTATAATAAACGGACCTTGACATTATGAAATAACATTTGTTATCGGAATCGAAGCTGGAGATGACGCTAGTTTAGTCAAATAATAATTTACCTAGAAGAATGTAGACAAAATGACTGGGCATTGTGATCTAAATTTCGGGTACAAGAATTTTTAGTTATCTGAACCAATCAAATTTAACTCTTGAAATAAAAAGTGATATCTGGCGTCAGACATTTGATTAACCAATCAGCGTTGATGTTTCAAGTGGGCTACGTACAGTTTCGTGCATCGCACACCAAGAAATCCGTGAACTCTTCTGGATCATAGTGTATTAGAAATAAATTAAACGAAATTTTGAACTTTAAAATAACGAAACGGAATAGGACCTGTATTTTAATCAGAATGATTTTGGCTCTGTGCAGTGACGTCAGATGTTAGCTATGTTGACTCGTCAAATAAAATGTGACGTCAGATGTTAGCTATGTTGATTCGTCAAATGAATATTGACGTCAGATGTTAGCTATGTGAACTCGTCGAATGGTCTATAGAAATGTGTTAGCCACGTGAACTATCCGAATGAGAACTGGTATCAGAAATTAAACAAAAGTTAGCCTGTGTGACACATAAGCATTAGCTACACCTGGGGGCGTTTTCAGACATATAGGCAAACAAAAGACACAAAGGCCCCGTTGCTTACTTAAAAATCCTCATTGAACTACTTTGCACTAGTGGTCTTTGATCTTTGCTAAGGGCTAAATATCTTTCCATGATTTATCGGTCGTAGCAGACATCAACTAAATCAATATTAGAAATAGTGGTGAATTATTAATGAGCCAATTTACACAAAGATTTACCTATAATGTTGATGTTATCCATTTCCAAATATTAATATTTAAAACTGCGTAATTTTAAACTCGCGTGCGAATGAGAAATGCGAAATGGAAACAGAGATTCTAGAAGCGCATATCTCGACTTTTCCTCGACTTGTTGCTATCTCCCCACCTCTCAACTTCTTGCCTTCTTGATGTAGACTTTTAGATTTCTCGAGGTGATTATGAGCGGACAGGTTTACAATAGTAAATAAAATGAAATGGGGTTTAACGTCCTACTATTCTGCTCTGACTGGGCTAATGAAGACGGGCATAGGCCATACAGTGTGCTATGAGGGCAATTTTGCAAAACGGCTAGAGGAAAATGGCAGATTAGAGACCGTTCCTAGAGAGCTATCCAGGTTGGTTGAAGGAAAGCTAAACCCTTTCATTTCATTTTAATTTTTACACCATTTTAATTTTAATTCAGTTGGTCAATATTGCTAGATAATGTGATGAAATGGCGCTTGTTTGCTACGAAATGCTAATATACCGTTTGAAAATCTGCCAGAGTATCACGATCAGAACGTGGAAATTTAACCGTGGCTACATTATCCAAACTCAGCGTACATCCATCTTCAAGAATTGGTTGATTACCCAGGCTCACAATCAACCATTTTGAAAATACACCTAACGCCGTGCTCCTTCGGTTCCTCTCGTCAAAGTCATTTGCCTATAATAGATGTAGAGATATGCATATAAAATAAACTGTTCAATTACTGTATTAAGTCTTGCATTTAGTACACATGAGACGGGACAAGGGCGGATCCTGAATCTTTATTTTAATGGGGTGGGGGAGTGTCCGAATGAGTTTCAGCTGAAATGTAACCATTATATGAATTTATTTTGAACAGCTCAGATTTTATAGGAGGGACAGGGTGCTACAGCAGTTTTTTGTCCAATGTTTACATCGTGTTGGATGAATTGGTACGATTGACACACGCTGGGTTTGTCCATATGTAAACCAGTTGCCGTGGTGTTGGGATGATCTAGTGGTCTAGAGTGCCGCGCTTCGACCTCTAGCTGGCCGGTCACCCCTGGCTTGCGGCTGTGGTTTTGAGCTCTGATGTGAGCGTATGTGGCATGGCGGTAGGGACGCCTTCGCAACCTCGTGGGTTTCCTCCGGGCACTTCGGTTTCCTTCCACTGCTAAAGACCCCTACGCGCAAGCGAATAATTGAAATAAAATTAAACCATATGTTAGTCCCGAAATGACCTAGTTTGTGTTGAGTGGACGTTAAACCCCATTTCTCTCTCTCTCTAAACCAGTTGTCATGAGCGGAACTCTCGTAGTACTATAACCAATTACCAAACCTGACTCTTGTTCCATTGCAAAAGAAGAACCAATAGATCCCTAAGCGCTTCACACATTTGCTGTGCTTCTTGTGGACAGCGCTCTTCGAAAATTCAAATACTATCGACACCAAACCTGGCAAACTTCTTCCTTGGACAGTCGCACACGCGCATCGTTGGATGTCTCAAAACCAACATAGATGTGATTGCGTCACGTCCTGTTCCTGGTTCAGATACCATTAGTAAAGGTGTCGCCCAATAGAGTGAAGAGGATTGGATACTTAGTTCTTTTGAGGAACGCAAATACGCGGAGCTATTTAAAGATACTGATCGAGAAGATTTAGTATTTGATTTGACATGTAATGCCCATACTCCGCGCAGTGTTGCGTTTGATTAGAGATAATCCTACTACACACTGCTATTATGAGTGGATATTGTTGTTTTATATTTTGATTGGTCAGTAGTCTACCAACCAATCAATAGCTGCCCTAGAAAAGCTTTACATTTAAAACGAGTGCCAATATTGGACCAAACATGTTTACATAACGTTACGTCATGGCTCTCGATTTTATTATGCCTAATTAACCCGTGCATAGCAGAATACTTCAGTAAAACTAATTGCGTGATAAACGGACTATCAAGTCGAATGAAATGTAAACAATACTGTTTGGAAACGAACATACTTTCACCGTTTTTAATACCTTAAATCACTGTCCAAAGTTTTAGGGAAGACCCAGATAAAACGAAGGACTGTCATGCTGCTGTACTTAAGTGATAGCTTTCATTGAACGGAAAGAATAGACACACTCCCGCATAAGTTCAAGAAACAGACGCTATTCCAGCATTGGCCAGAGAGGGATTTCTCGGGCCATTGCTTCGGGAATACGCGTAATGCTTGGAATATATGCTAGTCTCGCAATGTTCGATGGGTGTTGTCATCCGCATATTATAAATTATAACATATTCCATTCTATTACTCAACTCTGTGATGAAGCTATCGCTCCAGGATAGAGCACATCCAAAGGAAACATCCACTTCTCTAAGATTGAGTGCAAAGCAGCAGGAAACGCCCTCCTCTCTATGGAAGCAATCACTGCACGACTGACAATACATCACAACGAAACTTTCACCTCTCTAAACTATGACTACACGACTGACAACATATCAGAAGAAAACTCCCACCTCTCGAAGACTGAAAACACATAAAACCAAAACACTCACCTCTGTAAGGAATCTACCACTACAAGATGGAGAACACATCAACAGGAAATTCCTTGATTTATATTCCGTCATATTATAAAATTCATGCAGTAAATCAAACAGAGACGCTGATTTATTCCATGGAGCATCGTAATTGTGTAAAATTAAGGACACTTCTCCTCCGAGTATCTTTGTCAGTGCTGTTACACTTAATTCTGCAAAGCCCATGGGAATAAATTGATTAACGACAAAAGTATTTAAGCATCAATGGAGAAACAAAATAAAATGAAATGGGGTTTAACGTCCTACTGTTCCGAGCCAGGTTAATGAGGACATGCATACGCTATACAGTCTGCTATGAGGGACATTTTGCCCGGACAGCGGCACAAAGGCCTATTCGTATATCGAATTCAAACGGTCAAGGGATCTTTAACGTGCTGGCCAATGTGTATACGAGACCTCTTTTTTTCGTCTCATCCGAAAGACTATAAACAGCTGTTCTTGTCAGACCCTCCGTCCTGCATCACTCCAGGCTAGCGAGCCAGCGTCTTACCCACTTAACCACCGTGACCCCCCTAATCGAAATAAAGCTCATTAACGATAGCTTAATGGTGAGACATCGAGGAAAGGAATGGAAATACTAAACGTTAAACTTATACGGTCTATCTACAGTTGGGGGGTTGGATGGTCGAATGGTTAGCGTGCGCACTCTGTATCATACGGCCTGCCATTGAGTCAACTGGTTGTACCTGGCAAGAAGTAAGGTCGCATGTCCAACCTCGTGGATTTTCTCCGGGTAGTCCGGTTTCCTCCCACTGCTAAAGACCCCTACGCGCAAGCGAATTATTGAAATGAAATTAAACCATATGTTAGTTCCGAAATGACCTAGTTTGTGTCGAGTGGACGTTAAACCCCATTTCTCTCTATATATATATACATCTATAGTTAGTTCCGCTTGACAATGTTGTTGGCCGACATTTCATGACATATTTCGAGAATTTTGAGAAAATATATTTCGTTTTCATTTAATAAAGGTATAACAGATGTAAACTAATTGATGGATATGACGGCCATATAGTGCAGAGATCTAGTCTCGAAGCAGAGAAGATAGTTGTCTGTATGCAGATTTTCCGGCGTGATTTCCCCTTGTCAGTGATGCAGAAGAAGGGCCTGACAAGGACAGCTGCCTAGTCGTTCGGATAGGACGAAAAACCGAGGTCCCGTGTACACATTGAAGTGCAAGTAAAAGATCCCGTGGCAGTTGGAATTCGATATAAGAGTAGGCCGTAGCGCCGCTGCCCATGCAAAATTTCCCTCATAGCACACTGTATGGCGTATGCCCGTCTTCCATTAGCCCAGGTTAGGTGCAAAAGAGTAGGACGTTAAACCCCATTTCATTTCATTTCTGTATGTAGAATAGAAGGTACAGGGGGCTACAGCAGTTTTTTGTCCAATGTTTACATCGTGTTGGATGAATTGGTACGATTGACACACGCTGGGTTTGTCCATATATTCTAAAGACGTCACGCTATTCCCTAGAAAGACGCATTTACAGTCAATATCTTAAAGTGGGGTCCACTTTTTGAGTTGGGGAGTAGTACTGAGCCATAACGACGTAGGGAGTGCTGTTGGGTGGGCTGTTATCATATAATGATCAAATTTGAAAGACACGAATTGTTAACAAGCCAATAGTAAATTACCTGTTAAAGAATCAAATATAATAATCAAATTTTCCCATTTGAGGTATTTTATTACTGATGCTACGATGGTTATCTTCTTCGTCTTGTCCAGTGGATAAACACATTTATCATCTTTATCGACCACGCCTCCTCCTGGGATATACGATACTCCTAGCCCCGATACTGGCGTCACACAGTTTGTCCTTGAAAGTTTGTTATCGGGGAGAATAGTTTCAAGGAAGAACGTTTCCTCACATAAAGCAGATGTAAACAGCCATACATCGAGGGATTGGGAAGGAATAGTGAAGTTGGCTGAAAAATTGATAAACATACAAAAGGAACAACAATTTGTAAGATGTAAAAATATTAATAATGATTATTATGACCTCATTATATTTCCTAATATAAATGGTATGAGATGTAACTAGAAGAAAAGCCACACACGTCGCCACTTACAGTTAAATGGGTTGAAGACAAAAGGACGCTTTTTAGTCATAGTTACCAGCTCGGCGTCTTGAATCGAGCCCGAAAATAGCTAGGTCACTAGTCCCGTCGTTCGAATACAGTCTGAAAGGAGAAAGGACACTAGCCCATTCGTTTATAAAGAGTCAAAAGGAGTTAGGTTACCAGTCGTTTGAATATAACCAGAAAGAAGCTAGACCACTATTATTCGGGTCTCATCAAACATACTATCCGTTAGGTCTGGGAAATATTCTGTTAAAATAGCTATATAATTGTCGAGACAAAATTTAACACGAAAATGTATTTAAAGGGTCCCAATTCAACAGAACACAAAGGGCGAATATATCAATTTAACAACGAGCGGGGATTTTTGGTAGAACATGTGGCACTTCCAAAACAGATTTTAGTTCATGACAGCCCAGCGTTTTGAATACTTTTGGGGTCAATAAAAAGGGGGCGATTTAAATGGCTGAGATTTAAAATGGATTCTTAAAATACTTCGATCTCATTGTTGACCGATGAAGTTCATCGGGATTCCCTTTGTCGTCATGGCGTTTTCACCTCGAGAACGCAACTTCTTAATCATAAGGCATGCTATCCTTAAATGACATAGGATTTGATACATAATAACCATAATAATACAACTTTATGGATGTACTACTTCTTGGTTTATTACATACAACGTTTCAGTACTCTCTTACAGGTATCTTTATCAAGCAATGAATACAGCCATACATTTAGTAAATCCATCACGTTGTGTTATTATGAATTATAAGGAGGCGATCGTGTGGGTAAAGCGCTGGATCGCTAGCCTGGAGGTCGGGTGTTCGATCCTTGCATTGGCCGAGAAAGTTCATCTCGATTTTCCGGCGTATTTTCCCATTGATGCAGAACAGAGGGCCTGACAAGGACAGGTGTCTAGTCGTTCGGATGGGGCGGAAAAACTAGGTCCGGTGTACACGTAAAAGATCCCTTGTCAGTTGGAATTCGATGTAAGAGTAGGCCGTAGCGCCGCTTCGCGGGCAAATTTTCCCACATAGCACACTATGACGGATGTCCGTCTCCCATTAGCCCAAGTTAGGTGCAGAAGCGTAGAACGTTAAACCCCATTTCATTTCATTTCGTATTAGAAGGCATGCTTAAATAATTGTGCCTTTGAGACCAACCTTGTACTCGTGTCTGTTAATAAAATTTTTAAGCATTTTAATCTCCTGACATTTATTTTAAAATACTGGGGTCTAGGAAATGAAATGAAATGGGTTTAACGTCCTACTGTTCTGCTCCGTATTCGACTAATAAAGACGACTCGGGTCTAGAAATCTGTATTGTTTATAGATTTATGAGTATTTTAAATCGTCTCCGATATTCGATGCATTGTTGTATTCCCCGTTCTTTCCAGAGCTATTGCAAATATCTGAACTGAATTACCACTTAATTGAACTTAATGTTGACAGTTAACGACATTAGGCCTATGCATTATTAAATTGCGGTCGGTGTTATTTAAGTGTAAAGGGCCATCGATCGGAATAGAGTGATGAATTCTAGTAAGTTTTAAGTGTAAGGGACGGTCGATCGGAAATGATTTAAGAGTTCGGGTAAGTTTATACGAACGATTTCTGAAATACGTAAATAGATAAATTAATTCATATTGACAATACAAACAAAACAATTAGACCCAATGGCAAAAATATTGAGGGTGGTACTGTTTTCTTGTTAAAAGAAATATTGTTTTTTTACCTCTATATGTATTCTCGACAGTTATTAATATTTCTTCCCAATGAATTAATGCTACCTCTTCTTTATCTTGTCCAATTATCGGATATTCCCGTCTGATATTTCTAACATAATTCCTCGAATCCACGTCTAAAACCACTAAAAATATATCATTATAATTTCAATTGACGGGAATTAAGACTCTTATATTCTGATATTGGTTTTGCGGCATCGCGGAGTTGGTAAAACTGATTACCTTAAAAGGTGATTATTTGTACCTATTTATGAAGTACCATTTGGGTTATAGAATGCGTCACGTTATTTCGTATGTATAAAGTCGATAAATTAGTTATGTCATTATATCACAGATGTGTTGTTCAAATTTGATAAACTATTACAGAGAATTGTCATATGTACCCCAAAACAAATATACAGAATGAAGTAGATAAGGTCGATTAATTTCATTACGTAAATTATATCCAAGGGCAAAACGGAAAATCCGAACAATCAATAGGAAGTGGGCTTCTCAAAGGGCATTATATCGAAATAGTCAGCAGTCAATCTTGTTTGTACTATGACTTTTTTTATACGCCCACATTTTAATGTGGACGTATTATGACGCCGCCCCTGTCTGCCTGGACGTCCGTCCACAATTGTTTGTGGACTCTCTACAGGTCACAATTCTTATCCGATTTTGATGAATCTTGAAATATAGGTTTATCCCGAAACGATCTCGGCTGCTTTCGAAACTTCATGGATTATGACCCTTGATAGTCCGACAAATCACGTTTTTAACTTGTTGACCCTATAGAGGTCACAATTTTGAACCGATTTTGATGAAATTTGACAGTTGACATGCATGTTTCTTTCGACATATGCGCCCAATTGGATCGTAACTTCCTGAATTATGGCCCCTGATTGTCCGAAAAATCGTCTTGATGTTATTATCTTGCAGTAAATATGGGACCCTAGTAGAAGATATTTAAAACAAAGCACATGTTAAAATCAGTACACGATTCATGACCTGCATGGACATAATGTTTTTAGTGCCAATAGCAGCAATGAACAGCGAAAATATATCCCGGGAGACAATTTGAAAGTAATTAAATGAGACAAACAACAAAATAATAATAATAAGAAAATCGGTAAGTTTTTAATAAGATCGTACAAACGACTAGTGTTCAATTTAGACTTAACACAATTAATTCAAAATTGCAATAAGAGTTTTAAAAATTACATTTACATGAATAAGCATACGAATTATACTATGATTATCTATCGAATTTTGCAACCAACAAAACAACTTACCTATTTTAAGTGGACTTACTGTATTCGATAAAACCGCGGACAGGTTAATTAGGAGAAGAACACATCTATAGATCCCACTATTCATCCTTACTGGATAATATCTAGAACCTGGAGGCGACAGAACAACGAGATTTGATGTAATGTGTACTGACTTACTAGGTTAAAAATCTTATCATTCATTTATACTTGTTGAATCGGGAAGAGAGTGGCAGAAAAGTACCATAATATCAACTTGTCATTATCCTTGCTGTATTTACCTCCAAGCTACGAAATCATTCGAAGTGTTTTTGGTTAATTATTAATTTTCTTAATGGATATATCCACAATGACACACAGCCTTAAGGGCGCCGTTTACTGAATTTTTGTTTTGTCGGATGTCTAATAAACAATATGTCTATTACCATGTTGTATCATTCTCAGACTCTTCTTTAATTTAATCATAGCACAAATCCGTATGGATCACGTTTCGTGAATTTTAGATACGTCGAATATCGAATAAAAAATAAAATTTGTTTACCATGCTGTTCTATTCCCTTGGTGGCATTATTATTGTTAGAAATTGTAATTTTATTTGCACTCATACTTACACGCGTCGTGCTAATTTGTCTCGCTCTGTCATTTACATTGTTAGCAGAACTCGTTAGTTGTGTGTGGTTGGTTGGTTAATATATCATAAAGTTTTCATAATAACAAGGGGTGTATCCAGGAAGTTTAATGGAGGGGGGGGGGGCGTCTGGTTTAGTGCATTTCGATCAGAGAGGATGAAATGGGGTTTAACGTCCACTCGACACAAACTAGGTCATTTCGGGACTAACATATGGTTTAATTTTATTTCAATAATTCGCTTGCGCGTAGAGGTCTTTAGCAGTGGGAGGAAACCGGGGTGCCCGGAGGAAACCCACGAGGTTGAGAAGGTGCCCCTATCGCCATGTCACATACGCTCACACCGGGCATCGAAACCACATCCGCAAGCCAGAGGTGACTGGCCAGCTAGAGGTCGAAACGCGGCACCCCCCTCAACCCCCCACATTCCGATCAATTTGATCTTATATCACAATCCTAAGATAAAAAATCCGAAGCAGGCGTTTCTATTTATTCTAGGTCTAGTCAACGCTTTAATAGACTAGGACTCCATTTTAGTAGGTGGCTGTCTCTCTACGTCCACTTTAAAGAGAGAAATGGGGTTTAACGTCCACTGGACACAAACTAGGTCATATGATTCAATTTTATTTCAATAATTCGCTTGTACGTGTCTTTAGCAGTGGGGGAAACCGAGAGTCCTGGGGAAAATCCATTAGGTTGGACAGTACATGTAGTTCTTGTCATGTATAACTGTGGAATCGAAACCACGCCACTGGACGTAATGACGAATCTTATGATACAACTTCCACACACGCTTTAAAACCAAGAATACTGACCAAAACATTATTTACTTTTATTTTTATTTTTAAAACAATGAGCTAGTGTGGCTGTGGGCCTAAATGTCATCTTTCAATCCTAAATAACTCATATCAGTTCGAGGTGAATTTACTCATCCCTATTATTACTGCGACCTAATACGAAATTACGGGACATAGCAATGGTGTAACTCAAAGCTGCTCCACTCAATGTTGCTGTAATATATATTTTAACATTTCGATCTTAGACAGTTGAAGTCCGGAAAAGTCCCTTTAGTTGCACAACTCGTAGGGGCTTAGCGATGACAGTAATACGGCCTTTGTACGGGTGACGTGCATTAGCCCCAATGTACAAGTACTCCTGACATGTACTATCATTGTGCCCCACAATTCAGAAGTACATCTCAGATACTACCCCTGTGTGTGGCGTGCAATTAATGCATAAAACCTGAACGCACACAGCTGGCTGTCGCCACACCGACACGACTAGGATTTTGAACTGGCAGCTAATAGAAGCAGGGGAAAGGCATGAGACCATATTGGCCCTTCTAATGCAGGGATGTCGCCGTAGGAACGCAAGGCGACTGAGTCGGTGATGGGTGCGACCATGGGTTGATCACAACTAGGCCCACAGCTAGCGGGGGTGGGGGCAAGAGGGGCGGCGTCCTCCCCTGGGTCAAATTGGGCCTTTACTCAATGGGGAGAAAATCGGTTACCGCAATGGTTTTCCATTGTACGCTATACGAAACCAACGACCGACTAGCCCCTAGTGTGTAATATCATACACGAAAAAGAAAATCTTGATTAAAGCCCCACGTTTCCGATACCAAACATACAAAAGCTTCCACAATTTGTAAAATGTATAGGTGGTACGTGATGTGAAAACTGATATATTATGTAAAATAAAATACCTGACATCACCCCCTGCTCGCGTATATTCAAAATATCAGAAATTAAAAGCTTTCTGTCTTCTTTGTTGAAATTTAAATTATTAATGAAAAATACCATATCTGGCATGAAAGGGATTTCACAAAAAGGTAAAGTTTGGCCAAGCGTTAAAACGTAGATTTTCTTTCACAACCAAGACAAAGAATAGCGTATGAAAAAATAATGTACACAGTCTGGTGCATCATCGGTATCCCCAGTGGTCTCAATCCGTTCTACTCAACTAACCTCTATGGGGGGTATTACGGTTCCTCGATTCCCTTAGCGAGGTACATAAATCAAATAGGTTTCGCTCCAGTCTAGTTCTAAACCAAAAGAATAAGACAAACAACAGTGAAAGTAATAAATTTTATTACGGGGAAAAACAATTAATTTATTGTAGTAAGCCTATATATTATTATAGACTCTGCAGCAATAAATAATAAGCAAATCGACAAATTGAATAAATTATAAAATATTGGTAGGCAATATTAATTTAATAATAGTTAACGCCAAATAGCCTCTGTCCTAACTGAAGTATTGCAATCTTTTGTTTTTCCAAAAAAAATGACAAAGGCGGGTAATTTTCCTTAAAAGTGACAAAATGGGAATTTCCCCCAAAAAATGACACAAGCGAGTAATTTTACCCCAAAATGGCAAAGCTGGGTAATTTTCCCCCAATAGTGACAAAAATCGGGATTTTCCCCCAAAATGACAAAGGCGGGTAATTTTCCACAAAAGTGACAAAATGGTGATTTTTCCCCCAAAATGACAAAAGCGGGTAAATGTGGCAATACGGGGATTTTCCCCAAAGATGACAAATGCGGGTAATTTTCGTCAAAAGTGAGAAAATGGGGATTTTCCCCAAAAATGACAAAAGCGGGGATTTTCCCTAAAAATGAGAAAATGGGGATTTTCCCCAAAAATGACAAAAGCGGGTAATTTTTCCAAAAAAGTGATTAAATGGGGATTTTTCCTCGAAAATGATAAAAGTGGGGATTTACCCCAAAAATGATAAAAGTGGGGATTTTTCCCCAAAAGTTATAAAAGTGGGGATTTACCCACCAATTGATGATAATGGGGATTTTACCCCAAAAATGATGAAAGTTGGGATTTTACCCAAATATGATAATTCAGATTCACTTTAGCACTTCAGGTTTATTTCACCTGCACAAGAAATCATTTATATTCTGATTCTCCATTGGAGATAAATTTTCTAGGGTAAATATTCCCAAGATCAAACAATACTACGACCGTCACTAAGCGAACAATTCACTTCTTTGTGAATTTGATATGATAAATTTGCTCCAGACCAAAGTTGGCTGAAACCCAACATGGCTAAACGAGAAATCCCCGGAGAAATGGAATTAGATCAAAAATGCTAAATTACTCCTTTCTTGGGTCATGAGTCCTAGTCCAATGATTAATTAGCACCGAGACTAATTATTTCCCCGTGAGTATTTAGTAACTAAACAAAAATGATTCCATTCTCCTTGTTGGGGAGATGTCGTTTAGGTAGCGATGTCAAACTCTAGACTGATGGCGACCGAAGTGTCAAAAGCAGACGCGCTCCGGGCCTAATCTAAAATTGATCGTGTGAATCTTGACCAAACTCAACGCTTAGAACATGAGCGCGAGATTACCTTAATGGCTTATGTAAACAAACACGCAAATACATTGACGATCACAATTCGAAGCCAGAAAGTCGGAAATAGGGGCACGATTCCAGCAAGCATTGTAGTACATTTATGCTGGCACAATTCAAACACTGTTTAGGCACGATGTCCAATTACTATTGGGACATGACAAATACCGGTACGGCAGTTTAACCGAATATGATTATCGTTCGATGAAGATCTGTCATAAGTCATACACACAGTCACACGTGGTTTCGAGTACATTTCACATTTTCCTAGGTTCGTAACAGGGGGGAAACACGCTTTCAAGTTGTCTACCCTTAACAAAATAAAGTTTTTATTTAAACATACATTATGCAAGAGCAAAATCCGCCCATTGTAGGTCTTTGTTAGACCTGAAATGTTATAAAAACTATTAATTAACTTATCCATACCAACTCTCAATGTCAAGGCTAGCCTCCGACATTTGTTGGATTGTAGTTCGCTTTGCTGCAAAATTTTCCTTCGTGATTTAACGATGAAATAGATACTCGAATGTACTTGTTTTGTCTTACCGACTTAGTAAAGGTAGTTGAGGCTAATCGGAACTTCCATTCGCTTAGTTCTCTGTTCATAGTGTATCAATTTGACTGAAATGTTCAGCAAATTGGCTTACATTTGCTAGTTGTTAACTATTATATTGAGAATAGCCTGCTCCCCATCTAATCTCCCGTAATGTATCTTTAATAACCAATAAAGATAGGCTGGCACTGCCAGGCAGGATACGCCCACATTTTCGAGAGATGGATAGAGAACAAGCAATACCGAAAGTGATTTTTCCTACATCATTAAGTCCTGTATTTCATACTGTATTGGGAGCAGCCATTTAGTTGGTCAGTTCCAGTCTGATATTCATGAAATTCGAAGCCGACAATGATTATGGTGTGATGGTACACAACCTAGAAATGTGACTTTTTATCAAAATCGGATAAGAATTGTGACCTGTAGAGAGTACACAACCATGATATACCATATTTTTACACTATTCTCGTACAAACGGCGACCATTTCATCCGGCAATTTTGGTACGATTTTCACGAAATTAGAACTCAACCTTCCTCATCAAAATCGAATTAAAATTGTGACCTATACAGGGTCCACAACCATGATATACCATTTTTTTAAAACAGTATTCGCGTACAAACGGCGGCCATTTTGTATGTCAATTTTGGTCCGATTTTCCCGAAATTCGAACTCAACTTTCCTTACGGCGTAACGGTGATATAATCAAACGTTTTTTTAAATCGGATAATAATTGTGACCTCCAGAGGGACCACAAGCTAAAGAAAGGGGGATTTTGCATATAACCAGGGGCCATAATTCAGGAAGTTACAATCCGATATACGCAAATATCGAAAAGAACCAAGATCTTTGGGTTATAACTATGAATTTCAAGTTTCATCCAAATCGAATTAAAATTGTGACCTTTACAGGGTCCACAACCTTGATATACCATTTTTTAACAGTATTCGCGTACAAACGGCGGCCATTTTGTATGGCAATTTTGGTCCGATTTTCCCGAAATTCGAACTCAACCTTCCTTACGGTGTAACGGTAATATAATCAAACGTTTTTTTTTAATCGGATAATAGTTGTGACCTCCAGAGGGACCACAAGCTAAAAAAAAGGTGATTTTGCGTATAATCAGGGGCCATAATTCAGGAAGTTACGATCCAATAGGTGCAAATATCGAAAGGAACCAAGATCTTTGGGTGATAACCATGAATTTCAAGTTTCATCAAAATCGAATTAAAATTGTGACCTCCACAGGGTCCACAACCTTGATATACCATTTTTTAACAGTATTCGCGTACAAACGGCGGCCATTTTGTATGGCAATTTTCGTCCGATTTTCCCGAAATTCGAACTCAACCTTCCTTAGGGTGTAAAGGTGATATAATCAAACGGTTTTTTAAATCGGATAATAATTGTGACCTCCAGAGGGATCAAAAGCTAAAAAGGGTGATTTTTCGGACAATCAGGGGCCATAATTCAGGAAATTACATCCCGATAGCCGCAAATATTGAAAGGAACCAAGATCTTTGGGTTACAAACATGCATGTCAAGTTTCATCAAAATCGGTTCAAAATTGTAACCTCTATAGGGTCCACAAGCTAAAAACGTGATTTTTTTCGTACAATCAGGGGCCATAATCCATTAAGTTTTGATCCGATACATGCCAATATCAAAAGCAACCGAGATCTTGTGGGGATAAACCTATATTTCAAGTTTCGTCAAAATCGGATAAGAATTGTGACCTGTAGAGAGTCCACAAACAAATTGTGGACGGACGGATGTCCGGACGGACAGGGGCGACGACATAATACGTCCACATGAAAATGTGGGCGTATAAAAACGACATAGTACATAGTTCACATTACATTCACATCTTTTGGGATCACAGTAAAACTTCAAAACAATAACCTTACAAAATAGTGATTTACTATTGTAAGTTATACTATATTTTTATAATTAGCAGAACAAACATAAACAATCCCACAAATCGTAAATTGCAAAAGAAGTTGGCAACCCTATGGATTAACCCAGGGTAAATAAAAGTGGAGTAGACTGGAATGGATACCGAGGATAAGTCTGGTGTAAACAAGGGGAGTTAGATGGGCGCTGGTTTCGAGTCCCCGGTTGTACGTGACAAGGAGCTGGGTCGCCTTCAAGCCCCGTGGGTTTTGCTTTCCTCCAACTGCTAAAGGCCCCTACGCGCAAGCGAATTACTGAAATAAGATTGAACCACGTTATGACCTAGTTTGTGTCGAGTGATGATTTTCTATTCCGTTTCTCATCAGTCATACTCACAAAGACTAAATAAACATTTTCAAAATTTAATTAAATGGAAGCAGATATTAACCAGCGTTAATATTTTGATTTTGTTTTTTCACTCATTCCGTGTATCAAGCCGCGACCAGTTTTATCTTTTTCGACAAAATACAACACACGCACCACTACTTTAAATCGCTATCTGTACGTATGATAAGTGCCAGGGTGCCCCACGTGCCTACTTAAAAGTTGTACTAGACACGTTGAATGTGCACGCTTCAGTTGGCGTACTTGAACTGATTTCTGACAGTCTCGCACTCTCGTTGAGTCTATAATTAGCCATAGCACGCGAAATTCTCAACACACTATCAACTATTAAGGGGCCCACACACGCTCAATATAATTGTCAATATTATTGATGTCAATTTTATTGAAGAAAATTTCGGTTTCCCACACACGTTCAATTATATTGTCTGAATATTCATTTTGAGGAAAGCAGCCATGATTGAGTGACATCTTTTGGTTTAGTACAAATAATATCTCTGAATAACGCGGGTTGGGCAGGAACATGATACCAGCAGTAGTTTCATGTTACTTTAACAAGGTTCGTTAAACAATTTTTGTGTCTTCCACCGTGTGTTATTTCTAAATTCAATTCTTGCTCCAGCTTTCTGTCATGTTTCGTAAAAAAAGTAGTCTTGATTATCCCGGCCTGTCAATCAGCGTCGAGGTAACGAAAGATTACCGTCAACACTGTCGAGGTAAGGGAAGATAACTGTAGTGATTTGGAAAGATTATTTTCACGCCACTTGAGTCAATAACAAACCTTATGATTCTATGTGCACGCGTTAACCCCCTCCCACCATACCCCAATTTTAATAAGGTTTAACGCTGGTTGCAAAATGGACACAGAGTTTCTAAAACGAAGTCACAGGCCATATTTGATTCATTCTAAGTTAAGGCCGTCGTTCGCACTTCATTTGTTAAATTTCATAATAAAAATTGTGTTTTGAGGTTTCATTATTATCTGTCACGTAAGCTATCTAGGAACGCCGATCAGCTATTTTTTCACCAAAAAAAAATCTTGTATATTTCGACAAAATTTAGTTCTGCATAATCTATCTACTTTTTATTCCACCCGATTTCCATAAAAACTATTGATAGAAATTTAAACACAATAGGCATTTCACACACGAATACCCGACTTCCGATTTGTAAACATCGCCATGTTTGATACTGTTAGAAAGCTTAAAGTTTTCGGGTGCCTAGAAAGATTTTCACGTAGAGATAAAAATTTTTAGACCATGTGTTTTGTTTGGTCAGTCAGTAAAGTCACGTATTGGTTTGTCCAATCAGAAACCCTCCAGGTTCAGGCATGCGCATAAGTCAATGCCTTAGGTATCCCAAAATAGTGATAAATCCAGCATGTCAGCCATAACTAATAAGGTTATTTTTAAACCAAGATTTGTTATTGTTTAGTCAGGTGTTGTTTTATCCAATCAGAAAACAGCAATCCTCTAGGTCGGGGCATGCGCATTAAGTCAATGCCTTAGATATCCGCCGGAGTGGCTGTATCAAAATCCGTCCGAGTACATCCCCGTCTCTTAACTAGTTCAACCGTTCATTTTATTTTAAGGCAATTTAAGCATAATTTTGATGACGACCCATATTAGAACTCCACGAAAAAAAACTCACTCACAATTCCAGTAAATTTAAACACTAAAAGAAAATCATTTATTTATATCCAATGCCATGGAAAAAATAGGAATATTATGTTGTATTTACTCATGATTTTGGGGTTATGATAATTTGTAAAACGATAAATTAATAATCTCAAATATGTGCATTGAGAAATGTTATAGGCTTATTTCAGATTAACTTTTAATATCACAAATTTATGGTCAGGTGGTTGGGATGGCCTAGTGGTCTAGAGTGCCGCTCTTCGACCTCTAGCTGGCCGGTCACCTCTGGCTTGCGGCTGTGGTTTCGAGCCCTGGTGTGAGCGTATGTGGTTCCTTCTCAACCTCGTGGGTTTCCTCCGGGCACTCCGGTTTCCTCCCACTGCTAAAGACCCCTACGCGCAAGCGAATTATTGAAATAAAATTAAACCATATGTTAGTCCCGAAATGACCTATTTCGTGTTGAGTGGACGTTAAACCCCATTTCTCTCTTGTCCCCATTTACATTGTAACCTGCAATTCGATCTGTCAACAGTTTTCAGTTTCGAAGCGTATTGGCTTACACCTTACGTTCCCGGAACAGAAATCTACACTGCGCGAGCGCAAGCAATTTTAACAAAAGTATATTAAAATTGCATTTCAAGTTACAATCGATCTCCGTGTAACGCATAAAGTTTCAATTTGATTTTGTGAAACAGGGCCTTGGCTGATAATAAGAATATTTTGATACCTCCTGCAATAAAAAAATAGTCACATTGATATTAATACCAGTTCATCTGTTGATGTTTCACCTACGGTCTATGTCTGGTTCATTTACTGGATTCAGAATTGTAATCACTGACTTCTGCCAGTCCATAATTTCAAACTTATGCTATCATACATGTCCCAGCAGTAATGTGGTTTTACACGAGAAGACTTATATTAGCCCCTTTCAAGCATAATATATGGTTTATATTGCATTATTTGGAGCAATCGCCGGGGCGAGCACCCACTTCCACCAAAACTGAGAAGAAGAATGCTCCCCTTGTCAACAGGAGAGAAGTTCTAGCCATGAAGGAGATAGAGTGTAGGAAGAGCTCTCTTGACACGTTTGCCCAAGTCATGGATTTTCCATGTTTTTTGGAGCCAGAAGCCTTCGGTGAGCACACCAAAGTCATAGGGGATGCCAGCCTCTTCCCTTGACCATCATCTTGAAGATGTGAAACAAAACATACATCTTGCATATGATCGTTGTATAGCTGATGATAAAAGTCCAAATATTGTTTCCAGTGACGGCACATGGCGTAAGAGAGGATTCCGTTCTCAGTATGGAGAAATGGCTATCGTTGATTTATTAACAAATTTAGTTACAGATTCTGAGCTGATGTCAAACTTCTGCACATTATGTTCCCAAAACAAATAGACAGATCTTCCGGGGAATATGTAATAAATTTAACACCACCCCACAATGACCATGGAAAGTGCTGCCACCTAGAAAACGTTTGAACGAGCAATTGAGAAATTTCGTTTTAGTTATACGACAATTTTAAATGAGGGCGATAGTTTTCAATCATTTATGCAAATCGAATGAAGATAAATGATCATATGGCGCTGACTATCCAGTCGAAAACGAAGACTGTATTAACCACATTATCTTAGTAAGCGAATGAGGGACAATTTGGATGGTAAATGGAAGGCTTACTAAGTATAGAGTAGTTGTCATGCAAAGTTATTGTGGCAGAGCCATAAAACATCATACATTTGCCTGGTATCATTAATAAGACACCATCCGTAGTTTTTCATTATCTGGATGATGGTAAGCCCCATCACAATCAGGGGGGCACGGTGATTAAGTGCGTTAGACGCTGGCTCGCTAGCCTTGAGGTCGGATGTTCAATCCCTGCATTGGCCGAGAAAGTTCATCCAGATTTTCAGACGTGGTGTCCTTTAGTTAGTGAAAAAGACGGAGGGCCTGACAAGCACAGCTGTCGTCTAGTCGTTCGGTTGGGACGAAAATCTGATCCCCGTGTACACATTGGTGTCCACATAAAAGACCCCTTGGCAGTTGCAATTCGATAAAAGAGTAAGCCGTAGTGCCGCTGCTCGGGCAAAATTGCCCTCCTAGCACACTGTATGGCGAATGCCGGCCTTGATTAGTCCAGTTCGGAGCAAAAAAGTAGAACATTAAAACCCATTTCATTTCTATCGGAAAATTGACTTCCGCATTATTATTAAATATTATAAAATGCCTGTGGTTATTAAAACAGGTGGATGTTTTCCAATATAATTGTGTCACTTTTGTTTAGATATGTTTTAAGGGTTGAAATTTTAAACTTTATTTCATTTCATTTCACAACACAATCACTGTACATTGCAGTCCCTGTAAGACGTGAGCTTACACCACCACAATCTTGACATGTACTGGAAGCTATCAAGCCCGTCTTTGAGCGGTCAAGCTCACCTCAGCTTCTAAATTGACGTGGGTGTCTCACAGAATACAACGAGCGCTTAAACTGCTGGGGCTAGAGGAATTCGAAAATTCAATAAGGGGTCAACTACTATAACTGCCATAATGAACAAGGCTTCGCCAGTCCTGGGCCAAATGCAAAAGTCGTTGGATAAACAACGACTGAAGAAATATGTCCATGATTCTTCTGAAACATTAAAAAAAAACTATAGGAAACGAATCCTGGCGAAAATCAATTGAGAATAAAAAGAAGGAAAGCAAAACGTATGTGGGGGTGACACCAGCCGTGTTTGTTTTTTTTACTAAATGGGCGAGGTAATATGGCACCATCTTGTTGCATACGAGTCTCGACACTATCAAGGTTGAGATTAATTATTTCCCAACACAGAATAGTGGACCTTGGATACAGAAATTCAAAATAAACTTTATTACTTACAATACAGTATGTGACTTCCAATACTTCTTTAATTCGTACATCCGCGTTGATCATGTAAACGAAATTTCAGTTTCATCATTTTCTTGCGCATTAGCAGTTACACCTACAGATATAACTTTGGGACATCTATTATCTCTCTATTGATACTCTGATATACAGTACAGTAGTCGATGTTATAGATTTTTGAGTTGCGTTCCGGTTTCCTTTTAGTGTGAGAGTTCCACGTCCATTTGCAAGAACTGTCACATCGTTTAATATCAACATTATTTATATGAATCGTTCTGTAAATTGATGAAAACAGACCTGTCAAAGTCTAATTAAGTGAGTGACCAAACGTGGTGTGTAGACCACGGAAATGTTGGAAACTGTGGGAAATATTCCACAGAATACAATACACAAGGCAGGAAAATACATGTATGAAAAATATTCGGAAATACATAGTGATTTTAATAATATAGAATAAAATAGCTGTGGTAATATATAAACAGTAATGAATTAAACGCTTGTGATATAATTAAAAGAGATTACGGCCGATAATTTGTAAAGTCTGCCGTAACTATGAAGGCTGCCATGGACTGACCGCGACTACCGGAAGTATCGTGCTCAAATGTAAACAAAAATGGCCGCGGACGTAAAATCGGCCAAAAATTGTTATCGGAACTAAAAGTAATGTATCAAGCCATTAATATGGTGTAGAAGGAGAAAAAAATATGACATACGGGTTATTGCGATGTCGGAACACTAACGAATATAACATATACTATAGAATAAACGGCAATAACTAAAATGACTTAGATCTAGACCGTTATCGCAGGGTGACCACCTTTGCTTGATCATATTGCGGGACATCATTATCTTTTTCGAAAAAACTGAGGCAGTATGCATAGCAATGTTGATATATACTTACTTTACTTCACTTTTCGACGTAGCAACAATCGAAAATCAAAGTATGAAATATTCACGCAAGCTTGGTTTGTATTCGTATGTCATATGATAGGCCTATATACTTACCACGAATGTTTGAGGATAATATAATACTTAGCAACAATATAAATTCAAGTCATATGATATTCATATAGTATGCCAGTATCATCTTGCATTTAAAAAAAGCGAACACAATATCTTTTGTAGCTGTAAAAATACCTTTCTTTCATTTCAAACAAAATGTATAAATTATTAATTTGCGCGACAGAACTATTTGAAAGGGTGCGCGTAAATCGAAAATCAAAGTATGAAATATTCACGCAAGCTTGGTTTGTATTCGTATGTCATATGATAGGCCTATATACTTACCACGAATGTTTGAGGATAATATAATACTTAGCAACAATATAAATTCAAGTCATATAATACTCATATAGTATGCCAGTATCATCTTGCATTTAAAAAAAGCGAACACAATATCTTTTGCAGCTGTAAAAATACCTTTCTTTCATTTCAAACAAAATGTATAAATTATTAATTTGCGCGACAGAACTATTTGAAAGGGTGCGCGTAAATATATACCATAATTGAATGCAATTTTTAAGTTACAATCAAAAGGCTGCCGAATTATGCTATCATCAAGGTACATTAATCGTTTGTCGCCAGAATTAAATCATGCCGAAACGTATTGAGATTTTATCGCTGATGTTTAATCATCCTGAATGCATTCTGCTGTGAAACTTGAGATTTATAATAACTGGGTATAAAGCATGTTATGCTGGTTAAAGATGCATTATTTAAGAGCTAAATGCGCCTATTGCAGATCTTTCTTTTGACCCCAATGTTATAATATAGAACTTCGGATGGTTTTGATTTTCAACAGATTTATGATTTAATTTAAAAATGGCAATCGCCACTACACTGCTCTGTAAACGACTCCTCTCAGAATGAAGTAATTTTACAGACATTTTCAACATATTCCCTTTTCATTATCCATTTTTTAAACTATTATTGCCAGAACTGTCGGCTCTTTATCTAAACTTTCGTAATGCATCTAATAACTTTCCTGCTATAATAATAATACAAGATACCTTTACACCATCATCTGTTATGCATCCATGGGTTATTTGAATTTTAATATACTCAGCCAAATTAAAAACTTGACACTGATGAATTTCAACAAATTTATTTATTTTTTTTTGGAAAGTCAAATAAATTTTAATGTGTTTTCTAACGATAGTAAGTAGTACGAAGCCTTTAATTTCATAAAATTGTAAAGTCAAGCTTGAGCATATAAAGATGAAAAACACGTTGCAAACACAAACTCGTGAGGTCAATCGATGCAAGTTTGCTTAAACTGAACATGCACGCGTAACTTGAACTGGAAAAACACATTAAAACTGTTATTTTCACCTTTGTTAGAAAATGCCGCGCCTTTCAAATGTAGAGCGTCTACGTGCTATGGGTAGGCTCTATGCTGGTCAATCTGTGGTCACTGTTGCAAGAGCCTTTAATTGTTCACGCCAGACAATAATTAATCTTAGAATGAGAGTGCTTCAAACTGGAACTATTGCCGACCACCCAAGGGCGGGAGCGCCACGTGTGACGTCACTCTAGTCAGCTCAAGCAATACGAATACGTCATCTTAGAAACAGATTTGTCACTACAACCTCCACAAGTAGAGAGATGTTTGGTGGGAGGGTAACTGCACAAACTTTTCGAAATCGCTTGAAGGCTGCTTGTCTTCGAGGTCGGAGGCCCTAATGGACCAATATTGACACCTCTTTATCGCCGTAACCGACTTGTGTGGGCCACAAGACACATAAGATTTACTCAAAGACAGTGGAATTCGGTTGTCTTTAGTGACGAATCTCGATTCACACTGAGACTTGCCGATGGCAGGGTCCGAGTGTACCGCAGACGAGGTGAACGTTAAGCTCAAGTATGCGTCAGAGAAGTTGACCAATTTGATGGCGGCGGCGTCATGGTTTGGGGTTCTTTTTGTGCAGATGGACGTTCTCCTCTTGTTGTTGTCCAAGGGAACTTAACTGCTGTCCAGTACAGGGGTCAGATTTTGCAACCTGTTCTTCTTCCGTTTATGCAGAAACATGGGCATGGACTAACGTTTCAACAAGACAATGCTCGACCCCATACGGCAATTGCTACCCATAATTTTTTAAGAAATGCGGGTGTCCAAGACCTGGATTGGCCGTCGCTTAGCCCCCACCTTAATCCTATTGAACACATCTGAGACGAACTGGGTCGACGTGTTCGTCAGCAAGTGACCTTCAACATGCTCTTGCTGAGCAGTGGCGACGTCTTCCTCGGGTAGTGTTTACTAATGTTTTGAGATCCACGAGAAGACGTTGTGTGGCAGTACGAGACGCTAGAGGAGGCCATAACCGTTACTAAACACTTTATTCCGATTGTTCTCCAAGTTTGTGAATTTCATTTTGGGGGGTACTGTGACATCACGAATGTTATCAATGTTAAGGACTTTCGGCGAGACGTATTCTTGTTTCTATTGATGTCAAGGTCGTCTGTGCATAACATAACACTAAAATAGTTGCCTTAAACCAAATATTAAAAATCTAGTCCCAAAAATCCCGAGTGTCAAGTTTTTAATTTGGCTGAGTATAATTCAGAGACGCGAATGCAATTGACACTCAATTAGATTAAGTATATATATATAATACCGATCAAAATAGAGAAACGGGCAATTCGATACATCCATCGTCTTCCAATAGTTTTTAATTTATTTAAAATAGAAATGCATAGCCTTCGGACACGGCAAATGCCCCAGCTAATGTTGTGGATTTATTTGTTTCACCATGTAACAAATACTACTAATGGTATTTATTTACTTACTTTTATTGTTCAGTGGATAAGAGGTGGTGTGTGTGTGTGTGTGTGGGGGGGGGGGTTACCTCGTGGTTTTTCTCCTTGTGGAGTGGCGTAAAACCCTCTTTGCTTTTGTTCTCTCTCCCTCGACTGTTTTGAGTTTTAAATGGCCCACTGACAATGATCGACTGGAAATTTTAGAAGATGTATATGTTTTATGTATTCAATTATATAATGTGGATTAATTATATTCATTTAATTTCATTTTCTTTGTGTGGTGACAGTCGTGGTGGGTGTTGTCGGTTGCGCTGGTGGTGTTGTAGTTGTAATGCAAGACATGGGGTGTCGATGTTATATAAATTATATTCGTTGATTTCTGTCTTGGTTGTGTGGAATATTTTCCAATTCTTATGTTTATTACATTGAAACATATATTTCTTTAAAGTTACATTATGGGAGATAAGATAAAGAGATGGCAGTTCTCGCTATAATGGTTAAAAACTAGATAGTGTAAAGATAATTTGCTGACAATTTCAGTCAAATTCATTCACTAATAGCCGAGAAAAACAGCGTTTGAAATATTCACATAGCCTTGGTCATCATTACTCAAATCATTAATATATACAGCATAGTCTCGATTATCCACTTGATTGATTTAATTATCAACGGCCATTAAGCGGCATATATGAATTTAATCCGCCAACATCGAAAGCTAGCCTTCACATAGAGTTTATTATGGTCTGGATATGTTAATTAATGTCCAATTGATTATTTAGATAACATTTCAGGCCTAAAGAAAGACCTGTAATAAGCAGATTTTGCTCTTGCATAATGCTATTTTATGTCCTATGAAAGAAATTGTGCCCGGGACCGGTGCTACGGCCAATCTTATATTGAATTCCAACTGCCAAGTATTCTTTGACGAATCTTCCCAATGAGTATACGTTGTCCAAGGACATCTGTGTTGCGGCAAGAGGGGACTGCGCCGGGCGTAATCGCAGGTTGATAAGTAAAAATAACACATACGAAAGTGTTACTCAAACCGTGAAGTGACGTGATTATGGAAGCATGGACAAGCCGTTCATCACATTACCCCTCACCTTAAACATTTGCGTGTCCTTACTCAAACACAGTAAGTATACACCATAATAAATATAGAAATTAACAATTTAAATTGGGTGATAAAAGTGAAAAAGTCTCTGATTAGTGATTAGTATACACGTCTGTGGCTAGTATTAACGAAATTGGCACTGCTATTAATGACACAAGGTCTTTTCTCTTCTTCTCTGACTCTACATTCTTCTTTTTTCACCCTGTCTCTTCTCCTCTCTTCTACATGCCTCTGCTCTTTCTTCTCGTCCTTTCTCTTCCTTCATCTTCGCCGATTCTTTGACTATAATCTAATTATCCAAACAAAAATAAACCAAGTCTTCTTTAATGACGCAAATATTGACATGTGAATTACAATAAATACCATAAATTCATCAATCTTCAAGTGTATTATTTAGTATTAGTATTACACATAAAAAATAATATATAAACTTAATTAAAGTGTTGCTTTCCTCTACTACCTAAGTCAGAAATAGTTCTCTTTGCCCAAATCCTGGACAAAACAAATACCCTGTTATAATTCATATCCCGAATCTACTCCCCATGAAACTGTACACACTTCCTTGAATTCCAATGACTTGTTAACTTTATAATGACACAATAAAAATCTTAAATAAAACTCTACCCCCCCCCCCCTCTCCTCGAATTCTGAAAATCAACTGACGGCCTCCAGAAGTCGTTGGAAAAGCTCGCGGAAAAGGTTGGAAACTGTAGGAAACATTCCACAGAATACAATACAAGTCAGGATAATTCATGTGTGAAGAAATATGGAAATACCCAGTGAGGTTAATAATATACAATACAATAGCTGTGGCAATATATAAACAGTAATGAATTAAAATGACTTAGATCTAGACTGTAATCGCAGGTTGATATACAAGTCAAAATAACACATACGAAAGTGTTACTCAAACCGTGATTATGGAAACATGGAACAGCCGGTCACCAGAAATATCCTATCGCCATTGATGTCCCAGTTAAGGCCATGGGGCTCAAATACTTTAAAATCGGTGGAAGGGTGAGCGTCTCCCCCACCGTACGGCTTTGTCTGCAGAAATAAAAAAACAGGCTGATCTGTGCTGCGAAGATTACAAAGTCCGATTCTGTTGTCCTAATAAATAAATAATAATTAACTCGATCTGACTCAAAATAAAATTTCTCACTGCTAGATATATGCCAAATGTGTCCTCATGTTTAATTTAATTAAGAAAATAAGGTCAAACTATCCATGCTAGATCGGGGAGAGGGGGGGGGGGTCGCCGTGTGGTCTCGAGGATTGCGTTTCGAAATCCAGCTGGCCGGTAACCTGTGACTTGTTGTTCTGATCCCTCTTGGAGCACCTCGTAGATGTACTCCGGGTACCAAACTTTCTTCCCACAGGAAAGGCCCCTGCACGTAAATTAACATGAAATGAATTGGGGTTTAATGTCCTACTGTTCTGCCCGGACTGCGCTTATGAAGATGGGCATATGCCATACAATGTGCTATAATGAGGGAAATTTTGTCCGGCAATCGGCGATACGAACTGCTCTTCATTAGCCCCGTCGGAGCATCACAGGACATTAAACCCCATTTCATTTTATTTCTGAACGATGGTCCGATTCTAACAATATCACCTATTAAGTATTTTGGGGGCATGAAGTAGCACTGGCGACAAAGGACAGTTATGATTCAAATACTCGGTTCATAGATAAACATTTCATAAATCCAAATAAGTAACAATTTGGATGTGTTTGCCCATTGCTTTAATAAATTACGCACTATGTCTCATTTTCAAACAAAGGGAAACTACTATCCATTTAGATGGGCTCAGACTAGTAATTATTTGTCCATTGACTTCAATGTTAAATGCCTGTAACATCACAGGCTGTAGTTTTTTTCTCAACATTCCGTTGCTTCCAATCTTTTTAGGCACAATGGGGAACACATTTGGCAATCTCCTCATCATAAATTTGTAGGGGGTTGACCGTTTAGAATTTTTGCTACGGAGATTTTAAGTTGATTGGGGTGAAAATCTCACTTCCGACACAATGATTGCTCCGCAGAAAGACATTTTACACCCCCTATCCCTCCGCTGTAATATCCTCAGTATTACCCAAAACTGCTATGAAATTTGATGCCTTTGATGCCTTTTCTCCAATTCTAGACCAAAATGTCAACCCAAAAATGCAGGAAGAAGGGAGAAAAAAAATAAGGGAAAAATTGTCTATTTATAACTCGCACTACATTCGTTACTATTACTAGTCTTAGTCCAGATGGTCACAATAGGAGGGCTCAGACTAGTAATTATTTGTCCATTGACTTCAGTGTTAAATGGGTGTAACATCACAGGCTGTAGGTTGGTTCCAATCTTAATAGGAACAAATTTGTAGGGGTTGACTGTTTAGATTTGTTGCTACGGTGATTTGACGTTGACTGGTGAAAATTTCACTTCCGACACAATGATTGCTCTGCAGAAAGACACTTTACACCCACCCCCGCTGTAACATCATCAGTATTACGCACAACTTGGTCACCTTTCTTCAGCCTAAAATGCAGAAAGAGGGGAGAAAAAAATAGGGGAAAAATTGTCTATTAATAATCTGCATAAGGGGACATAATTACTAGCCCGGGTCAGTACACAATTAATTTCCCCATGGACTCTTAGTGTTAATTCTGGACTATTTGACTGGATCTGATTACTCTTTAGTCCTTCTATCCAGTTTCCCTCATTTAGATGTAGGTTTTGGGTTGTTTGGTTTTTTTTATTGTGTATCATCACAGAAAAGGGTTTGAAAATACATTTTCTGCCAACAAGCTTTAGTGAAGCCATGATTGTAAGGTGAAGAGATATCCGAGTTAAGAGGTTGGCAACGTTGAAATGTAGGACGGGCAGTTGCATCATTACTGGCATTTCCTACTTTTGGTTTGTGTACATGTATCTCAAGGTGTCCACGGTGAACCCCATACATGTTTTTCCGCCAACCGTTATGGCTGGCGGATGTGCACAAAAAGCTAATTTGATATGCATCGTTTTAAGTATCTATATTAATTTGATTTAATACGTGTATTAAATCCACCAATCACTAGCGAGGATATAATATCTGTATTAAATGAAAACCATTCTTTCAATGACTGCACCGCATTTCGACGCTGTGAGAAACGTCAGCGATTTAAAATTATAGTATGTCCAGGTATTCTTGTGGCCTAGAATAAAATCATCGCCCAACCTTTGTTGGGAACTTTGGAGAATTAGATCAGAAAGTGTTGGGAACTTTGGAGAATTGGATCAGACAGTCTTGGATAAGAAATTATATGGTATCTCAAAATAATTTTGAATCTTAACTAATATATAGGTTTACCAACATGCGTATATGCCTGTAACGAGCGGAATTGGGGGCAACCGAATTCTGAGTGAGAGAGAGAAAAGGGGTTTCACGTCGCTTGCAGTGGAAGGAAACCGGTAGACCCGGAGAACACCCAAGAGGGTGGACTGGCGACCCTACTCCTTTTCACGTACACCTGATGAATCGAAACCACGTCAGTTGAACCCCAATGATATAGCGCACACGTGCTAACTATTCACCCCCCGTTTTGAAATTATTGACACATGGCCTTGGGATATTGAAAGGACGGTTTTCATTGGATGACATAATATAGATATTAATTCCCAGCTAATGATTGGTGGACTTAATGCACGAATTAAATCAAATTAATATAGATATTAAAAACAATACTCTCATTGGTTGACTTAATACACATATTAAATCGATTTAATATGGATATTAAAAAACAGTTCTCCCTTTGGTTGACTTAATACATTTATGTCGAATTAATATACATATTAAATCCGCTTTTTGTCCACATCCGCTAGCCATAAACGGTTGTCATATTTTGGTCCATTTGTGGCGGAAAGCGCTCAGCCCAACGAAAATGTTAGAGCTAGTTAAATAAACCAGAATTAACATCCGAGTCAGTGGGGAAATTAATTGTGTACTGGAACAATCTAAACGGAGAGTAGTTTCCCCTTTGTCGAGAGGAAGGAAACCGTAGGACTGAGACAAAACCCACGAGGTTGGACACACGACCTTACTCCTTGTAACGTACAAACGGGGAACCGAAACAACGCCACCTTAGACCTTTTATAATACAACGCGTACGGGTAACCCATTCAGCTATGCAGCCCCTCTAACCCTAATCATGATAATGTACATGCGACATATATCATGCAATATGTTGTGCTACGACCTACCCCCATGTTTAGATTTCCATTTGTCATATTCGTAGATCTTTATGAAGCTGCGACCTTCGTTACTGGAAACATATCAGAATAATCAGCATTGACTTGTTATAAGCAAACTCAGTTTGTCTTCTTTACCTCAGTCGGAGCAGAACAGTGGTTCGTTAAACCCCATTTCATTTTATTTTATTCTTCAACGATGATCCGAGCTAACAATCACCTATTAAATATTATGGGGGTCAAATATTCGATTCATAGCTAAGCATTTCAAAAATTAAAATAATTAATAGATTGGGTGTAAATATCCAATGCTTATTAAATTACACGCAAAAAGTTGCAGCTGTCATTTTTAATAATCGTAGCAGATCGCAAGATCACTTAAGTCGCATTTTTCATACACTAATCCCAATGGCACACAGTCGAATCTAATCAATTACGTCCCACTCAAAAACCCTGCACCAATTAGATTGATGTAAGAGATATTAAAATAAAATAAAACCAAGTACGAACAATCCAAACCATTAGACATAATTTGAAGTCCTAAAAAAACGTTATAGGCAAAATAGTGTAATCAGCAAATGGAATGCTCCCCGTGTACAAAACACACGACAAACAGTGGTAACAGGTGTCCGGCGGAAGAGTAAGTTCTTTCAACAAACAGTAATAATAATATCGTTTACATATAAACACTATGTTATTGGACGCTTTGTCAGCCGGAACAATGACATATTGAGGTTTCCAACAATGTGAACATCATTATAAATAGACTTAGGCCTAGCGTCAACTGACAAACGTTGCATATATATTCTTCGTTTAAGTAAACGACTGATAGATTTAGTCCAATTTGCGAAAGTATCGGATATAACATCTTCCTTCTTGGCCTCTGATTTAGCGTAGTCCACTACAGCATCCGTAATAAGTTTGAAATTTTGATCCCATGAAAATCGTTGCGGTTCCCGGTATTTGCGTCCTTTGGACAAAATTTCACGTAGCTTATTATTATGGACTATGTTCAAATCACCAGTGACCACATCTCCAGCTGGATGGTAAATAAAAGAAGGACGAAATAGAGCAAGAACATGGTAGAGGGTTATCATATAAGTCCTTAGCATTGATGTCAGATAATGCGTTTCTGTAATTAAATATTTTGGATGCAATGGGTTTCGTATAAGTATAAGAAATCCTAGGAACAGTAACATTTTTAAATACGGCGGCATATGTGCTGTGACCTGCTTATGGTGTAATATATGGCTTAACCTGATAACATCAAGACGACGATGGGCAATGTCAAGAACAATAGATACAACCCTGTATTCAGTGGATGCAGAGTCAGTACAATTTGAATCCAAACATTCAGATTTAAGTATTTTCAAAATAGTAAGTGGAATAGAATGTAATTTAGTACGGATATGGTGTGGCCCTAGTGGTTCTTGAATAATTTCCAAAAGGGCATCTAGTGATATAATGTTGAGTTTAGGTGGTGTGTATAGCGACGATGTCCATGACTGCGTTTTCGACGACGAAACTTTGGGAATAACGTCATAACATTAACATCGCGACACGCCGGGCTTGATAAATTTCCTATACTAGCTACATTGTCATTGCATCCATAAGGGGTGGCAGTACCTAATGTCCGTATCCAATATTCTTCTCGGTTTCTGCGAAAGGGAGTACTCAAAGTAGGGCTGTTGGTATGTTGGTCAATTTTCTCTAATATGGACACTCATTGATAGTATAGAGTGGTCCGGTTGGTTAAAATAACCCTAAGGACTTTCCCCAATACTGTTACCAATTCTTTTAATGTCGAGTTAAGTCTATAAACCTCGGATGAATGGGTTACTGCCTGATGGTGCAGAAGATTTAGAGATAACTTAGCGAAACTATTTGCAAATATACACATAATCGTTTGCTACTTTTACACACTGTTAAATTTCATTTACTTCAGTTAATCCCAAAAATACTCAGTATCATATCCATGACATTCTACACTGCATCTAGTATTGTACATATATATTCAAAAGTTAAGTCACTAGCCTACTGACCTCCTTGGAATCACGTAGCTAAGTGGGCATGACGCTGGCTCGCTAGTCTGGTGTTCGATCCCTGCACATTGGCCTGTACGTAAAATATCCTTTGGCATTGGCCTGTACGTAAAATATCCTTTGGCAGTTGGAATTCGATATAAAAGTAGGCCATAGCGCCGCTGCCCGGGCAAAGTTTCCCTCATAGCACACTGTATGGCGTATGCCCGTCTTCATTAGCCCAGGTTAGGTGCAGGACAATAAACCCCATTTCATTTCCTTTCACGGTGGATAAGGCGTGATTTCATCTTGTCAGTGATGCAGAAGGAGGGCTTGACAAGGACAGCTGCCTAGTCGTTCGGATGGGACGAAAAACCGAGTTCCCGTGTACACATTGGAGTGCACGTAACAGATCCCTTGGCAGTTGGAATTCGATATAAGAGTAGGCCCTAGCACTGCTGCCCGGGCAAAATTTCCCTCATAGCACACTGTATGGCGTATGCCCGTCTTCCATTAGCCCAGGTTAGGTGCAAAAGAGTAAGACGTTAAACCCCATTTCATTTCATTTCCAGTTCCTGGCTTGAACCCTGTTTGTCCTTGTTTCTATTTGGTGCCACATCTCCAGAGATGGCGGCCGTATGCCCAATCTTCGTTTCGATCTCATCCTCTTTATATTTATTCGTCTTGCCCGCCAATCTATCATATTCTGTCGGGTTGTGATCCCCACGGATCTTAGCTACATGTATCTCTTCATTATCTGTAGATTTGACTTCAGAACATCTCCGAAGCTTTGTTTAAGTAGAATAAAACAACGTACGAACAATCCAAACCATTAGGCAAAATTCGAAGTCGTAAAAAAACGTTATAAGCTAAATAGTGTATAAGCAGCAAATGGACTATTCACCATGTACATTATATACGACAAATTGGTGACAGGTGTCCGGATGACGACAAATATGAAACATATCATTGGTGACAGGTGTGTAACACTACAGATAACAGACCATCAGCATAGTTGGTAGACCTTTTATTGAGAACATGGAATAGACATAGATCGGAAGGAGCTCTATTCAAGTCTGACTTATACTGTCAGTAAATTCTGGCTTTATAAAGCATACGGCCATTAAGAATAATGATACAGGACAGATTAACTTATTTGGAATTGAGATTATAGTTTCTGTAACTGCACTGCATCTTTCCTTTAAAGTCGCGAAGTTCTGCCGAGTGTTAAACTCGTAGATCATGTGTAGGTTATAAATAACATATGAATAAATAAGATATTTAATGAGATCGTGCGTTTTGTCAAAACGCGCAGAGTTCATTCGTGTGTTGCCTGTAAATAACATATTGAACACATTAGCAAAAGTTGTATATAGTTGAAAACGTCCAATATAATATAATGTCAAATCTAGCAAAGTTCTATGTATAAATTACTTTGTCACAGGTGTCCGGAAGAGTAAGCTTACCCTACAACGACAAATATGAAACATATCAGAAGTTTCACCATCATGGCACTGGATGTGAAACAAGGAACTGGCCTACTCTACAATAACACTGTCCCAGTTGACAAGACTGGTGTATCCTACAAAAACATGCGCCTGTTGGCAAACTGGTTTACTCTACAAAAACACGATATCCCTGTTGGAAAACTGATCTATTCTACAATGCCACGATGTCCCTGTTGACAGATTGGTCTGTTCTACAAAAACACGATGTCCCTGTTGACAAGACATGCTTATTCTAGTTTCTTGTTAATTGGCGAAATGAAGCTGACAATCTGATGTATCCGAGACAAGATGATTCAAAACACGGTTTATATCTCTTATTGTACATCACCCTTCTACAAATACTTGATGACTTTCTAGGACAGATTACAGGGGAAGACAGAACCAGATAGTAATAGCGGCCATACCTCAAAAACAATAAAAACCCATAAAAACCACCCACCCCAACAAAACGAAACTAACAAAAAAACAGGGACAGGGAAAAAAGAACCAAAGATAAAAAAAAAATCCCCAAGGACCTAACGCGCGGAGTTAGGGGGGCAACAGATTTGCCTACGTCTCTCCCGGGAGGTGAGCCTATCCATCAATTCTCGCCACTGTTGCGGTGAGAGGTGGACGGCCCCCACTGAATGACCTGCCCGTTGACGTCGGCAGCGCTCCTCACGTCTTCTAGTCCTTCTTTGGCTGGAGGACTCGCGCCTCTGGAGCAGCAAAGCCTCTGCAAACCCTCACCTGCCCTGAATTAGATCCAGGTACAGGCGAAGGTAGCCGAGACGGGGCCTGTATCCTCTCTGGCATTCCCCCTACAGCTCCTGGGGTTGGAACGGCAGGTAGAGGGGATCCAGCGGGAACTGCCCGGTCCCAGCCACTGTCCCTAGCACGGGGAAAGGCATGGGATCTCCCTACTCCCCTGACATACTCCCTTTCAGGGGAAGCCAGGAGCTGCTCCCTATAAGCAATCCAATATAAGACTAATAGTAGTTCCGGTGAATCTCCTTGATTCACTCTAAGCGATCCAATAATAATTAATGATAATAGTAGTTTCTGTAAATCTCCTTGATTCACTCTAATCGATCCAAAACGTAATAAATATAATAGTCCTTGTAAATCTCCTTGATTCACCAACACAAATAATACACCTTTTATAAGCTTACTTAAATCCGTGTCGCAGTCCAATCTCGGGCAAAAAAAGAGGGGGATAAAAACCAACTAAGGACTTGTATCCCAAAATAACCGCGCACGTGCATGCTGATCTACGTCACAGACGGGCTGGTCCATTCTGAGCAAAGGGAGACCAGCTCACGTCTGCAACAATACAAATCAACCACCCAGTTCCTTTCCATATATATTTCTTTCGATAATAACACACGTTTCAGATTTTTAAAAAAATGTAAGGTCCATATATTTGCCATAAATCACTCGAGATTTTTTTACATTTTATCGACATTTGAGTAGAAATGACGAAAGTAGTAATAAGGGAGACAACTCTGCCAATTAAAGTAACCCGAACGACTCGTTCGACACCTCTTTATTTACGATTTCTTGGAATTCATCGGCATTACGAAAAAGTAAGCCCAATGAAAAATACGAGAAAATCACATCTGGTCATAACAGGTCAAGCCAGAACTGGAAAGACATTTTTAGTAAAAACTATTTTTGACCGCATGTGATTTTCCCGTATTTTTCATTCGGCTTAGCTTTTCGTAATATCGATTAGTTAAGAAACATAATAATTCCCATTACAAACTTCTAACTTTTGTAGCAACCAATTATAAAGAGGAACTTGATTAAATTCGCACATACTCCCAAAATAAAGCTTTTTTTGATTATTTTCAATTTAAATTTGTGCGCCAAAACTACTTTTGGAGTATTTCCATTCGGACTACTCCGGTTTTATCATCTACATTCGTTATAAATAGCAGTGTCTTACCTTTCTCTTTTATAAATACATCAGAAGGTATATATTTTTATTTTTTTAAATATGAATTACATGTTTGATAGTAAATATTATATCATTTAGCATCAAATATGGATAAAATAAGATTAAAAATTTTAAAAAATGTTAAGAAAAAAACAGAAACTCAACAATTTTGAAAAACCACATAGACTCTATATAATATAGGTCTGTCGTGCCGTAATAAGGGCGTTCCTGTCCCCATGTACCTGTGATAGGCGGGTATAGATAAAACTGCACCTAGAACAAACTGCAACAGAAATCCAGGGGCGTAAACAAAATACTGGCTATAACATTAAGCGTCCCGGTAGAACATGGATAGTTTTGTAATATTATATAGTCGGTCTCCGACTAAATGAATTAATGAGATAACAATCCCAAAACAGGCGAAATTGACGGATAAGCCTCAAGATTCTGTCCCATTTTTTATCATTTCGTTAACGAGAATTTGGTTCCATATGCCATGACATTGATTCAAACTTTCAAGCCCAGTCCCAAAAATTTAAAAGCTCTTTAACATATATAATTCTTCTACTCGGTAACATATCTGAAATGTCTCAGCAATATCATATTCACGATTCCAATATAACATCATTCGTTGTGAGTATGTTAGTCTAACAACAAAATTTCACCCAGGGAGAAAAATAGTCGGTCTCAAAATAAGCGCAGTCACTGCAGTCGGTCTCAAACACAATGCCGAATAGATCCCAAATACTATGTATTTGCGTGAATCTGTGAGCCTAAATTGCATACGTCACTCTTATTCGGTCGTGAGTATGTTGGTCTAACGACAAAATTTCACCCAGGGAGAAAAATAAGTGCAGTCACTGCAGTCGGTCAGAAAAACAATGCCAGAATAGATCCCAAATACTATGTATTTGCGTGAATCCGTGTGCCTAAATTGTATACGCCACACAAAACTGGAGTATAAAATAACCATGTCCGCTTGTCACTCTTATTCTGTTGTGAGTATGTTGTTCTATGAAATGTTTTCTACCATGCAAAAGAAATAGTCGGCATTGTGTTTGAGACCGACTGCAGTGACTGCGCTTATTTTGAGACCGACTATTTTTCTCCCTGGGTGAAATTTTGTTGTTAGACTAACATACTCACAACAGAATGAGAGTGAAACACAACATCTTTTCAAACATGTTAAGCTGACAAGGTTATTTTATACTAAAGTTTTGCGTGAGTAGCGTGACGTATACAGTGAGCACTTATTATGATACCGACTGCTCCTATTTTGCGACCGACTGCACTGATTTTGCGACCGACTATTTTTATACTATAGTTTTGCGTGAGTAGCGTGACGTAAACAGTGAGTACCGACTACTCCTATTTTGCGACCATCTGCACTGAAATCGTTTCAGTTATGGTCTCTAGCACTCCCATAACAAAAGCGTCTCTATTATCGGTCTTGGAGAAATGTGTATAATTATCATAAATCCCTAAATCCAAGATGACCGCCAGTGGACTAGATAATCGCCGTAATCTTGGAAACGGTTGACTTTAGTGCAAATAAATGTATTACCGACCCATAGGAAATCAATACTTGCGAGTTCGAAAATGCCGCCATTTTTTTCCTACCATATTATTGTAAAGTCGCTCTGGTTGTGACGTCATTATCAAATTTTATTGAAACTGCGCTCGGAAAACTGTTAAAAATCACTTCCCGCTGCTTAATTTTTTTAAACGAACACATCTTCACCCACACTGTAACTATATATCATTGTTGGTCTATAGCATGGAGCCACGGTTGCTCAATGGGTAAGACGTTGACTCTCTTACCTGGAAATTCCGTGTTTGATAATGGCCGCTTTTGTTATGGAAGCTAGCCCAGGTGAGGTGCAGAAGAGGAGGACGTTAAACCCCCTTTCATTTTATTTGTTATTGGAGTACTAGAGACCATACTGGAACAAATTCCACAGAAATGATTTCTGTTGCAGTTTGTCCTAGCCCTCATTTCATATTGTTCTACCTACCTAATAAGAAACACCTATAGGTTAAATGTAATGAACCGATGCAACATTCATCAAGCGCATCTTGGTAGTTTAAAACGACTTGCATTATTACAGTATAAAGATTCATGTATATAAAAAATATTTAGAGCGGAACGCGTCTGAACAACACGTGCTAAGGTACTTTTGATCACCTTTCAGTACTATAAATGACGAAAACAACTTTTTGTGTCTCTGTTAGCTTGTTTCTCGACCTTAAAGATGCATTTGTAAGCGCCAAATCTGTCTACTGTGGATCTTTCTTTGTTATATAAACAATTGTAGCATCTCGGTTAGTTTCTCGACATTAAAAATGCATTTTCAAGCGCTAAATCTGTCTACTGTGGGTCTTTATTTATGCCTTAAATGTTATATAAATTATTAATTAGACATTTCGTACCAATTGCCATGATAAAGATGCTATCGAATGCACTAGATGTTCAACAGATTCAAATAAAATAAAACCAAGTACGAACAATCCAAACCATTAGACAGAATTCGAAGTCCTAAAAACGTTATTAGGCAAAATAGTGTAATCAGCAAATGGACTGCTCCCCGTGTAGAAAATACACGACAAACAGTGGTAACAGGTGTCCGGAAGAGTAAGCTTACCCTGTCTGGCGCCACACCCGCCATAGCTGCATCCAAACTATTGGACGAAATCTCAATATAATAGCAAAACGATTGGCAGCTGATTGTGAATTAATTCAACGGTAGCGATTACAATCGAGACCCCACTTCTTCAGAATGAAGTAAATTGACTGGAATTGTAAAGGTATTCGCTCTGCAGTATCTTCCTTTTTTAAAAAAAGAGAAGTTATCAGCTTTTAATCTAAATTTAACAGAATGCATCTTTAATGATTTTAAAAATCTATTTTCACAGTTCATTGAACATCAATGGCTGTTTTCAGTGTCTCGGAAAAATGTAAAGTAAGTGTCCCAGATTTCACCGACAACTTTCAATACAACAAGTGGTTTATGTACCTAATACGCAGAAACTTTTGCAAGAGATGGACAGAGAACAAATTTAAAACAAAACGATTTTTCGTACAATCGGGAGCCATAATCTAAGAAGTTACGGTCCAATAATGCGAGAGCGGTTGGATGTCCGAATGGTTAGCGAGTGCGTGTTGTATCATAAGATCTGTCGTTGAGCCAACTGGCGTGGTTACGATTTTCCAGTTGCATGTTACGTCATAACTCTGCCAACCTTCGTGGGTTTTCTCTGGGTCTAACAGTTTTCTCCCACTGCTAGGGCGCCTATGGCTCAAGCGAATAATTGAAATAAAATTGAACCAATCGGATCAAAGTTGTGACTTGTCAATAGCCTTGATTTTCCATACTTTGTAACTGTTTGCGTACATGTTGAAGTTATTTTGTCGGACAGTTTCGCTCCGATTTTAACGAAATTCAAATTTAATCGCCTATCAAGGCTCCACAAGCTAAAACCGCGATGAAGTTACGTTTTCCACCCACTACTTGTAATACATAAAACGCCATAATAACATATCGATCCAGTTTGAAACTTGACACCATCCACATATTTGGGTTTTAAACAGAAGAAGATAAATCCAATTTAACAAATCTGGAAAGAACAGGGCGGTGGCGACTGGTAAAGGCACAACATTGTCATTCAGCTGGGATTTGATTTTCGAGGTTGTGGCACTGTCCGGGAAACCTTTAAACCTCATGTCATTTCACATCTGGGTCGCCTCCTTTAATATTTTATATCAACTCAATATAAATCGTGTTTGACACGTCTCGCGTCAAATACATCGACGTGTCGTCTGCTGCTTTACGTCTCTTAATAGGGAGTCTGTCGACAGGGACATCGTGTTATTGTAGAGTAGGTCAGTTCCTTGTACATCCAGTGCCATGATGATTAAACTTCTGATATGTTGTATATGTGTCGTTGTTTATCAACAAAACTTCGTGGATGGTCTGAAGTCAAATCTACAGATTGCGGAGACCGATCACACAGATACGCTCAAAGTTAATTATAGATTGGAGAGCAAGAAGGTTAAATATGACGAGGACGAGATCGAAACGAAGATGAAGAATAGGGTGGATACTAGAGATGCCTTGAATAAACTATTGTACGAGATACGTGATGTAGATGGGAGCAAGCTGGGAGGGGTGTTCAATGCCAGGAATCGGATAAGGAGGTCAGTGGAGGCGATCATGATGCAACTTCAGGGACGTGGCCCCAGACCTGGTAATAAAAGTCATGGTTAGAAATGTGGATGATAACATTGACTTTGAATATTTATCTACAAGACTAGATGCAGTTTATACACGGATATTTCGCTTGGATATATGTAGACATTTATTGTGTAAAATGTCATGGATATAAATACTGAGTATTCTTAGGATTAACGGAATTAAAAAAATACAAAAGTAGCAAACATGGCTGTGTATTAGCAAGTAATTCTTTAAATTTTCAGTGCAACTAGACAATCCATAATTATTATTCTAAAATTCACGATTGTTATTTGTTAGCAGTCAGCTCGACAATAAAAGAAATGGTAACATTTTTCTATAAAGTCTTTACAATATTTATATCTTTTAACATCTGTAACTAGTTAAAGATGCATAATGGGAGAGTAGATAAAGACCTGGCATTTCGCACTAGATAATGTAAAGGCAATTTGCTGAAAATTTCAGTCCAATTGATCCACTATGAACCGAGATTTTAGCAATTGAATATTCGGTCTAGCCTCGAGCATCATTACTGAAGTCGGTAGGATGAAAAAAAAGATAGGCTGGCACTGCCAGGCAGGATACGCCCACATTTTCGAGAGATGGATAGAGAACAAGCAATACCGAAAGTGATTTTTCCTACATCATTAAGTCCTGTATTTCATACTGTATTGGGGGCAGCCATTTTGGGTTATAACCATGCATTTCAAGTTTCATCAAAATCGAATTAAAATTGTGACCTATACAAGGTCCACAACCATGATATACCATTTTTTAACAGTACAAACGGCGGCCACTTTGTCTGTCAATTTTGGTCCGATTTTCCCGAAATTCGAACTCAAACCTTCCTTAAGGTGTAACGGTGATATAATCAAACGTTTGTTTAAATCGGAAAATAATTGTGACCTCCAGAGGGACCACAAGCTAAAAAAAAAGGCAATTTTGCGTACAATCAGGGGCCATAATTCAGGAAGTTACTATCCGATATGCGCAAATATCAAAAGGAACCAAGACCTTTGGGTTATAACCATGCATTTCAAGTTTCATCAAAATCGAATTAAAATTGTGACCTCTACAGGGTCCACAACCATTTTTTAACAGTATTCGCGTACAAACGGCGGCCAATTTGTATGGCAATTTTGGTCCGATTTTCCCGAAATTCGAACTCAACCTCCCTTACGGTGTAACGGTAATATAATCAAACGTTTTTTTAAATCGGATAATAATTGTGACCTCCAGAGGGACCACAAGCTAAAAAAGGCGATTTTGCGTATAATCAGGGGCCATAATTCAGGAAGTTACGATCCTATATGTGCAAATATCGAAAGGGAACCAATATCTTTGGGTTATAACCATGAATTTTAAGTTTCATCGAAATGGAATTAAAATTGTGACCTCTACAGGGTCCACAACCTTGATATACCATTTTGGTCCGATTTTCCCGAAATTCGAACTCAACCTGCCTTAGGGTGTAACGGTGATGTAATCAAACGTTTTTTTCAAATCGCATAATAATTGTGTCCTCCAGAGGGACCACAAGCTCAAAAATAGGTTGCCAGGCAACGAAACATACGCCCACACAGCAGACAAATCGTCCGGGCAGTCAACAAGAGTTGTCGCATATTAAGGAATTATCAAAAAATCATTAGAATTTGTTTGGTTTTTATAATCAAACATTTTTTTTAGATCAGATAATAATTGTGTACTCCAGAGGGACCACAAGCTAAAAAGGGCGATTTTTCGTACAATCAGGGGACATAATTCAGGAAGTAATGACCCGATGGGCGCAAATATCGAAAGGAACCAAGATCTTTGGGTTATAAACATACATGTCAAGTTTCATCAAAATCGATTCAAAATTGTAACCTCTATAGGGTCCACAACCTTGATATAACATATTTTCACACTATTCGTGTACAAACGGCGGCCATTTTGTCCGTCAATTTTGGTCTGATTTTCACGAAATTCGAACTCAACCTACATTACCATGTAACGGTGATATAATCAAACGGTTTTTTAAATCGGATAATAATATTGACCTCCAGAGGGACCACAAGCTAAAAAGGGCGATTTTTCGGACAATCAGGGGCCATAATTCAGGAAGTTACGATCCGACGGGCGCAAATATCGAAAGGAACAGAGATCTTTGGGTTATAAAGATGCATGTCAAGTTTCATCAAAATCGGTTCAAAATTGTGCCCTCAACACTGTTCACAGGCTAAAAACGTGATTGTTCGTACAATCGGGGGCGATAACCCATGAAGTTACAGTCCGATACATGCCAATATCGCAAGGAACCGAGATCTTAGGGTAATAAACCTATGTTTTAAGTTTCATTGAAATCGGATAAAAATTGTGACCTGTAGACTGTTCACAAACAATTGTGGACGGACGAACAGGGGCGACGACAATATACGTCCACATGAAAATGTGGGCGTATAAAAAGACAATTTTGCGTACAATCAGATGCCATAATTCAGGAAGTTACGACCCGATAAGCACAAATATCGAGAGGAACCAAAATCGTTATAATCATGCATTTCAGGTTTCACATTTTCCATACAATCAGTGGCCATAATCCACGAAATTACAGTCCGTTACATGTCAATATCGACCTGGAACCGATATCTCAGGCTGATAAACCCATATTTCAAGTTTCATTGAAATCGGATAAATCATGACTTATAGAGTGTTTACAAACACTTGTCGACGAAAGGATGGACAGGGGCGACGACAATATACGTCCACATGAAAATGTGGGCGTATGAAAATAAACTCAAGAAAGCCCGGTTTGTTAATACTTTATCACATGTGTTGATATATTTTGATGTCAAAAAGACCCACAGGAGTTTCTTTATTTCTCTAATGATCTGTCGATGTCCAATCTCGAAACCAGAAAAATTTTTGAAGAAATTTCTCTGGTGAATCGGGGTAGCCATTTTCCCGTAAGGTGATATGTAATTCCTACGCGCGAAATTTCTCCTTTATTTGCGTCGTACGCCCCTGATTTTACATGCCTGGATGACCGAATCACTTAAAAATATACCCACGCGTAGAAAAATAGATCTTTACAAAAACTTGAATTTGTTCGTTTAGGATCCAATTTTATGTCAGCGAGTTGACTTTGACTCAAGGATCATTTTACAACAAACGAAACGACGATCCGACCTCTAGTTTTCGTGAAATCGACCCCAAAAGATTGACCAATCAGAGGTCAGAATGGGCGGGCCTTAGGTTTGGAAAAAATCGACGGTCTAATGCGCCAGAGGCCTTCGGCTCCGCGGCTGCCTCTGGGAACAAGATTGATAATAAATTTATTGCTATTTTAGTATCCCGTCATATTTAAGTTTTCCTTTTACAGAATGATGTTAATGTTACTAAGCCACTTCTCTGTAAATATGTGTATGAATAATAACCCACGCTTAACAGACCCACTACAATACCAACCGTAAAGGAAAATAAAACATATTGTGTTAAATCATCATATTCAAGCGATTCTAATTAATACATGATTCAAGCGCATATAATATATACAAATATTTTTAGCAGAACGCATTTGAACAATACACACTTTATCAGCTATATCATAAAATGACGAATACAACTCTTTTTTTGCGTATCAGTTTTTATATACTTCCTATAGCTATATCCGATACAACTTAGTGCATATATTAAAGAAAACGTCCCAGCCAAACTTTAAAATAAAGTCTTACAATCCGTATTCCGTGACATAAAGTCTTAACTTGTAAAGGCATAATCCTATTAATCTTAATATTCACTATTTTTAGTTGAGAAATTTTCAAGTTCAAACATCTGTTCCGCAGAGTGGTGTTATTCGAAGCCTATGACGCGAGCGGGTGGCCTCGGTCAACCAGGCATAACTATCCTTAGCTGTGTGACCACATACGTTGACAATCGAGACAACTCCCGACGATTGTCCAACTACAATTACGTAGAGATTACAATTTCCTCGTATAATAGTGAATCAGGTAATAGATTCAGGGATAATAAAGGTTTGACTTTCTGAGAAAATATGCAGTTATCGTTTGATGATGTCACAGGGTAACCGTTAACATAATAAAACGCCATAATGTGAAAATAGAGTTTGAAACTTGACGAAACCTGTTGATTATATAGTTTTAGGCTAGAGAAGACAATTTAACATATGATTTAACAATGACGTAAATGAGACGGTGTCGGGCGTGCATGTAGAATTCGAAATATGACTAGGCCGTAGTGTAGTTTCACGGACAGGTTCCCCTCATAAACAAGATAAAGCAAGACGTGTCACCCCATTTCTTTTCATTGCATATCTGGGACACCACCTTTAATATTTTTATATCAACTGAATATAAACCGTGTTTGATGCGTCTCGAGTAAGATACATCGACGAGTCGTCTGCTGCTTGTAGTCTTTTAACAGGGAATAGACCAGTCTGTCGTGAGGGACACCGTGTTATTGTAGAGTAGGTCAGTTCTTGGTACATTCAGTGTCATGATGATTAAACTTCTAATATGTTGTATATATATCGTTGTTTATATACAAAGCTTCGCGGATGGTCTGAAGTCAAATCTACAGATTAAGAAGAGAGATCAGATAGCCAGTCAATTCCTACTGCTACAACAGTTAGCAATACACTTTGACAACATAGATGTGAGTCAGAATAAGCACAGTGGCGATCAAAACCGGATGGTATATGATGGATTGGCGAGCAAGATGAATAGATATGATGAGGACGAGATCGAAATGAAGATTAAGAGTATACTGGATATCAGAGATGCCTTGAACAAACGTGATGTAGATGGGAGCAAGCTGGGAGCCAGGAACCGGATAAGGCGGTCAGCCGAAGCCATGTTAAAACGTTGGCAATGTCCCCCACCCAGATGTTGGGAATTAGGAAGATTATATTGACTTTGACTATATGTGGCGGAAAGGGTTAAATTATGTGACGTCATTTTACTTTATACACTGCCTCCCTCGGTGATTCGATTTTCCTTACGGTGGACATATATTTTATGTTCTAAATGAATACAATTTGTAGTTTTACATTCTTCTTTTTATTAGTATAAATATTGTTTGTATAGGCTGCTTAGGGTTGGCTGGCCGCGTTATATTTGTTGCCATATAATTATAATGGAAGTATATGGGTTGATTTTATTATGTGATCGGCACATATTTATTGTATAACTTACTAAAGTTTTTACATGATTTTTGTATAGATATATGGTTTTTGTGATTGTGCCTATCGCTGCTATTAGTGTGCCGACTACGTGCCGATATTTATAAGCAATTTTTGTTAACTGTTTCAAACTGTTCGGCATGGTAACTCATTTCTCCGGAAAATAGGTAAAATATTTATTTATCCGTGGCACGCTTTATTGATGGCATATATTTACATTTTATTGATACCAAATTTTGTATATTGTATTAGTAATTAGTTATATGTGTAGTTTTAGGTGAGGCGCGGGTTCGTTTATTTGTTGATCTTTGGTTTAATGTTGCATTGCACCAATAAGATTAATAATGGTCATTTTGCATAATAGAATGTAACGTACTAGTAGTCAGTGAACTGTTTCGTCCCATGTTCTATGGGTTTGTAAGTGAACTTTTCCCCCCATGTTCTATGGGTTTTTTAAGTGAAATTGTTTTCGCTGTGAAGTTCATTGTTAATGGTTTAGATTAAACGAAGTGATTGTGGTATTTAAGTAAGGTGATTTTTAGATATTTTTGTTTCTGATATTGTTAGAGACGTCCACCAAACGTCCCGATTTCACACATATTACCCAAACCGCTGTAAACATCCCCAACCGTATATTACATAATAAATATTGTTTTGTTTGATGGTGTTTTGTGAAACTTCTTGGTGCGCGGGTAACATATATATCTACAGTTATTAATAATATTTCGCTTGAATATTTGTAAACACTCAGCTGTACAATAAAAAAATTGGTAACATTTTACTGGAATTAGAATTACTTTTAAAATATCTTACTAGTTAAAGATATTTTATGTTGGGTCATATATCTAATTAATGTGGGGCTTTTGTAATCGTGTGTAACTGATTAGATTCAACTGTGTAACATTGGCAATGATGCAACTGAATACAACCGAAAGTTGCATGAAAACTGTGACAGCCATCTTGCGATCTGATGCCATTTTTAAAAAAAAAGCCCAGTTGCATCTTTTTGCATATGTTCCAATAGTTTTCTGCTATCCATTACAACTACACACGGCGACATGTGCGGATATGCAAGGGAATGCAACTAAGTTTGAGTGAATTTGTTGGCATTGGGTGTATTTCACTTGAAAGCAATGGCAATGTTCAGTGAGGAATTAAAGGCCAAGTCACATTATTTCATATTAATGGGTTAATGTATTAAAGGGCGAAAAAAATGACGAGATAACGAACTGGAAGCAGCAGACGTCAATAGATATCACTCGGGTTGGAAAAGGGAAGTCTTAGCTCCATAAATAGTTGAATGGTTTGTCATATGTTAACATAAAACCTTAAAACACGGGACATCAATACGTATGTCTAGCTTATTAAACATACATTATGCAAGAGCTAAATCGTCTGCCTATAGTTGACCTTTCTTGGGGGCCCCAAATATTATCTAAATTATTAATTAGACATTAATTAACGTATCCAGACCATTATCAACTCTCGATATTTACTGGATTACATGGCGATCTGTTTCTCAAAGCTAATTGATGATTAAATATAAAAAATGGATAATCGAGACTTTATTATATGGTGCCGATTTCAGTAATGGTGATCAATGCTAGGCCTAAAATTCAATCCCTAAATTCTCGTTTCAGAGTGGATCAGTTTGACTGAAATTTCCTTTATATTATCTAGTTTTTAACTATTACAGTGAGAACTGCCAGCTCTTTATATAATCGCCCATAATGTATCTTTAATGACAGAAATCTTATTAATCCTAAATTCATAAGTCGGTCGATGCTGCACTTTATAAATTTTGTTTTATCTTTTATAAATATATAAAAAATTGTATTGTATACTACTGTTCCATAAAATATTTTTAAGAGGGTTTTGTTTATAAATTAAAATCGAGCAGATCAAAATAAATATCTATTAATAATACTGATGGAAATGAACTGTAATGATATATTCAGTTTTATTCGTTGAAATTAGCGAGCAGTCCAAATTTAATAGTAGTCGATCGCGCCTGGTTAGGCAAATAAAACATATTGTGTTAAATCATCATATTCAAGCGATTCTAATTAATACATGATTCAAGTGACAAATATTTAGAGCAGAACGCATTTGAACAATACACACTTTATCAGCTATATCATAAAATGACGAATACAACTCTTTTTTTTGCGTATCAGTTTTTATATACTTCCTATAGCTATATCCGATACAACTTAGTGCATATATTAAAGTAAACGTCCCAGCCAAACTTTATGTCAATGAATACGGATTGTAAGACTTTATTTTAAAGTCTTAACTTGTAAAGGCATAATCCTATTAATCTTAATATTCACTATTTTTAGATACGCAAAAAAAGAGTTGTATTCGTCATTTTATGATATAGCTGATAAAGTGTGTATTGTTCAAATGCGTTCTGCTAAAAATATTTGTATATATTATATGCGCTTGAATCATGTATTAATTAGAATCGCTTGAATATGATGATTTAACACAATATGTTTTATTTTCCTTGACGGTTGGTATTGTAGTTGGTCTGTTAAGCGTGGGTTATTATTCATACACCTATTTACAGAGAAGTGGCTTAGTAACATTAACATCATTCTGTAAAAGGAAAACTTAAATATGACGGGATACTAAAATAGCAATAATTTTATTTAATTTACTGCAAATACAAGTTTACAAGCTGACATAGAGATTACTGTACTGGTGATCTAACTCTTGAATATACGTACATGGTGTAACGGCTTTGATTTAGCCGTCATATCTATTACAATAAAGTTTTTGAATTGTCGAATTACATATAATAAATAATACAATGCGTATATGGAATGATTTAAGAAGATATCTTTGACTACATAAATGAAAATACCCACAGTTCGCTAACCCATTAATACAAATACGTGTATTTTCCTATGAAGGAAAACAAACGTAAGCTTACCTTACAGATAAAATATTACGATTTCTTTCGGAAGGGACAAAACCAAGCGATCCATCGATGTATTCATTGGTCTAAAACAACTCTTGAAATTAAGAATAGAAATAATCTTTTCTCTAAAATTCGTCTCCCTAGCAGTGAACATGTCACAATAAAACCAAAAATAAATATATGTCTTGATGAACAAAACCAGTGCGCAAGCGAAATGTCAATCCGCACGGTTAGATCTATTTGTTACGATTGTGGGGTTGGGTAAGTGTTAAGGTTGGAATTGGGACTAGGGCTAGCCCTGTTTACATCACGTGGTTCTTTTATCAAATCTGGAGATGACCTTAAGTAATAGACGTTCTCAATCCGCAATTTGGAAGAAGACGGGCCTAACCAGGCGCGATCGACTACTATTTAATTTGGACTGCTCGCGAATTTCAACGAATAAAACTGAATATATCATTACAATTCATTTCTATCAGTATTATTAATAGATAATTATTTTGATCTGCTCGATTTTAATTTATAAACAAAACCCTTTTAAAAATATTTGGTGGACGTATTATGTCGTCGCCCCTGTCCGTCCGTCCACAATTTGTTTGTGCACTCTCTACAGGTCACAATTCTTATCTGATTTTGACGAAACTTGAAATATAGGTTTATCCCCATAAGATCTCGGTTCCTGTCGATATTGGCATGTATCGGATCAGAACTTCATGGATTATGGCCCCTGATTGTACGAAATATCATGTTTTTAGCTTGTGGACCCTATAGAGGTCACAATTTTGAACCGATTGTGATGAAACTTGACATGCATGTTTATAACCCCAAAATCTTGGTTCCTTTCGATATTTGCGCCCATCGGATCGTAACTTCCTGAATTATGGCCCCTGATTGTCCGAAAAATCGCTTTTTTTAGCTCGTGGTCCCTCTGGAGGTCACAATTATTATCCGATTTAACAAACCGTTTGATTATATCACCGTTACATGGTAATGAAGGTTGAGTTCAAATTTCGTGAAAATCGGACCAAAATTGACAAACAAAATAGTGTGAAAATATGTTATATCAAGGTTGTAGATCCTATAGAGGTCACAATTTTGAACCGATTTTGATGAAACTTGACATGCATGTTTATAACCCGAAAATCTTGGTTCCTTTCGATATTTGCGTTCATTGATTCGTAACTTCCTGAATTATGGCCCCTGATTGTACGAAAAATCACCCTTTTTAGCTTGTGGTCCCTCTGGAGGTCAGAATTATTATCCCATATCACCGTTACATCGTAATGAAGGTTGAGGTCGAATTTCGTGAAAATCGGACCAAAATTGACTGAAAAAATTGCTGCCGCTTGTACGCGAAGAGTGTAAAAAATATGGTATATCAAGGTTGTGAACCCTGTAGAGGTCACAATCTTCATTCAATTTTGATGAAACTTGAAACACATGTTGACAACTTAATAATCTTAGTTCCTTTCGATATTTGTGCATATCGGATTGTAACTTCCTGAATTATGGCCCCTGATTGTACAAAAAATGACCTTTTTTTTAGCTTGTGGCCCCTCTGGGGTCAGAATTATTATCCCATTTAAAAAACCGTTTGATTATATCACCGTTACATCGTAATGAAGGTTGACAGCTGTTCTTGTCAGGCCATCCCTCCTTCATCACGAACAAGGAGAAACCACGCTAGAAAATCTAGATGAACTTTGTCACCCAATGCAGGGATCAAACACCCAACCTCAGGGCTACCGAGCCAGCATCTTACCCACTTAGCAACATGATCCCCAGTCGAATTTGAAGCCTACTGAAATGAACCTTTATAACCCAAAGATCTTAATTCTTTTCTATATTTGCACATATCAAATTCTAACTTAATGATGTAGGAAAAATTACTTTCGGTATTGCTTGTTCTCTATCCATCTCTCGAAAATGGGCGTATCCTGCCTGGCAGTGCCAGCCTATCTTTGTATATTTTTAAAAGATAAAACAAACACCGACTTATGAATTTAGGATTAATAAGATTTCTGTCATTAAAGATACATTATGGGGGGTTATATAAAGAGCTGGCAGTTCTCACTGTATTAGTTAAAAACTAGATAATATAAAGGAAATTTCAGTCAAACTGATCCACTCTGAAACGAGAATTTAGCTATTGAATTTTAGGCCTAGCCTCGATCATCATTACTGAAATCGGCACGATATAATAAAGTCTCGATTATCCATTTTTATATGTAATCATCAATTAGCTTTGAGAAACAGATCGCCATGTAATCCAGTAAATATCGAGAGTTGATAATGGTCTGGATACGTTAATTAATGTCTAATTAAGAATTTAAATAATAGAGGTCGAAGTGCAGGCCATCCCACCCACCCACCCCCCTTTATGTTGGGTATACGATCTAATTGATGTAGGGGATTTGTAGTGGGGTAATAAAATAAAACCAAGTACGAACAATCCAAACCATTAGACAGACAGAATTCGAAGTCCTAAAAACGTTATAGGCAAAATAGTGTAATTAGCAAATGAACTGCTCCCCGTGTACAAAATAGACGACAAACAGTTGTAACAGGTGATTAGCTTTTAACATGTGACATTGGGATTGATGTAACTGAATGCAACTGATTGTTGCATGAAAAATGAGACAGAAGCCGGTCATGTTGCGATCTGATGCGTTTATAAGCAGGCGCGGATCCGCCCCTGATAAGAAAAAGTCAGTTGCCAGTTTTTGCACGTTGTAGTAGCTTCCTGTGTTGTAGTAGCTTCCTGTAATCCGTTACAACTAGTTGCAGCGACATCGGCCGCTATGGAAATGATTGCAACTAGCTTTGAGGGAATGTTTAGGCCAAAGGTGTATTTCACACGTTTCCTTATTTGTGCCGATATTAATGGCTGACGACATCGACAGATCATTAGAGAAATAAAGAAACTCCTATGGGTCTTTTTTACATCAAAATATATCAACACATGTGATAAAGTATTAACAAACCGGGCTTTCTTGAGTTTATTTTCATACGCCCACATTTTCATGTGGACGTATATTGTCGTCGCCCCTGTCCATCCTTTCGTCGACAAGTGTTTGTAAACACTCTACAAGTCACAATTTATCCGATTTCAATGAAACTTGAAATATGGGTCTATCACACTAAGATATCGGGTCGATATTGACATATATCGGACTGTAATTTCGTGGATTATAGCCCCTGATTGTACAGCAAATCACGTCTTTTTTTGTGAAACCTGAAATGCATGATTGTAACGATTTTGGTTCCTTCGATATTTTCGCATATCGGATCGTAACTTCATGAATTATGACCCCTGACTGTACGAAAAATTGTGGGTTTCCTGGCACTCCGGTTTCCTCCCACTGCTAAAGACCCCTACGCGCAAGCGAATTATTGAAATAAAATTAAACCATATGTTAGTCCCGAAATGACCTGGTTTGTGTTGAGTGGACGTTAAACCCCATTTCTCTCTCTCTCTTTTATTCACAACTACATGTACAAGTCGATTGTCTATGATTTGAATCTTTTTTTTTCAACCATTATTTTGAATCGGACCTTTACTTAAAAACCATGTCGGTTTGTTTGGCTTAGTTTATTTATGAAAAAAATACATTTAACTCTGGCTGAACTCTGCTTTACCAACGTTGTTCTGGTGTAATTTTGTACTGTGCAGTTTCCAGTGACATATCGGCCAACAAGATTAACAATTCACCAGCAACACGTACGTAATGAAACTGAAGACAGCGCGTTAACTGGTATCAATCACTATCAGACAGGGGCGTTTTAAAGTTTATCATGGTGGAGGCTATACTATTTTGAGGGCCCTCTTTCGCGGGGGCCCGGAGTGTCTTGATTGATGATTTTCATACCAGTACAATGACTGCATTCTCATTCAGTAGTGGATTCGGCAGTAACAGTGTAAAGAAAACGATTACTCGGACTCCCTTTCCCTTGGCCAGAGGGGCCCTTTTGTCAGACGAGGGGCCCTTTTGTCTGCTTTAGGGCCCTCCCTAACTAGGGTACATTTCATTTTTGTCGTCGGTTTTAGCATTTTTCTCCCGTTTTATTTTTTCAGCGCCTCAGCTATAAAACGCCTTTGCTATCAGGAGTGTTTGGGCGGGAGCAGATCGGCAGCATCATGGGTGGTTTCTTTTTATGATAGTAAACATTACACTTTGTTAAGACTGATATAACTGCCGGTTTGATGCACTTTCCACGAGTAAGAATTCTCTTTGTGATTGAAACTTTACACCTCCGGGGATAAATTTTTATTCTCGACAACTGTACCCTAAGAAAAACTGTGAAATAACACCATGAATATAATCAGGCTACACTATTGCCAGTGTATGCGGTGACTTCATACCTTAAAGGCCAAACTTTACACCAAAACAAGTGTTTAAACTACACACATTTTTGACAGTGTACTCTAAATAACGGAATGCGGAAAATCAAACACGCATCAGTTGACTCAATAACAAAACTTGTAATCTGAGTTACACATGTTTAACCATTCGGCAAGCCAATCAATCTTATCTGTTAATGAAATGCGCAACAGCCTGTTTTTATTTTGTATGCATGGTTGAAATCATTGTAATTCTGATAATAAAAAAAACATGTGATTACTATGTGTTTGTTTGTCTGCAGAATGCATGTTAATAAACAGAGGCCTACATTTCAAGTTGGTAGTAACTCAACCATTAAATGATGTTTTATCATCCTTCTGGTATTTTCTGTGTAAAATTGAATTAAAACTTAAAAAACGTTATCCCACAATCATGTTGCACATATGGAAGAGAATGGGGTTTAACGTCTTTTCAACATACTATGGTCACATGTTCAGAGCTAGGGAGCAGAATTTTACAGACTAGAGATTCTACCTTTTCGCCATGTCAAGTGTCTTTCTTGTTTTACGTTCACGCTTATGAATACATGGGTGGACTGCGAGCTTTTGTCTCTTCCGATCGACAAAGCAATACTTTATATGTGATCACATGGGTTAGCGGACTGTGTTCACTTTCATTTATGTAATACACCTCATAATGGCCCAATCAAACCCAGGCGCGGATCCAGAGGGGGGCGCACGCCACCTCATTTTTTAAATTTTTTTTTGAGGTGGCGAAAGCTCCATATATTCTCACAGGAACGGAGAACCAAATAGTTAAGGTTGAAATCGTAATTACAGTACTGGTATGAAATTAGTCCTTGTGTGCATTTTTTCCAGGCACGCCCCCCCCCCTTCTGAAAATCATGGATCCGCCCCTGAAACCCGTTAAACCATTTATATTCAAGAGTTCGATCACCAATGATATCTGTATCAGTTTGTAAAGTTGTATATACATCAAATGAAATAAAATTATTGATATTTTAGTATCCCCTCATATTGTACGAACAATAAACTCAGAAGAACGACAAAAGGAACATGTTGAAATAAACTCAAGAGAACGAAAAAAGGAACATGTTGAAATAAACTCGGAAGAACGGCAAGAGGAACATGTTGAACGGTAGTGTGAAATAAACTCAGTGACTGTTTTCCATATAAATTTGTGTTTTATATCATATGTACAGTTAGTAAAAGTCGTATAAGGATTTTAATTTCACGTGGTAAATAAAGCATAGTGTGTTAAATCATCATTTTAAATCGATTTGTATTACTCTATTATTCAAATTCATATTATATATACAAATATTTAGTGTAGATCGCGTCTGCACAATATAAATTAAATCCGCCAGAACATAAAATGACAAAAACTTCTTTTTTTGCGTATCAGTTGTTTTATTCGTCCAATGGCTATATGGGATACTACTTGACAGCCAAACCTTAACACAAAAGGCAAAAGTCGAGAGAGAGAGAGAGAGAGAGAGAAATGGGGTTTAACGTCCACTCCACACAGGTCTTCTGTCTTAATAATATCAATAAAAATATTGTTATTTCCCAGAGCTAACCGAATATGCTAACGGTACCACAGCCATTACTTGATAATCGAGATTATGTAGGTGGAGTTAACTCCCGTCAATCAAACCATAAATTTGTGTTTTATATCATATGTACAGTTAGTAAAAGTCGTATAAGGATTTTAATTTCACGTGCTAAATAAAGCATAGTGTGTTAAATCATCATTTTAAATCGATTTGTATTACTCTATTATTCAAATTCATATTATATATACAAATATTTAGTGTAGATCGCGTCTGCACAATATAAATTAAATCCGCCAGAACATAAAATGACAAAAACTTCTTTTTTTGCGTATCAGTTGTTTTATTCGTCCAATGGCTATATGGGATACTACTTGACAGCCAAACTTTAACACAAAAGGCGAAAGTCGAGAGAGAGAGAGAGAGAGAGAGAGAGAAATGGGGTTTAACGTCCACTCCACACATGTCTTCTGTCTTAATAATATCAATAAAAATATTGTTATTTCCCAGAGCTAACCGAATATGCTAACGGTACCACAGCCATTACTTGATAATCGAGATTATGTAGGTGGAGTTAACTCCCGTCAATCAAACCATCGGCCATTTTCGGAAAAGGTGTAGATGGAATTAGCGACTATTTCTAGTAAAAAATAACACTAGTGATAACAATGTTCAGAATAAAGTAATTTGACTGAAATTTTCAATATATTCTTTTTTCATCATCTTTTTTTAACTGTTATTGCAAGAACTCCTTACAAATCTCCTATAATGTATCTTTATTCTCCTAATGAACATCTACATCAAGGTCATACATTCTATCTCAATTAAAAGCAGAGTTGTTATGTTACAAAGACTTGACCAATCGAACTTAGTCAAGATAATGGTATATTGAATCTATATTCTGAGTTTCGTCGCTCTCACTTAATTATAACCAAGGTTATCATGCCCCAAAGAATCCACCAATCACATTGCTCATCTCTGCTTAATGTTCATCATGGAACTAACTCCAGGAGAGTTATTGCGTTCCAAAATCTCGACCAAAAAAATTGCTTACCCGGGGAGGTGGGCTGGATGGCCGAATGGTTAGCGTGCGCGCGCTGTATCATACGACCTGCCATTGAGTCAACTGGCGTGGTTTCGAATCTCCGGTTGTACGTGACAAGGAGTAGGGTCACCTGTCCAGTCTCGTGGGATTTCTACGGGTAGTCCGGTTTCCTCCCACTGTTAAAGACCCCTACGCGCAAGCGAATTATTGAATTAAAATGAAACCATATGTTAGTCCCGAAATGACCTAATTTGTGTTGAGTGGACGTTAAACCCCATTCTCTCTCCCTCTCTCTCGCTTACCCTGAAAACCAGTACTCTATGTTTTTTAAAGATACATTATGTAAGATTTAGATAAAGAGCTAGCCATTCTTGCTATAATAGTTCGAAAGTCGATAATCTAAAATTACTAATTTGAAAATTTCATTCACATTACTCCATAGCAAGCGAATATATTAATCGTACTGGTTGATGGAAGCTAAGTCACCTCTGGCTTGCGGCTGTGGTTTCGAGCCCTGGTGTGAGCGTATGTGGCAAGGAGATAGGGGCGCCTTCTCAACCTCGTGGGTTTCCTCCTGGTACTCCGGTTTCCTCCCACTGCTAAAGACCGCTACGCGCAATCGAATTATTGAAATAAAATTGAACCATATGTTAGCCCCGAAATGACCTAGTTTGTGTTGAGTGAACATTAAACCCCATTTCTCTCTCTACCTCTAGTCACGTTCAAGTAGCGAATCGATGACTGGTTGCATGATTTCACGCACCGGCGTTAAACCACGAGACCATCCAATAAACCATCAAAATTGGCATTTATTCAAATTAATATCCACTTTAACCAAGTCGCAAAATTGGTTAGTTACTTTAGTAACCTAAATTTACTACGTTACTGTAAGCTCCTACTTTCAAGTAATATGAAAATAAAGCTTTTCCCCCATCTCGGTTCTAGGACTATTTTGGAATCCTTACCGTCCACTTTTCTTTTGTCGCCGACAGGAACCATTTTTGCGACATATGACACAAATTTATAAAAATCCAACGCTATGATGTTGTATCGCAAAATTCCACATGAAAATAATGTGGGATATTTATAAATTTGTGTCGGATGTGGCAAGAAATGGTTCCTGTTGGCGACCAAAGAAATATCACGATGAAAAACAGACGGCAGGGATTCCAAAATAGCCGAGATGGGGGAAAAGCCATGTTTTCATATTAGTTGTCAATAGGAGTTCATAGTAATGTAGTAGAGAGCAGAGCCGATATAATTTACGTTACTTAAGTAACTACAAATTGGTATGTCCGATATTGTTTACTATATATGTACTCTATGAACAAGTATTTAGTATTTTATTACCAGCAATACAGTGAAAGTCTACCCAAGTACCCAAAACATGTCCCTTGGTTCTTGCGAGGACTACATCATATTTAAAAGATTTACATCACAAAATAGATCCAAGGTAAGTAGACAATAGTATACTAAAGTATCTAAAGCAAAGAGGTGGTTGCAATAAATAAGTATTGTGTAATGGCCTGATATTCGCTTTATTCTTTGAATTGTTTTGAAAAGTGGATTTCCTCTATAAATGGTCGCGCCTCGGTTTGTTCGGTGTCATATTTTCAGATCAGACAAGTCTATAAATTTTGTCGGATAGATTAAAAGAGTATATTAATTACGTGACAGTTACAGAGAAAATGAAAGATATGTTTTCGAGTGTCTATTTCACTTTTTGATTACTTTGCATGGCACACATGTTGCATGCATGTGTTACTTATGACATTGTTGAATATATATGTATTGTTTTGCCACCATACAAATTTTTCATGCACATATGTTTAATGTATGCATCATTTTACGATTATGGCGCGATTTAAAGGGACAATAAAACTCTTGCTGGCTTGGCAGCTCCAGAAAGTAAATAATAACCTTATTTTAAGTACTAGATGTTATAAGTGTCCTACATGTTGTGTAAATTATCCATTACATCCTATTTTACTTGAAAATATTAGGCTTTTCAAATCATTTAGTTGAATTTTTCCAATCTTTTTTACATTAGGTGTGTTAAGATTAAATTTGTATCATCAATTAATTGGAATGTTGTAAAATAATACAATTTGGTGACCAGAATAAAGATTGGGACATATTATTCAGTTACAACAAAAGTGGTATTGTGGCTTTAAGGGTTAAAACTAAATGTATGTTGAAAGAGTTGTTATACATCAGAGAAAATATTTAATATCTAAGATCCAAAATACAAATGTCGTTATAAATATACATAGTGGAGTTAACGTAAAAGTCAAATTACAAAGGTTTTTTTTTTTAAAACCCCACAAAAGTTGCAAACAACATAACCTATTCATATATACACTAAAACAAAACATTTTTGGAAATTGACATTTGGTTTTGAAAAAAAATCCTGAGTTTTGGGGTCAAAGGTCATCGGATTACATGTAAAATGAATGCTTCCAAGAAGGAAAGAAAACTTTCGATGACGATGAGAGTAAAGCAGACAACCAATATATGTCAGAGTTATCCCCCCAATAAGTGCATTGATGGAAAACCTAGTAATAACAAGCCAACAGTGGGGCTGATGAAGCTCGCCGAAATAATTAATTGCATTTTCATCTTTTCTGGCGCAAGTCCGATATTTTTTAAACTCTTCATCCATTGCTTACATGCATACGACAGCTTACATTCCTATTTTCCAGCAGACATTGTTGAGTTTTAAGATATCCATAGTGATGTTAATTCTAAAATCTGTATTCTCCAGCAGTTAGATGGAATCTATTGAATTCTGCCATCTACAAAAGTAAAGTTTCCACATTAGGTATTGATGAGTATCATCTTGTGGAACAATGTGTATGTATTTGTTCTTTTAAACAATCTTCATGGTGCACCATTCGAAGGTCTTATGATCTTCAGAGATGTATTAGCTCTATTACCGTAATGAAATTCTGTTTACCGTTTGTTTCTATTCTTCTATTCGTCTGGGGAGAGGAATTTCGAACTGTACCGAACGCAACTGTTAGCTTTTAGCTTTAACTGCATCTGCACTTATCAAGGCAAGGAAAGTTGGCATATCAAACCAGGTATAATAAATCCGATTGAGATCGAAGGAAGTTCTCGATGGCATCTCGATACGATGAAACACAAAGGAAGGGCTCGAAACCACAGCCGCAAGCCAGAGGTGACCGGCCAGCTAGAGGTCGAAGCGCGGCACTCTAGACCACTAGGCCATCCCAACCCCCCTAGACCAGCCCAACCCCCCTAAGGCTAATGCACGTAAAAGATCCTTAGGCAGTTGGAATTCGATATAAGAGTAGGTCGTAGCGCCGCTGCCCGGGCAAAATTTCCCACATTGCACACTGTATGCCCGTCTTCCATTAGCCCAGGTTAGGTGCAGAAGAGTAGGACGTTAAAACCCATTTCATTTCATTTCTTTTAACCTTCTAAGCTTTACCCGAATCCCCTCATCACGCCCGACGATGGCAAAGGGAAACCCAGTTTCCCTAGCAACTTTCTTGTCATGGCAAGACGATCTACAGAATTCGTTTGGACACACAGAAGAATTCGACCACAAAAAAACCCAAAACGGTTGTCAGGCATGTCTTGTGCATAGACATCATGAACTATGTTATAGGGACAAGTTTCATTACTACTAAGTACAATCTAAACAGGCATCTGAAGGGAAAGCCCACCAAATGGCATCTCGATACGATGAATCACAAAGTGGAACTTCCGCGTGGACATTGACATCAACAATTGTAGCTTGTGATCAACCCAAAATAGACACATCCATAAAGTCTTCCTCACTTGATGCTTACTCAAAACTTTAATACAGCCTATGATATACATGTAGTTGTTCATAGCAGGCCCTTCGTCGACTTTCCATATCTTCTCAAACTACAAAACGAAAATGGGTCAACAAATTGTGTGCCACCATGACCCAAATCAAGATAGAGTCGCGGACATAGCTCAAGTTAGTTCTGCGGCATTCAGTGTTCTGGCCTTTCCTGGCGGAGGCCATACAGAGCCTAGAAAACATGCCATTGATGGTGTTTATCAACATAATTAAACAGATGCGGCTTATAGAGACAAGTGCATAAGCATAACAGCAGATGGGGCGTCAGTAAATACAGGGAAATACAATGGTGTATTTACAAGATTTAAATACGACAGACCGTGGCTACTGACAATACACTATGTTGCCCATTGGGCGGAATTAGCAGCTAAAGATGCATTTACATGGTCAGAGAAGTGAAAGGGTTATATCTGGCCATTTATAAAATTCTTAAAAATATCTGGCAAATTAAAAGGGCAACTTAAAGCATCATGTTCAGCAAGTGAACGAATTAAGCAGAGGGAGAGAGAGACACACACACAAACTAGGTCATTTCGGGACTAACATATCGTTTTAATTGTATTTCAATAATTCGCTTGCGCCTAAGGTTCTGTAGCAGTGGGAGGAAACCGGATACCCATTGATATTTTAATCAAATGTTTTCATTAGAAGCTATTATGAAAGTGATTGTCGATTTATGCTGAACACAGGGTAGTGCCTTTCTTGTTATTTAATGTTCATAAGCTCATACTAATCAAACGGAAGTAAAGTATTTGAAATTAACCATAATGTCTTTAATTTAACGTCCATTGGGACATAACCCCACTCCACTATGATGCTGTTTGCTATCTTCATCTAAGAAACAGTACCAGAGAGGATTAGTCAATAATACTGCCAAAGAAATAAAAGAGTGCGCATTGCCATTGTGTGTGAAATAGCTTTATTTAACGTCTCCTTCCATCGAAGTGATATCGCAGACAAGTGCATTGCCATAAGGTACATCACGCACATCGTTCTGTATGAGTAAATATATGTATAAAGGGAGGTAACTGCAAACACGCGTATAACTTTACAAGGATATAAGTATAATCTTTGAATGGCATTTAGCAATAGAACATAATATAACACCAAACACAGTTCTATGGATAACAATCACTATATTATGTACACAGGACGTTTCGACAAGAATTCACTAGTCGTTATCAAGCATACAAATTACAAATGAGGAAAAATGTGACAGTACTATTACGTATGTGAAAATGAACAGTCAGTATATATCACCGTAACATTAAAATTTACTGTCACTTATATATAAAATTAATGTGATTATTATTTGGTTTGTTTCATATATTATCTTTTGTGCAACGTTATTGTCTATTATATCACTCAACAAATAATATATGCTACAATAGATTTCATAATCTACTATGATACCCCCTTAGGATATAGTATTACTCCATGCGCAAATATCGAAAGGAACCAATGGATTATAAATATGCATTTAAAGTTTCATCAAAATCAGATTAAAATTGTGACCTCCACGGGGTCTACAACCTTGATATACCATATTTTAGTATTCGCGTACAAGCGGTGGCCATTTTGTCCGACAGTTATGGTCCGATTTTTACAAAAATCGAATTCATCCTTTATTAAGATGTAACGGTGATACAATCAGGCGTTTTTTTTAAAGTCGGATACGAATTGTGACTTCCGGAGGGATCACAATCAGGGTCCATAATTCAGGAAGTTACGACCCGATATGCACAAATATCGAAAGGAACCAATATCGTTATAATCATGCATTTCAGGTTTCACATTTTCCATACAATCAGTGGCCATAATCCACGAAATTACAGTCCGATACATGTCAATATCGACCTGGAACCGATATCTCAGGCTGATAAACCGATATTTCAAGTTTCATTGAAATCGGATAAATTGTGACTTATAGAGTGTTTACAAACACTTGTGGACGAAAGGACAGGGGCGACGACAATACACCTTTTGCCTAAATATTCCCTCAAAGCTAGTTGCAATCATTTCCAAAGCGGCCGATGTCGCTGCAACCAGTTGTAACGGATTACAGGAAGCTACTGCAACATGCTAAGATAGGCTGGCACTGCCAGGCAGGATACGCCCACATTTTCGAGAGATGGATAGAGAACAAGCAATACCGAAAGTGATTTTTCCTACATCATTAAGTCCTGTATTGGAAGCAGCCATTTTGTTGGTCAGTTCCAGTCTGATATTCATGAAATTCGAAGCCGACAATGATTATGGTGTGACGGTACACAACCTAGAAATGTGACTTTTCGGCAAAATCGGATAAGAATTTTGACCTGTAGAGGGTCCACAACCATGATATATCATATCTTTACACTATTCGCGTACAAATGGCGACCATTTCGTCCGGCAATTGTGGTACGATTTTCACGAAATTCGAATTATTCAGGAAGTTATGAACCGATATGCGCAAATACCGACAGGAACCAAGATCTTTGGGTTATAACAATGCATTTCAAGTTTCATCAAAATCAAATTAAAATTGTGACCTATATAGGGTCCACAACCATGATATACCATTTTTTAACAGTATTCGCGTGCAAACGGCGGCCATTTTGTATGTCAATTTTGGTCCGATTTTCCCGAAATTTGAACTCAAACCTTCCTTAAGGTGAAACGGTGATATAATCAACCGTTTTTTTAAATCGGAAAATAATGGTGACTTCCAGAGGGACCACAAGCTAAAAAGGGTGATTTTTCGTACAATCAGGGGCCATAATTCAGGAAGTTACGAATCAATGAGCGCAAATATCGAAAGGAACCAAGATCTTTGGGTTATAAACATGCATGTCAAGTTTCATCAAAATCGGTTCAAAAGTGTGACCTATATAGAGTCCACAACCTTGATATAACATATTTTCACACGATTCGCGTACAAACGGCGGCCATTTTGTCCGTCAATTTTGGTTCGATTTTCACGATAACGGTGATATAATCAAACGATTTTTTAAATCGGATAATAATTTTGACCTCCAGAGGGACCACAAGCTAAAAAGGGCAATATTCAGGACAATCAGGGGCCACTATTCAGGAAATTACGATCCGATGGGTGCAAATATCGAAAGGAACCAAGATCTTTGGGTTATAAACATACATGTCAAGTTTCATCAAAATCGGTTCAAAATTGTGACCTCTATAGAGTCCACAACCTTGATATAACATATTTTCACACTATTCGCGTACAAACGGCGGCCATTTTGTTTGTTAATTTTGGTCCGATTTTCACGAAATTTGAACTCAACCTTCATTACCATGTAACGGTGATATAATCAAACGGTTTTTTAAATCGGATAATAATTTTGACCTCCAGAGGGACCACAAGCTAAAAAGGGCGATTTTTCGAACAATCAGGGGCCATAATTCAGGAAGTTACGATCCGATGGACGCAAATATCGAAAGGAACCAGGATTTGGGGGTTATAGACATGCATGTCAAGTTTCATCACAATCGGTTCAAAATTGTGACCTCTATAGTGTCCACAAGCTAAAAACATGATATTTCGTACAATCAGGGGCCATAATCCATAAAGTTCCGAACCGATACATGCCAATATCGAAAGGAACCGAGATCTTATGGGGATAAACCTATATTTCAAGTTTCGTCAAAATCGGATAAGAATTGTGACCTGTAGAGAGTCCACAAACAAATTGTGGACGGACGGACGTCCGGACGGACAGGGGCGACGACATAATACGTCCACATGAAAATGTGGGCGTATAAAAACTGGCAACTGACTTTTTCTTATCAGGGGCGGATCCGCGCCTGCTTATAATCGCAACATGGCCGGCTTCTGTCTCATTTTTCATGCAACAATCAGTTGCATTCAGTTACATCAATCCCAATGTTAAAAGCTAATCACCTGTTACCAATGTTTGTCTTGTATTTTGTACACGGGGAGCAGTCCATTTGCTGATTACAATATTTTGCCTATAACGTTTTTAGGACTTCGAATTCTGTCTAATGGTTTGGATTGTTCGTACTTGGTTTTATTTTATTTGAATCTGTTGAACATCTAGTGCATTCGATAGCATCTTTATCATGGCAATTGGTACGAAATGTCTAATTAATAATTTATATAACATTAGAATTCTGTCTAATGGTTTGGATTGTTCGTACTTGGTTTTATTTTATTAACCCTACTACCCCACTACAAAACCCTTACACCAATTAGATCGTTTACCCAACATAAGGGGGGGGGGGGGCTAGTGGTCTAGAGTGCCGCGCTTCGACCTCTATTATTTAAATTCTTAATTAGACATTTATTAACGTATCCAGACCATTATCAACTCTCGATATTTACTGGATTACATGGCGATCTGTTTCTCAAAGCTAATTGATGATTAAATATAAAAAATGGATAATCGAGACTTTATTATATGGTGCCGATTTCAGTAATGGTGATCAATGCTAGGCCTAAAATTCAATCCCTAAATTCTCGTTTCAGAGTGGATCAGTTTGACTGAAATTTCCTTTATATTATCTAGTTTTTAACTATTACAGTGAGAACTGCCAGCTTTTTATATAATCCCCCATAATGTATCTTTAATGACAGAAATCTTATCAATCCTAAATTCATAAGTTGGTCGATGTTGCACTTTGTAAATTTTGTTTGTTTTATCTTTTAAATATATAAAATTTGTATTGTATACTACTGTTCGATACAATATTTTTAAAAGGGTTTTGTTTATAAAGTTTTATTCGTTGAAATTAGCGAGCAGTCCAAATTAAATAGTAGTCGATCGCGCCTGGTTAGGCCCGTCTTCTTCCAAATTGCGGATTGGGTTAGGTCTATTACTTAAGGTCATCTCCAGATTTGATAAAAGAACCACGTGATGTACACAATTCCAACCTTAACACTTACCCAACCCCACAGTCGTAACAAATACATACAGCCGTGCGGATTGTCTTCTCTAGCCTAAAACTATATAATCAACAGGTTTCGTCAAGTTTCAAACTCTACTCTTATTTTCACATTATGGCGTTTTATTATGTTAACGGTTACCCTGTCACATCATCAAACGATAACTGCATATTTTCTCAGAAAGTCAAACCTTTATTATCCCTGAATCTATTACCTGATTCACTATTATACAAGGAAATTGTAATCTCTACGTAATTGTAGTTGGAGAATCGTCGGGAGTTGTCTCGATTGTCAACGTATGTGGTCACACAGCTAAGGATAGTTATGCCTGGTTGACCGAGCCCACCCGCTCGCGTCATAGGCTTCGAATAACGCCACTCTGCGGAACAGATGTTTGAACTTGAAAATTGCTTATTTGCCAATTTCTCAACTAGAAATAGTGAGTATTAAGATTAACAGGATTATGCCTTTACAAGTTAAGACTTTATGTCACGGAATACGGATTGTAAGACTTTATTTTAAAGTTTGGCTGGGACGTTTACTTTAATATATGCACTAAGTTGTATCGGATATAGCTATAGGAAGTATATAAAATCTGATACGCAAAAAAAGAGTTGTATTCGTCATTTTATGATATAGCTGATAAAGTGTGTATTGTTCAAATGCGTTCTGCTAAAAATATTTGTATATATTATATGCGCTTGAATCATGTATTAATTAGAATCGCTTGAATATGATGATTTAACACAATATGTTTTATTTTCCTTGACGGTTGGTATTGTAGTGGGTCTGTTAAGCGTGGGTTATTATTCATACACCTATTTACAGAGAAGTGGCTTAGTAACATTAACATCATTCTGTAAAAGGAAAACTTAAATATGACGGGATACTAAAATAGCAATATTTTTATTTAATTTAATGCATATACAAGTTTACAAGCTGACATAGAGATTACTGTACTGGTGATCTAACTCTTGAATATACGTACATGGTGTAACGGCTTTGATTTAGCCGTCATATCTATTACAATAAAGTTTTAGAATTGTCAAATTAAATATAATAAATAATACAATGCGTATATGGAATGATTTAAGACGATATATTTTACTACATAAATGAAGGTACCCACAGTTCGATAACCCAATAATACAAATACGTGTATTTTCCTATGAAAGGAAACAAACGTAAGTGTTAAGGTTGGAATTGGGGCTAGGGCTAGCCCTGTGTACATCACGTGGTTCTTTTATCAAATCTGGAGATGACCTTAAGTTATAGACTTAACCCAATCCGCAATTTGGAAGAAGACGGGCCTAACCAGGCGCGATCGACTACTATTAAATAAGGACTGCTCGCTAATTTCAACGAATAAAACTGAATATATCATTACAATTCATTTCGACCAGTATTATTAATAGATATTTATTTTGATCTGCTCGATTTTAATTTATAAACAAAACCCTTTTTAGAATATTTTATGGAACAGTAGTATACAATACAAATTTTTATATATTTAAAAGATAAAACAAACAAAATTTACAAAGTGCAACATCGACCAACTTATGAATTTAGGATTGATAAGATTTCTGTCATTAAAGATACATTATGAGGGATTATATAAAAAGCTGGCAGTTCTCACTGTAATAGTTAAAAACTAGATAATATAAAGGAAATTTCAGTCAAACTGATCCACTCTGAAACGAGAATTTAGGGATTGAATTTTAGTCCTAGCATTGATCACCATTACTGAAATCGGCACCATATAATAAAGTCTCGAGTATCCATTTTTTATATTTAATCATCAGTGAGCGTTGAGCTGCAGATCGCCATGTAATCCAGTAAATATCGAGAGTTGATAATGGTCTGGATACGTTCATTAATGTCTAATTAAGAATTTAAATAATAGAGGTCGAAGCGGGGCACTCTAGACCACTTGGCCATCCCAACCCCCCTTTATGTTGGGTAAACGATCTAATTGATGTAGGGGTTTTGTAGTGGGGTAGTAGGGTTAATAAAATAAAACCAAGTACGAACAATCAAAACCATTAGACAGAATTCGAAGCCCTAAAAACGTTATAGGCAAAATAGTGTAATCAGCAAAAGGACTGCTCCCCTTGTACAAAATAGACGACAAACAGTGGTAACAGGTGATTAGCTTTTAACATGTGACATTGGGATTGATGTAACTGAATGCACCTGATTTTTGCATGAAAAATGAGACAGAAACCGGCCATGTTGAGATCTGATGCGATTATAAGCAAGCGCGGATCTAGTCTCTATAACCCATACAAATATTCTACGAATATTAGTCTGGATGGGTCCTCAAAATTTGACGGAAAATAGGTCATTGTCTGGATTATCCAGTCTTTTAAGTTACCACGTACTGAATGTATCAAAATAGCTCGCTTGTCAACGATGACACTCTTTAAAATTGTGTTTGTAAGGTTTCAATTGAAATGGTAATTTTCTCTCGTCATGAATCAGACGTATGGCTTCTCACAATCTTCTTAATTCTTCATCGCGATTCATGCTTATTCCTCGTCTCTATTTTGTTTCTAATAATAGATGTGCCAAGTGAATTGTGGGATATATTTCAACCACCCTTTATAGAATCTAGCAAAATCGGCCCGGCTTCATAAGATCTAGCACTTACCGATACTTTAGCCAAAAGGTTCCATTGCCCATGCGTAACCAAATGTTTGTTTTTTTATGTGGTAGATTATCCAGTAATTTTCGTCAAAAATTGAGAACCGACCCAGACCCTCCGTGCGTTGAAGACTAGGGGGTTCTGGGTGACAGAGACTAGCGCGGATCCGCTCGTTCTAGTTTCCTGCTATTCTTTACAACTAGTTGCAGCGACATCGGCCGCTTTGGAAATGATTGTAACTAGCTTTGAGGGAATGTTTAGGCACAAGGTGGATTTCACATGTTTCCTTATTTGTGCCGATATTAATGGCTGACGACATCGACAGATCATTAGAGAAATAAAGAAACTCCTATGGGTCTTTTTGACATCAAAATATACTATTAAAAAAAAGTAGGGGATATTTGATTTTTAAGTGTTATTAAAGTCACCTAATGAAACTGGTGAAGAAACAAATGACAAAATGAAATGAAGTTCACATTCATCGATTTATTCCAAATGATCGTTAGACTAAGTAAGACACAGACTGACCATTATAAGGGTAAAATGATACCCGGGGTCAAACAGCAAAGTTACCACAGCATCACAACAAAGTCAGTAACGGGTAAATCCTCCTCTGTTTGCCAAACAAGCATTGATCCGACGTGGCATACTCCTAATGAGACGTCTAAGGTCATTTTGGTCCAGATTGTCCCATTCCTGTTGCAACGCAGCAGCAAGTTCTTGGACATTGGCAGGACGTTGTTGACGTTGACGTTACCTCTGTCCAAGCATGTCCCAGACATGCTCGATGGGGGAGAGGTCGGGACTCAGTGCTGGCCAAGGTAATGTGGTGATGTTCTGTTGTTGGAGGTAACCTGTAACGATCCTGGCCCTGTGACATCTTGCGTTCTCATCCTGGAAGATGAAACGGCGGCCATGACGTCGTGCGAACGGCACAACATGGATTGCCAAGATGTTGTCCCGGTAGTACTGGCTTGTAACACGCCCTGCAACAACATGTAAAGCCGTTCTTCCAGCAACAGTGATGCCTCCCCACACCATAACAGAACCACCCCCAAATCGATCATGTCTGATGACGTTAACGTCTTGGAAGCGCTCGTTTCGACGACGCCACACCCTCCTACGTCTGTCCAAAAAATCAACAGTGAACCTTGACTCATCTGAAAACATCACATTGCTCCAGCGTCGATTATCCCAGTGTTGACGATCCCTACACCAACGACGTCTTGCCTGAATGTGATGATCTCTCAAACAAGAGATCACGGGATGACGTCGGGCACGAAGGTGACCCCTATGCCGTCGATTCCGAATCGTCTGGCCGCTCACTCTCACACCAGTGTTTGTTTGAAGACGAGCGCTGATCTGATTTGCTGTGATGACAGGATTTCTCAAAGCCAAGGTACGGATAAATCGATCCTGGGCTTGAGTTGTCGACCTGAGCGTGGTCTGTCCTGTACAGATTGTGTATCACGGTATCTGGACCATAGCCTGCTTATGACAGACTGAGAAACATTCATCGTCCGCGCCACAACCGCCTGTGTTGTGCCGATCTGTAGCATGCCAAGGGCACGTAACCTTTCATTTTGGGTAAGCCGACGCATATCAAAATTTGTTTTCTGGTCACTAAAACAATTAAACTGATGTTTCCACCCTGGAACTCAATGCCACAATGACCGTTACATTCAAAGTCAGAGTCGTGCAAATCTTGGGTTGGACCCCCATGATGATCCCAAGCATCACCTGCATTCCATGCGGTAGCTATTAGTGCGTTTGTTATGTTCTATAGTGACTTTTTTCGTAGTCATTTGCATATTTTAGTATTATGCCCCCAAAATCAAATATCCCCTACTTTTTTTGAATAGTATATATCAACACATGTGATAAAGTATTAACCAACGGGGCTTTCTTGAGTTTATTTTTATACGCCCACATTTTCAAAATGGCCACCGCTTGTACGCGAATACTAAAATATGGTATATCCAGGTTGTAGACCCCGTGGAGGTCACAATTTTAATCTGATTTTGATGAAACTTTAAATGCATATTTATAATCCATTGGTTCCTTTCGATATTTGCGCATGGAGTAATACTATATCCTAAGGGGGTATCATAGTAGATTATGAAATCTATTGTAGCATATATTATTTGTTGAGTGATATAATAGACAATAACGTTGCACAAAAGATAATATATGAAACAAACCAAATAATAATCACATTAATTTTATATATAAGTGACAGTAAATTTTAATGTTACAGTGATATATACTGACTGTTCATTTTCACATACATAATAGTACTTACATCAGGACACAGATCACCAAATATTCATGGGCAGTCACCCACGAAACAAGGGCGAAAGTTATTTTTAGTCCTTCTCTCCCTTTTTCCCCCTTTTGCATGGCGATTTTTGTTGAATTTTTGGTGTAGAATCGAAGAAAAGGGTTTGAAAATACATTTTCTGCCAGGTTTTGGTGAATATTCATGATTTTGAGGCGGAAGGATACAAGAGTTGTGAGGTTGGTTACGTTGAAAGGGAGGGCCGAAAATTGCAAGGTTAGCTGTCTCTACTTCCAGCTTGTCTATCTCAAGTTTTTCATGAAGAACCTCATACATGCTTTTGGGCAAGAGTCTGCCACATGTTGCTCCATCTGTGGCAGAAAGCGTTTTTCCCAACGAATATTTGGGAAAAAGTTACAGCCGGTCTAAGAGACGAGAATTAACATTAAAGTCAATGGGGCAATAATTAGTGTTCTGTGGCCATCATTGTAAAGTACTTACATCATTGCGTGTTTGCAGTTACCTCCCTTTTTCATGTCTTGCCACGAGCAAATTGGTGGGAGTAGATAACTTCTCCCGCAAATTTAGACTTGCGCGAGTTAGGCGAGTATATATATTTACTCATACAGAACGATGTGCGTGAGTAGTAGCCATTTAAATTGTATGTACCTAATGGCAATGCATTTGTCTGCGATATCACTTCGATGAAAGCAGACCTTAAAGGGCCAATCCCGATAACTTTCTAAGGAATAAAATTGCTTAATTTTGTGTTAAAATCCCTTAAAACCCATTACCTAAGGCCGACCAACTAACACGATATTTGCGATATGCTTGTAAATAACTTAAATCTGATAGTCTTCATCTGGAAATGGAGACCGTTGTATTATACAGTATCTGGATAAAACCAGACTTTTTTCTTTAAAAATAATATGTAGGTGAAATTTACCTTTTGTTATCAAGTACAGTACATGGGTCATTCACTCTATAGACCTCTCAAGAAATGTGAATCGATTATCAGGTCGCCCAATGAAAAAATTGATCCGAAATCTTAAAAGGGTTACGTGTCCGGATAAGCAGTGTTGACGTTCACGTCCAAACGACTCAATATTTTGAGCTGAAATTTTGAGACAAGATAAATACACCATGCCTCTATAGTTTGGTCCATAAATTTCATAAACTCTCGGACTTTAATTTTTGAGACTCTGTTCTTATCGGGATTGTCCCTTTAAATAAAGCCATTCCACACACCATGGCAATGCGCACTCTTTTAATTCTTTGGCAGTATTATTGACTAATCCCCTCTGGTACTGTTTCTTAGATGAAGATAGCAAACAGTATCATAGTGGGGTGGGGTTATGTCCCAATGGACCTTAAATTAAAGACATTATGGTTAATTTCAAATACTTTACTTCAGTTTTATTAGTATGAGAATATGAACAATAAATAAAACGAAAGGCACTAACTACCCTGTGGTCAGCATAAATCGACAATCACTTTCATAATAGCTTCTAATGAAAACATTTGATTAAAATATCAATGGGTATCCGGTTTCCTCCCACTGCTACAGAACCTTAGGCGCAAGCGAATTATTGAAATACAATCAAAACGATATGTTAGTCCCGAAATGACCTAGTTTGTGTGTGTGTCTCTCTCTCCCTCTGCTTAATTCGTTCACTTGCTGAACATGATGCTTTAAGTTGCCATTTTAATTTGCCAGATATTTTTAAGAATTTTATAAATGGCCAGATATAACCCTTTCACTTCTCTGACCATGTAAATGCATCTTTAGCTGCTAATTCCGCCCAATGGGCAACATAGTGTATTGTCAGTAGCCACGGTCTGTCGTATTTAAATCTTGTAAATACACCATTGTATTTCCCTGTATTTACTGACGCCCCATCTGCTGTTATGCTTATGCACTTGTCTCTATAAGCCGCATCTGTTTAATTATGTTGATAAACACCATCAATGGCATGTTTTCTAGGCTCTGTATGGCCTCCGCCAGGAAAGGCCAGAACACTGAATGCCGCAGAACTAACTTGAGCTATGTCCGCGACTCTATCTTGATTTGGGTCATGGTGGCACACAATTTGTTGACCCATTTTCGTTTTGTAGTTTGAGAAGATATGGAAAGTCGACGAAGGGCCTGCTATGAACAACTACATGTATATCATAGGCTGTATTAAAGTTTTGAGTAAGCATCAAGTGAGGAAGACTTTATGGATGTGTCTATTTTGGGTTGATCACAAGCTACAATTGTTGATGTCAATGTCCACGCGGAAGTTCCACTTTGTGTTTCATCGTATCGAGATGCCATTTGGTGGGCTTTCCCTACAGATGCCTGTTTAGATTGTACTTAGTAGTAATGAAACTTGTCCCTATAACATAGTTCATGATGTCTATGCACAAGACATGCCTGACAACCGTTTTGGGTTTTTTTGTGGTCGAATTCTTCTGTGTGTCCAAACGAATTCTGTAGATCGTCTTGCCATGACAAGAAAGTTGCTAGGGAAACTGGGTTTCCCTTTGCCATCGTCGGGCGTGATGAGGGGATTCGGGTAAAGCTTAGAAGGTTAAAAGAAATGAAATGAAATGGGTTTTAACGTCCTACTCTTCTGCACCTAACCTGGGCTAATGGAAGACGGGCATACAGTGTGCAATGTGGGAAATTTTGCCCGGGCAGCGGCGCTACGACCTACTCTTATATCGAATTCCAACTGCCTAAGGATCTTTTACGTGCATTAGCCTTAGGGGGGTTGGGCTGGTCTAGGGGGGGTGGGGTGGCCTAGTGGTCTAGAGTGCCGCGCTTCGACCTCTAGCCGGTCACCTCTGGCTTGCGGCTGTGGTTTCGAGCCCTTCCTTTGTGTTTCATCGTATCGAGATGCCATCGAGAACTTCCTTCGATCTCAATCGGATTTATTATACCTGGTTTGATATGCCAACTTTCCTTGCCTTGATAAGTGCAGATGCAGTTAAAGCTAAACGCTAACAGTTGCGTTCGGTACAGTTCGAAATTCCTCTCCCCAGACGAATAGAAGAATAGAAACAAACGGTAAACAGAATTTCATTACGGTAATAGAGCTAATACATCTCTGAAGATCATAAGACCTTCGAATGGTGCACCATGAAGATTGTTTAAAAGAACAAATACATACACATTGTTCCACAAGATGATACTCATCAATACCTAATGTGGAAACTTTACTTTTGTAGATGGCAGAATTCAATAGATTCCATCTAACTGCTGGAGAATACAGATTTTAGAATTAACATCACTATGGATATCTTAAAACTCAACAATGTCTGCTGGAAAATAGGAATGTAAGCTGTCGTATGCATGTAAGCAATGGATGAAGAGTTTAAAAAATATCGGACTTGCGCCAGAAAAGATGAAAATGCAATTAATTATTTCGGCGAGCTTCATCAGCCCCACTGTTGGCTTGTTATTACTAGGTTTTCCATCAATGCACTTATTGGGGGGATAACTCTGACATATATTGGTTGTCTGCTTTACTCTCATCGTCATCGAAAGTTTTCTTTCCTTCTTGGAAGCATTCATTTTACATGTAATCCGATGACCTTTGACCCCAAAACTCAGGATTTTTTTTCAAAACCAAATGTCAATTTCCAAAAATGTTTTGTTTTAGTGTATATATGAATAGGTTATGTTGTTTGCAACTTTTGTGGGGTTTTAAAAAAAAAACCTTAGTAATTTGACTTTTACGTTAACTCCACTATGTATTTCTATAACCACATTTGTATTTTGGATCTTAGATATTAAATATTTTCTCTGATGTATAATAACTCTTTCAACATACATTTAGTTTTAACCCTTAAAGCCACAATACCACTTTTGTTGTAACTGAATAATATGTCCCAATCTTTATTCTGGTCACCAAATTGTATTATTTTACAACATTCCAATTAATTGATGATACAAATTTAATCTTAACACACCTAATTTAAAAAAGATTGGAAAAATTCAACTAAATGATTTGAAAAGCCTAATATTTTCAAGTAGAATAGGATGTAATGGATAATTTACACAACATGTAGGACACTTATAACATCTAGTACTTAAAATAAGGTTATTATTTACTTTCTGGAGCTGCCAAGCCAGCAAGAGTTTTATTGTCCCTTTAAATCGTGCCATAATCGTAAAATGATGCATACATTAAACATATGTGCATGAAAAATGTGTATGGTGGCAAAACAATACATATATATTCAACAATGTCATAAGTAACACATGCATGCAACATGTGTGCCATGCAAAGTAATCAAAAAGTGAAATAGACACCCGAAAACATATCTTTCATTTTCTCTGTAACTGTCACGTAATTAATATACTCTTTTAATCTATCCGACAAAATTTATAGACTTGTCTGATCTGAAAATATGACACCGAACAAACCGAGGCGCGACCATTTATAGAGGAAATCCACTTTTCAAAACAATTCAAAGAATAAAGCGAATATCAGGCCATTACACAATACTTATTTATTGCAACCACCTCTTTGCTTTAGATACTTTAGTATACTATGGTCTACTTACCTTGGATCTATTTTGTGATGTAAATCTTCTAAATATAATGTAGTCCTCGCAAGAACCAAGGGACATGTTTTGGGTACTTGGGTAGACTTCCCTGTATTGCTGGTAATAAAATACTAAATACTTGTTCATAGAGTACATATATACTAAACAATATCGGACATACCAATTTGTAGTTACTTAAGTAACGTAAATTATATCGGTTCTGCTCTCTACTACATTACTATGAACTCCTATTGACAACTAATATGAAAACATGGCTTTTCCCCCATCTCGGCTATTTTGGAATCCCTGCCGTCTGTTTTTCATCGTGATATTTCTTTGGTCGCCAACAGGAACCATTTCTTGCCACATCCGACACAAATTTATAAATATCCCACATTATTTTCATGTGGAATTTTGCGATACAACATCATAGCGTTGGATTTTTATAAATTTGTGTCATATGTCGCAAAAATGGTTCCTGTCGGCGACAAAAGAAAAGTGGACGGTAAGGATTCCAAAATAGTCCTAGAACCGAGATAGGGGAAAAGCTTTATTTTCATATTACTTGAAAGTAGGAGCTTACAGTAACGTAGTAAATTTAGGTTACTAAAGTAACTAACCAATTTTGCGACTTGGTTAAAGTGGATATTAATTTGAATAAATGCCAATTTTGATGGTTTATTGGATGGTCTCGTGGTTTAACGCCGGTGCGTGAAATCATGCAACCAGTCATCGATTCGCTACTTGAACGTGACTAGAGGTAGAGAGAGAAATGGGGTTTAACGTTCACTCAACACAAACTAGGTCATTTCGGGGCTAACATATGGTTCAATTTTATTTCAATAATTCGATTGCGCGTAGCGGTCTTTAGCAGTGGGAGGAAACCGGAGTGCCAGGAGGAAACCCACGAGGTTGAGAAGGCGCCCCTATCTCCTTGCCACATACGCTCACACCAGGGCTCGAAACCACAGCCGCAAGTCAGAGGTGACTTAGCTTCCATCAACCAGTACGATTAATATATTCGCTTGCTATGGAGTAATGTGAATGAAATTTTCAAATTAGTAATTTTAGATTATCGACTTTCGAACTATTATAGCAAGAATGGCTAGCTCTTTATCTAAATCTTACATAATGTATCTTTAAAAAACATAGAGTACTGGTTTTCAGGGTAAGCGAGAGAGAGGGAGAGAGAATGGGGTTTAACGTCCACTCGACACAAATTAGGTCATTTCGGGACTAACATATGGTTTCATTTTAATTCAATAATTCGCTTGCGCGTAGGGGTCTTTAGCAGTGGGAGGAAACCGGACTACCCGTAGAAATCCCACGAGACTGGACAGGTGACCCTACTCCTTGTCACGTACAACCGGAGATTCGAAACCACGCCAGTTGACTCAATGGCAGGCCGTATGATACAGCGCGCGCACGCTAACCATTCGGCCATCCAGCCCACCTCCCCGGGTAAGCAATTTTTTTGGCCGAGACTTTGGAACGCAATAACTCTCCTGGAGTTAGTTCCATGATGAACATTAAGCAGAGATGAGCAATGTGATTGGTGGATTCTTTGGGGCATGATAACCTTGGTTATAATTAAGTGAGAGCGACGAAACTCAGAATATAGATTCAATATACCATTATCTTGACTAAGTTCGATTGGTCAAGTCTTTGTAACATAACAACTCTGCTTTTAATTGAGATAGAATGTATGACCTTGATGTAGATGTTCATTAGGAGAATAAAGATACATTATAGGAGATTTGTAAGGAGTTCTTGCAATAACAGTTCAAAAAAGATGATAAAAAAAGAATATATTGAAAATTTCAGTCAAATTACTTTATTCTGAACATTGTTATCACTAGTGTTATTTTTTACTAGAAATAGTCGCTAATTCCATCTACACCTTTTCCGAAAATGGCCGATGGTTTGATTGACGGGAGTTAACTCCACCTACATAATCTCGATTATCAAGTAATGGCTGTGGTACCGTTAGCATATTCGGTTAGCTCTGGGAAATAACAATATTTTTATTGATATTATTAAGACAGAAGACCTGTGTGGAGTGGACGTTAAACCCCATTTCTCTCTCCCTCTCTCTCTCTCTCTCGACTTTTGCCTTTTGTGTTAAGGTTTGGCTGCCAAGTAGTATCCCATATAGCCATTGGACGAATAAAACAACTGATACGCAAAAAAAGAAGTTTTTGTCATTTTATGTTCTGGCGGATTTAATTTATATTGTGCAGACGCGATCTACACTAAATATTTGTATATATAATATGAATTTGAATAATAGAGTAATACAAATCGATTTAAAATGATGATTTAACACACTATGCTTTATTTACCACGTGAAATTAAAATCCTTATACGACTTTTACTAACTGTACATATGATATAAAACACAAATTTATATGGAAAACAGTCACTGAGTTTATTTCACACTACCGTTCAACATGTTCCTCTTGCCGTTCTTCCGAGTTTATTTCAACATGTTCCTTTTTTCGTTCTCTTGAGTTTATTTCAACATGTTCCTTTTGTCGTTCTTCTGAGTTTATTGTTCGTACAATATGAGGGGATACTAAAATGTCAATAATTTTATTTCATTTGATGTATATACAACTTTACAAACTGATACAGATATCATTGGTGATCAAACTCTTGAATATAAATGGTTTAACGGGTTTCAGGGGCGGATCCATGATTTTCAGAAGGGGGGGGGGGCGTGCCTGGAAAAAATGCACACAAGGACTAATTTCATACCAGTACTGTAATTACGATTTCAACCTTAACTATTTGGTTCTCCGTTCCTGTGAGAATATATGGAGCTTTCGCCACCTCAAAAAAAAATTTAAAAAATGAGGTGGCGTGCGCCCCCCTCTGGATCCGCGCCTGGGTTTGATTGGGCCATTATGAGGTGTATTACATAAATGAAAGTGAACACAGTCCGCTAACCCATGTGATCACATATAAAGTATTGCTTTGTCGATCGGAAGAGACAAAAGCTCGCAGTCCACCCATGTATTCATAAGCGTGAACGTAAAACAAGAAAGACACTTGACATGGCGAAAAGGTAGAATCTCTAGTCTGTAAAATTCTGCTCCCTAGCTCTGAACATGTGACCATAGTATGTTGAAAAGACGTTAAACCCCATTCTCTTCCATATGTGCAACATGATTGTGGGATAACGTTTTTTAAGTTTTAATTCAATTTTACACAGAAAATACCAGAAGGATGATAAAACATCATTTAATGGTTGAGTTACTACCAACTTGAAATGTAGGCCTCTGTTTATTAACATGCATTCTGCAGACAAACAAACACAAAGTAATCACATGTTTTTTTTATTATCAGAATTACAATGATTTCAACCATGCATACAAAATAAAAACAGGCTGTTGCGCATTTCATTAACAGATAAGATTGATTGGCTTGCCGAATGGTTAAACATGTGTAACTCAGATTACAAGTTTTGTTATTGAGTCAACTGATGCGTGTTTGATTTTCCGCATTCCGTTATTTAGAGTACACTGTCAAAAATGTGTGTAGTTTAAACACTTGTTTTGGTGTAAAGTTTGGCCTTTAAGGTATGAAGTCACCGCATACACTGGCAATAGTGTAGCCTGATTATATTCATGGTGTTATTTCACAGTTTTTCTTAGGGTACAGTTGTCGAGAATAAAAATTTATCCCCGGAGGTGTAAAGTTTCAATCACAAAGAGAATTCTTACTCGTGGAAAGTGCATCAATCCGGCAGTTATATCAGTCTTAACAAAGTGTAATGTTTACTATCATAAAAAGAAACCACCCATGATGCTGCCGATCTGCTCCCGCCCAAACACTCCTGATAGCAAAGGCGTTTTATAGCTGAGGCGCTGAAAAAATAAAACGGGAGAAAAATGCTAAAACCGACGACAAAAATGAAATGTAACCTAGTTAGGGAGGGCCCTAAAGCAGGCAAAAGGGCCCCTCGTCTGACAAAAGGGCCCCTCTGGCCAAGGGAAAGGGAGTCCGAGTAATCGTTTTCTTTACACTGTTACTGCCGAATCCACTACTGAATGAGAATGCAGTCATTGTACTGGTATCAAAATCATCAATCAAGACACTCCGGGCCCCCGCGAAAGAGGGCCCTCAAAATAGTATAGCCTCCGCCATGATAAACTTTAAAACGCCCCTGTCTGATAGTGATTGATACCAGTTAACGCGCAATCTTCAGTTTCATTACGTACGTGTTGCTGGTGAATTGTTAATCTTGTTGGCCGATATGTCACTGGAAACTGCACAGTACAAAATTACACCAGAACAACGTTGATAAAGCAGAGTTCAGCCAGAGTTAAATGTATTTTTTTCATAAATAAACTAAGCCAAACAAACCGACATGGTTTTTAAGTAAAGGTCCGATTCAAAATAATGGTTGAAAACAGATTCAAATCATAGACAATCGACTTGTACATGTAGTTGTGAATAAAAGAGAGAGAGAGAAATGGGGTTTAACGTCCACTCAACACAAACCAGGTCATTTCGGGACTAACATATGGTTTAATTTTATTTCAATAATTCGCTTGCGCGTCTTTAGCAGTGGGAGGAAACCGGAGTGCCAGGAGGAAACCCACGAGGTTGCGAAGGCGCCCCTATCTCCATGCCACATACGCTCACACCTGGGCTCGAAACCACAGCCGCACGCCAGAGGTGACCGGCCAGCTAGAGGTCGAAGCGCGGCACTCTAGACCACTAGGCCATCCCAACCCCCCTCAGTTGTGAATAAACTGTTATTATTATTATTATTATTATGACAGCGTGTGCCCAGCGTTCTTGACTCGTGCAGAACGTGTTTGAGCATACTTCGACGACCTCGTGACGTCAGATATCAAATCCAAGGCTCTCTAGAACTACAAGTAATTATTTAAGTGGGTGTCGATCGCTCAACCTGCTTCCAAACAAACCAAGGGAAGGTGCACCTAAGCAATCTTCACCCTAACCACCTCCATGCCCACCCTCGTCCCCATCTTCATTGGACCAACATTCTTACGATGATAGCCAATATCGCCCCGTGCAAGATCCAATGCCCCAGTAGTATCTATGGCGGTATCTGAGCCCTTGACGTCCTGTCAGGCCCCTTACAACAAGCTAAAGCGGACCAAGAAGTCTCAATATTGTCACAAAGTTCTTCTTTAAGTGGCATTTAGTAATTGAATAGTAACACAATAACACTATTTATGGATTAACAATTACTGGTTTATTAACATGCAACGTTTCGACGATGATACTCTCGTCTTTATCAAGCAAGTGATAACATATATGTAAAACATCTAGTATTTGTTCACTATAACTACTTAGGGCTTCGTCATCATCGCTTTATCAGTGCTTGTTATATATACCCTCTATAATTATGGCTTCTTTTTACTGTATATAAATACTAGATGTTTTACATATATGTTATCACTTGCTTGATAAAGACGAGAGTATCATCGTCGAAACGTTGCATGATAATAAACCAGTAATTGTTAATCCATAAATAGTGTTATTGTGTTGTCACAAAGTGTTCTATACCTTTCTTCAAATTGATCGATCATTTATTTAGGTGCTTAGAACTTTACGACCTCTGCTAGGTTTCATAATACATGTTATATGATATTGACGTTTCAACTCTCTAAACTTATTAAACATCTAATTTATTCAATGTTCCTTACAAGCTGCATGTGATCTGTGTACAACACTCGACAAGACTTCAAAGAGAATGTAGTAGTGGCCAGTGCATTATACCATGCCCTGATCATGACTTCCCAGGGAAATATGCAATGCAATTACAGATATCATACTTCCAGGAGTTTACTGGCAGTTAACAGACGACGGAACGGTGGGATTAGTATTGTTAGATGTGTTCCTATTGTATATATAGTTTCCGATGTATAGTAGTCTTGTTATATCTATGTAACTGTTTGACATTCAGTGCCCGATGTAAATAAACCGTATACATGTATTGTTATCACTTACAATAGTGTTACGGTATAGCTTAAGTTGCTGAGAAGGAGAGATCCATGCTTCCTGCAGGAGAGCCCCATGATCTGGGACTTTAGGATGACAGAAAAGAAGAACAAGCTACGGGAGGACCAAGGGGGGAAGTTGGACAATACAGCTGATTAAGTCGCTCAGCACTCTCGCGGACAACTACACACGCCTCATCAAAACGAAAAGAGGAGATGGAGCCCCGACCTGACAGGGAGCAGTGTGTGAAGGACAACTTCAGCTTCATGAAAGCTGCAACAAGACACCGGCCTGAGTCTGTGAGTAGTGTTAGTATTCGACATTTGTTAATCAACAGGAACACGGTTTAGTTTTGATTATGGTGTTCCACTTCTATTTGTATTCCTATTAAAAGTCGAGGATAAACACATTCAACGAAATTCATAAGTGAAAAAGGACGAGGAAGGGAAAACAAGTTTAGTGCAACCCAACTCTTTAAAACAATAAGCACACACAAAATGAATAAAAACAGACACAATACATAATGAGCAACACCGACTCCGCCGCCAAAACCTGGGAGTAATGGAGCAACCGTTTGATTTTGATAGATGTGGAGGAGATGGGGCCGGAAGAATGCAAGAAAAAAAAAATTCCGGCTCGCAATTTCCAGGGAAAAATAAATCAAAGCTTTTTGAAGAAGAAAAAGCAATAATAATCCGGTCCAAAGTGCCCTCATAAAAATTTATGGCACTGAAATTTGGCTAATAATATTAATAATAATTCCGCGCCTTCCAAAACAAAATCGATTGTTTACTTTTATAAGTAAGGACCAGATGCGTGATGAGAAATAAAAAACTAACACACAATTCATTCAGATTAAAACAAAATTCTATTATGACGTTAAAGGCTATCTACATTACCTCGTTAGAAAAAATCACAAAGTAAGCACATCTAACCGGCGTGTTACTTTTATTTTCCAACGAGGTATTACTACACGTCATATTATAATATCATTTTTATATTTATAATATCATTATTTATATTAATTTCTTTCTACAAATAAAGGTCGTTATACAGGGACGCACGCTTTGCAGGACAGCGGCAGGCAACGTGCTTCCCATCAAATGCCCCACAAATATGGAGGAAGTTCCCTCTTCTATAAAACTTGTCAGCTATAATACGCCAACTCTCGGAAGTGCTGGGACAAACCAGGGGGCAGTTTCACAAAAGTTCGTAACTTTAAAAAAAAAAGTTTGTTAAGAAAACATTACGAAAAGGATCAGATCTATTTACGCCGGTTTCACAAAGGCCGGCGTAAGATTTTTCTAAACCTTTCCTCGTATCTGTTTTAAAAAATATGTCACGAATGGTCGTGACGTCGTGTTGCGTCACTTCATTCACATTTGTACGGTCTGAATGTTTGCAATGTCGGCATTATAGCCGTTGTGTTTGATTTAATCCCTACCTTTTGAAACATAAACGACGAAATGATATATCCCTTGTATATACACTTAAGATTTAATAGCTGTGGATTTATGAATAAAATATTACTGTCATGCTTTTTGTTTACTTGGTTGAGTTTGGTACATCATAGTGCGTGACATAGTAGCAGTGGCATACATCGTCAGTTGCACACGTCGTCAGTCAATCCGCCAAAAGCCGAAATGCACCCTAAAAAGTAAGCAGAATTGGAATCCTACAGCTCTCGGGGTTTGCTTGGGGGCGTTCAGAACTATAGAATTTTAAAAGGAAAATTGAGCAGCAGTCTGACCACGTCATCAAAAAACAGAGGTTGGGAGAATGTACTAAATAAGTGTCGGTCTTTGTCGCGATAGGCCTACTCTTTGGGCCCTAATGGTAGCCTAATAGTAGTTGGTAGTAATACTAGGACTAACAGTATTACCGAGCGTTAGCTATAGTCTTGTTTAATAAAAACAAGCCTACTGAGATTGTATTTCCTGGGCTCCTGTTTGTGATAAATTAAATTTTAAAAGTACTATGAAGTTGTGTAAATGCTTGCTTACAACCGAAGGCCCACGAGGCCCTAGGCTCAAGTCTGAGTCTGGCGGTACTATAATAGGTAGGCTAAATCCGACTCTGATCATTAAACTTAAAAAGGCAATTATTCTAGACACCAATCTGATTAAAACACAGATCCAATTTCGTTTCGTTTTTAATAGTTCAAAATTTCGTTTTTACTTGTCTTTACTGCTCTTGGATCTGGGGGATCTGCCTGAAATGAGGGGTCAGCCAATCAAATGGTCTGTCGAATCGACCGTTTGACCTTTTCATGCGTGGAACTGTGGGTAGATATTACCAGCGGATAGAAATCAAAACAAAACAAAAGTAGATTTTAAAAAGCATGGCGATCGCTAATTGGTTAATCGAATGACTGACGTTATCGGGTCAAATGTCCCGTGCTTGATACCTGACGTCATAGAACGTGAGCTCCCACTATAACTTGTTAGATCTACATGGGTGTACGCCATCGAAAGTATAAAAAACGAAACGAAATATAGATCTATATTTTAATTAGATTGTCTAAACACTGATGGTACGCTAGCCCCATGTGTCATCAGCAGTGAGTTTTAGAAAGCTATCTGTGACACAATAGCCTATCGTAGTACAACCAGGACTTGTAGACACAGATGACGAAGATTTCGATCGGTAAGTTGCGGTTTCGATATCTTCATTAATACAGTTGGTTACTTGAAATATACTGGTCCGATCAAGTCTGTACGCGAAACAAATTCCTCGTCCGTATGGGTGTCGAGAGGGTTTAATCTATCCATGAATATTCTGTCTTGTCGAAATTGCCGATCAGCATAAAGTAACATGGTGGCCATTTTGTCTAAGATAGGTAAAAAAAATCAACTTACAACAGGGAGAGAGTTGGCGTAGAATTTACCATAAGTTAAGAATTTTAGCGAAACGCGGGTTTTACGCAAGTTTACGTTACGATAAACTTAAACAAATTTTTCATCGTTGGTTGCTTTGTGAAACTACCACCAGTACTTCATTCATGTATTTATCAATGATGGCTATACAGACTTCTCTCACCAATAACAAAACGGTATTATGGGGTACCGGTTGTAGGTGGCAAGGAGTAGGGTCGCCTGTCCAACCTCGTGGGTTTTCTCCGGGTACTCCGGTTTCCCCCCACTGCTAAAGACCTCTACGCGCAAGCGAATTATGGAAATAAAATTAAACCTTATGTTAGTCCCGAAATGGCCTAGTTTGTGTCGAGTGGGCGTTAAATCCTATGTCCCTCTCTCTTTATATTGTGGGATACTCTTCAGACAAACTTCATTGATAAATACTTGTTCCTAGAAGCTATATAGATGACGCAAAGTTAGGAAGATCTTCAAAACAGGCTCAAGGGACTCTCTGTACCATGCATATTGTTTAATTAGCCTTGGACCTACTCTCCCTAGCAGCTCACCAAACATGTCTAGGGGCCCGCGGGGAAAGTTTGAGAATGAGGTAGGGCTCTCATTACGGAGTTCTACCATAAGTTTATCATACATGCCATACTCTCGTCGCCTCAAAGGTCTTATCCAGTTCTTTCTACGTTTTCTTCTTCTCCTTTTCGATATTTGCGAATTTCGGATTGTAACTTCCTGAATTATGGCCCCTGATTGTACGAAAATCACCTATTTTAGCTTGTGGTCGTCTGATTATATCACCATCACACCATGATTTTAAATATTTCGTATACTAAGCATTAGCATGGGGCAGAACTTTATAAAAACCAAACAAATTCTAATGATTTTCTGATACATGTAATTACTTTATGAGTTGTTAATCTTAATAAGATTTCAGAGTATTATAAATGTTACATTACCGAAAAGAGTAAGAATATGCGACAACTCTTATTGACTACCCGGACAATTTAGCTGCTGTGGGCGTATGTTTCGTTGCCTGGCAATCTTTTTAATTTTGGAATAACTGTTTACAGAAGATTTAAAGTAAAATTGGCGAAACAATTTGCAAATGTACAGTTAATCCTAAGATTCCTGTATACCCGGCATCTAGTATTGTAGGTATATAATATTCACAGTTAATGGAATCTTCCTAATTTCTAACTTCAAGCTCCGCCCAATCACATTCGGGGGAACATCCCCTCCAACGTTCCATCATTGCATCGACTGACCTCCTTATCCGGTTCTGGCTTGTACAACCCCTCCCAGATTGCTGCCATCTACATCACGTTTGTTCAAGGCATCTCTGATATCCAGTATAATCTTAATCTTCGGTTCTATCTCGCCCTCATCATATTTATTCATCTGGCTCTCCAACCTATCATATACCATCCGGTTTTGATCACCACTGAGTTTATTCTCACCCTCATCTCTGTCGCCATAGTGTGGTGCTAATTGTTGTAGCGGTAGATTTGAATTAAGACCATCCACGAAGCTTTGTTCATAAACAATGAGATATATACAACATATCAGAAGTGTAATCATCATGACACTGGATGTACCAAGAACTGACCTATTCTACAATAACACGATGTACCTGTCGACAGACTGGCCTATTCCCTGTGATATGACGAAACGCAGCAGACTGCTCATCGATGTACCGGACACGAGACACCTCAAACACGGTTTATATTCAGTTGATATAAAAATATTAAAGGAGGTGTCCCCGATATACAATGAAAGCACCTAGTCATATATCGAAATTCACATGAACGCCCTACACCACCAATATACGTCATTGTTAAATTAGGGACCTTTCACATCGGTACGAAAACGAATACGTAAACGAACACGTCATCGATTCGTGTGTACTTGTGACGTCAATCCATTATGAGTGTTCGGCCAGTGAAAAACGTTACGCACGTGGAGCTGGATTCTCGTACGTCTGCAAACGAAAATGTGTTTTGTCTCATATATTGAATTTTTCACAAATTATCGAGAGGTTGTGTATATTGTTGATTGTGTAGAGTTTGTAGAATGTGCCTAAATACAATATTATGCTTGATTGATTGTACATTTACCAAAATATCGATAGAAAACTTTGCCTACACGACTGGACAGAGAAGTTCATGGTGTGGAAATTAACGCCATCTAGCTATTATCGTACGTCGGATTGCGAAACCTTGTGTTTTAGGCCTGCAGCCAAAATTTCTAGCTAGCTTAGAAACACAACTCCGCTACACGGTCTTGCCTAAAAGAAAAACTATACATTTTGGAAAGCTTATGACGCCACGCCCACGAACACAAAATCCGGGAGTTCCAAGCAAAATGTTTGCAATTTATTGATTTAGGGCCAGATGAAAATTGTCAAATAAATGCTACTTTTGTACTCACAATTCTGAAGTTTACATAAAATTAAATAGTTGCTAAACACCTCATGCCTTCATCCTTGGCAACGAACAGTTTATTGGATAGATTTTGATGTAAATAAAAATGCTCAAAACACAAATGTCATGGGTGAATAAAGAATTCTGGAAATAAATTAACGGTAGTTATCTCCCTTTCTGTCAAACGTCTGTAATTGATAGACTATCAGGTGTATGGTGACTGCTGGTTTTGTATGACGCACAAGACCTGGTGTGGGCACACAAGCGTAATAACTATTTTGTTTCTTGGATCTCAGGGGCCTTTGAGGGTTGATTGTTGGATGTTTGCTCAGAAATTATCGCTTGTATGGAACATGCTAGAGTCGATTTGTAGCATATCCTAGCCATACCAGGGGATATGTTTGACAGTAGTTGAATGGTATGCTTTTGAAACAATGGAGTTTAGTAGCACTTAATAACGCATTGAACCACATGATTTTTTCCACTAAGATAAGCATTCCAAACCCACATACATGTTCCCTTTCAATTAGCCACTACAGTATTTTTACAACTGTACATGTAGCTGTGGACTACTATTTCTGATATGATTAATGGTCAAATTACAAACATACATGTAGATATAAGTTAAACAAATAATTCTGGGCTGGTATGAAGGGAAAGGTTAGAAAACAGGATGAACAGTTGTGAAATTATTTATTAAAGTGAAACAATCATTGAAAATCATAATTAAACAGTTACTCTGCACATCACATGTCATCAAAGTTAATCATCATCATCATCACTGTCACTAAATGTATTAACATCAATATTGATCATTTCAGGACAAACATGGTTTAATTTTATTTCAATAATTCGCCTGCGCGTGGGGGTCTTTAGCAGTGGGAGGAAACCGGAGTACCAGGAGAAAACCCATTAGGTCGGACAGGGGACCCTACTCTTTGCCACGTACAACCGGGGTTTCGAAACCACGCCAGTTGACTCAATGGCAGACGGCAGGCCGTATGATTTTACATTTGAGCTAAATTGAAAACAATACATGTATTGAAAAATTTAATGTAAGGCTCAGTTTAATTCATTCCAAATTGGTCCCTGAACATTGCATTGAGAAAATATGCCCTGGCGAGCCATATGCAAATTGCTCTGGGGACATTATCAAAGTACACAAATCTGTAGGGTAAATTAGGTAGACATGTCAAAATTGTTGCTGTAAAAATATATTAGGGGATCTAGTGACTGGACTAGTCCTAGTAAAAGCATTCAGCAGCTGACATACATTTGGGTGTACCAAGATGCATAAATGAGACAAAACTAAAATGAATAATACATGTATATGTAACTATAGCTGGAAGCATCAACATTTTCATGTTGACAAGCAAGGCGAACAAATATATCATAAAGTTTGACAATTCGAATGATTTCCTGGCCATGTATGATTCTTTCTCTTATGATATCTTCACAGAATATATTGTATGTGGTTAAATATTTGGCAGAGGGCTTGTCACCTTATCTTCACAGAATATATTGTATGTGGTTAAATATTTGACAGAGGGCTTGTCACCTTTGCTGAAAAATATAAATAAACATATACATGTACACAATTAAAACAAAATTCTGGAGCTTGGTTTACTCTCATTAATTTCGTAGAATAGAGGAATAAGACACTAACACATGGGTTAACATCTTATTTTCATGCAGAAACCAGCTAATGAAGACAGGAAGGCATTTGCAGTACACGGAGAGACAGAGAGAAGAATTGGGGTTTAAGGTCCACTGGACAAAAACAAAGTAATTTCAGGACTGACCCATGGTTTAGTTTTATTTGAATAATACCAGTGGCAAGAAGGCGGAGAATACAAATAAAAAAACCATCACAAATATTTACCTTTCTGATAACCGTCTAAGAAATTTAGTATATTGCCTGTAATTTTGATGATATCTGACCTCAATGGCCACATAATCTTGCCCTCTGATATGCCTTAAAATATCTTCATCCTCTTTCAATTCAGCAGCTTTCAACAGTTGGCCTACAAACGAATTTGCAAACAAATCATACGCCATATAGCGTTGAATGTTGAGTGTGCTCAAGGGTGGGGGATGGAATGCCACTTTGAGGCCTACATAGTACATGTACCTGGCTGGTAAACTCTGGCATGCGGTTGTGGTTCAGATCCTTTGTGTGACCGGAAACGGTCTTGAGACAGATCGTCTTAGCAAGGCACCTGTGGAAGCGAATGTGCAACACTTTAACCAATGATTGTGCCAAGTCAACAAATGGAGTAAAGGGCTTTACTGGCTAGCTTCATAACAATTTAACAGTGATCGCAGTAGCACTTCTGATTCCATTTACAACAAAACAATAATTAAAAACTGTAGGACAGTGTATGATGAATATATTTAATATTTATTAGTAATAATTATAAATTTGTAATTAACATTAGGCCTACCTGCTGTTTGGGTCTGAGCCTGGGTTAATACATCCTTCTTCCTATTTCCTCAAACAGTGACAAATCTGTCACGTTTTGTACATATAATACACACAACCGGCAGCACCGATTTACTCTTCTTTTTTTTTTTTTTTTTGCTTCTGGAGCGGCTCAAGTGACGGTATGTATTCTGGTTTTTGATCGCAATTTCTTTGGAGAGCTAGGTCCCATATCCGCATCTACACTCTCGCTACTAGCTGGTTGGCTTGTAGCCGGGGAGTTTAATTTTTCTTTATCTATACGATTAAGGGCATACACAATTCGGAATTTGTCTGTAAAACGCCCGTAGCATGTTGGGTGAAATTCAGTATCGACCAACTTATGAATTTAGGATGAATAAGATTTCTGTCATTAAAGATACATTATGGGGGATTATATAAAGAGCTGGCAGTTCTCACTGTAATAGTTAAAAACTAGATAATATAAATGAAATTTCAGTCAAACTGATGATCCACTCTGAAACGAGAATTTAGCGATTGAATTTTAGGCCTAGCCTCGATCATCATTACTGAAATCGGCACGATATAATAAAGTCTCGATTATCCACTTTTTATATGTAATCATCAATGAGCGTTGAGAAACAGATCGCAATGTAATCCAGTAAATATCGAGAGTTGATAATGGTCTGGATACGTTAATTAATGTCTAATTAATAATTCAGATAATATTTTGGGCCCCCAAGAAAGGTCAACAATGGGCAGACGATTTAGCTCTTGTTTAATAAGCTAGACATTCGTATAGATGTCACGTATTTTAAAGTTTTATGTTAACATATGACTACCCATTCAACTATTTATGGGGCTAAGACTTCCCTTTTCCAACCCGAGTGACGTATGCTGCTTTCAGTTCGTTATCTCGTCACATTTTGCCCTTTAATACATTAACCCATTAATATGAAATAATGTGACTTGTCCTTTAATTCCTCACCAGTCACTGAACATTGCCATTGGTTTCAGATGAAATACACCCAATGCCAACACATTCACTCAAACCTAGTTGCATTCACATGTAAACCCGCATTTGTCGCCTGTGTAGTTGGAATGGATCGCAGGAAACTATTGGAACATGTGCAAAAAGAAGCAATTGGGCTTTTTTTAAATAATGGCACCAGATCGCAAGATGGCTTATGTCACAGTTTTCATGCAACTTTCAGTTGTATTCCGTTGCATCATTGCCAATCTTACACAGTTGAATCTAATCAGTTACATACGATTACAAAAGCCCCACATTAATTAGTTAGATGGCCCAACAAAAATATCTTTAACTAGTAAGATATTTTAAAAGTAATTCTAATTCCAGAAAAATGTTACCAATTCTTTTATTGTCGAGCCGAGTGTTTACAAATATCCAAGCGATATTTTTTCTGTATACACGGTATTAATAATTGTATATATATATTCAAAGTCAATGTAATCGTCCTAATTTCTAATGTGAAGCTCCGCCCCACGACATTTGTGGGGACATTCCTTACCCGAACCTTGCATCATGGCATCGACTGACCTCCTTATCCGTCTCCTGGCTTGTACAAACCCTGCCAGCTTGCTCGTATCTACATCACGTTTATCCAAGGCATTTCTGGTATCCACTATATTCTTAATCTTCGTTTCGATCTCGTCCTCATCATATGTATTTACCTTGCTCGCCAATCTATCATATACCATCCGGTTGTGATCGCCATTGAGCTTGATTTGACTCTCATCTCTGTCGTCATAGTGTATTGCTAACTGTTGTAGATTTGAATTAAGACCATCCACGAAGCTTTGTTCATAAACAACGACAGATATACAACACATCAGAAGTTTAATCAACATGGCACTGGATGTACAAGGAACTGGTCTACTCAACAATAACACGATGTCCTTATCGACCGACAAGCCTATTCCCTGTTAAAAGACGAAAAGCAGCAGATGGCTCGTCGATGTATGTGACACGAAGCGATTCAAACACGGTTTATATTCAGTTGATATAAAAATATTAAAGGAGGCGTCGCAGATATGCTGTGAAAAGAAATAGGTAAGTCTACTCAACACGAACTGCGTCAGTTCGGAACTAACACATATTATCTCAAAACTTTACTATTCCTATTACTAGATACACCATTATACAATACATTTTGAAATGTTTTCTAGTCGCACACGGAAATTGCAATCTATACTTGGTTGACCAATGCAACCCCCCACGCCATAATGCTTCTAATAACACCGCTCTGCGGAACAGATATTTAAACTTGAAAATTACCTATTTCTCAAGTAACAATAGTGAATATTAAGATTAATAGGATTATTCCTTTACAAGTTAAGACTTTATGTCACGGATTTTAAGACTTTATCTTAAGATAGCTAAGATATCTCTATAAAAGTTCCCTTTTACAATCTTACTTAACTGCGTCTTCCAGTTCGTGATCGTCTCACAGTTTAACCTGGAGATCATGTGTATGATCATCATGAACGTTCGTCATGATTTCCCTGCGTGGTTCCTTCCCCGCCCCAAGGGGAGGGGTGCCAAGGGGCAGCGTAAAGTCGATCGGGTGACATGAAAAGCCGAGGTCTGGTGTACACATTATCATTACTATTGAATTGAAATAAAAGTAGGCCGTTGCGTTTCTGCCCGGGCAAAATCCAACTCATAGCACACTGTAAGGCGTATGCCCGTCTTCATTAAGAACAGAACAGTAGGGCGGTAAATCATTATTTAATTTATTTAATTTCTGTTTTTGTTTTTAAAGTTTGGCTGTGACATGTGGGATTTCTACTTTAAAACAGGCATTAAATATCAAGTTGTATAAAATAACTGATACGCAAACAAACTTGTTTTCGTCCTTTTGTGTTATAGCTAATAGAGTGTGTATTGTTCAGACGCGTTCTGCTCTAAATATTTGTCTATATTATATGCATTTTAATCAAATAATAGTACAATAGCAATACTTTTATTTAATTTAATGCATATAATAATAATAATAATAATCGTTTCCTATAGCGCTGAACATTCAGTCAGTCTGACTGCTCTGTGGCGCTTTACAATGTAGATATGTTATGAAATAAGAAAAAAAAACAAAACATACATGTATATACAAATAAACACAATAAAACAAAGGAACAGTTAAGTTACAATTTACAGATAAAAAAGTGAAGCATTTCAATTATTGTTCAAAAGTTTGGGTAAAAAACAGGGTTTGTAGTCGTCGTTTGAATACAGAGAAGTTTAGACTATTGTGGACTTCCAGGGGCAATTTGTTCCATTCTTTTGGTGCTGCGTACACAAAAGCTCACAAGCTGATACAGCGATTACTGTACTGGTGATCTAACTCTTGAATATACGTATATGGTGTAGCGGCTTTGATTGAGCCATTATTGGATGTCAAATTACATATAATAAATAATACAAGGTGCCTATGGAAACAAGACGATATATTTAACTACATAAATGAAGGTACCCACAGTTCGACAACCAATTTATACAAATACATGTATTTTCCTATGAAAGGAAACCAAACGTAAGCTTACATATAAAGTATTGCCTTGTTGATCGGAAGGGGCAAAAACAAGCGATCCACCCATGTATTCATTGGCGTGAACGTAAAATAAAACACATGACATGAAAAATAGGGCAGAATCTCTTCTGTTTATTTTTAGAATCGCTTATGTAAAATTCTTCTCGCTATCACTGAACATATGACCATAAAACCAAAAATTAATCTGTTGTCTCAAGATGAACAAAAACAATTAGCCCCATTCGCTTCATATGTTCGACACGATTGTGGGATAACGCTTTCAAGTTTTAATTTAATTTAATTTTACACAGAAAGCACCAGAAGAATGGTGAAACATCATTTTACGATTGGGTTGCTACCAACTTGACATTTTACGATTGGGTTGCTACCAACTTGACATACCCTAAAACTCTTGAGCTGAACAAGTAACTCAATATAATGCGATGCGGTTAAAAACAAACTTAAACCCGCCAGTCGTCACCGGGAAAAATTAATGGAGATCGTTGTCTCAAGCTGTATTGTATAAAATAATGTGTAGGTGAAATTTACCTTTCCTTATCATGTACATTATTTGGGTCATCCATTGTATAGACCTAAAAATGAACGGAAATCGATTTTCAGGTCACCCAACGAAAAAATTGACCCGTAATCTTAAACGGGTTACGTGTCCGGATAGGCAGTTTTGACGTTCACATCTAAACGACTCCATATTTTTAGCTGAAATTTTAAGACAAGATAAATACTTCATTCCTTTATATGTCGGCTCTAAAATTCCATACGCACTCAGACTTTTATTTTTGAGACTCGGGATAAAAACTTTAAAATGATTTCAACCATCTTACGCAGGTCATTAACAAATAAGAGGGATTGGCGTGCCGAATGGTTTAACAAGTGCGCCTTAGATTACAAGTTTTGTTATTGAGTCAACTGGTGTGGGTTTGATTCTCCGCTTAATCAGGTTTTGGAGTAGGGTCACCTGTCGAACTTCGTGGGTTTTCTTCTTGTCATACTATTTGTATTACTGCTAAAAGACTCCCAATGCTAATTATTGAAATAAAATTGAACCGTATATTAGTCCCGAAATTACCTCGTTTGTGACGTGTGGACGTTAAACCCCATTTCCTTACCTCTCTGTATAAAATGTTGTGTATGAAGGTCTACAAATGAAATGAAATGAAATGGGGTTTAACGTCCTACTCTTTTGCACCTAACTTGGGCTAATGGAAGACGGGCATACGCGCTACGGACTACACTTATATCGAATTCCAACTGCCAGGGGACCTCGGTTTTTCGTCCCGTCCGAACGACTAGGCAGCTGTCCTTGTCAGGCCCTCCTTCTGCATCACTGACAAGGGAAAATCCCGCAGGAAAATCGAGATGAACCTACTCGGCCAATGCAGGGATCGACTGTAATCGTTAGTAGCAAGGTGTGTTCAGAGAAACCTGCACATGACCTGTTTAACAATATGTATTTATTTTTCATTTTTCAGAATAGAACGACGCACTGTTGAACAGGTGATGCATGATGATTTTGAGTCTGTCAATTTAAGGCGACGATAAACGCCTTTTTGGTGTCAAATGTTAAACTGTATCATTTATTTTAGTTTCGCTAATCTAGCCCTATTTGAACATTACACTATGTACTTCTGATTTCATGGCTGATGTTTGCATAAATATGAGTTTTTATACAACCTTTGATTGACTTTTTCCCAATGACATGGAAATAAGTTTTTACAACTTCAACAGATACCACGACTCATTTAATAATTGCACGGGTAGAGATTTCTTTGTACATTTAATTCACTGTCCTTGAATTAATGAAAATATTGTATGTCACAGATATAACTGTGAAAAACTGCCATTCCCATACAAGTCATTGTTTTAAAGCTGCCATTTTAGAAAGAAGGCGTATACTGCCATTGTACTTATTTTATTTTAACAAAACACAATCCATTTAAAGCAGTTGTAGTAAATAAAAATAGAACCTCGCTGGAGCGAAATCACCCCCCCCCCCTCGGGCTAGCAAGCCAGCCATTCTAGGTATCCCCAGTGGTTTCCTTTCGTTCTACTCCACTTACCCCTGGGTTAATCTATGGTGGGGGGGGTCAAGTTACCCGCCCTTGATGAGTGTGCTATTTGTATCGACTAACACCATAAATTGTTAACTGCAAAAGAAAATGGCAAAGGGAAGTAACTCTTATCGGACAAAATTAGGAGTTAGCCGAAAAGAGAGGGGTCCAACTATTCTAAATGCGTATTTATTAACAACAAATTATATAATATTATATAAACGAAGACAGGGCGTATATATATATATACACTATTCAAAAAAAGTAGGGGATATTTGATTTTTAAGTGTTATAAAAGTCACCTAATGAAACTGACGAAGAAACAAATGACAAAATGAAATGAAGTTCACATTCATCGATTTATTCCAAATGATCGTTAGACTAAGTAAGGCACAGACTGACCATTATAAGGGTAAAATGATACCCGGGGTCAAACAGCAAAGTTACCACAGCATCACAACAAAGTCAGTAACGGGTAAATCCTCCTCTGTTTGCCAAACAAGCATTGATCCGACGTGGCATACTCCTAATGAGACGTCTAAGGTCATTTTGGTTCAGATTGTCCCATTCCTGTTGCAACGCAGCCGCAAGTTCTTGGACATTGGCAGGACGTTGTTGACGTTGGCGTAACCTCTGTCCAAGCATGCCTGGGACATGCTCGATGGGGGACAGGTCGGGACTCAGTGCTGGCCAAGGAATTGTGGTGATGTTCTGTTGTTGGAGGTAACCTGTAACGATCCTGGCCCTGTGACATCTTGCGTTGTCATCCTGGAAGATGAAACGGCGGCCATGACGTCGTGCGAACGGCACAACATGGACTGCCAAGATGTTGTCCCGGTAGTACTGGCCTGTAACACGCCCTGCAACAACATGTAAAGCCGTTCTTCCGGCAACAGTGATGCCTCCCCACACCATAACAGAACCACCCCCAAATCGATCATGTCTGATGACGTTAACGTCTTGGAAGCGCTCGTTTCGACGACGCCACACCCTCCTACGTCTGTCCAAAAAATCAACAGTGAACCTTGACTCATCTGAAAACATCACATAGCTCCAGCGTCGATTATCCCAGTGTTGACGATCCCTACACCAACGACGTCTTGCCTGAATGTGATGATCTCTCAAACAAGGGATCACGCGAGGACGTCGGGCGCGAAGGTGATCCCTATGCAGTCGATTCCGAATCGTCTGGCCACTCACTCTCACACCAGTGTCTGTTTGAAGACGAGCGCTGATCTGATTTGCTGTGATGACACGAATTCTCAAGGCCAAGGTACGGATAAATCGATCCTGGGCTTGAGTTGTCGACCTGAGCGTGGTCTGTCCTGTACAGATTGTGTATCACGGTATCTGGACCATAGCCTGCTTATGACAGACTTAGAAACAGTCATCGTCCGCGCCCAGACGGGGGGGGGGCTGGGCTCTCCCCCTGGAAATTTTTCAAAATATGAATCCCAAATATGCGACTGAGAAACATTCTGTAGCATGCCAAGGGCACGTAACCTTTCATTTTGGGTAAGCCGACGCATATCAAAATTTGTTTTCTGGTCACTAAAACAATTAAACTAATGTTTTCCACCCTGGAATTCAATGTCACAATGACTGTAACATTCAAAGTCAGAGTCGTGCAAATCTTGGGTTGGACCCCCATGATGATCCCAAGCATCACCTGCATTCCATGCGGTAGCTATTGGTGCGTTTGGGCGTCACATGTAACTGGAAATGTTTCTTCTGTTAGGTTCTATAGTGACTTTTTTCGTAGTAATTTGCATATTTTAGTATTATGCCCCCAAAATCAAATATCCCCTACTTTTTTTGAATAGTATATATGTAAGTGCGAGATTTGTTTTGAAAACCTTTGTTCGTTCCAGAAGATCTTCATAGAGACACAATGTATATATATAGAGAGAGAGATGGGGTTTAACGTCCACATGACACAAACTAGTTGATTTGAGGACTAACATAAGGCTCAATCCAAATAACAATCAAGCGGAGACTCTAACCCACGCCAGTTGACTCAACATCAAAACTTGTTAGGCGCACATGTTAAACCATTCGGCAAGCCAATCCCTCTTATTTGTTAATGAAATGCGTAACAACATGTTTTTATTTTTTATGCATCATTTTAATTTTAGATACTAAGAAACAAACATGTGTTGGTCGGTCTGTAGACTGCGTGTTTTCTCAATTTTCAAGCTTACTGTCGCTTGTTGCTTTAGCCGCCACCATCTTTATACTGGCCGTTATTATTCTTGTCGGTTAGTCTTTTCCCTTTCCATACCGCCTAGCCGTTGTTTAATGATATGTTGTGTTATGAAGAATATTTTAACTGTCATATCACGGAGAGAACGGAATTAACTTTTAGTCGAATTAGCAAGTGGAACAGACTTTAGATAAAGATCTATTTTAAAATATTTACTTAAGAATTGACATAAACCAAATTGAACGTAGGGGCCGTATTGCTATAATGGTCAAAATAAATGGTCTGAACAAAACAATACATCACATTTGCTCGTAATTCCCGGCATAAAATTTTCTCATATCGGGCATCCCAATCCCATATTATTAGGCTTAGCACAATTAAAATATTTCCCGTAAAATATCGGGGCATCCCGTAAAACCTGGTGCTAAATTAATCCCACCTTATAGGAATTTCACAAAAACCTTTCCCGGAAGATATCAGGCACCCCAATCTCATTATTGGGGTTAACACAACCTCTCCCATAACATATCGGGGCATCCCGTGAAACCCGGGACTAAATTAATCCCACCTTATAGGAATTTCACATATTACTGTTCCCGTATTATATCATATCGGGGTATCCCAATCTCATATTATTGGGGTTAACACAAATAAAATACTCCCGTAGCATATCGAGGCATCCCGTAAATCCCGGAGCAAAATATATAGACAGAACATAAATTATAAGAGATAAAAACCGTTAATACCAATTTTAAGCCAAAATATGTGTTCAAAACAAACAATTATAGTTTACGTATTTTAAAGTTAAGTTCCACTACTAGCAATATATTTAATTTTTGAATATCTCTTAAAATATTCAAGGGATTTCTAGAAAATGGTTGAGCTAATTGAGTTACTACATAATACTTAAGCGTGGAAGACAAACCGCTTATTTCGCCAGTTAAATTATTAACCAAACATAACACTAATCATTAACCGTGGCCATGATTTGGATCCAAAAAGACTTACCTTTAATAATAAAATTCTTTAATCATCTAGTGGTCAGGGCTTCGAAAACGTTGGTCTGGTCTATTTCAGAGTATGTTGCCTAATCAATCTGGATGTTTGATAACCACAGATTCGTCGGACACGGCGCCACTAAATAGTATGTAACATAACACATAATTCTTTTTGTTAGAAAGATGTTTTATTACTGCAACATAACATATTTACATATTGTGGATGGATCTGGAGATGTCCAACTAAAGATGTTCTCCTAAAGCCCCCCCCACACACACACGAGCCGAAAACTGCGTACGCAAATGGCTCAGCGTCATTTTCGGGGTATTTTCGAGCGCATTTTGACGTTCGCCAAATATCTGTCATGTTTGATATTTTTGACGCAGCGCCAACAGCGCTCTCGTGAGCGGGCAACTCAGCGCTATTTGCGTTTCATTCGTCGTCAATGCGCATGTGTCATCACTACTGCAAAATGGCGGCACCCAGTGAGTTCGTCAGTGACGCAATTTTAGAGTATAAAATCGGCAGAGTTACCTAACTTTGAGCAGTAATTATAGAGTGTGTAACCTGTGTATGAACAGTAGTATGAGGGCCTGTATACGGACGCTCGCACTTGATGACCCCTGCACTGAGTGACCCCTTGTCCTAGTTCGCGGTGACCTAGTTCGGTGTGACCTAGTACATCGTGACCTGGTCGAGTGACCTAGTTCGCCGTGACCTAGTTCGCCGTGACCTTGTACGACCTAGTTCGTTTTGACCTGACAGGTGTGGTTATTCAGGTGCGTGACCGACAAAGAGGGGCGCGCGCGCGCGCGGGAAAAGAGAGAGAGAGAGAGAGAGAGAGAGAGAGAGAAGAAGAAGAAGAAGAAAAAGAAGAAGGGGGAAGAGAGGGCGGGGGAAAAACTCTTTTCCATTGATTAAGTTGGCCCTGAAAAGGGCCGTTGTCCTCATTCGAATGCGAGCACTAAAATGTGAGGGTACGACACACTTTATGTCGGTTGCGTCTAATGGCCTCCACTAATTCAGGAGGAGGTCTTTTCCTGTGAGGTGTTTTTAATACCTCGTCAGGTAAGACAAAGATCTCGTCAGGGGTAATCACGGCAAGCGTGTGACCCCTGAGATACATGAAAGTATCCGCATTGCGGTTGTCTTCGATGCGTAACACCGGAGCATCCATTCTGACAATGAGAGGCGAAATGTGTGCCGCTTTATAACCATAAGGACGAATTCATTTGAGAATGGGGGGATCATGTGACGTCACATACAAGTATTGCACAACATGTGGGAAGTGTTATGCAATCATAGCTTCGTGCTTAAAGATGTGGATTCAAGTATTGCACAACACTATGTAACATTTTATGCTGACGCTAAGTATTGTACAGTGGTAATGACATAGATATGACGTCATCGCGTAGTGTAATAAAAAGGACGGGGCGCGATAGGTTTTCACAGACCATCAGCGCAAAGCAAGATGAGTTTTACATTACGACCCGTGGATAGACGATACAGCCGATTATTTAGAACCGAATCACTGTGTGTAGAAATAGATTTTCTTGAAGATTGGTCCCACGTTCCAGCCATAGATGTGCCACAACGACTACACAACACCTTTGGGGCCATCATTGAGGAAATTCGTCAAACCTTGGACGCCAGAGAAAGTGACTATGTTAGAATTGCCATCAGTCACCCAGGACTCAAAACACCAATCTGGTTACCCTTTCGTGAGTATCGTTTGTTAAAAGCCGAAGACGTTTTGCAGAAAGTGGCTGCCGTGTTACAGAGTAACGAAGAATTTAGATTAGATCAACGCATGTCCATGAGTATTTGTCACGTGTCCCCTCCCGATGGCAGAGGTAGCGGAACAAACACGAAGAAAAGACACAGTGCTAATTTCGAAGAATATTTAAAGAAAAAGCGATGTCTGGTCACCATAAAGAATGCCGACGAACTTTGTTTTCAGCGAGCTATTGTCGTCGCCCGTCATTATGCCAACAAACAAGACACGCCTGAATGGGAAAGAGAGAAGACCAGACTACAGAGGAGGGCAGGACCCCACTCGTGGCAGACGAAGAAAACCGAAGCCCTTATCGATGCCGTCGGTGGAGCCAGGCAAGCATGCACGGGCGTGGAAACCTGGGAATTGTACGCCAAGTATTTGGGAGAGCAAGGTTATCAGCTCAACGTTTTCTCTCGGGCTATCTTTGGGAAGGCGATCTATCGGGGAACAAAACACATCACAGGCACACCAAAACATCTCAACCTGTATTTACACGACAGACATTATGACGTCATTACCTCCATGCCCGCCTTTGTAGAAAGGTCGTATTTTTGTGAGACCTGTCAGGTAGGATACAATGCTGCAGAGAATCATTCGTGTCACGTGATGTGTCAAGGATGTAAGACAATGGGTCCACCCTGCCCACCTGATCCCAACACAAAGACGTGTTACCGATGTCATCGTGTGTTTGTGAGCCGCCAATGTTTCGACAACCATCTCGCCACCCGTTCCAGAGCCAAGTGCAGTGTGTGTCATCGATGGAAGAAATGCGAGAAATGTCAAAAAGAGTGGGACGTCATCAAGGCCAAGCGTAATTTGGAAGAACACCGATGCGGAGAATACGAGTGTTCCATCTGCCGAGAGTGGCACACGGCCGAGAAACAGTTTTGTTACATCCAACCACTGAAATCACCCATCGACATGAACAAAGACCGAAAGATACAAATCGACAAACTACAGCAGACAACATTAACCCGCTTCGTCTTCTTTGACTTTGAATGCCAGCAAGATACCGGTGAGCACATTCCCAACCTATGTGTCCTGCAAACCTGCTGTCACTTTTGTATCGACAATCAAGATCCCTGCGAGCACTGTGACACATACTGGAATCACCAAAGAGAAATTGTGTTTAAAGGCCAAGACACGCTGGACGATGTGGGAAAATGGTTTTTACAACTCGCTGCTCACGGTACGGTGGTAGATGGTCGGAAACATGACAGTCACGAATCGAGTCCCGTGATTGCCGTGGCTCACAACTTTAAAGGTTACGACGGACTGCTGATTTTACAGACGCTGCACAAACATTCCGTGGCGCAACCCGAAGTGATTATGAATGGTGGTAAAGCGATGACGATCACTGTCGGTACGGTAAAATTCATCGATTCCCTCAACTTTCTACCGATGGCTTTACGGGACATGCCCAAGACCTTTGGCCTGCAAGAACTCAAGAAAGGTTATTTCCCTCACCACTTTAACAGACCGGAGAACGAAGAATACGTGGGCGCCTATCCTCCCGACACCGATTACGATCCGGATGGCATGAGTGTATCGGAACGAGAAAAATTTCACGAGTGGTACCAACAACACAGTCACGACGTCTTTGATTTTCGCCAGGAAATTCTCGCCTACTGTAAAAGTGACGTCGATGTCCTCCGCCGATGCTGTGGCGTGTTTCGCGAGATATTTCTCATGGACACGGGAATCGATCCCTTCGAAAAAAGCTTGACCCTGGCCTCCGCCTGCAGTCGCGTGTTACGCACGCACTACCTCAAAAAAGACACCCTCGTCGTCATTCCTCGAGCCCTGATGCAAGAGCCGAAACCTGGTAAGGACTGGCACCGCTTCCAGCCTCGACAACAGTCCAACAAAGCCCTTCGATGGTTGGAATGGGAACAACATCAACAGACCATGGCAGCTTTCCGAAACCAGACGCCACTACCCAACATTCGACACGCCCGCAACGGTAGTGAATGCCGAGTTGGCCCTTATAGTTTAGATGGTATGGACACGACCTCAGGTACGGTGTACGAGTTTCACGGGTGTGCCTTTCACGGTTGTCCCAAATGTTATCCGGGTCCCGTCCAAGACCTTCAGCATAAACATCCCTACGATCCATCTCGCAGTATGAGGGACTTGTACCAGAAGACCCAAGAGCGTCACCGTCGACTACAGGAACAGTACGGTATGCAGACCATCCGCGTCATGTGGGAGTGTGAGATGGAGGACGAACGACGCCACGATCCCGAGATGAACGAATTTTTACAAGGCTTGGAAGATCAGCAATGGCCCGCTCCCGAACCTCTGATGCCCCGCAACGCTTTCTTCGGCGGGAGAACCAATGCCATCCAACTGTTGGTGAACGAGTCGGTGGAAGACATGCGCTACATTGACGTGGTGTCCCTGTACCCTTACATCTGCAAGTACGGTACCTTTCCCATCAAGGAACCCACGATCGTCACACAACCCGATCAAGACCAGTGGCAGCAGTACGAAGGATTGATCCAGTGTTCCGTCTTGCCGCCCCGTGGCCTGTACCACCCAGTGCTCCCGTTTCGGCGCAAACAGAAATTGGTGTTTGCCCTGTGTCGAAGCTGTGTCGACGAACACATGCAACAAGGGGAGATTGCCGAATACCAACCTTGTGAGCACACCGACGATCAGCGAGCCTGGGTGGGCACCTTTGTCACCCTGGAACTGAAGAAAGCGGTGACCCTAGGATACCGAGTACTAAAAGTCTACGAAGTCTGGCACTGGAAAGAATTCAGCACCTACGATCCCGAGGCCAAAACGGGCGGTCTGTTTACGGGGTACATCAATCACTACCTGAAGAAGAAAATGGAAAGTAGCGGTTATCCCGACACCTGCCACACCGAAGAAGACAAGACCCGCTTCGTCAACGAAGTGTACGACACCGAAGGTATTCGTCTGGATCCCGCGTCGATAAAACCCAACAAGGGGATGCGGGCGTTTAGTAAACTACAATTGAACACAGCATGGGGGAAATTCGGACAGAGAGACAACTTTCCCAAAACAGAGTACGTCACGGAACCCAGTGTCTACTTTGAAAAAATGTTGGACGTGACCCAGACCGTGCGAGATGTGCAGTTAGTCAACGATAACATGGTATTAATGGAAACGCTGAAGAAAGAAGAACACGTCGCACCCTGTCCCATCACCAACGTGGTTATCGCCGCTTTTGTCACTGCCCAGGCCCGTTTGAAACTCTATTCCGTCTTGGAAAAGTTGGGAGAACGTGTATGTTATTTTGACACCGATAGCGTCATCTACCAATACCACGCCACGTCATGGAATCCCCCGGAAGGTTCGAGTTTGGGTCAGTGGAAGAACGAGTTACCCGAAGATGTCACCATTCGAGAATTTGTAAGCGGAGGGCCAAAGAATTACGCATACCGCCAGAGCGATGGAAAAACCGTGTGTAAAGTCAGGGGATTCACACTGAATTATCGTGCCTCCCAACAATTAAATTACGTCACCATGAAGGAGAACGTACGGCACGTCAATCAAAACGAACCTCTGGTCATAGCCAATCCGTTCAAGATTACCAGATCACGTGACCGCCGTCTTTGGACACGCCCCGAGAATAAGAAATATAAAATCGTGTATGACAAACGTTTCGTTCAATTCAATGACGATGGCCAGCCAAACAATACTTACCCCTACGGATACTGACTTTCGGGTCTCGGGAACATGGCGAACGAACGGAGAAGAGGACGAACCAATACCAAAGCAAACAGATATTGTCGAAAAGCTAAGACTACGATGGCTAAACTTTCGTGTCGACCAATGCTACCTACCCATCATAGAAAAAAGTCAGCACGATGAGTGCATCGGTTGCAAGTACAACCATCCCAGTCAGAGATACCATTCGTGTTTGGGACTAGGCGTCTCTTCCATAACGGGTCAAGCCTCACATCCCGTGGACGATTACAGTCACTACCTCTGGGCGGACGAGCCGAAATCAAAAGACATTGGTAATCTGTTAGGCAGCATGGTGGATGATCCACAGGGTCAGGTTAAGAAGTGGGAAACCGAACAACGATGGCAGGAAGACGTCATACAAACCTTGAGAAAGTACTGGGAGATCGTTCCTGGCTTTAAGACACCTATGATCAAACGCAAAGACGGAGTGGATCCCATACGACTATGGATGGACCAGTTAACGGCTAGAACGAGGGGTTGGTTCCCGGATGACGAGGGTGTCGAAAGGATATCTTGCATGATAGGAGAAGGTTGGGAATCTATTGCCAGACATCTGGGAATCACTGAAGCGCGGATCGGTCAATTCAGGATGAATCACCCTAACGATTCACAGAATCAAATCTTTAACATGCTCAACCACTGGCGACAAAAATACGGTAATCGAGCCTACCTGATAACGTTGTTGGAAGCCTGTCACGTGAGTGGAGCCGTCATCGCATGGGAAGAATTGCAAACGTATGTTGACTACAGCCTGTATTTCCGATTGTACAATCAGAAGAAATAGAAAGAACCAACCAAAACGAGAGTTATTGCGCAATACCGATTGCACCACCAGAAGAAATAGAAAGAACGAATCAAAAGAGAGTGTGACGTCACGACCAAATGAGTATAAGACGTGAAGTGGCCGATTGAATTTTCATTCTTTCTCGATGGCGAGTCAAGCTTGTTACTTCTGCAACGATGTCGGCCACTGGTATAGAGACTGTCCAGCACGTTTCCAACAACAGCAAACAAGACAAGACAGAACATCTTATGATTCTTACGGAACCCAACAAAGAACACCACAGCCAAGACAAGACAGACCAGCTTATGGGTCCTACGGAAATTGTTTCCTCTGTGGAGAAACAGGCCACTGGGCACCTCAGTGTGGCAAACGAACCGAAGTCCAAAAGGCGAAGAACGACGAAGAAAGACAAATCACCACCAAAAGAAAGTGTTACGGAGTCAAGAGACCTACCGACGATAACCACAAGTGCCTCAACTGTGGACAGCTCGGTCACGGTCTCTTCGAATGCCAAGAAGAAATCCAAACCGAAGACAAGTTTGAAGCCGTTACCAATCGCATGTTCGACAACAACATTTATACACCAAGAGAAAACGCCCGTAGTCAACGATACTGGTACTGGTGTGGAGAATCGTTCGAACTCTTCAGGCGATACCAGGAAAAAACGAAAGCGACCGACGAAGATGTCCATTCCACCCACTAGTCTTCCGGTTACCAGTGAAGTCCCGAACAGCGAAGCCGTAAAGCCGATTGCCCAATGTCTCTGGCTGGCGGAGAAGGATGTGGAGAGTTTGACCCGCGCACTCATCCAATGTGCAGGTCCGAGAGATATGAGTGAAGTTTTGTCGTACCCTCCCTCTTTCGATATGAGCGAATGGGTACCCGTCGTTGTCACGCTTGCCGAGGTGGAAGACTGGCACCCACATGATATGATGCAGAAGCTTATGGGACAAGTCTATTGGATTCCTCGCGTCCTGAGAAACGCAACGTGGATGACAGAACAGATCCTGAAGAGAAACAGTCCAAACTAACGTTCTTTTTTTCTATTTCTTTTGTATTGTATGCCATGCTTTTTGTATTGTATGTTTTTATTGTCACATAAACATTGTTCTTATTTCACTCCATGTCTGTTGTTCTGTGGTGAGAAGGTATAAAAGGCAGGGCAAAAGGGAATGGGGGTAAACAGTGCAAGATGGATGTGACGTTCAAACATCCCTTTACCATGTTGGTCAGTGGTCCAACGGGTGTTGGAAAGACGGTCTTTGTACAGAAATTCCTTCAAGCGTCCCTGTTCGACGTCCCTCCCCAACGCGTCGTGTGGGCCTACGGGGAATGGCAAGAGAGTTACAATCGGTTTCCTTACACCTACGTTAAAGGCTTGACAGATATTGACGATGTAATGGATCAAGTCAAAGGTCCACAAGTCTTAGTCGTGGATGATTTGATGGGAGAAGACACGGAGATATTGCAAAAGTGGTTCACGAAAAAGAGTCATCACCACGACACGAGTGTCATTTACATCGTGCAAAACTTGTTTGACAAGCAACAGCGTACCATCAGCCTGAATGCCCATTACTTGGTTTTGTTCAAAAATCCCCGAGACAAATCGCAAATTGGTGTGTTGGCCCGTCAGATGTACCCCTCCCGCTCCAAGTATATGCAAGAAGCTTATGAAGATGCGACGAGTACCCCTCGCAGTTACTTACTCATTGATTTGAAGCCCGACACACTCGAGACTCTGCGATTGAGATCCAACATTTTACCCGAAGAGCAACCTTCTATCGTCTACGTCCAAAAAGTATAAAAGGGGGACCTGTACCTCGAATTGACTCTTGTTTGTCACGATGGCTCGCACGAAGAATACACAGAGGAAACATCCACCCCCAGGTCTTCCCAGAGCAATGTTCCCGACGTTGGCACCGGATCTTCGCGATCCCACGGTGCGAAGGCCGACTCGCCCGAAAATGAGGGCACCTAGAACACAATTGTTGCCCTCGTTAACGCCACCCGCGAGTCCCTTGTCTCCCTTTCCGGTCACACCACCACGCCTCAGGTCACCACCTTCCCCACCTCGACCCGTCTCTCCGATCAATCGAAGACCGAGGAGAGAAAAGAAGAATTCTATGAAAGGACTGAAGGCCTTCATTCGCAAGTTACAACATCTGACTCCCGATATGGCTTATGGACAGTTGGCCAAGAATACGGGCAGGGCACGTGTTGGTTTGCTGCAATGGTTCAAACTGGCGGCCAATCATTTGCTGAATGGTAACATCCAACCACTGCATGCCCAGCACAAGAAATGGGTGGAACGAAATCGACAGGTGTTGACCCAACTGACGGAGAAAAACATGCCAACGACCGAAAAACTATCCCTGATCATGAAACCCGGAGGACGTGGATTTTTCGGGGGTGTGTTGATTCGAATCTTGGTGCGATGGAAGGAAAGACTGCAAGAGGAAAGAAACAAGCAACGAAATAAATTCGTTCGACGGACCGCTCAGCGTGGAAAGGGATTGATCACCGAGCAGACGGACCAACATCGAGCATTGCTTCGTAAAATGAGTAATCCACGAACATCACCCGACGTCAAAAGGCGACTTCTCAACCAACAGGGTGGTGCGTTTGGAGCATTGCTCGCTATGGCTCTCCCGGCTTTGGCTCCCTTGGTATCTAAACTATTGGGAGGACAACAGGGTGGTAAACATCCCTTCCTTAGAAGGCAGGATAAAGCGAACGCTATGGCTGCCGAGTTATCTAAACTATTTGGGGGATAACCGATTGGACAGAAAGGTATAAAAAGGGAACCGGAGAACGGCCTCGAGCTCAGTCATGGAGACACTGCGGTATCTATTGAACACTGTACCCAAAGACCGCCCTCTTTTGCTCGAGACCCAACCCATCGTCGACGGTGTGTGCGAGTGTATTGGAAACCTGATTCGCGGTAACGTTCCTGTGACGGAGAAAGAAATCAAACGCTTGAAAAAAGACGCCCTCTTGTTATGGCGTTTGGGCACGTCCAAAACACCTTGGAAGACACGTCGACGACTTCTGAAACAACAAAAAGGGGGATTCTTCACCCGGTTGTTCCGGTCATTCCCGAAAGATGAAATTCGCCAAGAAAATGAAACTGGTACCCTTCGACGGACCCACCGACGTCAAACCCATCGAAGTCAGACAGGTCGAACCCGCGTACGATCGAGATCCACTGCAGCAAGCCGTCGAGAATGTTCACCAAGACATGCAACACGTGCTAAACGATCCAACTCTTACCGACGAAAATAAAATGCAACGGTACGGACAGTTGTTACACCGTTATCAAACGATGCAAAAGAAAAGAAAACAGATCATTCCCTTGTCGGAGGAGGACATACCCGAGCAAAAAGAAGAAACTTCGGAGGCACCCATCCTGGAGTCGGTCCCCCGTGTCTATCAACCTCGGGCTCGCCTTTTGTTGAAACACATGAAAGAAAAGACACCTTGGTCGTGGAACGAGGACTTGGAATTGCTTCGGAATGGAGTGCGCGTACCCAACACCAATGCCATTGACATCGTGAACGACTTGGTTCGTCGGCGAAAGAATACCCAGGCTCCCTTGGGATGGTTTGGGGTGATGCAAAGTTTGAAAGCCACGAACGTACCGCGCGAAGCCATCGGGAATCAAGAAAGGTGGAACGTGTTGTCCACGCCACCGACACGGACTCCGCCGCGACCCCCGCGAAAGAAGAAAATCTCCAGTACGGATACCCCTAGTACGCCTACTGGACAAGTCAGATCTGCGAGTACACCTACCAGGAGAGCCAGATGGATCCCTCTGCAAAAACTATAAATAGCCTGTTCCCATGACAATCTGCTGAAACATGGAACGAAAGCTGAAGAAAGTCTATTACGATCCGAAACACCCGGCCGCTTTCGGTGGAGCCCTGGGTCTCCACAAAGCTACCGGCGTGTCCTTAGACAAAGTCAAGACATGGTTGAAACAACAAAGGGCGTACACCTTGCACAAACCACTGAAAAAGAAATTTTCTCGGACGCCCACAGTGGTGGCCGGCATAGATCATCAGTGGCAAGCCGACTTGAGTGATATGTCCGCCTTGGCCAAACAGAATGGGGGATACAGATATTTGCTGTGTGTCATCGACGTGTTTTCAAAGTACGCTTGGGTGTTGCCCCTCAAAAACAAGACGGGAAACAGTTTGGTGGACGCCTTTCGTCGAATCTTTCAAAGTCGACAACCCTTACGACTTCAAACGGACAAAGGTACCGAATTCCTCAATCGAAAAATGCAGGCGTACCTGAAGAAGAAAAAAATTCATTTTTTCGTGACACACAACGTCGAAACCAAGGCCAGTGTGGTGGAACGATTTCAACGGACACTGAAAGAGCGCATGTGGCGATACTTTACTCATCGACAAACACAACGGTACATCGACGTGCTAGACGAACTGGTTCGGGCTTACAATGCTAGACGACATCGGACCATCGGTATGGCACCTAAAGACGTTCGCCCCGAACACGAATGGATGATGACAACTCCTCCACGTCCCCCGAAAAAGAAAAAAACAATGGATCTCGGTACGACCGTACGTTTGGCTTTACCGAAACATGGTGCCTTCGACAAAGGTTACTGGCCGAACTGGACTCTAGAAACGTTCAACGTGACACCCACCGTTGGTCCTGGTTACAAACTTTTGGACGAAAGAGGTGAACCCATACAAGGCACCTTCTATCCCGAAGAATTGCAAGCGGTCCAAGTCAACGATGATGAGATCTTTCCCATCGAAAGAGTCCTCGAAAGAAAAAAAGACAAAGTATTGGTGAAATGGTTGGGCTATCCGGCGAGTTTTAATTCGTGGATCGATAAGACCAGTCTCCAAAACGTATAAATAGGAGCAGTACACAAAACGTATAAATAGGAGCGAGAAACGCCGGTGTCAGTCAACATGCAAGACGAAACCACGTCCACCACATCGCAGACGACATCCCACCATTGGTCACTGTTGGGAAAACGCGTACCACAAGCGGAAATCGTCTTTTTCTGTCAAGTGATATTAGTGTACGTCGTGGCTGGAGTTTCTTTGTCCCAATTGGCCTTGAAACCCGACGGATCACAGACTACATTGTGGACAGCCTTACTCTCCAGTACCTTGGGTTACCTGTTACCTTCTCCGACCTTGAAAACCAAACACAATGAACAACGAACTACCCTTTTACGTCACGCTCCCTAGTGACAGTTCCAGTAAGTGGTATCCCGACAACACTATGTCCACGTATCGAACGCACTTGGACCCCCCACTCCGTCTCGATCATCGGGAATGGGAAGTGGGTCTGGCCGTGGCCAGCTTACCCAAAAAATGGAACAATGTCGATTACCTATACAACACGATTGGCCTACGCCTTCATCCCTGGGAAAATTCGATTGAGGAACCCGAACAAAAGATATGCCTGGATCGCCTAGACGTGGATCCCTCGTACTGTTTCAAGGGTGTAAAGGACGAAGAGATCAAGGGATCGATCGAAATGGAAACGCACATCAAGAGCGACGACTACGAGACGGTTGAGCACATCATGGATGTTCTGAACACTCAACTAGACGGTTTGTGGAAACTGTTCCCCATTCGCAAGCACCTCGGCAATCAACCCATCCGCTTAGATCCCAACAACAAGGAAATGACCGACCACGAAAAGCAACAGCAAAGAAATTACGAAACTCGAGAGATGATGCGGCAAGGGGCCGAGCAAACAGGTCCCTTCGTTTCTTTCAAGAAAGACCACACCAGAGACAGAGTGTACCTGCAGATCAACCACGTGGAAGCGCTTTACTACTTTGACGTGTTGCCGAAAATCGAACTCCGCCTGCATGGCCCCGTCGTGTCCATGTTGGGGTGGCCTGGAAGCGATTTGTTGATTTCCCTGCAATCAATAGCTTTGACCGGCACGGATGGCCAAAGTCTACGACATTTCTACGCCGACTACCCCCCACACTTACAAGTAAAGTACGATCTGTTTTACCTGTACACGGACATTATCGAAAACCAGATTGTGGGTGACATGACGGCACCATTGATAGATGTGATTCCCTTTGATCAACTGTATCATCGTCCTTCCAGTATGCATTACTATCCCCTGCAGTACAATCTACTAAACTCCATTGGGGTCTATATAAGGAATGGAATGGGCGAAGCCGTGCCATTTATCGATGGTAAGGTGGTACTCCAACTTCATTTTCGCCGTCGACGATGATTCGGGTGTACAAAAGCGGTACGCTCAGGCAGCGAGGGTCCGGTGGTAGTCCATTGGTGTACAAGGGAGGAATTCTGCGACAACGGGGTGCCGGGCGATGGTCGGGATTGTTGAATGCCGTTAAATCGGTCGGAAAGACACTGTGGTCGGCCGGCAAAGCGGCCGTGAAAAAAAATGCAGCCCAAGTGCTACCCAAAGTGGGACAGAGCGTGCTCGACGCCATCAGTGGTCGGGAAAAATGGAACTGGAAGAAAGTCGCTCAGGACACGCTACGGCCCGCGTTGTCAAACACAATGTCCGACACACTGAAGAACGTGGTCGCACACCTGGAACCTATAAAAGAACCCCCGCGATACCCGTCCACATCACATCGCCCGAAGAGGAAGAAGAAGACACAGGTCACCTCTCACAAACGACGCAAACCAGATATCTTCGACCATGGCTACGCAGGTAATGCGCAATGATTCCTGTCCCTGCGCGCGAGACGAATTGCAGAATTTGTTCAGCGTACCCGACACGCAGACGGCCATACACAAGGTGACCCAAATCAGAAAGTATCCTATGACGCCCGATCTGAACCACGACGGACCCATCGAATTTTATATTTCCAATGCCACCACCGATTTCATCGATCTGGCCAACATGACACTGCACGTGGACCTGAAGGTGACCAAGAATGATGGGAGTGACTTGGATGCGGATAGTCAAGTGGCACCGGTCAACAATCTGTTTCATTCGTTGTTCAAAGACGTCAAATTACGCTTGGGAAAAGATGCCGAAACCTTGGTCACCGCGTCTCTGCCCAACTATCCCTACCGGGCTTACTTGGAGAATTTGCTGAGTTTCGGTAAGGGAGCCAAGAACGATCACCTGTCAAAACAAGTCCTGTGGGAAAAAGATACCGCCGGGCAGTTCAATTCCACGAAATCCGTCGCCACCGGTGCGGACGGTGCACGACAGGCCCCGGTTAACAAAGGATTGGAACAACGTCAGAAAACCATCGCTGCCAGTCGCACCTTTGAATTGCAGTCGCGTCTACACTTGGACATGTGCTTACAGGATCGGTATCTGCTGGACGGTGTGGACCTGCGATTGAAATTGGAAAAGCAATCCCCGAAATTTTTTCTGATGTACGGCGAAGGCAACGATGCAGAAGACTACAAAGTCGAGTTCACCAAAGCCTACCTGGATATCCCATTCGTCACCCTGGCTCCCAGCACCTACACACGCGTGGCTGAGCAACTTCAATCCTCTAACGCCAAATATCCTCTGAAGCGCGTGGTGGTCCGAGACATGGTGATTCCTGACTAGCCACGTCCTAGACAATCTGTTTGTCAACGAAAGCCTGCCCAAGAGATTAATCGTGGGTATGGTACGTAACACGGCCTACGACGGAAGAAAAAACAGAAATCCCTTCCAATTCGAACACAATCAATTGGAAAACATCAAACTGACCAAGAACGGGGAAATTGTGGACGAATACGACGTCAACTTTCCCCAGCGACAAGCCATCGCACCATATCTGGATTTGATGAAAAGAGTGGCCGTCTTAAACACCCGAGAAGACCTGGACCTTCCTTTCAACGACTATATCAATGGGTACACTTTGTATTGTTTCGATTTGACCAACGACCACGGTGCCGACGGTAACTACTTTCATCCGAAAGCGGCGGGTAACCTGTCTTTGGAACTCAAGTTCGGTGCGGCCCCGACCAATCACCTCAGTCTTGTTCTGTTTGCCGAATACGACAATGTCTTGGAAATCGACGCTAACCGACAAGTCATCACCGATTGGTGAAGCTCTCTCCAATGAACAATTGACACGGGCATTAGAAACACATCTCCCCTCTAACGTATTCGGGGGCGTGTGGGCTCGTAATCACCTGGATACACTGCGACCAACCTCGTATCCCAAAGCCTACGTCATCAACACGGACGACGAAGACCAACCTGGTAAACACTGGACCGTGTTTGTGTGCGAAAAACCAGAACACGTTACCTTCTTTGATTCCTACGGCAATTCTCCTGATGTCTACGGAAAAGCCTTTCGATGTTTCGTCCAAGATCTACAACTCCACTACCAACCCCGATGGATTCAAGGACTCGACAGTGTCGTCTGCGGACATTATTGCTTGTATTATTTGTGTCATCGATTTCACGTACCTTCCCCTCGTGCCCTTTCTGTTTTCGGTCATGTGTATCGTGTGAACGATATACTCGTCGAACAATGGACTAGGGATCATGTTCCCGATTTACAACCGGAACAGAAGAAAGGACAAAGATGCCGCTGTTTTTTTGCTTTGTAAATTTGCTTATTTTAATGCATGCTTTTTATTTCCTTCAATTTTAAGATTTCTTTTGTAGTTTTATGGTAACCATTTCATATAATCCAATTCTCTGTAACTTTAGTTCAATAAAATGCTTTGTCAGCAACATATCACGTGTCTGTTGTTTTTTTCACCCACGTCTCGCCCTCTGATTGGTGTAAAATGGTATCGTCCCAGCACATTAGACTCGTCCCGAGGCATAAATTGCAGCATCAAAGCCAAAAGAAGTCACAGTCAAAATGGATCGAAAAGATTACAGATTTTGTCAGACTTGTGGGGGTTACTACAATGTGTTTAGGGGTAATCGATCGGATGCTGATTACCTGATATGCTTTTGGTGTGGGATAGAAATTGGAAATACCTGTCATAGACGACACAAACATCTTGTCAAATGCCCAAAGAGACCCATACCACTGTGGTCAGATCATCCAAGATGTTCCTGTTAGTGTAACATGAAGACCAACGGCCCTTTTCAGGGCCCCAAATTTAAATGTATAAAAGAGTTTTCCCCCCGCCCTCTCTTCCCCCCTTCTTCCCCTCTCTCTCTCTCTCTCTCTCTCTCTCTCTCTCTCTCTCTCTCTCTCTCTCTTTTCCCGCGCGCGCGCGCGCCCCTCTTTGTCGGTCACGCACCTGAATAACCACACCTGTCAGGTCAAAACGAACTAGGTCGTACAAGGTCACGGCGAACTAGGTCACGGCGAACTAGGTCACTCGACCAGGTCACGATGTATTAGGTCACACCGAACTAGGTCACCGCGAACTAGGACAAGGGGTCACTCAGTGCAGGGGTCATCAAGTGCGAGCGTCCGTATACAGGCCCTCATACTACTTGAACAATTTAACAGAACCATCTCATTATTAGTTATTAGATTTTATTAGATAAGACATATCAGATAATATGTTTTGTATCTTTTAGTTACTAAAATATTCCTGTCACTTGCAACTCATTAATAGCGACACAGGTTTCAATTTATGACACCATATTGAAAATTCCCCAAATTCCCCACAATTCCCGGAAAAATTAACCCTGTTTGAAAATTCCCGGAAATTTTGCAACTCTAGGGAGCGCAGGCTAGATATTAGGAAGATTACATTGACTTTGAAAATATATATATCTACAACAATACATGCCGTGTATACAGGAACGTTTCGTTTGGATATATGTGGAAATTTATTATGTAACCTGTCATAGTCATAAATACTGAGTATTCTTAGGATTAACTGAATTACATGAAATTTTAAAATGTGCAAAAGTAGTATACATTTCTGTGTATATTTGCAAATAGTTTCGACAATTTTTCTTTCAACTTTCTGTGAAACCAGACAATCCACAATTATTCTAAAATTCAAGATTGTTATTTATAAACACTCGACAATAAAAGAATTGGTAACGTTTTTCTGGAAAGTCTTTAGAATTATTATTAGTTAAAAATATTTTATGTTGGGTTATTCATCTAAATAATGTGGGGGTTTTGTAATGGTGTGTGTAATTGATTAGATGAAAGATATATTAGTTAAGAGTTTAATAAAGAATTGGCATTCATAAATTGATGATGAAAAAAGAAAATTTCAGTCAAATTACTTTTTTCTGAACGGAATGTTAGAAGTTTGGACTAGAAATGGGCATAACTGCGTCTACACATACGATAACTCCACCCACATATTCTTGATGATCAAGTAACGTTCTCAATAGCAATAGTACCCTCGCTTGACAAGCCTTTCATCACCAGTATCCGGTAGCGACGTCACCGAGTAACAGTAAATGTTAGCTTGGTCAGCCATTACTGATTGAATTTAAAATGGACGACTGTTAAAATCCGAGCTGAATCACAGCCATCCGAGGGCCTACTGTCGAGTTGGTTTCGAGCTTGTTATTAAAATAAAGGTCTAATCAATAATTTCTATAACATTCCCAAACAAGAGCCCTTAAGAAGTCAGCGTCTAATATCATATATTAATAAATTATGATTTTAGTTGAAATCTTTTGATCCTGGGACAATGTCTGCACTCTCACTAGTTACTCCACACCTCCACCTTGTCGCATGGGCCAACTGGTATAAATGTCACCCTATGACTGCAAATTAACATTATACACCAATCGTTCGTTCCCGAGTGCCAGATATATACAAATAATGTCTATGATACCTACCTTCTAGACAACAGAAAGGAACTTTGTAATATTTACACTTTTGGTCTGGCCGAGACGAATTAATGCATGCGAAACAGCAGATCGTAGTTGCGGTGACCACTTTTCCGTTGTTAATAAACGCTTTGAAGATACAGTTTCATATTTCAAGGTAGCTGGACTCGCATTGTCTGAGGGACCTTTCGCTTAAACAATTGCCAATGTTTAATAATCAGAGTTAGGGTAGGGTGGTTACAATCGTGGAATTGGGCCCATTTGTTACACTGAATTCCAACAATCACCCGACAAATTCAGTTGTTTGTGTCTCTGTATTTCGAATGTTAGCTTTTTTCAAGGCAGTGAAGTTCCGGCCATTCGTCCAGGAGTACCAAATGCCACGATCATAGAATTGGGTCCATTTATTATACCGAAATACAAGCAAATAATATTTTAAATTTTAACTATTGTTTATGTTTTTGTGTGTCGAATGTGAAACAGGGTATAACCTCGACACGAAACAAACTACACCTTCCAAGGATTCCAAGGAATAACATATGGCTCAATTTGATTTCAATACTTCGAATGACAATTACCAAGAGATATTTAGGAGTACTACATTGTGATTGATTACTTTGGTTTTCATTGTCGATAAATGATCGCTGGTTCTGTATGGCGGCAAATTTTACTTCTATCCTTAACGTTTTTCAGTGGTGAAAATGTGAGTCGATTTCTCTGCCGCAGTGACTGAAGGAATATTGCTCAAAAGATGATATATGAGACAAACCAAATAATAATCACATTTATTATATACATAAATAACAGTAAATGTAATAAAAACATATCAATTTAAAATGAAATGAAATGGGGTTTAACGTCCTACTATCCTGCACCTCCTGGGCTAATGATGACGGGCATACGCCATACAGTGTGCTATCAGGGAAATTATTCCCGGACAGCGGCTCTGGCCTACTTTTATACCAAATTCCAACTGTCAAGTGTACTTTACGTGCACGTCAATAGGTACACGTGACCTCAGGTCAATATACAGTTATGGCCTTTCGATCTTTTAGAGGCCATTTTTGACATAATATGCCAACATCATTTTTAATGATCTTAATGTGTTCTTTGACCCCCCCCCCCCTTGAGTTGATAGTTACATAGTTATGATCATTTTAAGACGTGTGAATTGATAGTTACATAGTTATGATCATTTTAAGACGTTTCGAAGCCATTGTTGACGCCATCTTGAAAAAACACTTTTCCGGGGTCCTACTTTGATAAACTTTTAGTATGTTATAAAGTACACTAAACCCTGCCAGAATCAGTTGAGAAAACTTTTGTTTCTTTTTTTTTTTTTTTTTTTTTTTTTTCGGGCGGGGGGTGTCGAGGAGGTATTTTCCATATATTGAACTAAATAATCCGAGTCAATGGGAAAATTAATTGTGTACTGGGACCATCTAAACGGAGAGTAGTTTCCCTTTGTTTATAGAGCCGAGGGGCGAGAGGGGATATAAGGAAACCCACGAGGTTAGACACCCCAACTTTCTCTGTCGGGTACAGTCTATACAGGTCACAATTTTTATCCGATTTCAATGAAACTTGAAATATGGGTTTATCACCCTAAGATCTCGGTTACTTTCGATATTGGCATGTATCGGACGGACTGTAACTTAATGGGTTATGGCCCCTGATTGTACGAAAAATCACATTTTTAGCTTGTGAACAGTGTAGACGTCGCAATTTTGAACCGATTTTGATGAAACTTACATGTTTCTACATAAGCCAAAGACCGTGGTTCCTTTCGATATCTGCGCATATCGGATCGTAACTTCCAGAATTATGACCCCAGATTGTACGAAAAATCACCCTTTTTAGCTTGTGGTCCCTATGGAGGTCAAAAGACCGTTTGATTATATCACCGTATATGGTATTGGAGGTCGAGTTCGAATTTCGTGAAAATCGGACCAAAATTGACGGGCAAAATGGCCGCCGTTTGTACGCGAATAGTATGAAAATATATTATATCAAGGTTGTGGACCCTATAGAGGTCACAATTTTAATTCGATTTTGATGAAACTTGAAATATATGTTTATAACCTTAAGAACTTGGTTCCTTTCGATTAATTCGATTTTGATGAAACTTGAAATACATGTTTATAACCTTAAGAACTTGGTTCCTTTCGATATCTCCGAAGCTTTGTTTAAAAGCAGCGACAAAGACGAAATTTTCAGAAGTTTAAACATCATGTCACTGGATGTAAAACAAGGAACAGGCCTACTCTACAATACAACCATTCCCTTTTGGCAGACTGGTATATTCTACAATAACACTATGCCCCTGTTGGACTATTCTACAAAAAACAATGTCCCTCTTGACAGACTGGCCTGTTCTACATTAACACTATATCCCTGATGACCAACTGGTTTATTCTAGGTTCTTGTTAACTGACGAAATGTCTGAGACAAGATGGTTCGAACACGATTTATATCTCTTCTTCAAGTACTAGATGACCTGTGAGATAAGAGAGAGAGAAATGGAGTTTAACGTCCACTCGACACAAACTAGGTCATTTCGGGACTAACATGGTTTAATTGTATTTCAATACTTCGCTTGCGCGTAGGGATCTTTAGCAGTGGCAGGAAACCGGAGTACCCGGAGGAAACCCACGAGGTTGAGAAGGCGCCCCTATCTCCATGCCACATACGCTTACCCCAGGGATCGAAACCACAGCCGCAAGCCAGGTAGAGGTCGAAGCGCGACACTCTAGACCACTAGGCCATCCCAACCCCCCTGTGAGATAAGAAACATGTATAGGTTTTAAGTAATGAACCGATGTAACACCCTTCAAGCGAATCTTGTTTATTCGAAGCATGTCATATTATAGTATTTAAATATATAAACTATTTGGAGCAGAACGCGTCTGAACAACACGCACTAAGTTACCTTACTGTCCTAAAAATGAAAAAAACATGACGAAAACAACTTTTAATATATCGGTTAGTTGGTTTCTCGTCCTTAAAGTGTTGTATAAATGATTAATTGCACATTTCTTAACTTGTCATGGCCATGATAAAGATGCCATCGGATGCTTTGGATTTTCAACATATTCAAAACGATTGGCAGATAATTACAAATTGATAATCGAGACTTTGTCTACTGTAGTAAGAACGGTAGTAATGAAAATCGAGTCTCCACGTATTCAAATCGTTTGACATCGCACAGAATAAAGTAATTTTAATGGAATTATAAAGGTATTCCCTTTGCAGTATCTGCCTTTTTTTAAATAAAGAGAATTGTCAGCTTTTTATCTAAATCTAACTGAATGCATCTTTAACTTATTTAAAAATTTATTTTCACACTTGATGCAATGGCTATTTTCTGTGTTTCGGAAGGAATTTAAAGTAGCTGTCCCAGATTTCATTGACTACCTTTAATACAACAACAAGACGTTGTTGTGCATGATACGCAGAAACCTTTGCAAACGATGGACAGAGAATAAGTTAAAAACAATACGATTTTTCGTACACTCTTTGGCCATAATCCTAAACGTTACGCCCCAATATGTGCGAGACGGGTGGTTGGCATTGAGTGATCTGGCTTGGTCTCGATTCACCTGTTGTACGCAACAAAGCAGGGTCGCCTGTCTTCATTTCGTACATTTAAACCCCATTTTATTTCATTCCATATCTGGTAGCATCCTTTAATATTCTTATATCAGCTGAATGTAAAGGGTGTTTGAAGCAGCTCTTGTCAGATACATCGACCAGTCGTCTGCTGCGTTTTTGTCATTTAACAAGTACAAAGAACACACCAGTCTGTCAACAGGGACACAGTGTTACTGTGGAGTAGTAGGCCAGTTCCTTTAGTTTCACATCCATTGCCATGATGATCAAACTTCTGATATGTTATATCTTTGTCGTTGTTTTTAAACAATGCTTCGTGGATGGTCTGAAGTCAAATCTACAGTTAACGAAGAGAGATCTGATAGCTATGCTCAGTGGCGACCACAACGCGACTGTAAATTATAGATTGGCGAGCAAGAACAATAATTATGGTTAGGATTAGATCATTTGTAACAAAGTTCTCTATACCTTTCATAAACTGAACATTCATTTTGGTGCAAAGAACTGTATGACCTCTGTTACTTTTGATATTTATTATAGTGGACGTTTCTTTCACTCTCTAAACTTATTTAAGGCACGATCTTATTAACTATATAATTTATTCCATATGTTATTTACAAGCTACATACGATATGTAAACACGCCATAGAACTTCCTTATTTGATGATCCCTCCTGTCCATCTTCCCTATGTGTTGGAGGCTTTATATACAGTAGTATACGCACAGTTGGCAGTCAAGACAAGAGAAGTGAAGACAGACAACCAGAGAGAGAGAGAGCAGACGGCAGAGACCGGCGTATATGGACTCGCCGGAGTCCAGCCGCTGCATTGGCAGCGGTGCAGAATGGTCGATACAATATAGTCAGATGTGTTCCTGTCGTAGTAATTGTTCCAGTAAAGTAATAGTATTAGTTTCTGTAATGTTGATATAGACCTATCTTTGTATCTGTTTTAAATTCTGCTCCCGATGTAAATAAACCATATATTTATGAAAGCTGACTCTGTAATAACTAAAATACTGTTACACATTGTCGGACTGGACCCACCTGTCTATCTGTCCGTGACAGGTGGACCTAAGCTCATGAAAAAAGGTGGGCCTGCAATGAGCCTATAAAGAAAAAAAGAGACAGAATAAAAAAAAGAAAGGAGAGAGATTGGAGAAAAGAAAGAAGGAGAGGATAGGACAGAAGAAAGAAAAGATAGGAAGCTTTGGTTTGAAATGCTTGGAAAATGGTTTTGCGGTTGTCAATTTTCAATATTTTCCTGGTGGGAGACCCGCCCCCCTCCTACTCAGACGTTCACGCGCCTTCGCCGCGTACTTGAGTATAATGGTGGTACAAAATAGAAATGCGGACAAGCAGGGATGGGTGGTAAAAGCCAGGAACCGGATATGGAGGTCAGTGGAGGCCATGATGCAAGGTCGTAAACGTCTTAAGAGAGGTCAAGGTTAGAAATTAGGAAGATTACATTGATTTTGAATATATATCAGATGCCGTTTCTAATAATAGATATGCCACATGAATTATGGGATTTTTTCCGAGACCGCCAAAACGTTCAATTGCCCATGCGTAACCAAGAGGTTTTTTTTCTGTGATTATCCAGTAATCTTCGTCAAACATTGACAACGGACCCAGACCTTGGTGACCGAGCCTACGATTCATACAGAATGGACATGGATCTAACATAGTTAACTGGAGTCAAATATAAAAACATTAAGATGATTAAATCAGCTAGCAACAAGGAATAATTGCGAGTTGACAAATTTTGATAAGAAATCGAATATCTATGTGTATCGGAATCACACCCCCACCCCAACACTTGGCATTGGAATCGCGGGGACTAGTTTTACCATTTATTATAGGTCATTAAGTTGTTCAAGAAGGGGGAAGGGCATTACGAGATAGGGGGGGGGGTAGGCCACCTCTGGACTAACAATTTTATTCCAAAAGTTCACGTGATAAGAAACCGGAGAATTCCGGAAGATCGGACATGTGATCTAACTCTTTGACAAATTTAAGATCGAAAACACTCCACCTGACTCATTGAAAGACCTTGTGATCTAAAGCGTACAGTATCATTTATGTTCTTCGCTTGTTTGTAGTTAGTCGCTTGTTTATAGTTTATAGTCCGTTAGGTGGTTTTGAGATTTACCCTTGCTGTTAAAGGTGCCACCCCGATTTGTACCAAGTCTCATCAATGAAGGTCCCTTTACATTTGAAATCCGGGCGCAAAAAATATAGCAGAATGGCGTATTTGCTGAGTCGTTTGGTTGTAAACTTCCCTACCGCTTATCCGTAACCCTTTTAAGATATCGGCTCAATTTTTTCGCTGGGTTACCGTATAATTCATTGCGGTTCCTTTAGATGGGGGATGCAGGTTTTGTACCCTATGCACTAAGGTAAAAGTGTTACGGGCTGTGACGCAAAATAAAGTAGATTTATTCTCCAAGATTCTTCATTGTCGCAGTTTTTGCTCGTGTAGCTTACCAACCTTAAGATAATTATCTTTTATTTAATTTCATTAACGGAGATGAAGTGAAATACGGTTTAATGTCCAACTGTTCTACTAGGACTGAGCTAATGAAGATCGGATGGAACGACTAGAAACGGAGTTGATTGAACTGGGCTTTATATGTCGAGTGGACGTTAAACACCATTATTATATTTATCAGCAGGCACACGAGTGAGAACTACTACCAAACCTGCCAGGAAATGTTTCTAGTGGTACATAAACATCCTTTTGCGAATTTTTATCAACTTTATTTTGAGCTGACACGTCCACGCAACGTAAAAGAATAATACATGACAAGGAGTAGGGTCGTCTGTCCAGCCTCGTGGGTTTTCTCTTCCGATTTTCTTTCATTGCTAAAGACCCTATTGTAATAGAATTGAATCATATGTTAGTCCCGATGAGACCCCGCCCCCCTCTCCCGTCCTTATTAATTCCTTGTATTGCTGTGTAACAAATTGACTCCATTCTATGATCGTGACGACCATTCTGACGGTGGTGATTTTGAACGATTGTCAAGCCTTCGAAAAGCAAAGCCCTATGATAACATCTGTGCGAGACCAGCTGCCTTGGAATATGAAATCGTATCTACAAAAGCGTGTATCAACACCGGAGAAGTGATTTGTGTAAGCCCGACCCACGGTTTCGCATGTGTTAATTCTCGTCAGCCAGGCCTATAGTGTAATGATTACAAAGTTCGATACTGGACGGTAAGAATCAAAGGAATTATAAAAATAAAAAATAACCATACAATATCGGTCACCCAGAAAACAATGATTAGTAATCTTTCAGAATTAAGTTCACATTTTAATTATGTTTCATTTATAAAACGTTAATTTGCAGCCATATGATGTCATTTATATATATTCGTCCATTGGACGTGGTGAGGGAATGAAGTCGGGTAGTCTAAATATTTTCTTTCGATCAATAAATTTCAACTAAAATCAGAATATGTTTATTTATTGTCAGACGTTGAGAACTTATGGGGCCTTGTTTGGGTATATAACTTCAGATTTTATGATTATTACCAGCAGATTATCCGACATTGCACGGGTAGAGCAATGCACCGGAAGTAGCAGCGCATGGTGTAAATCACTCATCGCTAAGCGTTACGTCATCCAAATATATCACTGCGGTCATTGTATGTGAAAAAAGGGGTCTGGTTTAGTTGACGAGAGTCCAGGAACATTCATAAGTCACAACCATCCTTCTTTAAACTACGCGGCAGTCCTAATATAGCCACCAACCCCGAACAGACAGATCACAAATATATCGTAACGTATATAAATTATTACTCGTATGAACATTACTGTTCTATATCTCCAGAACACGTCACATGTCCGAAAGGATATGAATGGACCAACTTCTACGACCGTGACGACCCCTCAATCACAGGTGATTGGAAAACATTGAAGGATCTACAAAAAGAAAATCCACATGAGATGGCCGCGACTTTAGAAAATGTGGTGAAAACGTCACTGTCACCCCAGCGTTTGGCTTTCTCTATCTAAACTGAGACCAGCATGATTACTATTGCCAAGATTACAAAGTCCGATTCTGTTGTTCTTGTAACAAGCCAACAGTGAGGCTGATGTCCCCCGCCGACATCCCAAAATAAATAGATGACACATATTAATTAATCGCACATTTATTTTTTTTCAAGTGCATCAAGCAATCAAACGGTACACGAAGTGTCATCCAAAAGTGTTTTATAAAGAAAAATGCTAAAACCGATGAGAAAAATGAAAATGTACCCTAGTTAGGGGGATCCTAAAGGCAGACAATAGGGCCCCCACGCTTGACAAAAGGGCCCCTCTGGCCAAGGGAAAGGGCCCTCGTGTCTAAGTTATCTTGTCCCAAAGTATCAACCAATCAAATTGCTTATCTCTGTCTACCCTAAGCAGAAAATGCTGATCTTCGAACTCCATCAAGGCATTGACCTAATAAGCATATACACCAAGTTTGAACATTTTAACTCAATTAGAAGGAGAGTTGTTGTGTTCCAAAGTCTCGACCAATCAAATTTGTGTATCGCTCTGCTTACCCTGAGCAGAAAATGCTCATTATCGAACTCAGTCAAGGTATTACTGTAATGAAACTATACACCAAGTTTCATCACTCTCACTTAATTAGAACTAAAGTTATTGTGTCCCAAAGCATCAACCAATCAAATTGCTTATCTCTGCTTACCCTAAGCGGAAAATGCTCATCTTCGAACTCCATCAAGGCATTGACCTAATAAGCATATACACCAAGATTGAACATTTTAACTCAATTAGAAGGAGAGTTATTGTGTTCCAAAGTCTCGACCAATCAAATTTGTGTATCGCTCTGCTTACCCTGAGCAGAAAATGCTCATTATCGAACTCAGTCAAGGTATTACTGTAATGAAACTATACACCAAGTTTCATCACTCTCACTTAATTAGAACTAAAGTTATTGTGTCCCAAAGCATCAACCAATCAAATTGCTTATCTCTGCTTACCCTAAGCGGAAAATGCCCATCTTCGAACTCCATCAAGGCATTGACCTAATAAGCATATACACCAAGTTTGAACATTTTAACTCAATTAGAAGGAGAGTTATTGTGTTCCAAAGTCTCGACCAATCAAATTTGCGTATCGCTCTGCTTACTCTGAGCAGAAAATGCTCATTATCGAACTTGGTCAAGGTATTACTGTAATGAAACTATACACCCAAGTTTTATCACTCTCACTTAATTAGAACTAAAGTTATCGTGTCCCAAAGCATCAACCAATCAAATTGCTTATCTCTGCTTACCCTAAGCGGAATTCCTTTTTATACGCCCACATTTTCATGTGGACGTATATTGTCGTCGCCCCTGTTCGTCCGTCCGTCCGCCCGTCCGTCCGTCCACAATTGTTTGTGAACAGTCTACAGGTCACAATTTTTATCCGATTTCAATGAAACTTAAAATATAGGTTTATCACCCTAAGATCTCGGTTCCTTTCGATATTGGCATGTATCGGACCGTAACTTCATGGGTTATGGCCCCTGATTGTACGAAAAATCACTTTTTTTAGCTTGTGAACAGTGTAGAGGTCACAGTTTTGAACCGATTTGGATGAAACTTGAAATGCATGTTTATAAACCAAAGATCTTGGTCCCTTTCGATATTTGCGCCAATTGGATCGTAACTTCCTGAATTATGGCCCCTGATTGTCCGAAAAATCGCCCTTTTTAGCTTGTGGTCCCTCTGGAGGTCAAAATTGTTTTCCGATTTAAAAAACCGTCTGATTATATCACCGTTACATGGTTATGAAGGTTGAGTTCGAATTTCGTGAAAATCGGACCAAAATTGACGGACAAAATGGCCGCCATTTGTACGCGAATAGTGTGAAAATATGTTATATCAAGGTTGTGAACAGTGTAGAGGTCACAATTTTGAACCGATTTGGATGAAACTTGAAATGCATGTTTATAACCCAAAGATCTTGGTTCCTTTCGATATTTGCGCCCATCGGATCGTAACTTCCTGAATTATGGCCCCTGATTGTCCGAAAAATTGCCCTTTTTAGCTTGAGGTTCCTTTGGAGGTCAAAATTGTTATCCGATTTAAAAAAACGTTTGATTATATCACTGTTCCATAGTTATGAAGGTGGAATTCGAATTTCGTGAAAATCGGACCAAAATTGACGGACAAAATGGCCGCCGTTTGTACGCGAATAGTGTGAAAATATGTTATATCAAGGTTGTGGACCTTATAGAGGTCACAATTTTGAACCAATTTTGATGAAACTTGACATGTATGTTTATAACCCAAAGATCTTGGTTCCTTTCGATATTTGCACCCATTGGATCGTAACTTCCTGAATTATGGCCCCTGATTGTCCAAAAAATCGCCCTTTTTAGCTTGTGGTCCCTCTGGAGGTCAAAATTGTTATCCGATTTAAAAAAACGTTTGATTATATCACCGTTATATGGTTATGAAGGTTGAATTCGAATTTCGTGAAAATCGGACCAAAATTGACGGACAAAATGGCCGCCGTTTGTACGCGAATAGTGTGAAAATATGTTATATCAAGGTTGTGGACCTTATAGAGGTCACAATTTTGAATCGATTTTGATGAAACTTGACATGTATGTTTATAACAGATCTTGGTTCCTTTCGATATTTGCGCCCATCGGGTCATTACTTCCTGAGTTATGTCCCCTGATTGTACGAAAAATCACCCTGTTTAGCTTGTTGTGCCTCTGGAGGTCACAATTATTATCTGATTTAAAAAAAAAAAACGCTTGATTATAAAAACCAAACAAATTCTAATGACTTTTTGATAATTCCTTAATATGTGACAACTCTTGTTGACTGCCCGGACGATTTGGCTGCTGTGTGGGCGTATGTTTCGTTGCCTGGCAACCTATTTTTTGATTAGGATTCACATTGGCCTAAAGTTTATTTTATAAAGCTCTCCGTGTCCAACAGATATTGAAAGACTCCCATTTTTTTTATGATACTATGTTTGTGCTTCAACAACTCATTGCAAGATGTTCGACATTAATGTGACTCTATATAATACCAAGATCCACCGAAAAGGAAACATCTGCCGGAAAATTGTTCGTCATTAATCTCTATATTCTGGAAGTTGCATAATAACTATGCTGTAATGACATGAAATGAAATAGGGTTTAACGTCCTACTAGTCTACACCACCCAGTCTAACGAAGAAAGCCATTTGTGATCGTTTCACGGTTACTGTTATAAACATGGATCAAGGGACAACGTGTAGTCGTTCGGATTGGATGAATAATCAAGAACCCGTGTACAGTTGGATTTAAAAAAAAAACGTAGGCCGTTACGTCGCTGTCCGGGCAAAAGTCCCCTCATAGAACACTGTATGACATATGCCCGTCTTCATAAGCCCGGGAGCAGAGCAGCAGGCCTTTCAACCCCATTTCATTTTTATTACTGTTTTCTTATTAGAGGTTGTCCATGAAATGTGGGACTGTTACTTTAATTCCCCAAGAGACACTTAATATGCGTGTACTCTATATCTTTACCACATTATATAATGTGACGTCTTGATGAACGAGACCAGTGCGCAAGTGAAATGTCAATGAGCTCGGCTAGATTTCTTGAGATTGTGAATTTAGGTAAGTGTTAAGGTACGTTAAGGATTGGGGCTAGGTCTAGCCCTGATTACATCACGTGGTTCTTTTATCAAATCTGGAGATGGCCTTAAGTAATAGACCTACTCAATCCGCAATTTGGAAGTAGACGGGACTAACCAGGCGCGATCGACTACTATTAAGTCTGGACTGTTCGCTAATTTCAACGAATAAAACTGAATATATCACTACAATTCATTTCTACCAGTATTATTAATAGATATTCATTTTGATCTGCTCGATTTTAATTTATAAACAAAACCCTCTTATTTTATGGAACGGTAATATACAATACAAATTTTTATATATTAAAAAGATAAAACAAAATTATTACTTAAAGACACATCATGGGAGATTCGATAAAGAGCTGGCAGTTCTCACTATAATAGTTAAAAACTAGATAATTTTAAGGAAATTTGCTGAAATTTCAGTCAAACTGATCCGCTCTGAAATGAGAATTTAGCGATTGAATTTTGGGCCTAGTCTCGATCATCATTACTGAAATCGGTACGATATAATAAAGTCTCGATTATCCATTTTTTATATTTAATCATCAGTGAGCGTTAAGCAGCAGATCGCCATGTAATCCAGTAAATATCGAGAGTTGATAATGGTCTGGATACGTTAATTAATGTCTAGTTAATAATTTAGATAATATTTGGGGCCCCCAAGAAAGGTCGACGATAGGCAGACGATTTGGCTCTTGCACAATGTATGTTTAATAAGCTAGACATACGTATTGATGTCCCGTGTTTTAAGGTTTTATGTTAACATATGACAAACCATTCAACTATTTATGGAGCTAAGACTTCCCTTTTCCAACCCGAGTGATATCTATTGACGTCTGCTGCTTCCAATTCGTTATCTCGTCATTTTTTTCGCCCTTTAATACATTAACCCATTAATGTGAAATAATGTGACTTGGCCTTTAATTCCTCACGAGTCACTGAACATTGCCATTGCTTTCAGGTGAAATACACCCAATACCTACACATTCACTCAAAACTAGTTGCATTCACTTGCAAATCCGCTTATGTCGCTGTTTGTAGTTGTAATGGATCGCAGGAAACTATTGGAACATGTGCAAAAAGATGCAACAGGGCTTTTTTTTAAAAATGGCATCAGACCGCAAGATGGCTTATGTCACAGTCTTCATGCAACTTTCAATTGTATTCAGTTGCATCATTGCCAATGTTAAACTGTTGAATCTAATCAGTTACAGACGAATGTAACATGCTTAAGGGTGAATCTTGCGTTTTGATTTGTCGATTAGACACTGTCGATTGGACAATAACACCCCTCTGTTTTAGCAAGGCGAATAACTGCGTATACAGTGTACTTTTTTTCATTTTGTCATCAGCCATCTTCCTCAACTCAAATTTTTATTGGAAAATATCTTCATGAAATTCTGCTCAAATGACCATCACACTATTTTCAAATTTCATCCTTTATACAAACACATCTCTGAAATACATAAAACAGAAGAAAATCAGTCATAAATTAATGAAAACCGTTTTCAGGCAACATAAATTATTCGTAACTAAGCAGTGTGGACAATTTTGTTTTTGTTTTTTGCACTCCGCAGTGTTTACTTTGAAGTGGAAATGTTAAATCAAAGTTTGCTCAAATTCTGAATAACATGATCCGCCTGACAATGAGTCATTAGAGAGAGAGAGAAATGGGGTTTAACGTCCACTCAACACAAACTAGGTCATTTCGGAACCAACATATGGTTTTTTAATTTTATTTCAATAATTCGCTTGCGCGTAGGGGTCTTTAACAGTGGGAGAAAACCGGAGTGCCCGGAGGAAACCCACGAGGTTGAGAAGGCGCCCCTATCTCCATGCCACATACGCTCAAACCAGGGCTCGAAACCATAGCCGCAAGCTAGAGGTGACCGGCCAGCTAGAGGTCGAAGCGCGGCACTCTATCCACTTGGCCCCCCCCCCCCCCCCAATGAGTCATTAGTCAAAAGAAAGTGTTTGGAAATAGAGTAACTAGGGAAGGTGAAATAACAGCTGAGAATGGGCCTAGAATAACGGGAAATTATGCCAAAATTGACAATGATTGACAACACGTCAGAACGATATACATAGCAACCACGTGAATCCTAGGCATCGCATAGTTTTATAGGGTATTTTGAGGGATGTATGTAAGAACTGCTCTACTCCGAACAAGAAACAGCAATAAAATTGTGTTGACAGTCTGCAAATATAATAATAAAGGCTAAAAACTCACCCATGTTATCACAAACTGCGAAAACGAAGCCATCATTGTTGCCAAGGAGAGTTACCTCTGTGTAGTCTCGGTTAACAGGTCGTAACTAATTCGTTCACGACTGGCACTGCCGGTCAAACAGACCACACTAAGGCTAATTAACATATCTTTTTAAGTCTTCAAACGTTAAAAATATTTCATTTGAAATATTCGAAAAACATTTTCTTCCATAATTTATTTACCAGAGACCAAAGACTCAAGTATTTTAAACTTGAATTTATCTTCGCTTGGATTCGACCACTAATTCGGCACACCTCGGTAAAACGACAGTCCGTTATCAAGTTACGTCACACCGTTGTCTGACGTCAAAATTGATTTTTTTGATTTTTACGTCATTCAAACCGATTCGCTGTTTTGCGAATTTTGAAGTTTAAACAATAAAATAAGTTATTTTAAAATCCTGAAAAAGAACATGTTACAATGTCGATAAACACCTAACGCTCTTGGGTTCTAATGATCTCAGGACATGTCTATTGGACAATAACACCCCTCTAAATGCGAAACAGGAGGTGTTTATCTCCTAATTACAAAAGCCCCACATTAATTAGATCGATGGCCAAACATAAAATATCTTTAACTAGTAAGAAATTTTAAAAGTAATTCTAAAGCCAGAAAAATATTACCAATTCTTTTATTGTCGATCGATGGTCCAACATAAAAATATCTTTACTAGTAAGAGATTTTAAAAGTAATTCTAAAGCCAGAAAAATATTACCAATTCTTTTATTGTCGATCGATGGTCCAACATAAAATATCTTTAACTAGTAAGATATTTTAAAAGTAATTCTAATTCCAGAAAAATGTTACCATTTTTTTTATTGTACAGCTGAGTGTTTACAAATATTCAAGCGAAATATTATTAATAACTGTAGATATATAGTCAAAGTCAATATAATCTTCCTAATTACCAACATTTAGGTGGGGGACATTGCCAACGTTTTAACATGGCTTCGGCTGACCTCCTTATCCGGTTCCTGGCTCCCAGCTTGCTCCTATCTACATCACGTTTGTTCAAGGCATCGCTGATAACCACTATATTCTGAATCTTCATTTCTATCTTGTCTGCATCATATTTATTCATCTTTCTCGCCAATCTATCATATACCATCCGTTTTTGATCGCCAATGAGCTTGTTCTGACTCCCATCTCTGTCGTCATAGTGTGGTGCTAACTGTTGTAGCAGTAGGAATTGGCTGGCTATCTGATCTCTCTTCGTAATCTGTAGATTTGACTTCAGACCATCCGCGAAGCTTTGTATATAAACAACGATATATATACAACATATCAGAAGTTTAATCATCATGACACTGAATGTACCAAGAACTGACCTACTCTACAATAACACGATGTCCCTCCCTCTCGACAGACTGGTCTATTCCCTGTTAAAAGACTACAAGCAGCAGACGACTCGTCGATGTATCTTACTCGAGACGCATCAAACACGGTTTATATACGGTTGATATAAAAATATTAAAGGAGGCGTCCCAGATATGCAATGAAAAGAATTGGTAATCTACTTCACACGAACTACGTCAGTTCGAGATTAACACATATTTTCTCTGAAAGTTAAAACATTATTATTCCTATATCTATTACTAGATTCGCTATTATACAATACATTTTCAAATAATTTCTAGTCGCACAAGGAAATTGCAATCTCTACATAATTGTAGTTAGACAGTCGTTAATTGGGAGTTGTCTGGATTGTCGACGTCTGTGGTCACACAGCAAAGGATAGTTATACCTGGTTGACCGAGGCAACCCCCACACGCCATAATGCTTCCAATAACACCACTCTCCGAAACAGAGTTTTGAACTTGAAAATTACTTGTCAATGTCTTAACTAAAAATAGTGAATATTAAGATTAATAGGATTATTCCTTTACAAGCTAAGACTTTATGTCACAGATTGTAAGACTTTATTTTAAGATAACTCTTTAAGACTTTTACAATCGTGGTTAACTGCGTCTTCCAGCTCGTGATCGTCTCACAGTTTAACCTGAGGGTCACGTGTATAATCCCTGCGTTAGCTGAGAAAGTTCATCGTGATTTCCCTGCGTGGTTCCTCCCCACCCCATGAGGAGGGGGGTGCCAAGGGGCAGCGTAAAGTCGATCGGATGACATGAAAAGCCGAGGTCTAGTGTACACATTATCATGCAAGTTGAATTGAAATAAAAGTAGGCCGTTGCAGTTCTGCCCGGACAATATTCCATCTCATAGCACACTGCTTGACGTATGCCCGTCTCCATTAAGAACAGAACAGTAGGGCGGTAAATCCTTATTTAATTTATTTCGTTTCTGTTTTAAAGTTTAGCTGTGACATGTGGGATTTCTACTTCAAAACAGGCATTAAATATCAAGTTGTATAAAATAACTGATACGTAAACAAAGTCGTTTTCGTCATTTTGTGTTATAGCTAATAGAGTGTGTATTGTTCAGACGCGTTCTGCTCTAAATATTTGTATAGTTGTATAAAATAACTGATACGCAAACAAAATTGTTTTCGTCATTTTGTGTTATAGCTAATAGAGTGTGTATTGTTCAGACGCGATCTGCTCTAAATATTTGTATATACTTGATGGTTGGTATTTTAGTGGGTCTGTTAAGCCTGGGTTTGTGTTTGTTATTGTCTCCATTATTCATACACTTACTTACCGAGAAGTGGCTTAGTAACATTAACATAATTCTGTAAAAGGAAAACTCAAATATGATGATTTACTAAAATGACAATACTTTTATTTAACTTAATGCATATACAAGTTTACAAACTGACACAGCGATTACTGTACTGGTGATCTAACTCTTGAATATACCTACATGGTGTAACGGCTGTGATTGAGCCCTTATTATATGGTAATCCGTCACATCTATTACAATAAAGTTTTAGAATTGTCATGGAAACATTTAAGATGATATTTTTTACTTCATAAATGAAGCTAAACCCAGTTCGATAACCCATTAATACAAATACATGTCGTATTTTCCTGTGTTAGAAAATCAGACGTGAGCTTACATATAAAGCATTGCCTTGTCGTTCGGAAGGGGCCAAAATGGTTCGAACGATTTGACATGAAGCATAGCCATAATCTCTTTTGTAAAATCTTCTTCCTAGCACTGAATATTTGACCAAAAATAACTACATGTTAGTGTCAACAACATGAACAAAGAGGTTTAACCCATTCCCCGTGATAACGCATTCAAGTTTTAATTTAATTTTACACAGGAAATAACAGAATGGTGGTGAAAAATTGGGTTGATTGTTGCCAACTTGACAGGTAGGCCTGTGTTTATTAATATGCATTCTACAGACAGACCAACTCATAGCAATCTCGTCATGTTTTATGTTATCTCTAGAATTAAAATGATTTCAAAAACGTATAAAAATGAGCAGACTGTTAGACATTTTATTAACGAATAAGAGAGAGAGAGAGAGAATTAACGAATAAGAGAGAGAGAGAGAGAAATGGGGTTTAACGTCCACTCGACAAAACTAGATCATTTCTGGACTAACATATGCTTTCATTTTATTTCAATAATTCGCTTGCGCGTAGGGGTCTTTATCAGTGGGAGGAAACCGGAGTGCCCGGAGGAAACCCACGGGGTTGAGAAAGCGCCCCTATCTCTATGTCACATACGCTCACACCAGGGCTCAAAATCTCAGCCGCAAGCCAGAGGTGACTGGCCAGCTAGAGGTCGGAGCGCAGCACTCTAGACCACTAGGCCATCCCACCCCATCCCCATTAACAACTAAGAGGGATTGGCGTGGGTTTGCTTTACGCCAATGGACCGCGAGTGTTTGTACCGTCCAAACGACAAAGCCATACTTTATATATAAGCTCACGTTTGTATCAATGGGTTATCGAACTGAGTCTACCTTCATCTATGTATTCAAATATATCTTTTAAAATCATTCCATAAACGCATTATATTATATATTATAGGTAATTTGACAATTTTAAAACATTATTGTAATAGATGTGAAAGCTTACCATCCAATATGGTTGTTACATCTCATAATGGTCCACTCAAAGCCTTTAACCCAGTTATTTTCACGAGTTAGATCACCGATAATCTCTGTGTCGGCTTGTAAAGTTGTATACGCATCAATAAAATTGTTAATATTTTAGTATCTCATCATATTGGAGTAGAATGATGTCAATGTTACTAAGTCATTCCTCGGTAAACATTTGTATGAATAATGGAGACGATAACAAAACACCAACTTCGGCTTGATAGGTCCACTTAAATTCGATGAGTAGGCAGTTACATGGGCAGGATTCACCTCATAGCCACGAAAAAGTAAGACGCTAAACCTCCTTTTTTTTTCATTGAAACCCAGGCTGGACAGGCCCACTAAAATTCCAACAAATCTAACCCGATTGTCAACTAACTTCACAAGGTAAATAAAGCATATTGTGTTAAATCATCTTATTCATGCGATTTGTACTATTACATGATTTAAGTGCATATAGTGAATACAAATATTTAGAGCAGAACGCATTTGAATAATACACACTCTATCAGCTACAACATAAAAAATAGGTCGCCAGGCAACGAAACATACGCTCACACAGCAGCTAAATCGTCCGGAAAATCATTAGAATTTGTTAGGTTTATATAAAGTTCTGCCGCATGCTAACGTTTAGTATACGAAACATTTAATATTATTTTCAAATTCGTATAATAATTGAGACCTCTAGATGAACCACAAGCTAAAGAAGTCGATTTTGCGTACAATCAGGGGACATAATTCAGGAAGTTACGATCCGATGGGCGCAAATATCTAAAGGAACCAAGATCTTTGGGTTATAAACATACATGACAAGTTTCATCAAAATCGGATCAAAGTTGTGGCCTCTATAGAGTCCACAACTTTGATATAACATATTTTCAAAGTATTCGCGTACAAACGGCGGCCATTTTGTCCGTCAATTTTGGTCCGATTTTCACGAAATTCGAACTCAACCCCCATAACCATGTAACGGTGATATAATCAAACGGATTTTTTTAAATCGGATAACAATTTTGACCTCTTTTTGCTCCGATTTTCACGAAATTCGGACTCACTCATCACTACGATGTAACGGTGATATATTCAAACGGTTTTTTTTTTTGTAAATCAGATAATAATTTATGTGACCTCCAGAGGGACCACAAACTAAAAACGGATTTTTTAAAATCGGATAACAATTTTGACCTCTAGAATGACCACAAGCTAAAAAGGGCGATTTTTCGGACAATCAGAGGGCCATAATTCAGGAAGTACGATCCGATTGGCGCAAGGAACCAAGATGTTTGGGTTATAAACATGCATTTCAAGTTTCATCCAAATCGGTTCAAAATTGTGACCTTTACACTGTTCACAAGCTAAAAACATGATCATGATTTTTTCGTACAATCAGGCGCCATAACCTATGAAGTTACAGTCCGATACATGCCAATATCGAAAAGAACCGAGATCTTTGGGTGATAAACCTATATTTTAAGTTTCATTGAAAACAGATAAAAATTGTGACCTGTAGACTGTTCACAAACAATTGTGGACGGACGGACTAACAGGGGCGACGACAATATACGTCCACATGAAAATGTGGGCGTATAATGACGAAACAACTTTGTTTTGTGTATTAGTTTTTATATACGTCCTATAGATATATCCAATACAACTTCACATTTAGTGCATATATTAAAGTAGAAATCCCACATGTCACAGCCAAACTTTAACACAAAAACAAAAATGAAATAAAAACAGGATATAACGTCCTACTGTTCTGTTCCTCGTGGCCAAATCAAGACGGATACGACACCTCAGTTTAACTAGGCGCATGGCCGTAGGGAAGGCATATGGCTGATTGGGCTTAGACCATTCCGGATTCTGTTAGCTTGTGGACTAACTTCACTTGAGGCTTGACATTTAAAACAGGAGCATCATCATAGGTTTTATAGTAGTTTACTGACTGAATGTTTATATTGACATTTTACAGTGATAAAAGTTGATTAATTTTCACAGATCATTTTCAGACTTAACTCAGACTCAATTTAAACACTTTTTCAGACGCAATCGCAACAGCCTACTTTTATTTTGATTCCAACTACCAAGGCTTCTTTTACGTACATGCTAATGTGTAAACTAGACCTCGGTTTTTTACGCCACCCGATCGACTATACGCTGTTCATTACCCCCACCCTCCCCTTGACGTAAGTGTGTCCCTATCTACTTTGGCCTAAGTGTGTTTAAATGTGAAAATATGAGTATTATATTGTTTTAGACAAGAGAAGATAATTTAACAATGACGTATATGAGCCGGTGTCGGGCGTGCATGTAGAATTCGATAGGACAAGGCCGTAGTGCAGTTATCCGGGCAAAATTGTCTTCATGGACAAGATAAAGTAGGATGTAAAACCCCATTTCATTTCATATCTGGGACGCCTACGTTAATATTTTTTTTATATCAACTGAATATAAACCGTATTTGAAGCGTCTCGTGTCAGATACACCGACGAGTCGTCTGCTGCTTTTCGTCTTTTAACAGAGAAGGAATAGGTCAGTCTGTCGATTGTAGAGTAGGTCAGTTCTTGGTACATCCAGTGCCATGATGATTAAACTTCTGATGTGTTGCATATCTGTCGTTGTTTATAAACAAAGCTTCGTGGATGGTCTTAATTCAAATCTACAGATAACGAAGGGATGTCAGATAGCTAGTAAACTCCTACTGCTACAACAGTTAGCACCACACTATGGCGACACAGAGGAGGGTCGGAAGAAGCTTCGTGGCGATCGAAACCGGATGGTAAACAATAGATTGGCGAGAAAGGTGAATAAATATGACGAGGACGAGATCGAAACGAAGATTAGGAATATAGTGGATACTAGAGATGCCTTGGACAACCTATCGTACGAGATACGTGAAGTCCATGGGAGCAAGCTAGGAGTGGTGGTACAAGCCAGGAACCGGATGCGTAGGTCAGTTGAGGCCATCATGATGCAATTTGGGAGGAGGAGGGGTCGCGACAAACATAATAATAAACATCAAGGTTAGAAATTAGAAAGGTTACATTAACTTTGAATATATATCTACAATACTAGATGCAATGCATAGAGGAAAGTTTCGCTTGGATATATGTAGACAGTACTCTTAAGATTAACTGAATTAAATGAAATTTTACAGTGTGTAAAAGTAGCAAACATTTCTGTGTATATTGGCAAATTGTTTCGCCATTTTTTCCTTAAATCTGTAAACAATTATTGAACAAATTTAAAAACTCATCTCGAGTGAAGCCCGACAATAAAAGAATTTGTAACATTTTTCTACTTTTAAGATCTCTTAATTTTTATTGGATGATCGATCTAATTGATGCAGGGCTTTTGTAGTGGGTTGTAATAAATTAGCTTGTAATATTTGACATTGGGATTGATGTAACTGGATACGCTTGCCAGTTGCAGTGACATAAGAGGCTGTTGGGTAATGTGTAGGTATTGGGTGTATTTCACCTGACACCAATGGCAATATTCAGGGACTCGTGAGGAATTAAAGGGCAAGTCACTTTATTTCACATTAATGGGTTCATGTATATAAATAAAGGGCAAAGTGTGAAGAGATAACGAACTGGAAGCAGCAGACGACGCTAGATGTCGCCAGGGTTGACAAAGGGAAGCCTTAGCTCCATATATAGTTGAATAACATAAAGCCTTAAAATTCGTGATACTTAGGCGCATGTCAAGCTTGTTAAACATACATTGTGCAAGCGCTATATCGTCTGCCTATTGACGACCTTTCTCCATGACCCGAAATGTTATCTAAATTATTAACTAGACATTAACTTATCCAGACTATCACTAACTCTCGATGTCATCGCTAGCCTGTGATATTTATTGGATTGCAATCCGATGTAATGTTCAACGCTCATTGGCGATTAAATCAAACAATGGACAATCGAGACTGCGTTTTATCGTATCGCGACCGATTTCAGCTATGATGATCGAGGCTAGGCCTAAAATTCAATCGTCAAATTCTCGGTTAAGAGTGGATCAATTTGCCTAAAATTTCAGCAAATTTCCTTTACATTATCTTGTTTTTAACTATTATAGTGAAAACTGCCAGTTCTTTATCCAATCTCCTATGATATTTCTTTGAAGTAATAACCCTATTAATTCTAAATTCATAGGTTGGGTTTTGCTGCACAGATTTCTCCCTCTCTCTCTTTAAAATAGTCGATTGGGTGGCATGAAAAGCCGAATTGTAGTGTACACATTAGCATGCACGTAAAAGAAGCATTGTCAGTTGAATTGAAATACAAGTACACCGTTGTGCCGCTGTCTGGACCAAATTCCTCTCATAAAACACTTCATGGTGTATTCCTGTCTCCATTAGGCCAGTTGGAGCAGAACAGTAGGACGTTAAACACCTTTTCATTTCTTCGTCTGTTTTTGTCCGTGAGATGTGGGACTGCTTCTTTAATTCCCCAAGAGTACATAATATGTTAAGTTGTATGCAAGTGTGAACAAAATTAAAATGAATATAGTGGAGATACAAAAAAGATTATCTTCGTCATTTTTTGTTAACCGATAAAGCATGTATTATCAAACGTGTTGATAAAATTACGAGCGGATTAAATTAAATCCTGTTTTACATTACAATAAACGATCCACTTACATATACAGCGCCGTCGTGGCTCACTGGCCTCCAGGTTAAAAAAACACTGCAATAAACACGTCCGTCTTCATTTGCCAAGAAAAGTATGACGTCAAACCCCGTTTTTTGGAATGTAAATCTTTAAAACAAGTACACGTCGGCGTGATTCACAATGGAACGTATTGATGTAATCCTCAAAACCAGTACCCAATGTTGATTAATTGAAATGTGATAAGGTTAGAACACGTGATTGTTGAGATAGTTCGTTTGAGTTTAGGCTCGTTCCAGGGTTAGGGGTGGTGTTAGAGCTAGCCCTGTTTATAACATTATAGGGTTACTTTAGTTCTAAGAAAGGGGTTCTGTTTAATATAAAAATTCGTTACCGACATGATGTGTGACGAAAACTAGGGTAATGAAATGGCTGGCATTATTTTACCGCTATCTTAGACTAACTCACCGACAGGTATGTCAGTAGCCATTTCTGGAAGGTTGGGTATTATCATCCAGTCATCTCGTGCACGGATTAATCAAATTAAATAGTATAATGTTGATGATTAACGATGTTTATACGAGACACTTACCCAAAAATGGCATTTGTCTCACCATAATAGATGACGCATTATACATTCTACATAGGAGAGAATTGGTTTGATTTACAATCAGACATCATAGAGGGTCCGAGGCCGGCTTAGAGGCTAGGTTGAACATATCATCCTAGCGCGAACATTATGTAGAACTGTAAAGAAGTACGTGGCTCTTGTCACGTTTAAGTCAGGTCTAGGTTAGAAAGGATATTAAACTCAGATGGTGGATATTTTAACAACACCTACTAAAGTACTATCGTAGATATTGCAGTTTCCTATATGTAACCTTTCTAGTTTGCTATATTCTATATACAGGATATAGTGCCACGTGTTTACATCGTGTGGCCTCTGACTAAATCTGGAGGTGAGGTTAAGCACCCGGATGTGGACGTACGGGACTAACCAGGTGCGATCGACTTTTATTCAAATTGGACCGCTCGCTACTTTCAACGAACCAAACCCCACAAATACAATATATCATTGCAATGAATTTTTGTTCAGGAAAATTATGTAGGACAAGTGGTGCTGGTGTTACATTGTTGTTGTGATCATTCTTGTATAGGCGGCAGGGGTGGGGGAGGTCCATGAACCATTGCATGGGGCGAACAGGACCCACAACAGTTCGGATATCTCGGTAAAATTTCTCCCAAACGACACCAGCCTGGATGGTGTAGAATAAAAGGGCGTTAAACCCCATTTCACGTCATGTCAATACTGCAAATTAATAGGAAATGAACCAAAGTACAATCGTATACATGTTATAAAGAGAACCAATGCGTCAAAAATCTGTAGTTAAAATGCAACTTCCAGATTAAGGATATTAATATAATTATTCGGTTTTGCTGGTGTTTAGTCAGGTATTTTCCTGCAAATGTTTCCCTTACGGTGCATCGTACTATTTGTACGTTACTAGCTGATATCATAGTTACATTAATGGCGATCATCTTGCTATGACGTGAGGAACCACCTTTTCAGTGTGCACCAAAGATGTTTGTGAAAACTGGTGAAACGCGTCCAACCTTACACCCAAGGGGGCCAAGAATGAAAAGGGCTCGCTTAAAAATGGGAGTCTTTCAACATTTGTTAAACACGGAGAGTTTTATACAAATGAACTTTTGGCCCAAGAGAAGCACGACACAGCATGTAAACAACATCTAATCAAAGTAATTATGCGATATTTTTATTATTTCATATTATCCAATTATTTATCACAAGGACAACAGAATCGGACTTTGTAATCTTGGCAGTAGTAATCATTCTGGTCTCGATTTCGGCAGAGAAAGCCGAACGTTGGAGAGACAGTGACGTTCTCACCACATGTTCTAAAGTCGCGGCCATTGCTTCGACGACGGACATCTATGGCGATTGGTCGTTCACAAATCCTATTTGGATTTTCGTCTCGTAGATCCCTCAATAATTCCCAATCACCTGTGCCTGAGGGGTTGTCACGGTCGTAGAAGTTGGTCCATTCATATCCGTCCGGACATGTGACTTGGGCTGAATATAGAGAATAGTAATGCTCATATGAGTAATATTTTATATACGTTACGATATATTTGTGATCTCTGTCTGTTCAGAGTTGGTAGCTATACTAGGACTGCCACGAAGCTGACATTTGACGGTGAGGCGTGGAGTGATATAGACCTGCTGACGCTGCACTGCTACGTGCAATGTCGGGTAATCCGCTGGTTACATTCATAAACCCCGAAGTTACATACCCAAACAAGGGCCCATAAGTTGTCAAAGTCTAACAACATATAAATATATTCTGATTTTAGTTGAAATCTTTTGATCGGAAGAAATGTTTACGCTTTCTCTACTTGGCTCCACCCCCTCACCTTGCCCAATGGACCAATATGTATAAATGACATCCAATGTGTGTGAAATAGCTTTATTTAACGTCCGCTTCCACCGAGGTGATATCGCAGACAATAACATGTTAGTGACATCCAATGACTGCTAATTCTATTTATATGACACCTGTGATACTTACCGTCTAGACAGCAAAATCGAACTTTATAATCGTTACAATATTGGTCGGGTTGCTGAGAATTAATACATGCGAAACCATAGGTTGGGCTTGCAGTAATCACTTCTCCTGTGTTGATACACGCTTTATTAGATATGGTTTCATATTCTAGGGTAGCTGGTCTTGCACATACATTGTCATTGGGTCTTGCCTTTCGATAATTTGCCAATGTTTCATAATCACCACCGCGAGAAGGGTCGTCACAATCGTGGAATGGGGTCCATCTGTTACACTGAAATACAAGGAATTAATACGTTAAATTTGAACTATCACCAGACACATTTTTGTAACAACAGCGGCGTTCCTGATGCTTCCTCTTAAAATACCTAGTGCCAAAGAATCTAGAGGTGTTCCTGATTTCTATCATTGGGTTTTAAGTGAAAAATATATTTTATTGATCTAAAAGAATTAAATGTTTTATGTAGCCGTGTCTCGTAGGTCAATTATGGCCGGAAATCATTCTAATTTTACTTGGTTATCTTTTTTAACAATAAACTTATATGTTTTAACTGTATAGAATGATTTGTGACACCTTAATAAAAATTATTATTATTATGATCAATTTTCGTGATTTAGTTTTGTTATAATTGACGATTACGTGAGAGAGAGGTGGGGGTAGTTCCTACGGTTCGATTTTATTTCAACAGGGGTCTTTAGCAGTGGAGGGACACCGGAGGACCCAGACAAAAACGAGATTGGAAGGCGACGCCACTCCTTGTCTTGTCGCGTAAAAGCGGGGAATCGGAACCACGCTTTTTATTTCTATCTCTTTTCCATTATATATTTTTGTCGATGAAGAAACTGCTTTGTTGCAAGTGGATAAAAAATATGCAAAAACTTCTCGTGAGAAATAAAGAAATAGTCAATTTACTTTGTGTGGACGTATCAGCTTAAGATAAAGTTTATACAAATTCGCAAAAGGATGTTTACGTACCACTAGAAAAGTTTTCCTCGTCTTTGTACCTGCTGATAGAGATGAATATAACATAAATATCATCAAAACAATGGGGTTTAACGTCCACTCGACACATAAAGCCCAGTAATACAAGGAGTCAACTTGGGCCAATTTGAAATTACAGTTCTCTAAACTCAAACAGTACAGTATATAACATACGCCTTAACACTTAGAGGCCAACTTGGGCCAATTAATATATGTTTGAAATTTGAAATAAAAGAGGAAGGGCAAGAAATTGAGTTTAACGCCCACTTCACATGACTTTTGTCTTAAATACAAAACGTATATGATATATATAGAGAGAAATAGGGTTTAACGTCCACTTGACACCAAGCCACTTGACTCAATGACGGAACATATAGTCACCCAAAAGCAATTCTAACAGCCAATGGGTCTTTCACGTGTACCCCGTTTCTAGTCCCATCCGAGTAGAACAGTAGGACGCTAAACCCTTTTTCATTTAATCTCCGTTATTGACATGACATAAAAGATAATTATTAACCGAAGAGCGGAAAGCTATACGAGCAAACACCAAGACAATTAACAATCACTTGGTTCGTGTACAATGGATAGCAGTTTGTCGATCGCTTTGATAAATTAAAGGGCCAATCTCGATATTATTTTTGAGAATAAATCTGCTTAATTTTGTGTCACAGCCCATAATACCTCTACCTTAGGGCAGAGTAACTAACTGAATATATGTTATACGTTTTCAAAAATCGTAATCCCGCAAGTTTTCAACTCGACCTGTATTTATTATACGGTGTCTGGATAAAACCAGGTGACATTCACAGTCCGTATTAAGCACATAATATGCATCAATCTCGTTCCCAGAGGCAGCCACAAAGCCGAAGACCTATGGCGCATTAGACCGCCCATTCTGATCTCTGATTAGTCAATCTTTCTGGGCCGATTTCTCGAAAACTAGAGGTCGGATCGTCGTTTCGTTTGTTGTAAAATGATCCTTGAGTCAAAGTCAACTCGCTGACATAAAAAAATTGGATCCTTAAAGAACAAATTCAAGTTTTTGTAAAGATCTATTTTTCTACGCGTGGGTATATTTTTTAGTGATTCGGTCATCCAGGGACGTAAAATCAGGGGTGTGCGACGCAAATAAACGAGAAATTTCGCGCGTAGGAATTACATGTCGCCTTCAGGGAAAATGGCTACCCCGATTCACCAGAGAAATTCCTTCAAACATTTTTCTGGTTTCGAGATTGAATATGCATCACACAGTGTTTTGACCTTAAAGGAGCGGTAATAGATTATCAGGTGACCTAGCGATTCAATATTCTGAGCTGAAATTTTCCGACAACGTAAATACACCATTCTTTTATATTTTTGCTCTTAAATTGCATACTTATGCGGATCATATTTATCTTTAAATCGGGATAGCAAATTTAACAGCAAGGACAGATTCGAATTCGACTGAACGGACTAACTATAAACAAGCGACCCAAGGATAAAAGAAACTAAATGATAGTTACCTGAAGGGCTGTAAGCCACCAGAGCTAGTACTGCCGTAATGACTAAGACTTTCATGGTTCTTGTAGAATCAGAATAGGTCTGTAGATCGACTGACGACCAACGATTCTGGTCGGTCTTATATACTTATTTCCAAGGTGATTTGAAAAATGATGCAATATATCTTCATTCTTAATGTTCGTAAACAATTTTGATTAATGAAAGGCTTGGTGTGTCATGCACACACGTGCACAATTGATGAGCCAAATCAAAATAATATATGTAAGTTAGAAACTGTTGTTCTATACCGGGGGATTACGTGGCTAAGTGGGTTAGGCGCTGGTTCGCTAGCCTGGAGGTCTGGTGTTCGATCCCTACATTGGCCAAGAAAGTCCATCTAGGTTTCTCCTTGTCAGTGATGCAGAACAGAGGTCTTGACACGGACAGCTGTCTAGTCGTTCGGATGGGACGGAAAACTGGGGTCTCATGTTCACATTGGCGTGCACGTAAAAGATCCCTTGGCAATTGGAATTCGATATAAGAGTAGGTCGTAGCGCCGTATGCCCGTCTTCCATTAAGCCAGGTTAGGCTCGAAAGAGTAGGACGTTAAACCCCATTTCATTTCTATACCATATTGTTCGGCACCATATTTACAGATAAACAGGTCTATAAATCTTGTCAAATAGATTATATTAATTACGTGTAAACGTGTTACATAGAAAATGAAAGATATGTTTTCGAGTGTCTATTTCACGTTTTGATTAATTTCCATGGCACACATGCATGCATAACTTATGTCATCGCCGAATATATATGTATTACTTTGCTACCATACACACATTTGTTGAATGCATGCATTAATTTATGATTATGGCGCGATTTAAGAACCAAATCAAAATGTATGTTGAAAGTGTTATTATATATCATAGAAAGTTTCTAAACCCTAAGATGCAAAATACAAATGTTGATTTAAAAATACACAATGGCGTTAATGTGAAAGTCAAATTACAAATGTTGAAAGAATCCACAACATAACTTATTAACATGCACACTTCCACACAGCAACTTTGGAAATTGACATTTGTCCTCAAATACATCCGGAGTTCTTGGAGTCAAAGGTCATCGGTTTACTTGTAAAATTGTTCAAATGAATGCTCCCAAGAAGGAAAGATAACTTTCGATGACAATGAGAAAGTAAAGTAGACAGCAATGGTGAAGGAAATTTTAACAGTAGGCCACAGATCAATGAACATTTCTCCATTTAACCGGCTTTAACTTCGTCCCAAATTTTTAGTTGGGTAAAATGCTTTCTGCCTAAGATGGAGCAACATGTGGAACACTCTTGCCCAAAAACATGTTCGAGGATCACCATGAAAAATTTGAGATACACAAGCTGGAAGTAGAGACAAGTAACCATACAATACATTTCAACGTAACCAACCGCACAACTCTTGTATCCTTCCGCCTTAAAATCATGAAAATTCACCAAAACCTTGCAGTAAATGTAATTTCAAACCCGTTTTTTCGTTTATATACCAAAACGTCAACAAAAATCGCTATGCAAAAGGGAGGGGTAAAAAGACTAACTGGTGATATGTGTCAAATATAAATATACGTCAGAGTTATCTCCCACAAAGTGCATTGATGGAAAACCAAGTAATAAATATAGAGGAATATGGTGCACTATGTATCAATGCTAGCAAAAACAGTCAGACGGTAAGATTTTGAATAGATATTTGTAAAAAATGTCACCCATTGCAACATACGCTTACATTCATACAACTGTTGTGTATTTACCACCAAAAAAAACTCTGTGACAATGATCGTCTAGGGTTTTCTTCGGACTTGACGTTGTTTAAAATATGATCAATTATTCCGATCTTAATTAACTGACACGGGAAAACTTTTTACGTTAAATATGTTTATATATCTATCTAACATCCATAATACAGGTAACTACAATATTATTGCCTCTCAGCTGGGAAGGCTGTGGTGTTCTCCCAACGGTATCTATTTTCTATCGCCTCATCATGATATCTGAACCGGTTTGTGAGCCAGGGCAGCTCATGGTAGGAACTTCCCCTTGAATCTCTCGAATGATATCTAAGGAAACTTAAACTTCGAATGTTCTTATAAAGTTACGTGCGTGAGTCAGAATTGAGCCCCGGGAAATTGACCAGGTGCTGCCTTTATCGGATTGGTCAGCTGCACAGACACTACTCTGGATTTCAAGACAGTGTACTTATATGGGCACATAGGAGAGTAGATAACCACGTATCTAACTCACGGGATTAACATATTTGGATTATCAGTCTTATGATGTCATTGCCCCACTTTAAACTTCCAGACATATTCTTGTTAACCTAGTTCTTGTTGTCACTAACAATTTCACTAGCTAACAACTTTGGTACATACACCAGAATATTTTTACAAAACTTATAACTTCTCCCGTATATAGGGTCTATAGTGTAATACTGAATGACGACTTCCGCCATATTGGGACTATATGAAAAATGGCTGCGCCCATGGTGCCCCTTCTGTTTTGAAGGAATAGAGATACAATCTTGACAATGGTACATAGCTTTCATTGTCTAAAGCTGTTTGTCTTTCAAGTTTATCCAGTTTTCTTTTAATAAAGGACTCGAGGCTAGATTGTTTACTTGAATGATTTGTTTTGTGAATCTAAGTGTGACGGATTGTGTTTGTGAGCGTGTCTCGCAGGTCCAAACACAACTCTTTTGTAAATGTGGTACATAACACACGTGTGTACCAACTGCACGTGCAACTATAGCTAGTCCATATTCAACTTATTACACGTGGAAAAACGTACATCATACCAAAGCAATTATTTGTTTATTAAATAGGTTTTATTTAATTCATTTAGAGTAATTTAAAGGGACAATATGTCTTGCAAAATAAATTTTAACAAACTCACGGTGCAAGTAAATAACAATACAAATATCGAATATAAATTCGTCTGGAACATTATAATGAAGTTTATAAATACTGAAATGATGGGATTTTCTATTGACTTGTGTTTACTACAGACGAACTTCCGGCATAAAAATAGCGAACTTTAAATCGACTTATCTTTGAGACAAGAGACATTTATGAACATTTATTTGAAATAATATCAGTTTAACTAGTTCAGAATGTATCTGGTTTTGACACAATATTGTTAATGTAGCTCCTACATATTTCTTTATATTCTATATTGGAAGCAATTTACCATTACTTCAATGTATCAAGGAATGTTACGTGTACCACGAACCTTGATAGATGTCATCATAAGAAGAAGTTATAAATTAAGTTTAATCAAAGAATTGAATTTTCTTCTATTGTCGTGTTTTAAACTAGTTGTCTACCAGGGCAGCATAAATAGTACAATCATAATAATATTGCGATTTTCGGACGAAATTCCCGTAGAGATACGCGCTGCTCAGATAGGGAATATGAACCGTAGAGGGTAAGGTCTGTCAATGCGACTGCAAAAGAAATCAATTCACCCAAATCTTCGTATATAGATTGTCTAGTTGTTTACCAGGGCAGCATAAGTAGTACAATCATAATAATATTGCGATTTTCGGACGAAATTCACGTAGATACGCGCTGCTCAGATTGGGAATATGAACCGTAGCGGGTAAGGTCTGTCAGCGACTGCAAAATAAATCAATTCACCCAAGTCTTCGTATATAGATTCTCGACTTCAAATTCGACATTACAATGTAAACTGTTCTAAAGAAAATGAAACTTTCAGATAGTGTTTCTAAACTTAATTTAAATATGTCAAGATTTAGACCGCGTTCAAGGTCGCCATTACGTGAGCAATCCTCGTGCTTTCAGTGTGGTAAATTGGGTCACTTCAAACGAGAGTGCCCAAGTTTTCTAAATCCAAAACAGAATACGCCTACTCCGACTGTCACAAAAGATGGGAAAAGAGAAAGGGAGAAAAACACTAAAAATAACTTTCGCCCTGGTGGCGTAGGAATAACAGAGTTAATCGCCTAATCCGACTGTGACTAAATGTGGGCAAAGGAGAGAAACACTAGAAATAACTTTCGCCCTGGTGGCGTAGGAATATTTGGTGAACCTTGTCCACATAAAATGAAACCCAAAATGTAACCCAGGTGTCGGAATGAAAACAAAATAGACTACGTGAACCTGCCATAGGATGGAACCGATGAAGATGTGTATCAGGTGTTGTAGCACTCAATCAAATAAACTCCATTTGAAAGCCGTACCTGGGATCCATGACTCAATAAAATTTATATTATGTCAAGGTTTACACAAATAATGAGACTTTTCAAAACAAACTTACCAATTCTTTTCGTGTTGAGATTTTCTTGATTAATTGTTACAAATATTTTGGATAGTAAATTATTCAGGAAAGTCGTATTACGCATATATGTAAAAATCATGACCGGTTAATCATACCTGTAAAAACGAGTTTCTCTGTGTAATCCGGCCAATGCGATTTCTTCTCCGGTGACAGTGATTTCAACAGATTTTGAATAGTCCTGTCGAACCGTTTACACTATCCGTTACGTTGGGCATGATACGGGGTTGTTTTACTTTTATGGGTTATATTTTAAAGGCAACTAAATTTGACGCTGACCAGTGGAAAACGTGAAGAAATATTTATTACACATTGGGATCTATTTTTGCTGTGGCGATAACGATATTGGTTACATTGAAGTGCTAAAATACCGATTCTTTACAATAGATGAAATCCCAGTCAAAGTAATAACACATCAGATTGACGAGGTACGCTCCCACCTACAAAACGTGCTTCAACAACACATCCAATCTGAACGACAGGCTCACCCTACCTGCATAGAAGTGACTCTAACACAATGAATAGCCATGATATCCATATGACGTTATCTAAACGTCACGGGTCGTGAGGTCACATCAACAAACAAAATGTCAACACTTTCATTATGATCATTATCAACATTACAAGACACAATGTTGCATTGTAAACAATATATAGCCTTCCTGCAGCCTTCAGGACTTATCGCTTCTTTCAATGATTTTTTTACAGAAATAACATCTACAACTCTCGAGTGGACGTCGGCATATTGGCACTATTTTGTGCTTCGGTCGTGTCTATTTCAGAGTTACACAATCAATTCTGTTAATGTTCTTAGCGTGGGCATTGACTTATAGTTAATTTATTTCAGTTCTAAACAAAAATTTAAAACTTTAACAAAATTTAAAAAAAAATAGCCAAATTCTTGCTGGGATTACTGGGCAAAACGGCCATTCATTGTATACGTGCGAAAAAATAAAGCCAGCTGCCATTTAATTTTCGTACGTTAGTTACGTAAGCAACACATCATCCAACCAAGCACAAGTCCTAACGCTGTTATTGTACGGACGAAGATGGCATCATTCGACTATGCGTCGACTGGAGACAACTAAATAATAAACGATTAAATATGCTCATCCAATGCCCCGTGTAGAAGAGGCTTTGGACAGATTAAGCGGATCAAAATATTTTAGTTCCCTTGACTTAGCACAGGGGGTTTACAAAGTAGCAATCGATGAGGACCACCAGCACAAGCCAGCTCTTAGTATTGGTACAGGGGGGGTTTATATTAATATAGAAGACTACCTATACATTTGTGTAACAGCCCTGTGACATTCCACGTTTGATGGAAGTGTGCTAAGGAGATAAAAATCTTGATGGCCTCATGATTTACTGGACGACCATTCAGTTCTTAGCTCGAGTTTCGAAGAACATTTAGCCCGTCTAAACTTTTTATTTGAACGTCTATCCACTAATGGTCTCAAGTCAAATTTGTCAAAATGTAACATTTTTCCAAAATCAGATCAAATATCTGGGGCATGTCGTATCTGAACAAGGGGATTTACGGATCCAGAGAAAACCAAGAGCATCGGCGAGTGGAGAACGCCCGAATCAGAAAAAGAATTGAGATCTTTTCTGGGACAGGCTAGCTACCATAGACAATACGTAGCGTCAACATCGCTAGTCCATTTACATGTTTCAACGAAAGTGGCTGGCGTTAAACGAAAATCTAAACAATCTAACTTTACCGAGCGGCGGACGGAATCATAACATAAACTAAGCGAGTGCTCCTATTCTGGGATATCATAACTGCAAGCTCCCTTTTTCAATAGAAATTGATGCCAAAAAGGGAGCGTAACGAACGTCGACGCATCCAGGAGTCTACGGTCGTGTGAGAAAAAACATGAATAACAATTGCTCTATGAATTTGGAACTATTGGCTTTAAAATGGACCGTTACGGAAAAGTTGGGGGACTATTTATTGGGAGGAAACTAGAAATTTGGGAGCAACGGAAATTTAGGTAGGCCGCGCAGCTATCCAATATTAATTTCTACGTTCGCTATTGTTCGGGTAAGACAAATGGTTACAGTCGTAAACTAGTTTGTCCAAAGCATCTTTAGAGTTTTCCACCATAGTCAAACTTGGTTTAGCTCTTGTCTGCATCATAAATATTTATCTTGCTCGCCGATCTATCAATTACCGTCGGGTTTTGATCGGCACTGAGCTTATCCTCACCCTCATCTCCGTCGTTGTCATGTGGTTCTGATTATTGTTTTGCAATATATATCATTGCAAGTCAGTTTTGTTCAGGAAATTTATGTAGGACAAGTGGTGCTGGTGTTACAATGTCGTTGTGATCATCCATAAATAGGAGGCAGTGGGTGGGGTGGATGTCACGAACCATTGCATCGAGCAAACGGGACCCATAACAGTTGGAATGTCCCGGTGAAATTGGCTTGATGCAGATTCACACGAAGAGCGTCGTGATTGGGTTTGGGCAATGGAAGAAGATTTTCATGAAAAAATTGAATTTTCTGCGGGTAAATTTAGATTTTGGTGTATTCTTAACCAGACTGTTATGAGGCACTATTTCAAGAACATATGTTGTGTAATACGTGATTATTATATTTTCTATGCTTTTAGGCCTAGCTTCAAAAAAGTCCGTAAAAGGGTACTTGACCAATTAAGCACAAGAATGGTGGACAGTATGACCGACTCATTCAATAAGTACGAATTAGGCGGGGCAACAGTGTGGTGTCCATAATTGTGCTGTAAATGTTACCAACTATGGTCTGCTACGTAATGTCCGCAAGGAGTGAAGATGATAGAGACAATGCGCCATTAATGATATGCTTTCTTGGTATACAATATAACCCACAAATATAGAATCAGTTTAGCTTACAGCTGGGCTGGAGAAGTTACACACCTCAAGTCAGTGGAGATTATGTCTTTGAATAACTGAACGATTATGACAAGTCAAAGATGAAAGCTTTATTACCTAACCACACAGCTACGTCATCGATAAAATTGGCAGGACAATGTGTTTTGCCTTATAGCGAGACTGAACAAACGGAGTTGAACCAGTTTCTTGATACCATACAAAGGTTGGAACTTCTAAGGACATGGCAAATGTTATTAAGGAACTGCAGTCATCAGTTGGTGTCATTTGCTGAACAGTATGATCTCTCCCACAATATAAAATATACGGGCTTTTATTCAAGTACATTGTGGGAGTATACAAAAGACAGGAATTGTGCACTTTGATAACCGTGCCAAATTTAATATGAAAACTATATTTCCGAAAACAGTGGGTTATAAAGGGAAACTGACCATTTTCTTTCTGTAATTTAAAAAAACCCAGTGGGCAGTACAAGGGAACTCTCTGTTTCCTATCTGTAGTTTAAATTAAAAGTATATATTGTGACATGAAACTGTTGGAGTCAATACCCTTATCATTCAAATTATCTTCCAAATCGGTTGTTTTTTCCATTCTTTAAATAGAAGTTATGAAATCCACAATACAAATGGATTTTGTGGGGGATGTTGAATCGTTTCAAATATGTGTTTACTTGAATTTCCATATCATCTTGTGGGTGTGTATCTATATATATATATATATATATATATATATATAAAACAAGGTAATAATAAATTCTACTCCCAGATATGAGTATATAGCCTAAATAATACATAGTGTATTAGAAAGAAAAATCTAATTGAGTATATAGCCTCAATAATACATAGTGTATTAGAAAGAAAAATGTAATTTCATTTCACTTCATGTGCTACTGGGTCGAGATAAAAGTTTTCTAAAACGTGTTTTCTTAAATAAACACTAACCTACATGCAGCATAACATGGGGGAACGATTTAAGCTAATAAACTTTGTAAAATTGTCATTGTGTCGCTGACGATTTTTATGTTGTAAATATAATCCAACAAGTCTTCTTCACAGTAGATGCAATCACGTGATCAATAATACAAATTAACGAAATAAACTTTGTAAAATTGGTATTTTTTTATGTTGTAAACATAATAAATCAAGTCTTCAACTTCACAGGAGATGCAATTAGCATCATTTGTTTTGGATAAAATCACGTCATCAATGTCCCACTTCCACACACACACATAGAGAGAGAAATGGAGTTTAACGTCCACTCAACACAAACTAGGTCATTTTGGGACTAACATATGGTTTAATTTTATTTCAATAATTCGCTTGCGCGTAGGGGTCTTTAGCAGTGGGAGGAAACCGGAGGAAACCCACGAGGTTGAGAAGGCGCCCCTATCTCCATGCCACATACGCTCACACCAGGGCTCGAAACCACAGCCGCAAGCCAGAGGTGACCGGCCAGCTAGAGGTCGAAGCGCGGCACTCTAGACCACTAAGCCATCCCAACCCCCCTCACACACATAGAGGCCGTAGATATAACACATTGGTCTTTTATTTTGTCCCGTTCATCCGTCAAAGGCACTGGTAGCGAAATTGATTCTTGCAATTGATTCAGTTTCGGAAATTGTGCAATAATCAACGATTTACATTTTGGAAGTGGAATAATGGATGGCAAGAAGTGAGAAGTAATTCATGTAGTTTATTCTACAATTTAATATATCAGTGATACTTTACGTGATGATAGATAATGGGGGTGGGTCGACATGGTTTACAATTTTCACTTATTGCGATAAATCCTAAGGACCTAAAACCTAACATAATAATATGTTGGAATGTAATCTTTAAAACCAGAACATCTAGTTGTAATCTTAAAACCAGTACTCCATGTCGATGAGATGGAACGTCTTGCTGTAATCTTAAAACCAGTACTCTGTGTTATAGACCACCTGGTGTCACTCCCGATATGCCACCCAAACATCTATCACTTCATCCGCCACATCCAGCAGTAGCAAGCTTTCGGTGTTTGACAATGAAGCAGCTTGCTGCTGGTGCCTCTCTGAAACCCAGGAAGGGGAAGTGTCGGCAGCTAGAAGAGAGGCTGGTGACTGAGAAGCGACGCCTCCATGAAGGACACTGCACCGTCATCCAGTACGGGGATGCCGTCTCCCACTTAGTGGGCTTATAAAATTCTATTCTAGAATAATTGAAAATGTATATTTTATAGGAAAATGTTTGTAAGTGTATAGATAATGGTTAAAAGAAATGTTGAAATGAAAACATGTACATTCTATGCTAAAATGGTAGACCCTTAATTAATCCTAATTGACCCCCATTGTTGTATTGTTAATTCCTAACAAAGGAACTGACTGGCAAACTAGGGTCAAATCGAGCACATGATTGTTGAGATATTGGGTTGGAGTAAGGTTTAATAAGAAATAGATTTAACCCAATCAACACTTCAGATGTAGACGGATGGGACTAACAGATGCGATCAACTACTATTCAATTTTGACTGCACGCTAATTTCAACTAATTCAGTTTTGTTCAGGAAATTTATGTAGGACAACTGGTGTTAAGTGTTTCATTGTCATTGTGGTCGTCCTTATATTATAGAAGACAGGGGAGTTGGGTGGTGAAACATTGCCCCGGGAAAACAGGACCCATGGCAGTTGGAATGTAAAGTACTCCAAAAAGACACTGTATGGTTGTAGGACGTTAAAAATGAACCGAAGTAGAATCGTATATAAAGGGAGACAAACGCTTTGTTGTCTTTTAACCCTAATGACAACAAAAAATCTATAGTTATGACGCAACTTCCAGGGATTCATAAAATTATTAGGTCTGGGATTTTCATTAAAGAGATTCATATAATTATTAGGTCCGCTAGCGTGGAGTCTGGGATTTTCATTAAAAAGAGAGTCATTAAAACCCTTTCTCAGTTTTATTTTCAAATTCTGAAGTCATATACCCCAACAAGGACCCATAAGTTGTCAACGTCTGACAATATAAAATAAAATGAAATGGGGTCAAACGACCTTCTGTCTAACAATATATAAACATATCCTGATTTTAGTTGAAAGTTTTGATCGAAAGAATATGTTTACTCTTTTCTCAAGTCAGCTCCACGCCCTCACATTATCCCTGGGACGAACAGACGTAAAGGACATCCTTAGGCTGCAAATTAACGCTGTGTAAATGGAACATAATTCAAATGTGGCCTTAATTCTAAACGATTGCTGATCGTTGGTTTCGGGGTGCCTGATATTGTATGGTTAATTTTTATTTTACATCCTATGACTGCTAATTCTATTAATATGACACCTGTGATATTTACCGTCTAGACAGCAAAATCGAACTTTATAATCGTTACAATATTGGTCGGGTTGATGAGAATTGACACACGCGAAGCCGTCGATCGGGTTTGCAGTAATCACTTCTCCGGTGTTGATGATACACGCTTTTGTAGATACAGTTTCATATTCCAGTGTAGCTGGTCTTGCACAGATATTATCATAGGGCCTTGCTCTTCGAAGACTTGACAGTCTTTCAAAATCACCGGTTGCGGTTGGATTGTCACGATCATAGAGCTGGGTCCATTTGTTACACTGCAGTACAAGAAACTAATAAGTTAAGGTAATTAATTAGCTCAAAGTTAGAGAGAGAGAGGGTTGGAGTTTAAAGCCCGTTCGACACAAACTAGGGAGAAATTTAAGTTTCAGTTTTATTTCAATATCTCGCTTACGTAGGGGACTCTACTCCTTGTCACTTAAAAGCGCAGAATCGAAACCACAGCACTCGACTCAGTGTCTGGCCGTATAATCCAAGGCGCACAAAATTATATTTTCATGATGGTGGAGTAAGCAGATGCTTACCTTGCTCAAGCGAAATGAAATATACAAAACCTTATGGTGTGGAAATAAAGAACTGGTCAATTTACTTTGTGTGGACATGTCAGCTCAAAATAAAGTTTATAAACATTCGCTCAAGGATGATTACGTACCACTAGAAAAGTTTTCGTCACCTTTGTACCTGCTGATAGAGATGAATATAACATAAATATCATCAAAACAATGGGGTTTAACGTCAACTCAACACATAAAGCCGAGTAATACAAGGAGTCAACTTGGGCCAATTTGAAATTTACAGTTCTCTTAACTCAAACAGTACAGTATATGATATACGCCTTAATACTAAGAGGTCAACTTGGGCCATGAAATTTGAAAGACAGAGGAAGGACAAAAAACTGGTTTTAACGCCAACGTCATAAATACAAAAAGTGTGTAATTGAGAAATATGGATTAACGCCCACCTAACACAGACTAAGTCATTTCTCGTTTAATACATCATTCAAGTTTATTTCAATGAGCATGTGTCACCTTAGGACCATGAGAAATCCCACGAGGCTGGAATTGACATCATACCATTTGACTCAATGTCAAGACATGCAATCATCTGCCCATCAAAAGCAAATCTAACAGCCAGTGGATCTTTCACGTGCACGCCAATGTGTACATGGTACAATCCGATCTTCATTAGCCCAGCCGTTAATGAAATGACATAAATGATAATTATCTGAAGGACGTTAAGTTATATGAGCAAAGCCCAAGACTTTTGGCTATGGAGAATATCTTATTTCGTGTAGAATCGATAGCCGTGTGTCGATTGGTTTGATAAATCAAACGGTCAATTTGCTTAATTTTAGTCTCAAAGCCCGTACTACCTCAGGACAGAACAACTAATATAATATGCGTTATACCCTTTCAAATAACGTTAATCCGCCAGTCCACATCTGGAAATGAAGAACGTTATCCAAAGCCGTATTATACGGTATCTGAACAAATACAGATGCAATTTACAGTTCGTATTAGGTACAGAACATGCATCACACACCGTTTTGATCTCTAAGGGAACAGTAAGATTATTGGGTCAACTAACGAAAAAATTGAGCCGAAAAGTCCGGATAAGTGGTTTTGAACGACTCAATATTATGAGTTGAAATGTTCAGACAACATTAATACACCATTCTGCTAGATTGATGCGCTCAAATTGAGAATGTACACCGACTTTCATTTCTGAGACTGCCAAAATCGGGGTGGCATATATAACAGCAAGGACAGATCGCAAATCGACTAACTATAAACAAGCGATCCATTGATAAAAGATAGTTACCTGAAGGGCTGTAAGCCATCAGAGCTAGTACTGCCGCAATGAATAAGACTTTCATGGTTCTTGTAGAATCAGTAACAGTCTGTAGATCGACTGACGACCAACGATTCTGGCAGGTCTTATATACTTATTTTCAAGGTGATGTGATAAATGATGCAATATATCTTCATTCACAATGTTCGTAAACAATTTTAATTAATGTAAGGATTGGTGTGTCATGTGCACAATTGATGAGATAATTCAAAATAATGTGTGAGCTTTAGATTTGGACTATGCGTGGGATATTTATGCATTGATAGAGTGTTGACGATGTATGAGTTGACCGAATCGGTCCCACGATCTTTAAACCCACGTTGAAAGAGGCTTACAAACTACCATAATGGCAGGCCTCACTTAGACCATCTGATGATCTGCTGGACTAAAATTTCCAACCGAACCAAGTCGTCGTCTCCGTCGTCAATACCACACACTGATGGGAGGTGCAGGGATAGACAACTGCTAGCTACTTCTTTGGTAAACAGCAACAACCACTTGTGTGTGAAATAGCTTTATTTAACGTCCGCTTCCACCGAGGTGATATCTCAGAAACTTACTAGTAATGTACCTTTTATGCTTACCGTTTACAGCGGCCATCACAAACTACCGCCTCCCAGTTTTAGAATTTGAAACAATTCAAGGTCACCCCACCCCCAAAAAAGATAGCATAATTCCACTTTGTCGAGTGAACGTTAAACCCCATTTCTCTCTCTCGTAATTCCACTTAACAAAACACTAAGTGAAATGTGTCCACGTATAAATCAGCGACTGCTACGTTAATGTGTGGACTTTCAAAATAACCTTAGAACCGAGATGGGGGAAAAGCCTTATTTTCATATTAGTTGTAATTAGGGGCTGATAGTAACGTAGTAGAGCCGATACAATTTACGTTACTAAAGTATCTAAAAATTGGTATGTCCGATATTATTTACTATATATGTACACTATGGCTTTTTTAAATGAAAATTTTGAACCAACATACCTTTACGAAGAACCACAGCATCAAAAACATCTAGGCCAACTTCAAATTTTACCAACTGTTCCCCAATTTTTAGATGCACTGTTTTTAAAGCAATGCCTGGAGCACTATCACACATGTTGCTAAAATATTTATACAAAAACAACAGTTATTAACAATATTAAATCTGATGTAGCTAATTAATTGAGGAAAGTGGCCGACGATGTTATTATACAATCTCTCATTCGGGCCTCTAGAGGCGATGATCCGATTTATTGGACGTTGTTGTTATTAGGCCTATTGAAACGCTAATCGAATTTAAGTTGATTCACATGTCATACAGTCGATTACATGTTTGCTTCTGAAATGCAGCGATTTGACGTGAGGCAAAATTCTATCGACAAATAAGATGGCAAAGCGATTGAGGCGACTGTATGGTGAGATTATCGTTAGAAAACAACGAAACTGATTCATATTTGTAAAATTTGGAAGGAAATGTCTTACCTTGCCGCCATCTTGTTACGTCACTCTCCGCAATCGCACCGGTCGAAAAATTGGAGAGGTTGGACGATCCGAACTCTCCAAAAATGGTCACGTGACCAATAAACGAATGGAAATTGAGAGTCCGGACTGCATAATCGAATTGATGGTAGGAAAAATCACTTTCGGTATTGCTTGTTCTCTATCTCTGAAATAATTATTATCTGCTTTTAAAAAAAACTATGATTATATTACTGTTGCACCGTAAGGAAGGTTGAGTTCGAATTTCGTGAAAATCGTACCAAAATTGCCGGACGAAATGGTCACCGTTTGTAGTGTAAAAATATGGTATATCATGGTTGTGGACGCTCTACAGGTCACAATTCTTATCCGATTTTGACGAAAAGTAACATTTCTAGGTTGTGTACCGTCACACCATAATCATTGTCGGCTTCGAATTTCATGAATATCAGACTGGAACTGACCAACAAAATGGCTGCTCCCAATACAGTATGAAATACAGGACTTAATGATGTAGGAAAAATCACTTTCGGTATTGCTTGTTCTCTATCCATCTCTCACTGTGGGCGTATCCTGCCTGGCAGTGCCAACCTATCTTTATTGTTTAGTGTGAGGTTTATATTTGCATGTAAGTCTAAAATATTGTCTCTTAAAGTGACAATACTTAGCAAACTTAGTATTGGTAGAAAGAAGTACATTTGTAGTTTCCTCTTTTAGATTTGATTTAATTTGAAGATGCACATCTGGAAAAAGAGCCAACATTAATGTTTCTTTATAGGAAATCAACATTGCTGCAAAGTTAACTTGTGCAGATGCGAAGATCCTTGTGTGACACTCATGAGATACAGATTGTGGCCTTCCTCACCACAAAAGCCAAGAATTGTCTTTGACATGAAATTTATGGAGCTGATTGCATCTCTCCAGTTAGAATGCCATGTTCCAGCCAAGGCATTTTGCGATGCTTTGATTTCTCTTCAAAGTGATTATATTCTTTTGTCACATGATTTTGTAAGTATGATAGAAGCAAATTTGAACCTAACCTGTCAGGGCTTGATTTTATGTGAAGACTAGCTGTTTACCAGACATTGCATGGCTATAACTCTCAAATGCATCCTTAATAGAGTGTCATAAACCAGAAGTAGTGCAACGCCTATGCGACTCCCTGGCTCGAACTGGTCGTATACCCCAATCTTCAGCCTTTTGACATCCTTAGTGTGGCCACCAACAAACCCCAAAACCGACTGTCATGAATATATATACAATGACATTATTTATGAATAGTCCCAAGACGGACGAAAAGTACTTTAAAATGTTATTAAACCAGTGTTAAAATCAGTTTGTGTCGGCATACCTTTTACCTTTTTATCATTTACCGTGAAACAAAGTAGTGCAACTTTGCGGTTGTCCTAATAATTTCGGATATATATATATATATATATTAGTGTTAAACCTGGAAATATGTAAAGACTTCTGACTATGTTAAAACAACATTGTTTTTTTTATTCTTAGCCTAAAGATGTGTATAGAGCGTCAGTTGGCGATTCACGGATAGAATATCATTTCTATCGGTCATCTCTGTGAAGTTGTTTTAATATCAGTGGAACAACTTTTGGCAGAGAGTGTCCAGTTTGTGAACAGGTAAATAAGAATATAAGTTACAGTACATCTTGCTTGAGGAGAAAACTCATTAGTTTCATTTTGTCTTTTTATAATATTTAATATGCAGTAAAATGTTCCATGTGTTACTTGTTTGTAGATGGTTAATTGTCAGTAGTGCGGTTGCCCTCCTCTGGCTCTTACGCACGCTGTGCAGTACAATTAACCACCTTTGTCGTACTTTTGGTTTTGATCCCTCTGACTTTGTACCGTTGATTACAGATTAAACATCCATAAGTGTACAAATGTGTTGTTATTGATGTGTTCTCATTTGAATATTGTTCACAATAAGAAGCATTTGAATATTGTTCACAGTAAGAAGCAAAATAAATAAGATATGTTTACAGGATCATTTTGTTACACGAAAAACTAAGTGATGCGTTTTCTATGGCGCTCAGTATATGTATCATAACTTGCTTGATAGAGATGAGAGTATCCTCATCAAAACGTCGCTTAGTATTAAACTAAAAAATTATGTCTATCCATAAAATATAAAGTTAGGATTTCTTAACTACAATTTGAACTTTTCCATCCTGATCAATGTAAATAGAGGGGGTTAGGGGTCTATTACTTAAAATTGATGTCGATGGTTCATTAAAGAGTGGTTCTTTAATTGTTGATGTTTCAAATGTCATTGGTTGGTCGATTGCATTATCGGTCGGAGGCCTAGAAAATAAGAAGAGCAAAATTTGAAGTTCACAAATATTTATCATACATATAGATTTTCGATGGATCTTATATGTGTATCCAACTGATATTGTTTCTATGTGAAACATCCAAGCATAAATCAAATCTTACAGCTGAGTATAAATTGAGTTAAGTGTCCTATCATGTAACTCTGTAACCATAACATACACCCTCCAGTTAGCTTTATTGTTATAAAATCTATAAGATGCCTTCAGACTAGTTGGGGATATTTGAAATCCATGCTTTTAATATTTCTATTTAACCACAACCATGAGTAAGGTTTACACTATGCAATATAACTTACGGATCAACTATAATATCTGGTATTGCTGTAATCTGTTTATTCAAAAGTGGTTCGTCGACTGTGTTTTTAGGTGCAGGTCCAGAGAAAAAGAAAGCAAAATTTAAATTTCACAAATGTAGTTTCAGTATAAACTGTCAAAGAAATGTAATAAATAACCCTTTTTTTGCCATTTAAATTCTTTTTAATAACACTACTCCCATTCTTGTTTATCAATACTAAGATTTAGTAACATCTTGTATTTTGGATAATTGAAGATTAAAAGAAAAATGGATGCATGCTATTTGATAAACTACTAAATGCCAAAACCGTTAGCTACAGATGAGATTATAGAGAACAAAAACATATTTATTGCACAAAAACCAAGATTTTCATAGGGTTTTACACGGTCAATTGATATAGATTCCAAGCATTAATGCACAGAAGTTTAAACTAAGCAATTTCTACTTGATTAGCAATTTCTAGCCACGATATTTAGTTTTATGCCAAACAAAAGGCTATTGCAGTAGTCAAGTCTAGATAAAATTAAAAATCAACCCAGCGCATGTGTTGCATCTTTTGTGATCTAATTGCGATATCTTGTATGAACCTCAAATGAAGATATTTGAAAACCATGATTGCAGTATTTCTATTTAACCAGAACTATCTCCAAGGTTTCACTATGCAATATAACCTACTGATCAACTATAATTTCTTCTACTGATAACATTTTAGTAGTTTTTCTCTTCCACAATGGGATGGTGGTGCCAGTGGAATTAAGATCTCGGGTATTCCCTTTATCAATATTCTCCCGCTTTGCAAACCTTAATAGGGGAATTTTCGGTTTGAATTTGTGGCTTTTGCTTTAAAGATAGTAATAAAAAACAACAATTGAATTGTGTATAAGTTAAAACAAAACATTTTTTGAAACTTATTTATCTAACGAGTCAATAATGCATCTCAATCAGTTGGTGGGCATACAACTTATATACTATTCAAAAAAAGTAGGGGATATTTGATTTTGGGGGCATAATACTAAAATATGCAAATGACTACGAAAAAAGTCACTATAGAACCTAACAGAAGAAACATTTCCAGTTACATGTGACGCCCAAACGCACTAATAGCTACCGCATGGAATGCAGGTGATGCTTGGGATCATCATGGGGGTCCAACCCAAGATTTGCACGACTCTGACTTTGAATGTTGCAGTCATTGTGGCATTGAATTCCAGGGTGGAAACATCAGTTAATTGTTTTAGTGACAAGAAAACAAATTTTGATATGCGTCGGCTTACCCAAAATGAAAGGTTACGTGCCCTTGGCATGCTACAGATCTGCACAACACAGGCGGTTGTGGCGCGGACGATGAATGTTTCTCACTCTGTCATAAGCAGGCTATGGTCCAGATACCGTGATACACAATCTGTACAGGACAGTCCACGCTCAGGGCGACAACTCAAGCCCAGGATCGATTTATCCGTACCTTGGCCTTGAGAAATCGTGTCGTCACAGCAAATCAGATCAGCGCTCGTCTTCAAACATACACTGGTGTGAGAGTGAGTGGCCAGACGATTTGGAATCAACTGCATAGGGGTCACCTTCGCGCCCGACGTCCTCGTGTGATCCCTTGTTTGAGAGATCATCACATTAAGGCAAGACATCGTTGGTGTAGGGATCGTCAACACTGGGATAATCGACGCTGGAGCAATGTGATGTTTTCAGATGAGTCAAGGTTCACTGTTGATTTTTCGGACAGACAAAGGGGAGGGTGTGGCGTCGTCGAAACGAGCGCTTCCAAGACGTTAACGTCATCAGACATGGTCGATTTAGGGGTGGTTCTGTTATGGTGTGGGGAGGCATCACTGTTGCTAGAAGAACGGCTTTACATGTTGTTGCAGGGCGTGTTACAGGCCAGTACTACCGGGACAACATCTTGGCAGTCCATGTTGTGCCGTTCGCACGACGTCATGGCCGCCGTTTAATCTTCCAGGATGACAACGCAAGATGTCACAGGGCCAGGATCGTTACAGGTTACCCCCAACAACAGAACATCACCACATTACCTTGGCCAGCACTGGGTCCCGACCTCTGCCCCATCGAGCATGTCTGGGACATGCTTGGACAGAGGTTACGTTAACGTCAACAGCGTCCTGCCAATGTCCAAGAACTTGCTGCTGCGTTGCAAAAGGGATGGGACAATCTGGACCGAAATGAACTTAGACGTCTTATTAGGAGTATGCCACGTCGGATTAATGCTTGTTTGGCAAACAGAGGAGGATTTACCCGTTACTGACTTTGTTGTGATGCTGTGGTAACTTTGCTATTTGACCCCGGGTATCATTTTACCCTTATAATGGTCAGTCTGTGCCTTACTTAGTCTAACGTTCATTTGGAATAACTCGATGAATGTGAACTTCATTTCATTTTGTCATTTGTTTCTTCGTCAGTTTCATTCGGTGACTTTAATAACACTTAAAAATCAAATATCCCCTACTTTTTTTGAATAGTATATATCAAATTAAAAATTTTGAGATTGCATTGTGATCACACCCGAGAGCCAAGGATGCTATGTCTATGTTTTGATTTTTAGAACACAGATCCAGAAAGACAAGTCTTAAAAATGCAATAATTTAGAGTGATAAAGACATAATACATACATATACATTAATATACTTTGTGTTCACATAATGTTGACAAATGTTTTACAAAATATTCATTTTATGTAGGTTCTTTTCGATTATAATACCATGAATGAATGAGTGAACTGGGAAAAGTAAACAAAGAGAGTTGGGATCCTGCAGGACTAAATCTGATCTTTATACCATTCACTGGAAAAGTAGATAAAGTGTGATTTAAATACTTTCCAAATGACATTCAATTGTAATATATATATTTCTCGCCATAGGTATCTGTTTAGACAATCTCAATTATTTCTATCACAACATTTATACTTACGTTTGCCGTGATATTAAAATGTATTTCAACTGGTTTCGGTGTGTAATGTTTAATATCGGCAAAGTGTTCTTAAATGCGTTTTAAAACATGCTTGTTAAATGTTTGTTCTCTCCCATGTATTGTTTATAACAATCGACTTTTGTTTTTGTGAGATTACTCTTTTATCAGAAAAGATCAAATCAAAATATTGAGCTATTGAGAAGTGATGCTTAATAGAATGAACAAGCTAATAGTGAGGCTCATGTTCCCTGTCAAAATTCCAAAATAAATAGATGACACACATTAATTAATCACACATTTATTTTTTTCAAATGTACCAAGCAATCAAACTTTATTCCAGGTTATGATGTAATAAATCTATACCCGGTGGTTCAACACTCTCACTTAATTATAACCAAAGTAGCTCAGTTAGAAGGAGAGTACAAATATAAAGTTTGTTAAAGTGCTCTCTTGCTCTCGCTTGTAAAACTGAGAGTTTCTCCGGATTTGATTCATTCAATCCTGTAATAAAATAATCTGTTTATTCAAAAAATTGTAAATCTAAACATTACATTAAAATCATAGTACAAGACATGATTCTTGAATTCTCATTTCTACAAGTGTGAGAAACCAAAGTCAAGTAAGGTTTGATAGTGAATTATCAATGGAAACTCACATTAATTATATATCCAATACATTAGAAGATATTTAACTGCAGATCTGCCAAAATATTAGTATTGTCCCTTATACCTTACTATCAAGAACATACTTCTGTAACAGCCTATTATCAGATGCACCAAATAATAATGTCATTAAGTTACCTTTACTGGAAGTTTCAAAACTAAAGTGTCTTATAATGGATGCTTGGACACTTTCTGAGGAAAAATAGTCGTTCATCTTTCCATTTCCAGTGATAAAAAGTTTATCACTGGAATATCCTGTAGCGGCTATATCTATATCACAGTCAGATAATTTCTGAAGCTAAAATACGAAAAAGCGTGAGACTTAATATAACATACATCTACATGGTCAAATGGGTTTTTACGTCCGCCAAGCACAAACTAGGTCATTCTGGGGCTAACATATGGTCCCATTTTATTTACATAACAAAATTTTTTTGATTACCTTAAGTTCACCACTAATTTAATTGTTTAATAATAAAAACTTACAAGAGCATCTAACTGTTTTAATAGAACAGAAGAGATTTTTTTTTCAGACTTTGGTCGACTTTTAATAGGTACTGTTTGTTTGGCTCTTTGACCATAAGTATCTCTTTGGTTTTCAGTTAGACTTTTCCACTTATTTGACCATGATTTCATGTCTTTGATTCCATCTGAAAAAAAAAGTGTTGATGTTTTGAAATTTCATTTGTAAAATTTTGACTGAATATAAATATTTGACATTACCATCCCCTTTCTTTATATAGGTTTGAAACACATCGTTAGTTACCATAATGACTATGAAAATCTTATTATGTTATGCTAAAAATTTGATTGCAAATAAAATGTTCAAACTGATTCATCCATAAATGTCTCTCAAGTAATTTACCAGTTACATAACTTAATTATACAGAACCATTTCTTTGACAATTAGGTAGAGAATGTGACCACTGTTTGAATTCCATGATGGTGTAAATAAGTACATTGAAAAAAAATATATTAAAGCAAGCTTATTATATCCTACGCTTGACAATAAAATGTGAATTTTGTAATGCACAATAAATTTGTTACTTCTGCTTTATGTTCATATAACTAGAAAATTTTAAAAGAAATAAACAACCGTAAAACAATATTAATATTCAATTTCAACTAGGAAACATAACAAAATGGTAGAAACTTTTATCAACAATACTTCAGCATCAAATTCAGGGCTCTTATAAATACATAAAGCTCATGCACATAAAGTCAGACACGTGAATGTAAACAATTGAATCTGGTATACTTGCAAGGGTGTTTAAATAAGTCTGCATGTAAATAATATATTAAAAAAATGATAAAAATATATGCATGGTTAATCAATGTAATAAAAAAATGAAACAACAATAAGTGTGCCTTGCCCTGGGCCTAAAATTATTTTGAATGTACATTTTTTTAAGACAATAACAATATTTCTAAAGTCTTATCTATACATTTATAGTATGGTATACAAATCAAAAATTTTTAATTTGAACTGATCATTGTCAGGAAATAACCTAAAACAAGTTCATCTACCCTGCTTGTTATTATACTATAAGTGCTTTTAGCCAGTATTTGTCTACAATCAACTTTCTGTCTTCTGTAACAAGAACCACAACCTAAACCTTTCATAACGTAACTAATATACAACCAAAAAATATAATATTATAGGATAATGGGCTAACATTTCCTGAACAAATCATCCAGCAAACCAGCTTCAAACTATTTTCAGTCTATTAAAATTTCAAAATATGATGACTTTTTCAAGAAACTGAGCCTGTACTTCCTACATTTACATGATTATCCTTACTATCACTTTGCTCTAGAGATTACCCTGGGGGTTGGTTTTTTTTAGGGGGGGGGGGTATGTTTGTTTGGTTTCTTTTATTATTATTGTTTTTTTTTTTTTAAAAAAAAGGTCTTCATATGGTACACCTTAATGTATGCCATTTTGCTAACAAAATATCGGAACTTCAGCTACTTCTTAATAACTTTGATATATTTGGATTTACTGAATCTCACTTAACAGATTGTGTTTCTGATGATTTCATTGCACTTCCCGGTTTTCATTCACATTTTAGACGCGATCAGTGTCAAGTTCGCTCCTCTGGTACTTTGTTATATGTTAGGGATACCATTAATTTTAAATGAAGAGATGATTTCGAACAAAATAATCTTGAAGCTGTTTGGTTACATTTATACTTAAATTCTGGGCCCGTATGATGGAGTCTTTAATCGAGGACAACAATGTTACTGTATTGATGCATAGGGGAACAAGTGGTCTGCATCCTTCTGTGAAATGGACTACCTCCCTTTAATCATAGTAACAAAGTTTGGAAATAGCGCAATGCACCACAAAGGGGAGAAAGCTGAGTGAAAGAATACATATCAAATATAGATATTCGAAATAACATCCAATATATGATTAATATCCAATAATACATATGGTTAACAGATCGCTCTCTGGATTTCCAGTGGTGCAGGACGTAGGGTGTGACAGTTGTCTAGTCCCTCGGGTGGGACGAAAAAACGAGGTCTCATATGCATATTGGCACACGACATTAGCACAAATGAAACAAAATAGGATGTTTATGTTTATTGAATTTGATATAGCGCTCATTATTACATCTTTGATGTATTCAATGGCACTTTACATGAACAACAGATATACACACACACCAACACACAACACAACACAACACACCAATTAAATTAATAAATACATAATAAAAGTTATTTGCAGAAAGTTCTTTCCAAAGAAGAACACTCTTTCAGATTTCGCGGTAGTCTATTCCATAGTTTTGGTCCTGCTACACTAAAGGATCTCTCAGCAAAGGTTTTATATTTTGTTTTTGGAACATGTAAATCCTGGGCGATCGACGATCGTGTGGAATATCGATTCGGGTTATTAATTAAAAGATCGCAAAGGTAATCTGGAGCATTATTGTTCAAACATTTATATACCATGGGTAAGGTTTTATATTCAGCGCGGACATGTATTGGGAGAAAAGGAAGTTGTTTTAGGGCGTCAGATGAACTGGAGAATTTGGATTGTCCAAGAATCATTTTGGCCGTAAGGTTTTGCACTCGTTGAAGAGGGGCAAGTGTTGTTTTTGGTAAATTCACAAAAAGACCGTTACAATAGTCTAAATGTGAAAATATGAGGGCGTTAGCCAGCTTTAAGCACGTCGGTCTGTCCAAATAGTGTCTTATTTTCTTAATATTAAATAAAGATAACGACGTGTCTTGGCTGCAATATGAGACTTCAGGGTTAGATTCTGATCCATGATAACTCCGAGAACTCTAACTGATGTTGATCTGGGTACAAATACATCTCCGATTTTTATCATGGGTGTAATACATTTGGAAAGAGCTCGTGAACTGCCAAACACAATGAACTCTGACTTGTCGTCGTTCATCTTGAGCCTATTCATCAGCATCCACTGTTTTATGTCGTCCATTTTTGCTGACAAACCCAAAATGGATTGCCCTTAGGACGCATGATCACCAACTTTAAAACAACTGTAGATGTTGTGATTGTCAGCGTAACCAACCAAAGTTTGATCTTTACCCACAAAGTACTGTAAAGTGCTGGAATAGCACGTAAACAATAAAATAGGACCATTTATGCTACCCGGAGGTACGGAATAATTGATATTCACTGGATCTGAATACGTGTCTTCAATCTTGACTTTAAAGTTCCGATCACTCAGATAAGAGTGTGTCCATTTTGCTGCCGTTTCGCGCATGCTGAAGCACTTTTCCAAGACATCAAGAAGTAGTTGGTGATTGACGGTGTCAAACGCTGCACTTAAGTCAATCACAACGAAGGGGGATAAAAACTGTTGTTCCATGTTGTGCAGAAGATCATTATAAATCTTCAACGTCAAAGTCTCGGTGCTGTAATTAGCACGATATGCACTCTGATAAGGCGGGAGTAGTTGATGCTGATTCATGTGTTGGGTAAAGCTAATCATGGATGCTTTCTCGACTAATTTAGACAAGAATGATAGGTTGCTCACTGGACGATAATTCTTTTTTTTAAGGTCAAGATTTTGTTTTTTCAACAAAGGATTAATAATGTTATATAATTAAAGGAACTTCTGTATTTTATTTAAAATATAACACTATGTAAGCTATAATCAAATCACGCCGGAATGTCAACCCTCTTTATGACGCCATGTTTCAATACATATCATTACCATGAAAATCATTCTTAGTGAAACAATTTTAGTTTAACAAAATATATGTATGTTTTAGAGAGGGTGTTTTATCTCGTCTTCACATTATGTTATAACTCAACTCACAAGATTCAATTTATGTTGAAGTTTATAAAGTCATGGCGCATTTCGTGGGTTTCTTTTATCTTTAGTCTATACATACTAATTTAGCCAAAATATAAATACTGCCATCCAAAATTCAAATGAAATTTACAACAATTCAGGTCGTTTATAAAATACATACATTAGAAAAGTAAATAATATGTCGGATATTATTTTAATGTACAGTTGTCATTATTCTGTAAACTATAACTGAGTTAAATAGATTGTCTACGGTCAAAATAAATTATAGTCTGGCTTATACAATGACTGAGTTGATGGTGACAGCTTTGTACAGTCAAATCTGTGACATATATGTTGACTAATCCAAGGACAGTGATATAAATATACAATGAAATGTGTACCTATGCAATTATTAAATGAGAGGCGATATATGTTGTTATAGAACGATACCAGAAACACGTCAGTACAGTATTCAAGCGGGGTGATGGTATAGAAAAATCAGCCAATAAATGAAGATAAAGGCATGCAATAAATGCAGATAATGCCACGAAATCATAAGTACATAGTGTAAAGTTCAAATGGCTAGACTAGCCAAAATAAAAAATAAATAATACAGTTTATAATCCCTTGAATTCTTTACTATAGTTGTTGGCACATCATTGAAATTTGACCGCAAGAAAGGACGGGTTTAGCAACGCTTTGAAAAAAAAGTGGGCTGTATCACAAGTTCGCCAGTGCGTCTTTCTAATCTGAAAAAGAGAAATACAAACGGTTATCCAGGTAACTTTTAACTGTTACACTCATTTTGAGGTTCTTCAGACTGGGAAATGGGTTTAACATACACTCGACACAAACTAGGTCATTTCGGGATTAACATACGGTTCAATATTAAGACAATAATTCGCTTGCGCTTATGAATCCTTTAGCATTGAATCGAACCGGAGGATCACAAAAAATAACACGAGGTTGGACCAGTGACCCAATTCCCAATCACGAACAAGCAGGGAATCGAAACCACGTCAGTTGACAGACAATGTGTTACATCACAAAATAACAGGAAAATTCCATACATTTATCATTTTATGCCCAAACCTTTATAACTGACACCGTGAGCATCTGAGGCGCAATAACACGATTGGTAATAACCAAATATGGGGAGTAGCAAACAACTCCCATATTTGGTCAGACCAGAATTATATGATATTATAGAACGGGCCGTCCTTGAAAGTTAATTAAAATTCACTTGTTTAGGAGAGGAAGTCAGAGACGAGAGACAATGACTACGTAAAACAACTTAACATACAGATATGACGTCATCCTTAGATGTTGGGACAATGTGCCAACCATACATTATTCATATTATAGTTGAAATAGTGTACCCGAGTGACGTATTTCATTGAAATGCACGTGCTGGATAGTGTCTGTATTTTAAGTTGTTTAATCGCCTCGTGCAAGACATTGTGTAATATAGATATTGCCCTCGTGCTATCACACTCGTACAATACCAATATATTACTTAATGACTCATACTCGACCATTAAACTACACATATAAATTAACTTACTAGTTCCCTTTGCCATCCTAGATTTTGAACTTTTCAGTGTAGCTTCGTAACCTATCTGCTTCTTTTATACTCTCCTGGGTCGTTGGTACCCTTTCCTGTTTTAATTAGGCTATTTCTTCATTCTTTGCTTCCAACTCGAGTCTTTTACTGTAAAGGAGCGGTGTTTCATGTTCCTGCTTTGATCGGTTATTTCTCCACTCTGCGCTTTCAATTCAACTTGAACACGTTTTAATCCAGGGATTGTTTGTTTTACTTTGTTAATTCACCAGTCCGTAAATTCAGTTTATCATTATGTTTGTTAGACACTTAAATCTCCAAATTCATCTAAAAAGATAATTTTAACTTGGTGTTATTCCGCAGTAATAATATTATCTTCACAACAGCTATACCTGAACAGGAGCTTTTCCGAAATGAAAATTTGGATGGCGATAAAGATATTAGAAAATTTTGGACTACTGAAAACCATCATTTCCGTTAAAACACTGCAGCTTCTATTTACCTTCCCAACAACTATATTGTATTTATTCTTAATTATGTTATAAACTGTGTATAGTGTCATGCATTAATCGTTAGGCTGAAGTTACTTTACTAGACGATCTTCGACGGAAATATGCAGCCCCTGGAATCAACAGGTGGTTGCCTAGGAAGATACGCCCACCGCCTGAACAGATGGGCGGAGAACCAGCTAAAACGTGCTTAAAAGGCATAAGAAACAAATCTTCGTGGAATAAAAATGGGACTTATCAGAAATTTCATACTTTGATCACAGTAGCGTACCTTAAAGGGACAATAACATTCTTGCTGGCTTGGTAGCTCCAGAAAATAAATAATACCCTTATTCTAAGTACTAGATGTTTAAATGTCCGACCTGTTGTGTAAATTATCCATTACAACCTATTTTATTTGTCCAGAGGGTTCGAAAATATTTTAAAATCCAAGTCACATTTGAAAAGGTTTACGTTAGACTTTTCAAATCAATTGGTTGAATTTTTCCTATTTGTTAAATTAGGTGTGTTAAGATGAAATTTATATCATCATTTAATTGGAATATTCTAAAATGATACGATTTGTTGACCAGAATGGAGATTGGGACATATTTTTCAGTTACAACAAGAGTGTTATTGGGGCTTTAAGCTTATACATCGGGCAATAAATTATTTGTTTGTACAAAGTTTCGACCGATTTCCTGAAATATGCTCTGGAAACGAAATCTGTTGGTACGGTAGTCATGAGAAAAAAAATAATGGGTTGATTGTAAAAGTGTTATAAACGTATCTTGGACAGTTCCTGAGATATGCTATAAAATAATAACTATATACCAAACCCTAAGTCAAAGCATACTAAAAATTCAAAAATCTTCTATAGAGAAATTTGTTTCCATGAAAACACAACAATTATTAAATCCAAGAAATTTCTAATTAGCAAAAAAGACACAACTACAATTAGAGAGTGAGATTTGTACACAGTTTCATGAAGATATCGTGAAAGGTTAATGAGATATGCTCCGGAAACAAAACTTTACACCAAGCACTAAGTCAATTTGTTTCCATAGAAACAAAAAACGAAATAAACTTAAGCCATTCCTAAATAGTAAAACTAATGTAACAGGTTGACGACGTATTGATCGGTTGATGAGATTCCCTGGAAACAAAATTGTACACCAAAAACGAGGTCAAATTAGCTTCCATTGAAATACAAAAATGATTAAATACCAGAAATGAACAAAAGGCAGGTTAATGTTGGTACAAAGTTTGATAGAGTTATATTGAATGGGTTTTGAGATATGCTCCGGAAACAAAATGGAAACACAAAATATATAAATCCATGGAAACACAAAAAATACAAAGCCAAGAAATTCCCAAATACCGAAAGGCACAATTATTGTAAGAGGTTGATATTTGTACAAAGTTTTATGAATATTTCTTGAATTATTTATGAGATAAGCCACAGAAACGAAATCGCGACGAACGGCGCCCATTTCAATTTTCCTCCCTAATTTCGTTCGGCGCGGGGAAAAAAGCGATTTGTCGTACAACCAGGGACCATTATCCAAGCTGTTGGTTCCAATATCGAAAGGCATCGAGTTCTTTGGTACGTTAAAATATATTTTAAATTTGCATTAAAATCAGATAACGGGGATTTGATAGAGAACAAGCTTAAAGAGTGGTCATAATCCTAGAAGTTACAATACGATATATTTGCGGATATTTACAGAAATGAGATCTTTGTGATAAAACATAGAGCGCCATGCTAGTAGTAAGTGTAGGGTAATTTTCTGTCTGATACATGGCAATATCAAAACAAATTCAGATCTTTGGGATTTTAACCTATATTTCAAGTTGAGTTAAAATTGGATAAAAATTGTGAACCGCATTTGTCCACAAAATCTAATTATGGGTCAACGGACAGGGGCGACAACATAATACGTGTACGTGTCAAATTGTGGACGATTGATGGCTATATACGCTCACGTGAAAATGTTGGTGTATAAAAATTAATCAGTAACTGAAGTCTCATAAAGGTGGGGGAAAACGTGGCGGCTCATCGAGTAGGACAATAACTTGCTAACCCGGAGGTCCCGTGTTTGATCACTGTTGTTGCTGAAAAAAATATCAGGCTAAACCGTAGTTCCCTCTGGTCATTGACGTGTAATGGGGGGGGGCAGCAAGAGACAATGTATAGTTTTTTGAATGGGACGAAAACTGAGGTACACATTTGTGGGCATGCAAAAGAACCCTTGACAAATAACTGTGTCTAATTGTCCAGATGGTACGGAAAACGGATATTGTTGATGGATGTTGCGGGTAATTAATAGGGTTCGTCTTCATAGAAAAATCATAGAAATAATAACAAATTATGAACAGAGTTTACAGATAGTGTTGATATTTGACAGGGATCATTCGTCCGTGTCCAGACATTTTAATAACACCCCCCCCCCACATTTATATTGCATTTCTGTAAGTTGACATAGACTATTACGTTTAGTAAAATTACGAGTCGTTCAAAGCGAGCTTGCGGGCCTGACTTTGGAATAGGAGTGCAATTTATAAAAATAAAAAAAAATATTTGAATTTATTTAATTACATATTAATTTTTTAAAAATACATGTAAAAGCAATATGAAAACATGGACACGTTAACGATTGTTTATTATTATGTAATGCCGTAATATTGGGTAATTACCAGTACTGAAAGAAACAGATAAATTGATTATTAAATGTTAACATTTTAAATGCCTGTAGAAATAAAAAAGTAATTAGTGAATTCGTGTGGCGACAGTTTGGGGAGGGGGCAACTTGGTGAATTTAGGAGGACTGCTTCTTACAGGAACAAAATCTGTTAAGACAATGATTTAAAGGAGCTAAATTGCTAATATTTGGGATCAAGAAATTGACACATATGCGTCGCAACGCATACATTATTGTAATATGAATGTATATAAACTGATTCACTCTCAGTCGCTTCCCTTGTTACACTACTCCAATATAATTTCAAATCAGTTATGTTTGACGAAACATGCCAGATGTATCAATTGAATGGCAATCTCTAGCGTCTGGTTATTCCAGTCTACACTAGTATGTATTGCGCATGCTCTGTAGTCACCGTTTGACATAACTTGTAGAATATGTCTAGCCTCATTCTTTGAGTCACTTGTTACAAATGGGGCTGAAACGCATTGTCGTTCACGATTCGTGTACAAATGCTAAAATCTTTATTTTGTTTTGAAAATTGGATATCAGGATCCCATCTTGCCCTGGTAAGCTTACAAAATCAATGTTGATTTAAATTGACAAATAATTTGTGTTTTCAATGTCAAAGACATTGGTTGATATATAGTTAGAGACTTAGCTGCTTTATCATCAAATCTATATATGATATACATAAAATGAAATCTGTGGATCAAGCATACGCATCCAGGCAGCTGTTCAATCCCTGGCTCTCAGGGGTTCAGATTTTAGTGAACATGAAAACAAAGGGAAACAATCCAGGAAAAGTGGTGTGGAAATATTCTCCAAATATTGTTTACTTTAGTGTGAGTCATGATGGACTATGTGCTATGAGAAATGGCTTCAATTAAAACTGTGTCCACCAATCAATCGTTTACTGTGACAACACAAGAAATATCTCATTACAATAGTTGATGTTGGATTATTCTGATGATCTGTGGCTGTTTGTTGATTTTCGAAGTATTGATACAAAGGCCTGTTTCACAAAGCCGATGGAAGAATAATTCTTAGATTAGCCATCTTCTTTTGTGCTACTAACCTTTCTGCTCTGGGCAGTGTACTGCACGAGTCTAATAGAAAATTGCAAAGATTTGTCAGACGTAGTAAATAAAGCATAAAAATTAATATTAATTTGATAATAACAAATCATTTTGTCATGGACAAGAAATTTAGACTCAGTGGTACATAAAAGTTGAAACCTCATGAATGATATCCAGACTATTGCTGTACCAAGTTAAACCAGAGGAATACCGGCATCTTTAGAACTGAAAGTAAGTTTTAATTATAGGAATGTGCCGTGTGACGTAAATAACCTTTATCTAAAAATGAAACAAGATACATTTGATTAAGTTTTACATATTTTATGTACAAAGCAGGCTCTAAAAAGCAAATCCATACTGATAGAAAATGAACAGAAAAAATAGATTTATCAATGGAAAACTATTGCTTTAGTTTCTAATGTGTATAGTTTTCAACATAATAGTTTTATCTAAATTAAACAAACATTAGAACACATCTAGGCTATATCTAAAATAGTCGTTCGGATGGGACGGAAAACCGAGGAGGTAAAAGAACGCTTGGCAGTTGGAATTCGATGTAAGGGAAGGCCGTAGCGCCGCTGCCCGGGCACAATTTCCCTCATAGCACACTGTGTGGCGTATGTCTGTCTTCATTAGCCAATGGGTAGAAGCAGAACAGTAGAACATCAAACCCCATTTCATCTAAAATAAAAAGAGAAAAAATTATGTTCTCGTTGTGAACTATTGTAGACTTTACGTCTAGAATAAACACCTTTCAAAACTTATTTTTTGGTCTGGAACACATGTATCTGTAAGAAACAGTTCAATTATGTTTTGGTTTCTTTTTTCTTTCGTATCTTTGAGGGGGGGGGGCGTTAAAGCGAAGAACTAAAAAAAGAAGCATTATCGAGCCATGACCATATGCTTAGTGCTGCGACAGAGCTTTCAAAATGTGTAAGGGGTATGGAAATTTAATTCAATATTGTTGAGCACCATGAACAATACTTTATACGTGTATCTACGAAAAATAGTAGGCATATTAATATTTATCATAAGAACGAGAGAGTTCTTCGTCATCTGCAGTGGAGCAGTCCTCCAAATTGCCAACTCTTCCACAGACTTTGCACTGTGAAGACTCGCAATATCTGCGTGCCTTGTTAGCACACTTATTACAGAGCTGTTGATTTGACCTATACCAGTCATTTCTTTCCAATGTATTACTAGCAATAAAGGTATATCTTCCACTTTGGGAAGCGCTACGCCTCATCTTCGATTGTTTAATTTTTATTGCCACTGATTTATCCCGTTTGAGAACTGCAGCTACCCTTTCGTTATCTACTTTAGCTTGTTTACATGTCAAAATTGGCGTCACTACGGGCGTCCCATCAGCATAAGTGCCACGATTACGAGTAGATGACGCTACTTGCATTGCATTTGAAGTTGTAGTTATACGCCGTTTTTTCGGAGTGGGTGCTAAATGCACTGACCCCCGCCAACTATTTTTTGCCTGACAGACCAGCGCAAGATGCATTGAAGGCATCTCCTCGGGCTTCATGAATTTCTGAGTTACTGATGGGCTTTCTGCAAAGCTACGAACACTGACTAAGGGTGACGAAGGTAGCTGTCTTCTGACCTTGAGTCTTTTATTTTCAGTTATAAGAGTAGCAAGTTCAGCCTTAAGAGTAACAAGCTCAGCCTTAAGAGTAACAAGTTCAGTCTTAAGATTGGCGTTTTCATCCTTAAGAATGGCGTTTCCATCCTTAAGAATGACGTTTTCATCCTTAAGAATGTCCTTAAGAATGTCCTTTTCATTCTCTACGGCCTTAATTTCAGTTTGGAGCATGACTCCCCTACCTTCATTTGATTCAAGACGTGTTAGGCGTGCACAAATATTTTGAATCATTTCTGTGTTGTCCTCTATCGTTTTGATAAGAACAGAAGTATCACAATTTTTTACTTTCCCTTCTACCTTAGTAAACGCTTGAGGCGTCTTAGCATTTCCTAAACCTAAACACATATGTATATTTTCATCGGCTTCCATCGTCAACACTGAAAATACAAAAGGGTGATTTAATTATTTTTACATTTTTTAATGTTAGAATTATTCTTAATTAACGACGATTTTTTGGCATTTTGCTTTCCAGACACAAAATATTTACTTGTGCCAATTTTTCATAAGATATCATCTACTCAGTTGTTCATTTTCGTTGAAAATACGAATCTTCCATTTGTATTTTGTCATTTTTAAACTGAAGTTCTTTTACTTTTTCTTGAGCCGAGACTTTGGATGCAGTAATTCCAGATTAATGTTGAATTCTTATAAAATACGACTTACCTCCATTTCCATCTTCTGCTGGTTTTGACTTCGTTTTATATAACTAAAGAGACGAATATTCTAACAATTACTACCAGGAAGCAACACTGCTTTAATTAAATAATTAATTTGACCGAATTAATGACATACAAGAAACGCCCACATTTTGCAGAAGATGGACAGAAGCTATATTTTAAGTTTCATAAACCAACCACATCGTCAGACAATTACAGTTCCTCTAATAATTAGTTCAGATTTTAATCAGATTTTATCTATCGGTAAAGTTCACGAAAAAACCCTACAACAGTAGACTCTGCCACATTGAAAGTTCGCCCTTGCACAGTATGGTTCAACGATAGCATTTTAGAATTTAAACGATATCGCAATAAGGCTGAACATATATGGAGAAATATGCAACTAAATGTCCATAAACTGATCTACAAGACAGAGACAACCCGCTTTTAGTAATTTGATTGGATAATATTAGATTGAGTTTAGTGCTTAGCCAATCAAAATTGAAGTATCTATACTAAAATTGGATTTTATCTTAAGTTAAAATTTCGTGAAACAGGGCCCTGGTCTCATAATAAATTCAAAATAAAATCGAAACAGAAAGAATTATTCAAAGTTGTGCATTTCTTAATTTCTGTGCATAAATTCCGACTGTAAAATTCTACCGGATATACATGTATATATGATTATATTCTTCGCATTGTGTTCTAAAATTTGGCGTTCCCCAGGGTTATGTTCTTGGTCCTATTTTATTTACGTAAGATACCGTATCACTTGAAGATATAGTTAGAAATTGTGACTTAAAATTCCATTTATATGCGGATGCCACCCAATATACTATATATTTCTTTTTCGTCTAAAACTCCAGATTCTTATATAAATTCAGTAACTGGAGAATGTATATCTGAAATTAATTTGGAGATGTCAAAACACATTCTTAAACTAACCGATGATAAAACTGAATATATACTAATTGGTTCCAATAAACAATTATCAAACATTGATGGTAATAGTGAAATTAATCCTTCGTCATCTGATAAGTTTCTTTTAAAACCCAATTTTTTTTGTATAAAGGCTTTTCGTAGAAGCAAGGGGCCATAACCCAGGAAGTTACGATTCAATATGCACAAATATCGACAGGAGTTAACAAATCTAAAAACATAAAGTTACGGTCCGATGCATGCCAATATCGACGGGAGCGTGGATCCTTGGGATATACACCTATATTTATTTCAAAGTTTCGTCAAAATCCTATGAAGATTATCACCTGTAGAGTGTCCACAAACAAAATGTGAATAGACGGACGTCCGAACAAAATGTGAACGGGCACACATCCAGGGTCGACAATATACGCAGGCGATTCTACTTTTTGTCATGTACAAGCATAAGGTTTTTTTAAACCATACCACTTGGCTCTAGGACAGAACTTCTGGTTCAAGACTCTAGATACTAACATACACTGTATGGTTTTGTAACAAAGAGGAATAACCCTGTAAGTTATCGAAAATCAATACATTTTCCTCGTACAATAGCATAAGAATCCCATATAAAAATTATAAAGCACGTTTGCACCCTAACTGGAGCCTGTCTGTCCCCAAACAGATTTTTAAACAAGCGGTTGTCATGCCAGTTATGCCCACATCTTGTAAGTGATGGATAGAGAACAAGCTAAACAGAAAAGCGATTTTGCGTACAATAAGGCTCCATAATACAGACCGTTAGGGCAAATATTGAACGGACCCCAGATCGTTGGGATATAGACATATCTTTTACATTTCATTAAAATTGGGTAAGTATTTTGACCTGTACAACGGGAGTTCAATAATAATAAAACTGCTTATCAATTAATAATCAATGCTGATACTTTTTCACTGGATTTAGGTTTCAAATATTCAGTCACAAAACTTCCTTGGTCATCGGCTATCAGGGCTTCACAAAATAGATCGAAACACTCGGGTCCACGTTTCAGTAAAACATCCAACAATTCCTTTGCTTGTTTACCTGTACTTCGGATATTCTAGAAAAAATAAAACAGGATAAGAAGGCCTGGATTAATGGTTTTACTACTTTTAATTACTAAAACAATTTAATTTTCAGTCCTGATGTAATACTAGTTTTATATATCGTAGAGGATAGTTAAGTTCTCTAAATGATGCTATGTTTAATATATTGAAGTTACTTAGTACAAGTGACAACGAGAACGGGGCTCATTAGATTTACCATGTAGATTAAAATCGGACAATGACATCATAATCTAGCAATCCAAATATGGTATCGTGGACACATATGAGAACATTGTGTTTAAATCAAGGGTAATTTCTGAACAACTGACCAATCAGATAAAGTAAGTACCTGGCAAATATCCCGGGGCCAGTTCATGACTCATACACATATGGTCTTCATAAGAACGAGCTGTGCTAGATGGACGTACAGTCGCCTAGGATGAAGAGGCGAAATCCAGAAAATCGTTTGAGACCGGGATAGAAAAATCATGTGGATCTACCAAGAGGCGCTAGGTGATAGGGACATTATATTTAGCTTAAATGTAATGCCATAGGTCTGTGTGTGTGTGAGTAGTTTCTTGTATATAACTTATGTATTAATGGATGTTATAAAGAAAGAAAAACATAGTTAAACCAACAAAGTGTTCCAGTCGATTGATCCTTGAAAGTCCTACCTAGTCACATGATAGTGTCACGTTCCCATTTAATGGACACCACCCCACCCCCCGCACCGAGCCTCCAGACTATAGCCTTGTTATCTAAATATGGTATCCCACGCCTTAGAATAGTGGACAACCGTCATCCACCCCATCGCCCTTGGTGGCCATATTAGAAACTTGTGTTTAATCCAGGTATCTTCTGAGCAGCTGACTAATAAGATAAAGGAAGTACCTGGCCATTTTCCCGGGTGATCATATCTACTTGAAAACCCTAGGGTAGGTAAGCATTGACATGAATACAAGAACAGTTGCCCGGAGAAGAATCCGGGAGATAACTTCAATTAAGGGTGACGCGAGTATTATACTACAGACTCATGCACGTATCCTCATTATAAGAACAAGTGGGGTTTATTTGTCTTAAGACGGCATTCGGATACCATAAATTGGGCTAGAGAAACGTTGAACCGGAATTCAGACATCATTTGAGACCGACATACAAACATCATATACACCTTCCAAGAAGCCATAGCTATGTGTGTAGTTTCCTGCATAAGACCTTTATAGTATGTATATATAAAAACATAGTTAAACGAAGCGCGTGCTCTCGCCACACAATACACGCTAAGGGGTAGAGAAATTATATTTAACATATATTTAATACCATAGCTATGTGTATAGTTTCCTATGACGATTGTATTATGGATGTTATAAACCTATAAAAACATAGTTAAACGAACAAAGCGTTTCAGAGTCGATTGATCCTTGAACTTTAATACATAGGGCAAAGTAAGAGTTAATTAATTGAACTATTTAAAACACCGAAGATACATTTTCGGATATTAGACAAAGACCTAGCAGTTCGTGCTATAACAGCACCGTTTCAGTGGCGGATCCAGAGGGGGGTTTGGAGGTCTAAACCCCATCCTTCTCAGTTACATAAAAAATTAATGCATTGCATCAATTAAATTAAATCACAATGTGATCCTACATCATTATAAAAATGATTTCTCTCTTTAAAAGGCTTAATTTGTATGCATGCCTATGTAATGTAGAAACCATGATGGCAGGTTTCCTGCAAAAATTCCTGGGTCCGCCTCTGCGTTTTTCAAAGGTTACCGCTGTCACAATAATAAATAACATCTCGAATGTAATGACAATTAAAGATGGCATCGAGTGTTGTCCATGTTAATAAATGTCTTATTAATAGTTTGTAAATTATTTCAGGCCTACAGAAAGACCTGCAATAGTCAAATCATGTAAACGATGGGTTTTATTTCAAAAGCTTAACAGTTTGGAACTGGGTGGTTTTGGACAGCGCAACCAAGTTTTTAATTTTTTCCCTGGAAATAGTCCGCGACATTGGTATGGCCTAATAACGATTTAGTACCTGACAATTGTATTAAAAATAACAAAACAGTCATATGCAGGCTTGATGAACACTCAAATTGTATTATCATTTAAATAGTTGGGATTTTAATTCTAGGGATTACAGTGTAACCCGAGTAGCCTTAAAACAAATTCTATTATCTAACCTACCTTGATCCTTCTGACCATTCGTGGATTTAAAACTTTACGGGTTATTAGCTGGGTAAACAAGCCATCTTTCAAATTTAAATCCTTTCTTATTTTTTTTCGCTTCAAAATAGCTCGATGTTTGGGATCCATCGTTGAAGCAAGGTTTGGCTCCACAATCGAGGCTACAAGCAATGAAATTAATATCATGAGCATGAAACAAAAACTTTATTACCGGGGCAAAACAGAATCAGATATAAGCTTTCGGAAACAGATTTCTGGTAGGGACATAAACATCAAGACATAAACATCAAGAACATTTTGAAGATACGGCCGAGCGATATTCTTCGACATTAGTAGACTAGTAACAATATATTATTAAAGTTAATGCGACAAAGATATGAAGCCAATTTAGGTCCGGGAGTTATGTGGTCATATGTCTTGGTTCTTGTTATTAGCCAGACTACAGAATTCTGATCTTGTTGTAACTGATCTAAAAGTTTATTAGGAAGACCAACCTGGACAAGTGGCATTACTGGTTATATACTTCCTGGTATTATATATATATATATATATATATATATATATATAATTGAAATTAAAGATGGCAAAATGAAACTACATTTTTATGCTAACGTTTTCACCGAGATAGCGGCTCATCAGGCGTTTTATTAAACAATAATTCAATTAACAATAGTCTATGACGTCACGGTGTCATAGTTACATGATAAAATTATTATACAGGCAAGGGTAGTTAGTTCTTAGTCTACACACTACAAATATTTAATCCCACCACAATGTATATATAACTTATATATTCTCTTATTTAGAATTAAGTTTTGGGTGGTACTTCTCAATAAAATAGCTTTCTTTTGCCTCCAAGAGGTCGTTGTTTATGCTATTAAGTTTATATAAAGGAAAAACACTAAATTTTCCCCCACCACATACTTCAAGGTGCTCACTGAGCCGGATCATCCTATATTTTGTTTGAAGTATGTGCTGTCGATGAAGGTTCATTCTCAGCCTAAGCATCATTTTGGCCTTTCCTATATACTTCCCCTTGCATCCCGGACACGTTATAAGGTAAATTACATAGTTCGATTGGCAATTCATTGCCTGTTTGATATAAAATGCATTATCATCATTAATTTTTTATGGATGATCCCTCAACACCAACTACCTGCACAGGTAGAACCTGGTAGTCCAATTATCAGCTTTGATGTAGTTAATTTATATAACAATATACGCAAAGATCTGGGACTAAAAGCTGTCGAATATATATAAGAAAAAAATATATAAACGATCTAACTCTCAGTTAAACATATAAATAAAATTCAAATATTAGAGAAAAAACACTACAAACGAACCGTCAGGCCATTTTAATGCGTTACTAAGCAATTTTATCGCTAAATATAACACAATTAAGCTTATTTTGGATGCAAACAAAAAAAGCCCTCTCCCTTGATCAGACAAAATTAAGAGCACCGAAAATTTACGAAACTGTTCCAACAAATAAGGAAATAGCGTTAGTTACAACTTTCAACCCATCACAAGAGAGGGGTAAATTAATATATGACAAACACTGTCATATTCTTCAAAATAGCGAAAAAAATGAGCCAAATTACAAATTATAATTAACAGTCTTAAACAACCACATAGTTTACGAACAATGTTGACATCTTCAAAATTTGATTCCATATCTCCTACACCCACAATTTCTAAATGTAATGATAATCGATTTTTAACATGTAATGATATTATCGAAGGGTCGTCTATCACTGTCACAAATCATCAAATATTTACAGTCAAACAAAATATGAATTGTAAATCAAATAATGTAATTTATTTGATGATATGTACAGGTTGTAAGGGTAGATACATAGGGAAAACAGAATTTCAATTAAGTAGACGAATGAACCTCCATCGTTCTCAAATTAAAAACGAAGAAAATAGAACTATTCCTTTAAGCGAACATCTAGATCTCTGTGGCGGAGGTAAATACACGGTTTTCCCTATGTGTAAATTAAATGTATCAAATATAGCGCTATTTGAAATAAAAGAAAGCGCGTTCATACGGAAATACAAACCCGAACTTAATGTTAAAGTTTAACTCATGTATTTTAAATATGTAGTCTGTTTTCTTTTCAAACATCTTATTTATTTATTTATTTATATAAATTATTTTAATTACGGTTGAGGTTTAATTAATGTTATTTCATTTTAGTTTGTATATTATACATAGTCATTTTCCTCTGTTATGACGTAACGTTATTGTAATGTAACAGCATAGTAACGCATTAAAATGGCCTGACGATTCGTTTGATAACGATGAAAGTACTAGCCAAAAATTTAATTTTTAGTGTTTTTTCTCTAATATTTGTGTGTAGAATCCTTAATCAATCATAAACGGTGGTCAGTTCAACAGAAAAATAATCCAAATACTTCAAAAGTAAACAAGCTGAAAAAAAAACCCGTCAAATAAATTGATGTTCACACGTGCGTTGTTTACATCGAAAGTAGTAATATAAACAGTTACGGGCAGAATTATATTTTTTTACCCATTTTACGACTCCGCGTAATATTTTCGGTACCTATTTATGCTAAATATGGACTATCCAGATATACTTCAACACCGTTCTTTATTTTTCTAATACTTCAAAATAATGATTTAGAATTTAATATTTCTGACTCATTAAATCGCGTCGATGCCATCCTTATCAGTGACTATAGCGGCCAAGCGAATATTCACGGCGGATCAGTGTGTCATGCACCGCATAAGCATACCGGGTTCCAAGACCTCCAGACCTTCAAAATTGCGGTCTGTATACGTGTGAAATCGGGACATGTCAACAAACAATAGGCGCTGTCCATGGACTGGAATATATATGATATGTTCCAAGACCATTCACTAAGAAATGCAGTCTGTAGGTAATACACAAACAAAATGGGTATGGCTCTGCCCTTGGAGGTCTGACATTCGTCAAAAACAACTGGGATTATACTGAAGGGATATGGAATTGGTACGCAAAGTTTCATGACGATATGTTAAGAAATGGGGCCTATAGGCGACACACACGCACTTGAATGATGACGTATATAAAAGAAATATCCGTTGTCCAAAAAAAGAATTGTAGAAATCTGATAATGATGGTTAATTTATTTGTCACAACCATCTCATGTGATGTCTTATGAAAGATTGGAAATTAGAACATAATTAATGTTTGTAAGATATATCGGTTTTTGTTTTAACATGTATTTATTTTAAGTTAGTTTCAATTCTTTTGAAGAAAAGGTGGATGTAATGATATAAAACATTAATATTCAGTTGCCTGAATCCTATAAGGAGGCAGACCACCATTAAATTTCACCATCTCGGTACCCACGAATTGTAGTTGTCTATTTATAGCAGTTCTCTCTCTGTCTCTTTTCTCCCCTTTTGCATGCCCATTTTTGTTGATTTTTTGGCCTAGAATGGACTAAGAGGGTTTGAATTAATATTTTCTGCCAGGTTTTGGTAAATATTCATAATTTTGAGGCGGATGGATAACGGCGTTATGAGGTTGGCTACGGTGATATGTACGGCAACTAGATACATGTTTTGAGTATGCTTCTTCAAGTTCGTGTATCTCAAAATTTTGGTGGTCAACCTCATAAAAATTTTAGTGCAAAGACATGGCCATATGTTCCTCTGTCTGTAGTTAAAAGCATTTCGCCCAACGAAAATTTGGGGAAAAGTTGGAGGTGGGCAAAGAGTCCAGAATTAACATTGAAGTCAATGGGGAAATTAATGGTGGTCTGCCTCCTGTATGTAAACAAACTGACAGTGGATGAGAGGCCTAAATTTGATTCTATGATCTCCAAATTGTCACAAAATGTGATATATGACATTTTGATAATAAAAAAAAGTGAAATGGTAAAATTATTTGACAAATTTGTGAGGGGAATTTTTGATTTTAGTCCAAATTTTGTGATTTTCAGTGTTTATTTGCTTTTCAAAATTAGTGAAAAATATTTTAATGTGTAACTTTGACTTTTTCTGCATGGTAAAGGTTAGATGGGAAGAAAGTACGATAATTTCACTCAATTTTGTCTAAAAATCATGATAATTTGTCTGAAATTCTTCAGATTACCCCCAATATTGCTGTCAAAATTTTAATTATTCATCTGTTTTAAAATGAAACAAAATGTCTTGCATGTCTTTATTTCCATTGTTAAATAACTTGGAAAGGAGCCATGTGTTTGTCAGATATTGAAAAAGTATCTATGTGTTTGTTCGAAATTTAAAAATTAAAGAAATTTTATCTAATTATGTACTGCTGAGGCATGTTAGAATTTTCAAAACATGAGTGAACTGCATTTTGCTTGGGTGTTCCTCAGACTTAACACAATTTTAATCTTTTAAAGCCTGCAATTGTTGCATTTCCCTTCTCGAGAAAGTAAAATCTATGTGTCTGCAGGGAAATTTCTCTGTCAATATATTTTCAATTGAATATCCAAATATCATGTTCAAGGAAATATGTGGGGTGGGGAGGTTGAGCCAGTCTAAATGAAATGAAGACAGAGAAATTTCCCTGCAGACACACAGATTTTACTTTCTCGAGAAGGGAAATGCAACAATTGCAGGTTTTAAAAGATTAAAATTGTGTTAAGTCTGAGGAACACCCAAGCAAAATGCAGTTCACTCATGTTTTGAAAATTCTAACATGCCTCAGCAGTACATAATTAGACAAAATTTCTTAATTTTTAAATTTCTATTAAACACATAGATACTTTTTCAATATCTGACAAACACATGGCTCCTTTCCAAGTTATTTAACAATGGAAATAAAGACATGCAAGACATTTTGTTTCATTTTAAAACAGATGAATAATTAAAATTTTGACAGTAATATTGGGGGTAATCTGAAGAATTTCAGACAAATTATCATGATTTTTAGGCAAAATTGAGTGAAATTATTATATACTCTTCAAAAAAAGAAACGCACAACCCATTTTTCACCATTTTGTTATTTGAACCAGGTCTTTGTTTCGGTAAATCTTACTTGTTTTTAATGCCATTATGTAAGGATAAAAGAAATTCATTATTGATTTTAAAGGTAGGGTCACTAATTGTGACTGGTCATCCTTTTTGTCGAAATTTTTTATCGCTTGATTGCACCAAGAAACATGAATTTAACAAATTCGCGAGCTTTTCATATGGAACCTAAATCTAAGGTCTTTAAAATCCCGGGGTTCTCGGTTTCCAAATCAGTTGCACATGTAAACACTCAAAGACCCAAGTGATGCCACATCCGAACGAAGACCAACGCAACAACGCTATTGGTGGATTACAAGCAGGTGACTCCAAGACAGATGTAGCCAGGCTGCTGAATGTTTCCCTTTGTTCCATTTCTCGCCTTTGGGATAGGTACCGACAGCGAAGTTTAACACGTGAACGCCCTAGCTCAGGCCAAACAAGTGTGGTCCCACTTGTTCTGGATCGTCACTTCCGGTTACGTCATTAGCGTAAATGGTTTTCAACAGCGACCTCTACTGCAGCAGCAATTCCCGGATGGCGTAGAATCTCGTACCAGACAGTAGGCAAATGCCTACGTGAAACCGAATAACGAGGCAGACGTCCCCGTTAGAGCTTCTGTTTTTAAATACGCTGACACCATGAAATCCAACTTTAATGGGTTCAGGCACTGAGGGTATGGTCACAGCAACACTGGAGAACAGTTTGGTTCAGCGACGTATCGCCGTTCTTGTTGCAACAAGGCGATAGTAGAGAGGATATACTGACGACGAAATGTAACGTTGCGTTTCTTTTTTGGGAGAGTATACTTTCTTCCCATCTAACCTTTACGATGCAGAAAAAATCAAAATTACACATTAAAATATTTTTCACTAATTTTGAAAAGCAAATAAACACTGAAAATCAAAAAATTTGGACTAAAATCAAATATTCCCCTCACAAATTTGTCAAATATTTTAGAAATTTTACCATTTCACTTTTTTTATTATCAAAATGTCATATATCACATTTTCTAACAAATTGGAGATCATAGCATCAAATTTAGGCCTCTCATACACCGTCAGTTTGTTTACATACATATATGTTTTTAAAAGTTCATATATCATCAAAATTCTTTTATTTATAGCTTCACATTTATTTTTGCAAAATTATTATAATACAGAATCAAAAAAAAATAATTGCAGAAGAAATGGTGACCCTTTAAAATTATGTACTGTTTTGTATGCTGGGTTGCAGATCAGGTCCATGGGCCTTTTGTTCTAGAATTGAAGACTCTTTCTTAATTTTGTCAAAATGTGAGTTTCGCAAAAGATTTAAAGAGTTTCAAACAAATTTCATCAAAAATATTCAAAATATTGGGATATTTTTCAAAAATTGACTTTATTTTACCTTTTTTTACAAAATGGCCCATTCTTTGACACTTTGTATGTCTCAAAATGCCAATAATTCCCTATTTCTTGGAAACTCTGAGGTGAAAGGCATTTATTTCTAGAAACCTTGGCCAGTATACAAGAAGACAAGCTGCAAATTGGTTGCATTGAGGGTAACTGTAAGGAACTATAATGAAACTTGTAAGCCCACCCCCTGAAAATGTTGCTGTGATAACAAATCCAATCTGTGTCCACATAAGTAATACTGTTGATGGAATATGGCTAAAAGCCACATTTTTCTATCCCTGGCTTGTATACATACATACAAACACAGGTACTTGTAAGAAATATGGATCATTTATTAAAATATGGATTGATAAATGTAAAATAAATGCTGTATTTAGTTGACAACCAGCCACTCCAACAAAAGGGTCACAAAGCACTATTTTTTTTTAAAAAATGGGAATATTTCAGTATTTAAAACACTTGAACAATCAGAGGTATCCTTGGAATTATATAGTGTCAATATTTTGTGGAAGCAAGTTGTTTTAATCTTTACATCAATTTCCTGACAAAATGAGGTGGAAAAAGGGAGTTATGACATAATTCATTGCATAAAAGGAGTATGAAAAGGCTATTAATTAATATTTCATTGCTCTGTAAGTGCCACATTTTAAAAGATCACCACAAATAATAGATTTACATCAAAAATGTCAAACATTAAGCTGCAAAAGACACATCTACAACATATCCATTTTGGGGTGTGGACTCATTTGGGGAAAATGTCATAGAATATCATGTTTGGCCATAAACAAAAAGTCTTAAAAATTCATGGAATCTTTCATGTAACTATTTGTTTGTGCAAAATAAAATGCTCGGTTACAATTCAAGCACAAAATCCAATTACTGTTAATTCGGAGTCAATATATTTTCAATTGAATATCCAAATATCATGTTCAAGGAAATGGGTGGGGTGGGGAGGTTGAGCCAGTCTAAATGAAATGAAGACAGAGAAATTTCCCTGCAGACACACAGATTTTACTTTCTCGAGAAGGGAAATGCAACAATTGCAGGTTTTAAAAGATTAAAATTATGTTAAGTCTGAGGAACACCCAAGCAAAATGCAGTTCACTCATGTTTTGAAAAATCTAACATGCCTCAGCAGTACATAATTAGACAAAATTTCTTAATTTTTAAATTTCTATTAAACACATGGATACTTTTTCAATATCTGACAAACACATGGCTCCTTTCCAAGTTATTTAACAATGGAAATAAAGACATGCAAGACATTTTGTTTCATTTTAAAACAGATGAATAATTAAAGAGACAGAGAGAGAACTGCTATAAATAGACGAACTACAATTTGTGGGTACCGAGATGTATAATTTAATGGTGGTCTGCCTCCATATGGGATAAACAGAGTTAGCTCCCTTCTGTCATTCACGGTAATATCTACCCAGCACTCGGCAAATCTCGACAGATTCCGTAAACTACATCTAGTCTCGGCTGTATGACAGTAAGTGATATGTACCTACGCCTATACATTTGCGATACGCCTACCAGTTTACTTTAACAGGAAAACTTGACGCTATTACACAAATTGGGAACCTATTCGTCTAGCGACCGATCGAGCTGCAACCTGTTCGTTGGAAACCTATTTAGAATAAAGACAACAGTCGCCTTAACCAATCTATTTATCAACCAATAAAATCCAACGTTATGTCTATCAAATGGAAGTAGAATATATTATTTTTATCCATTCCTTTAGCTCAGAATAGAAGTGTCGAATATGTCGCTAGCCACATAGGTCGCCAATTTGTGTTCGGTATGGGCCACTGATCTATATAATTATAATAACTGGATAGCTCATGACGCAATTAACAAATGACGTTGCTTGAAGCCACCGTCCGGCATCTTGCTCCTCCCAGAAGCACTCGTTGTCCCTTGTCTCCTCTATAAGTATGCGCTTTGTTTACTAGTAAATTCGACAAAGACATTAACAACAGAACATTATATTTTGTTGACGACATTGTTGGTGCTTTATATAAAATAAATTCACAACATTGATTTTATTTTTAAAAGTGCACATTCTCATTATAAAATGTTTTGAAGCGAACCACACATTTACTTCTGAGTTCCTAGTTCTCACTTTTGAGTTCCTAGTTCCCACTTCTGAGTTTAACTCTGAATTCAACGATTTGTATAAAATGCGCATGCGCACTTTCTACTTTCACATTACTTGTTGGTTCGACGCCGACAGCGGTAAAATAAAGAATGAGATCAATTTGCGCCAATCCACATGTTGTCGCAGATGATCTGCTTATACGCTGGGAGTACTTGCGGAGTCACCCGACCACTCTCCCCATGAGTCGCCTTTTACAACACGCTGGGGAGGGGCAATAGACCTATTCTACTACCTAGTACTGGGCTAGCCTCGGTCCACAGGGGGATCTCAAGGATAAGGTGTACTATAATAACCATCCTGTAGCGGATCTTGGTGGGGGAGGGGGGCAGGTGTGATAAGAGACTGGCTGGTGGGAGACCCATGGACTCAAATTACCAATGAATCCGTGGAATGGGCACAATTATTTTTATCTAACGGACATCGCTGCTGAAATGGTCTCAAATGCACGAAATTCATTCGTAATTTTTTTTTAATTCCTTGGGTGGTGTAACCCTAGACACAACCTTTAGCGCTAGCGTTGGGTGATTACGGTGTATAGTGGTGTAAAGTTTTCCTCCTAAAAGCCCACCTCCCAGCAGACATTTAGCGCTTAAGGTAGATGCCTACGATACTAATATATGCTCCGCGTTCGAGATAATCAAACTACAAAGCCTCGCATCTGGAATGGCCTTATATGCACGTACATAAATCCTAATTTGCAAAAATGTTTTAGTAGAACAACCTCACAGACACTCTCTACCGCTTGCGTTGAATGCCTACAACACAATAACGATTATATAAATAACTATAAGCGATATTTCAACATTTTATTACATGACAATGTATATTCTACTGTCTTTATCCAACTAGTGCCATATGTCGAAACGTCGCTTGTTAGTAAAGAAGTAATTGTTACCCATATAATTGTGTCAAGTTACTATAATAACCTGATTATTGATATTTGATGTACTAGACAAACACACACGCCTATTCACAATTCACATGTGGTTCTAAATAATTCAATTTAGTTGCAAGCTAAAAAAAACATTATACATGTATATGATCCCAAGCACACCTCCGTTGAGGTAGTGGTAGGGTCAAAAAAAAGTTCAGGGAATAACAATTAGTTTTTCTTGAACTAGATCTCCAGACCTATCCTACGATGCAAAATGAAAATGTTCTACCGAGCCCTTTTCCAGAAATTCACAATTTAACAAATAACTGCAAAATTCTGTGATTTCGGAAAGACTACCCATGTAGAAACTGCTTCAAATCACTCGAATTTCGTCAGATGAGAAATTAGCCATTCATAGTATCCATCGAAATGTAACATTGGTAAATAGATAGGGCGCCTGTGATTACCATACGCATACATAATATGAGTAAGCAATAATATACGCATGGCATTCTTATAGTCGTATAATAGTGATCTTTCATTCCTGAGGTAAAAATTAAACTGCGATAAAAACAGGATATAACATTCGGCTCTTTTTCGTTTCGGACTGGCGGTGGCGTCGGGTGAACAGATAACGTTAACGCAGAATTTCAGGAAAGAACCACCACCGTCTATGCCGACTTTTTTCATGTAGTCACACACAGACCCACCCCGGAAATCTATCACGTGATCGATCAATCCGGTCAAATCATGGCATTATACCACAGACCTTTTCACTTTTGATGTATCTTCTTTCAAGGGAGAATCAAGATCGAGCACTGCAGTCGAGAAAAATGACTCCAGACTTCTGTCTCTCGCACTCAATGTGTCAATAGCCCCTGATTTCACGGAACCACGACCCTTCCATGAACGAATGAACGTTAGAGCCTTTTCCGTTTGATTTAGAAAAAAGGCCAAGCGATGTGTGGAAACGCCCAATCTCATGGACAGAAATAGGGGCACAGGGAAAGAGTGTCTTTAAACAACTGGGCTGCTTATTTCGAGGGTTTTGTTTTGAAAGATCTGCACCCCTTGTTCCTATTTTGATCGTACAACTGTCGCTGGTTGAGGCCCTCTATTTTATCAATTCCGATGCTGCAAGATCCGCGGCCCGGGGTACATCCTTGGTATTTGCTAGAAGGTTTTCCCGAGCGTCATTAGCAGTGCATGGCTTTGGATGATTAATTCCTTCACCAACTGGCTGAAAGCACCGTTTGCAAACAGTTATCGGCCTTGGAGATGCCAAACTACCTTCTCGTCTTGGCTGAGATGGTCGACCTCGGGGAAATGGTGGTTGTTTGAACCCACAAATAGCGCATGGAAGACGAGAATCAGACGGATCGAAATATTCGATGTAAAACTTTCTAACTCAGCACGGCAATTTCAATCATACTACCACGTTTATGGAAGCAAATTAGACATACCTTCCGTTTGTTTTCTTCGTGACTGCACTTCTCTCGCGGCATTTTGGCGACGAGGCAAATGGCGTGTTGTAATTGACGGTAGCTACATCACGCTTTCAGAATTTTCCAGGCAAACTATATTTTTCCCGGAAAAAATCGACCGCGACCTGTCCCAGACGGTCGATCTCCAAATGCGGGGACACTTTTGCCAAAATCTGTGTCGTCTCGAATCAGTGGACATCAGATGACGTCCACATCAATGAATACTTTTTGTTTCTATCGGGAATGTTGAAATTTGTCACTCAAAAACCGTTGGCCAATTATAATTTTGTGGAACTTGATCAAATTTCCTACTTTTTTGTTCAATTATAAATTTCTAGAAAAGGGCTCTGTAAAACATTTTCATTTTTCATCGTAGGATAGGCCTAGCGGTGTAGTTCAAGAAAAACTAATTGTTATTCCCTGAACTTTTTTTTGACCCTACCACTAACTCAACGGAGGTGTGCAAGGTAATCGAAACGTTTGTTCAACCAGGGATTAAGGAAGGTGGGTGACGTGGAGTGTATTAAAAGGGGCCACATTATTGTGAACAAAACACGTTTCTACAACACATTATTAATTACAGGAAAGTATATTCATTTTAGTACTTATTATATGTCAGAGGTTTGAAGCTATCGACTTGTTATCGTACTCGAAAATCGTCATGCATGCAGAAACATATCTTACCACAAAGGTACCTTTATCGCTGGCATCATATAGCTGTGGCAAAAAATACATTGCGTTAGGTTTTCCTGTTGGAACCTCCGTCTTGCGGCTCCTACTCGAAAATCGTCATGCATGCAGAAACATCTCTTACCACAAAGGTACCTTTATCGCTGGCATCATATAGCTGTGGCAAAAAATACATTGCGTTAGGTTTTCCTGTTGGAACCTCCGTCTTGCGGCTCCTACTTATCTTGTGCAGATTCCAGTTTCTAGTGACCATGTCAAGTTCGGATTGAATAATGTGCATAAAACAGAACTGCAGACATTCACTGTGAAGAATATTTGAGTCATTAAAAATATTCTGTTCTCGCATGTCTTTAAATAAATTAATCCACCAATGTAAACATTGTCGTCGAAGGACGGACCACCACGCTTCTATACGCTGATTAGAAGTGCTCTTTCCATAAATAAAGGATTTCAAACACGCAGTGGGGTCATTTTCATCATAATGGAATAGCGGCTGAAGATTCTTTAATATAGAATTTTATGTTCCCAAATCACACCTAATTTTAGCTGGGACAACTGCAAGGTAATATCTAGCAATTACCTTGGGATTATTGTTAGTTTTCCCCAACACGTAGCCAAATAATTCGTCGACTAAAGCCATCCACACAACCGTGAATGCAAAATCCAAAGGCTTTATCTTGTCATACCCATCTACATGCAAAACCGCATTTGGTTCTTTACAAATATATCGTCTTCGATGTAAACGTCGACGTTTTCTCACTCGAATTCCTTCTGGATCAACAATCCGCATAAGTCTGAGAATTTCATCGCGAGGAAATCTGATGCCCCATTCAATCTTTAAACGATACCACATAGATCGGTATCCAATACAGCGTCCACTACATCCGATGTCAGTTATAATTGCATTAACCACATCGTTATAAGAAGAAATTGTATTTCTACTCCCAGTGAGTTTACGTTTTAATCTCAAAGATCTTAGACGTCTTTTTAGAGTGCTCAACCTGATATTGACCTGGTGTAGATACAACAACAGAAGCATTATTTCCCCATTACAAAAATCACAATTGAAATATCGAAGAATCAGCTCATTTAGACTGAAAACATTATTAGACAAGCATGGTAGATAGCTGGTAGGTACAGGTAGGCACTTTACACACGAAAGGCAGGATACCAAAATCAAACCGACAAAGAAAATTATCCCCATAATGGTATATGCAGTATAACACACGTAGGATGCCTTTAAAAAGAATAGTTATCTAGATTTTCATTCATCTATTCTCATTCTTTATTTTACCGCTGTCGGCGTCGAACCAATAAGTAATGTGAAAGTAGAAAGTGCGCATGCGCATTTTATACAAATCGTTGAATTCAGAGTTAAACTCTTTTTCTACTATTCAGTATTTTAGAGGGAAAAGGGGTCAAGATATAAAGAACAGTTATTTTATGTTGTATTATATAATATTATTACCTTCATAGTCTGTAATTCTAGATTCTCTCTCTATATATATATAGGCCTATATCATAGTCCTTAAAACACGGGGGGGGGGTGGCCTAGTGGTCTAGAGAGCCGCGCTTCGACCACTAGCTGGCCGGTCGCCTCTGGCTTGCGGCTGTGGTTTCGAGCCCTGGTGTGAGCGTATGTGGCATGGAGATAGGGGCGCTTTCTCAACCTCGTGGGTTTCCTCCGGGCACTCCGGTTTCCTCCACTGCTAAAGACTCCTACGCGCAAGCGAATTATTGAAATAAAAATGAAACCATATGTTAGTCCCAAAATGACCTAGTTTGTGTCGAGTGGACGTTAAACCCCATTTCTCTCTCCTTAAAAACACTACTTATATGTTAGGCCTATATCCCGTTTTCTCCTTTACAATTTACAATTCTGTGTTTTCAGTGTTAATTCCAAAGAGGATAGCACAAATTCCTCTTTTTTTTAAATATAGGATTACAATACCTAACTTTATTTTACAAGCCTGTATCCCATATTCTTCTACACAATTTAAAATTCTGTATTTCAATGTTAATTAAATACAAAACAGTCCAAATTTATTCTTTAGAAATAGATAAAATCCTTATAGGGCATTTAGTAACTGTGATATGATAAATAACACAAATTAATATGGATAACAGTCAGTGAGTAATGACCGTATAATGACAAGAAATCAAATTAACAAGGTAACAAAAACAATAACTGATATGGATCATCAAAGATGTAGATTAATTAAGGTATGAATCCATCTAAGGACTTAGAAATACATGTATATACTCCTTACACCATTTTTTCTTTTACTTTTCTGTAATTTCACAGTTAATTTTGGAGGGAAAAAAACTCATGTATTGTCTAGTTATTTTTTTTTCTTTCGTCTTGTGGTCAGTATAATCTGTAATTTTAGAGTCTTTATTTTTTTTAAAAAAAACCTGGGCTATTCACATATAGGCATATATTTTTGTCTGATTTCTAGCAATTTTAGAAACGTTCAAAGATATAATATAGGCCTGTAATAAATTATTTTTCTTTATTTGGTCTATATATGAATAAACACCAGTCAATTGCATAGGCCTATCTTTTTTTTCTTAAATAAATTACTTATATTATAGGCCTATGTCATTTTTTTAAAAATTACTTATATTATAAATTATAGGCCTATATCATTTTTTTAAAAAAAATACATAAGAGTTTTGACCTATATCCTATTTTTTAAAACAAATAAATACTTATATTATAGGCCTATATCACATTCACATTCTCACCTTTACTATTTATAATGTTGTTTTTCAATGGTAATTTCAGAGAGAATAAAAGCACAAATTTATTTGCAATAAACAATAGGATTACATTATATCAATATATTTTTTGGGCCTACATGTATATCAAAATTTTAAAATTCGGTATTTTCACTGTTTATTAAAAAAAAATATTCAAAATTTATATTTTCATCAATATACAGGCCCACATTATATACCATTTTCGTCTTTACTTTTCTGTAATTTCACAGATAATTTTAGAGGGGGGGGAAACTAAGATTTGATGTTAGTAAGTTATTTCATTGGCATTTTGGACAGAATAATTTGTAATTTTAAAGTCTTTATTTTAAAAATTATAGGCTATTCACATAATAAAAGAATTATAGGCCCATGTGTTTATGATATGTGTCTATCTTCTTTTATAACTTCTTTTTTTCGCTGATGTTTAAACAAACAAAAAGGGAAAAAAATAAAAATGAATGAAATATAATCAATATACATACATATAACAAGAAAGAATTTTTTTTTTCTATTTTGTATTCTCTAATATTTTTTAAAAGTTCAAGGATAACCTACATGAGGTAATTGTATGATAAAAAAAAAACTTCCATAGCTTTGGCAGGCCTACATCCTATTTTCTTCTTAAAAGAATCTTACTTATTTCATAGTCCTACCTATATCACATTTTCTTTTCTACACTTTACAATTTTGTATTTTCACTGTTTATTCACTCATCACTGTCCAAATTTATTCTTTAAAAATACAAATAGGCCTATATTATTATAGATTATTCTGTAATTTCACAGTTAATTCTAGAGGAAAAAATCACAGCCCGGATGTAGTGATTATTATTTATTTATTTTTTTTTTAAAAAAGGCTATTCATATATAGGCCTAAATATGTATCCAATTTCTTTTTTACTCTCACTCTTTAAATCAAAGTTAATAGCAAATGAATAAATATAAAAAGGATAAAATATATATAACAAAAAAAAACCAAGGAAAAAAAGAAAAGAAAACTTGAAGAACTAGACTATATTAAAATACATAAATGATTATGACTCTTGTAGTTAGCCTTATGATAGGCCTATAAATAGCTGCATGTGTTTGGCCTTTAATGCTTAATCTATAAATCCGATCTGTATTTATTTGCTTTTGTTTTCAACCGTGAATTCACCACATCCCTTCCTTTATAATGTGAAAAGTTTCATTAAAATAATAGGCCTGATTTACATCTATTTACCATGCAACCATGATTATGATGAATGTAAAGAAAGACCAAGGTATGCCCACGTAAAACAGTAATTTCACGTTATACATTATTTTATTTTCAAAAACTGTCGGCACATTTCATTCAGGGACAACTTGTTATTAATTTTGAAAAGTTAGGATTATTTTAAAAACTTATAACGGTATTAATATTATCGAAGTTTACTTGAGGTAAATAACATTACGTCAACGGTAGAAACAAATGTTTTGCGAGGTTAAACATGGCGGAATTGGTACTTCCGGTGACTTCACACTTCTCAGCCAATGAGCTATCCAGTTATTATATAGATCAGTGGTATGGCCACAGATCACTAATTATTTCCCCATGGACTTTAATGTTAATTCTCGTCTCTTAGACCGGCTGTAACTTTTTCCCAAATATTCGTTGGGTAGAACGCTTTCTGCCACAGATGGGGCAACATGTGGCAAACTCTGGCCCAAAAGCATGTATGAGGTTCACCATGAAAAACTTGAGATACACAGGCTGGAAGTCCAGACAACTAAACAAGCCATTTTCGGCCCTCCCTTTCAACGTAACCAACCTCACAACCCTTGTATCCTTCCGCCTCAAAATCATGAATATTCACCAAAACCTGGCAGAAAATGTATTTTTAAACCCTTTTCTTCAATTCTACACCAAAAAGTCAACAAAAATCGACATGCAAAAAGGGGAAAAAGGGAAAGGGAGAGAAGGACTAAAAATAACTTTCGCCCTACATTCGTAGGTGACGGCCCATGAATATTTAGTGATCTGTGTCCTATATAGGAGTGAAACTTTAGGTATCACCAAAAGGCCTCTTTTATATGCTTCCCATATGTTCTGGCAACACACCGGTGAAAGAAAATCAAAATCAAAGAATAACTCCAAAAATGATGGCCCTTTAAGTATACATGCTGCTTTATGTACAACGGTGCATCTCAGGTCCCTGGGCCTTTTGTGCTAAAATTTAAAAATCTTTCTTAATAATGGCAGTATTTGAGTTTTGTGAAAAAATAAGACAAGTTACAAACAAATTACACAGAAAACACTCATAATCTGGATTTTTTTTCAAAAATATATTTTTTACATTCATGTCATGAAAAATGTACACAATTTACATGTAGCATCTTTCAAAAAACCAATATTTTCCACTTTTTTAGATAGTCAGACTGGCAAGTAATATATTTTTGGAAACCCTGGGCAATATGCAAACAGAAAAATTACAAATCAGATGCATTGGTTGTAATTATAGAGGTCTGTACTGAAACATGTAACCCCACCCCCTAAATATGTCAATGACTGAATCAATCCGATCTTTGGTTGCAGAGCTAACATTACCAAAGGAATCTGTCTAACAGCTATGTTTTACCATCCCTGGCTAATATGTGTACATAAAAACTAAAATAGGTGCAATAAAAATGAATTATGGTTAAAAATAGGCCTTGATGAAAGAAGAAAATGCCATTTTTGGTCTATGACCACCCCTCTGTAACAAAAGGGTCAAAGAATACACAATTTTCACGAATTTGAAAATAGTTCAATGTTTTCAACATCTCAAAACTCAGAGGCATCATACAAATCTTTATTGCAATTCTTGTGCTGAATCAAGATGTCTGGACCATTGCATCAATTGCCTCGAAAAATGAAGTCAAAAAGGCAGTTATGACAGAGTTGACAACATAAAAGAGGCCTGAAACGTGGCAAAATTAACATTTTACTGCTCTATAAGTAACATAAATGCAACAAACACCACCAATCCTAGATTTTGATAAGAAAATATTGACCATTAAGCTGACATTTACACATCTACACAAGTTTTGTATCAGGGTGTGGTCTTATTGGCCTGACATGTCTTAGGGTTCTGAGTTTGACATTAACCAAAAAAGGTTAAAAATCCGGGAAATGTACAAAATAACCATTTATTGGTGAAAAATAACATTCCTATCTGTAATTCAACAACAAATTCCAATTACTATAATTTAATTGTCAACACAGCTGCAATTAAATCTCTCAAAACACATAAATAAAAAAGGGTGGGGTGGGGCATTTATAGCCTCTCTAAACAGAATGGTGGGATGTAAAATGTCTATAAAGTCTGGGATATTGCTTCCTTCATGAAGGAAATACAAGAATTTAACGTTTCAAAGGGGAAAAAAATGCTTTTCCTGTCTAAATTGGTGGCAAAATTGAGCCAACCCCTGTTTTGAACATTTTGTACAAACCCATCTGCTGATTATTATTAACTCAGTGTTGCCAATTTTCAATTTTCTGTAGGAAAACTGGAGCTATTTCTCAACCTGACAAACTTATAGATTCCATCTAAGTTACATTAGCAATGGAAATAAGGGAAGTTTTAGAAATTTTGACTCTTTTGAGTAGGCATGAAGGCATTAATTTCTACATCGAAATTGGGGAATCTGTAGATTTTTTGTGAATATTCCTGATTTTTAGACAAAATTAGGTGAAATTACAATGTTGTTCACTTTGTCTGTGCTTTCTTAGGCTGAATACACTAAAATTGGACATTGAAGTATTTCTCTTACTGTTAGAAATTAAATAAAACCTGAAAATTGAGAAATTTGCAGTAAAATCACAATTTTTCTCCAAATTTTGATAATTTTTTTTAAAATTTAACATTTTTTGAGTTTTTCTCTTCTCAAAATATTTTATACATATTTTCTGACAATTTAGTCATCATGTTTTCAAAACTAAGGCATATCAGTCACAGCCATGTCATACACAGACAGGCCACAGATCACTAATTATTTCCCCATTGACTTTAATGTTAATTCTCGTCTCTTAGACCGGCTGTAACTTTTTCCCAAATATTCGTTGGGTAGAACGCTTTCTGCCACAGATGGAGCAACATGTGGCAAACTCTGGCCCAAAAGCATGTATGAGGTTCACCATGAAAAACTTGAGATACACAGGCTGGAAGTCCAGACAACTAAACAAGCCATTTTCGGCCCTCCCTTTCAACGTAACCAACCTCACAACCCTTGTATCCTTCCGCCTCAAAATCATGAATATTCACCAAAACCTGGCAGAAAATGTATTTTTAAACCCTTTTCTTCAATTCTACACCAAAAAGTCAACAAAAATCGACATGCAAAAGGGGGAAAAAGGGAAAGGGAGAGAAGGACTAAAAATAACTTTCGCCCTACATTCGTAGGTGACGGCCCATGAATATTTAGTGATCTGTGTCCGTATGGGCCTCCATCTGTGTCCAATTACTTAGTTCCCTTTAATGGTTAGACCAGAGTTACTTCCCATATGTAGTTTGGATTGTCCAGGGACAACTGTAATGCAAACCCGTTACATGTGCTCGCCTGTCTGAATAAACCTTGCTTTTACTGTTATACTCATTTCGTACTCCTTCACATATGACATAGAACACATGTATAGTAAAGTTATGTATAGAAATTCCGGTAGTTGTTTGGCTATACAATTTTGAGACTGGGCGATAGTTTTTAAAAATGTTTGTATCAAGACTGGACTTCTTAATGACCGGAACAATACTGGCCATCTTAAATATACTTGGGACTGTAGAATTTTTCAAAGAGGAATTTATTAATTCTGTAATATTTGTTATCAATATTTCTATAGGTTAGTAGGTATTGGGTCTAATGAACATGGTTTGGAAGCTGAGCAATAAGGGTAGATTCACTAGCAGGGATGAAGGCCCTAAGACGACTCTGAGATGATGAAGTCATCGTCCGTGATGGGATATCTTGCGTGCGTTGTTGTGGCTTTATATTCCGAGAGTCCTAGTCGGTGTTTTGTTTACAAAAACTAGAACTCGGGGCGAGGTAACATCTCGACCCACGATACGTATTAGCAAGTTATTCTTATTATATTAATGGACAATGATATCGTTCAATATATCCACGGGATCTTGTCGAATTCAAACTGTAACGAATCCATCGAATAGTTGCGGAATATTTACCTTTGAGAAAACCAAAATACACACAGATAACCACACAAACTAGATTTACCATGATATCGCATGATGAGTGATATATGCCAAATCAAATACTTCCTTATTTAACTTATCTGTTTCCATCTTAAGGAGATATAGACTGAATATTCAAGATCATAAAACTTACTGTCTTCCTATTATGTTCTGTCCTAGTGAAGCTTTCGTTTAGAATCGAATGAAACTGACCAGTAATCCCGTACACCTGTATTGATTGGGCATAGAAGTTATGACCAACACGAGTCAAAACTGTAGGTGGTGACTATTGACACGCTTTTTTCAATTACTTTCATTTATCAATAAAGATATATTACTTTCATTTTTCATTGAAGATAAAAATAGGTCCTGTTTCGTTTTCATGGGGAAATATTTGTTCATTCGAACATAAACATACCTTTCGACTATTCACAATCAAGGAATATTCTGATTTGTGCTACAATTAAATGCTTATGGTGAAACAGGGAGCTTCACTGCCTACCCGTTAGCAATTTATCCACCACTTTGCCAGTTGATAGGTTTGTGTATTTTAACGCTCGAAATAGGAATGAAGCGAAATAAGTTCGAACGCCCTGCTACAATGAAGAAGGGCATACACCATTCTACCGAAAGCTGAACTCTACACGGCGAATGTGCAAGCTTCAGTGACTTGTATTGGAGTAATTTCTGGCTAGTCAAGCACTGGTACGAGTCTATAAATAGCCACCGCACGTGAAATTCTCCACACCTCTATCAACTATTACAGCCATAAAAAATCTTTTATTGAATAGCAGTAATAATTAACGTTTTGGATATAACAATAGATTTTTTTCAAATTGCGTCATCATTAACTATAACGTTATTTTTAGCATAAGTAATAGCTCTGAAACACTCGGGTTAGACAAGATACTAGCAGTAGTTTCCTTTTACTTTTCACAGGTTCTTAAAACAATAGTTGAATAGCCTAACGTGCTGGTTTCTAAATTCAATGTTTTGTTCCAGCTTTCTGTTTCGTAAAAAAAATAGTCTTGGTTATCCCGGCCTGTCAATCAGGCGGAGAAAGAATGGTCGGTAGACCGATTAAGCAAGACTAATTTCTAATCCTATCCTTACATTTAATGCCGTAGCTGTGTATGTATGTTAGTAGTTTGTATATAAGATAATCTAAAGATAATGTAACGTAGTTAAAGATAATGTAACGTAGCTGAATAGCCTTAAACAAATTCAATGAACATAATAAATTGATCACAGATTGCGGTATAATTATATTTTTCTGTTATGTAACCTACCTTGATCCTTCTGACCATTCGTGGATTTAAAACTTTACGGGCTATTAGCTGGGTAAACAGACCATCTTTTGTGTTCAAATCCGCCACTAATTCTCTTTGCTTCACAATAGCTCGATGTTTAGGATCCATCTTCGAAGCAGGTTTCAAGATTAATTAGGCCCCACAATCGTGACTACAAACAATTAAATTAAGAACATCAGCGCGAAGCAAATACTTTATAAAGGACAAAACAAAATTAGATTTAAGCTTTACGAAACAGATAAGTTTTGAGAGATTGTTTGAAGATAAAAAGCAGCGAGCTGGAGCGAATGGTTTTGTGAAAGATCATTCCACAGCTTAGGAACTTGAAAAGAAAAAGAACCTTGTCCATAGGCAACCAATTTTACTGTTTTGGGGTTTCAACAGATGGCCGTTAGATGATAGTAGGAACATAAACATCAGGAAGATTTTGAAGATACGGCTGGGCAATACTATTAAGACATTGGTATAGACTAGTAACAACATATTAAAGTTAATGTGGTACAAGATATAGAGAGCCAATTGAAGTCAAAGGGTGTTGGAGTTATGTGGTATATTTCTTGGTTCTGTTCATTAGCCTGGTTGCAGAGTTCTGAACTTTTATTAACTTATCTAAGAGTTTATTACGAAGACCAACAAATAGTGAGTTAAAAGAAATAATGCATGGTCAAGAGTTTTTGTGGCATCACTATTTACAAATTTCCTAATTTTAAGTGTGACTTGAGATCCGTCATAAGCATTTGTCATCAAATATAACACCAATATTTCTAGCACTAGAGACTGGTACAATTTCAGAGTTTTCGATTTTCACATATTTATTATTAGTCATTTTTCAGTGATCAATAGATGTTCCAGGTATCATGTATATCAATGTTTAATCGAAGACAATTTGTTCTCATCCATAATTTGATGTCATTGATGTAACTTACCAGTTTCTATTTCTAATCAATAACAAATTGGTTATGAATGGAAGATTTAAAATTGAAAAACAACTGATTATCATCAGCGTACAGATAATATTCAAGACCATGCTTCCTTACAATTCAACTCAAAGGAGTTGTGTAAAGTGTGAACAGTATTGGTCCTAGAACGGAACCTTGAGGCACGCCGAAATCAATAACACTGACATTCTAAATTCACATTTAGAGTTACGCGTCCAGTTAGATGACTTGTAATTATGTACAATGCAGAAGCCATTCCAGACGGTTTAGTAATATTGAGTTGTCAATGGTGACATGCTGTGAATGATAAAGTCGTCCTTATTGATGAGTTATCCAGTGCTGTTGTGACTTTATATTCCCACAGTTCATGCCGAAAACAGATATTTTGTTTACAAATAAAAGAACATGGGAGGGGAAGAGGTAACACCCCGCGTTACCGTATTAATTGCGTATATTTATTATTTTAAAGGGTCAATCCCGATGAAATATTGGAGAATAAAACTGCTTAATTTTGTGTTAAAATCCCTTAAAATCATCTACCTTAGAGCCGTGCACATATGTGATATATTTTCAAACAATTTAAATCCGCCAATCTTCATCTAGAAATGGAGACCGGTGCCCAAAACTGCGGTGTCTGAATAAAATCAGACTTTTATTTTATAAAAGTAATGTGTAGGTGAAATTTACCTTTCGTTATCAAGTACAGCACGTGGGCCATTCATTGTATAGACCTCTAAAGGAACAGGAATCGATTATCAGGTCACCCAACGAAAACATTGACCCGAAATCTTAAAAGGGTTACGTGTCCGGATAAGCAGGTTTTTGAGGGTCTGTTCCGCATCATTGACAAGGGACAACCACGCCGGAAAATCGAGATGAACTTTCTCGGCCAATGCTGGGATCGAACACCCGACCTCCAAGCTAGCGAGTCAGCGCCTTACCCACTTAGCCACGTGATCCCCTGCAACGTTTCAAGACGATATGTTAAGAATTGTGGCCTGTAGGCGACACACACACACACACACACTTGAATGCGGAATGCTTTTCGACCACTGAATGACGTATTAGATGTTATTATTGAACGGGAGAAGCTGTTATGTGAGCTTACTCTATTTAAATGTAAATTTCTTTGTCCTACACCTTGTATGAAGCAAGACACAAATGTTATAATAATATCTGTTTTGTAAAGGGTTTCCGTAAATAACTTTTAAGTTTGGCCATTAAAGCAAACGTCTACACTTTATTATTTTTATGCGATTTATATAGCGCTTCATTACACATGAGTATTTCTAATGGAACAGAAATCTCAGAGTTTGTGGAAGATCATTCCAGAATTTAACTGATCTGGCGAAGAAAGCATATTCACCAGAATGCTTATTATATTTAGAAATCCTCAATATGCTACGATCACTTGTGGAACGAAGATTGGGCCGTCGGGAGCATATGAATCCAAAAGTTCTTTTAAGAAATTAGGTTCAGTGTCAGAATAAATTGATTTGAACACATTCACAAAATCGTTAAATTGAACCCTTTCTCGAATAACTTATCTGATATTTGAATGTTTTATGTTCTAGTTATGAGACATGTTGCATTGTTTTGCCCTATTTGAAGTCTCTGGTGCTCATAATAGAAGTGAATTTGCATAGTCGATATGCCATGCTCTAACAACACACTAACAGGCATCAGTATAAGGATTCGAAATAGCCCTCATTTGAAGATGCATTTTCCCCATGGGGTCATAAATTCGTCGGTCACATAACCAAGACTTTTTAGCCTATCATTTACCAAAATTAAATGTAAATCCGAGAAATTTCATCAGGGATTTTTGGCATGGTTCCCCATTGTCAGTGGTGCGGGGCAGAGGAACTGACAAGAGCCAACATATAGTCGGGCGGATTGAAGGATAACAGAATTCGATATAAGAGCAGGCCATAGCGCCGCTACCGAGGCCAAATTGCCCTTATAGTACATTGCTCGTCATATACCTGTCTTCATTTGTCCAGTCGAGCACAAATGTTAAATACCATTTCATTTCATTAAAAAATCGAGACTATAATTTTTAAAATCAAAACACGAAATATTTATGTAAGACATTGATTACGATTTATAGGAGCATCATTTCAACACCGATTCCCTTGGAGTGACCAAGACAAATAGGGGCATATAATAACTGGACATATAATAAGTGGTCTAGAAAAGGTTCACTGCCGTGTACACTACGCTTGTCATTACAGTTCACTACCCTGTGTTACACTATCCTTCAAATCGGCACAGAACCAGAACTGTAGTCCTGTAGACAGGACAAAACATATGGACTTCACTTGGGACTTGACTACGGACATCAATATGGACTTGGATACGGACAGTATAATCTTGACTAAGGACATCAATATGGACTTGACTACGGACATAAATGGCAACTATAACGATTTCTCCTAGTTCACTGGTTTCCTCCCACTGTAAATAAAGACCTATACACACAAGCGAATTAGTGAAATAAAATTGAACCATATGTTAATCCCGAAATGACCTAGTTTGTGTCTAGTGGACTTTAAACCCCATGTGTGTGTGTGTGTCTCTCTCTCCCGTGGAGTCTTGTTTATGATATTTACATATCAGAATACATTAACTTACATTGCACAGTACAGCCTTTAGAAACTATTAGACCTTTCATTTCATTTGACATTCTCGAATTTCCATAACAATGCATTCCATTTAAACTTCATTGTGGTGTAAATTTTAGGTATTTATGTAATTGCAGAAATAAGAATGCCTAAATAAAATATCGTCTTTTTAAGTGTTACCAATAAGCTCTTTGAAAATGGGTCGTATATGAAAGGCTATCTATTTTATCATGTACATCGCTGTAGTCAAATCATTTATTTAATTTGCTTAATGCAGAAAAGGAAGGGAAGTTTAAACAACACAACGTGTTCGGCGTCTTAAATGCAAGATATTGTCTCAAACAATACTGATCGACTTGGTTGGGTTTTTGTTTGTGAAGAGAAGAGCTAATGGTAAACTAAACTAAACCCAACCAACCACTCCAACCAAACGGGGGGGGGGGGTGCCAAATAAAGTCAAATTCGTACATCGCAGAGTCCAGACGACCATTAAATAAGAGGGTCCGAAGTTCAAACAGAAGTCAAGAATTTAGACAATATTGTTCAACTAAAATGTAACCCATTATAAAACTTTCGTTGTTTTAATGTATTAAATACATCAATAAGAAACTATGTGCAATGTTTCTGGATGTAAGATAATAAAATAAAACCAACTACGAACAATCTAAACCATGAGACAAAATTCGAAGTCCTGAAAAACGTAATAGACAAAACAGGGTAATCAGCAAATGGACTGTTCATCGTGCAACAGTGAATAAAAGTGGAGTAAATTCTTAAGTCCGAGGATTTTGTGTGAACTCGGGACAGCATAACCGAACACATAAGCCAACGATTGATGGGACAGAGCACCCCATTTCATTTGAAACTACAAATCATTGACTAATTAAAATCATAACGCCCTACCGAATTCTAGGTTTCACCAGTGTAGTAATATGTATCACTACGCGCGAATGTAGTTCACGTGTTTCTAGCAATTTTCTCACCCCCCCCCCCCCACCTCCGCTGCCAAATGCGTGAAAATTGCTGTTGAATCTTGTATCTAGATCCGAAGACGACTGTTTGAATTCTGCCAGATTTTGACGAATATTCTCGGATTTTGGGGCGGATGGAACAGGAAGTAAACATACGAAACCTCCCAGGAAGCCGAAACTTAATGAATGTTTACTAAGCCGTTTTTGCACTTTTATACGCCCACATTTTCATATATATATAAGTCACAATTTTTTGCATCCGATTTTGACGAAACGTGAAAGATAGGTTAACAGGCCCGGCGGAGTAGGAGGGGGGGGGCAGTACTCTCTTCGCGAGGTTACTGCACGCAAGTAACTACTGCTTATAACATGGTGGGGAGTAGAAGTTAGACTTCTTGGACGTAGACTTTCAGCAGACGAACGTCTTGCAATCAGCCCCAAAAATAGTCGGTCGCAAAATTAGTGCAGTCGGTCCCAAAATAGGGGTAGTCGGTATCAAAATAAGTACTCACTGTATACGTCACGCTACTCACGCAAAACTGGAGTATAAAAATAGTCGGTCGCAAAATCAGTGCAGTCGGTCGCAAAATAAGAGCAGTCTTTAGTATAAAATAAACTTGTCAACTTATCATGTTTGAAAAGATGTTGTGTTTCACTCTCATTTTGTTGTGAGTAGTTTGTCTAACAACAAAATTTCACCCAGGGAGAAAAATAGTCGGTCTCAAAATAAGTGCAGTCACTGCAGTCGGTCTCAAGGCCAGAATAGATCCCAAATACTATGGCCTAAATTACATACGTCACTCTCATTTTGTTGTGAGTAGTTGGTCTAACAACAAAATTTCACCCAGGGAGAAAAATAGTCGGTCTCAAAATAAGTGCAGTCACTGCAGTCGGTCTCAAGGCCAGAATAGATCCCAAATACTATGGCCTAAATTACATACGTCACTCTTATTCTGTTGTATGTTGGTCTAACAACAAAATTTCACCAAGGGAGAAAAATAGTCAGTCACAAAATAAGTGCAGTCACTCCAGTTGGTCCCAAAAACAATGCCAGAATAGATCCCAAATACTATGTATTTGCGCGAATCCGTGTGCCTAAATTGCTTACGTCACACAAAACTATAGTATAAAATAACCCTGTATGCTTGTCACTCTTATTCTGTTGTGAGTATGTTGTTCTATGAAATGTTTTCTATGATGGCACAGGTACATGGGGACAGGAACGCCCTTATATATGGCACACCTGACAACTGTGTGATTTTTCAAATTTTTTGAGTTTTTGTTTTTTTCTGAATATTTTTAAAATTTTTAATCTTATTTTATCCATATTTGATGCTAAATGATATAATATTTACTATCAAACATGTAATTCATATTTTAAAAAATATACCTTCTGATGTATTTATAAAAGAGAAAGGTAAGACACTTTTCTGTTGACGTTTCTTTTCCGCGAGGTACCTCTGTCGCTATTTACTTCAAAATAGTGAATAAAATTGGTTTAAAATACAAATCAACCACCCAGTTCCTTTCCATATATATTTCTTTTGATAAAAACACAAGTTTCAGATTTTTTGAAAAATGTAAAGTCAATTTATTTGCCATAAATCACTCGAGATTTTTTACATTTTATCGACATTTAAGTATTCACGATTATAGTGAACTGCCTAGTTTGTAGTTCCACTGGTGTATGGGGCGGGGGCGTCAGATTGTACAGATGTTATGCCAACTCTTGCAAAACACATCTGGAGATTCTGTCCCATTGACTGACATTTCTGGTACACTCGTCCACGGGAATTTCTCCCAGCAATGACCTCAAATGCCAGAATATTGAATCAATTTTTCAAAAATTTTCTCAAATTACTCAGTGTTATAGGCACCACCATTGACATGACATAAACTATATGTGAATTAAAATAAAACTGTGCATCAGTCGGTCGCATTTTGGCTATACACCCCCCCCCCCCCAAAAAAAAACGAAATCGTTATCTACGCCCTTGCTTGCAATGCTCGATACTGATCTCTGGGTTAAGAGACCTAAGTTTGCGAGGGTTGCGATTATATAACTGATCATCGTGAAAGGTCTACAAACTTCATTCAAGTAAAAGACAGGGGCAGATGCGCACGAAAATTTAACTCACCCAAGAACTAGTGATACTCGTTTTAGGTTTCATCTAAATCGAATAAAATCATACGCGCATGGGTAAAGTGAAAAATATCATCTAGTTGGCAACAAAAAGCGCCCGAAATCTAACAAACCCTTTATTTTACTTTTCTTATATTAAATACCACGAATTTGTACTGAATTGACAAAGGATTAAAACATTTTGTCTGAAGCCACTTTACCCTGTGCGACATTTTCGGGCATGATTATTATTTGTGAATGCAGCTACTACAGTGTTATTAGATGGTTGGAATTCAGGTCGGGATAGAGTGGGATTTCGGTTCCAAAACCATGAGATATCTGGTAGATTTGCTGAACTCGCGGCTTAAAGAAGCTGAAAAATGCACATGCCGTAGATAAATACGCCTAAAGATATAATTGTGACCTCTAGATGTTCCACAACCTGGGTATTATATGCATTTACTATGCTATTTGCATAACGGGTAGCGGCTATTTAAAGAGAAGTTTCGGTCCGATTTTGAGGAAATTATTATGTTGTAACGGTGATCGGTGATATATTTGAACAGTTTTGAAACTAAGATACAAATTGTGACCTCTAGAGGACCCATAAGATAAATAGTGATATTATTACAATCGGGTGTTTATGATCCAGAAAGTTAAGATCCAATACGCGCCGTTACCGAAGGGAAACCCAGAGCTCACAATCAGGAAGTTACAATCCGTTACGCGCGAATATAGAAAGGATGAAATTGGATGAATATTGTGACCTCTAGCTAAAAACGTGATTTTTCGTACAACCAGAGGTCATAATCCATGAAGTTATGGTCCGATATATGCCAATTTCGAAAGTAACAAAACCGAGATCGTTGGGAGATAGACCTATAATGTAAGTTCGTCAATGACGGATAAATATTATGACTTGATATAATTGAACGGTTTTTTTTTTTACAATCAAAGAAAAACTGTTAATTCTCCAGGGTCCACACACTCTGATTGTACGAGATCCATGTACTATAATCCAGGAAGTGGCGGTTCTATGCGACAATATCAAAAGGAAGCGAGATCTTTCGGTAATATACATACATTGTAAGTTTCATCAAAATTTGATAAAAAAAATTGTGACATCTAGAGTGTTTACAACCTTGGTATAAATGTGAATTTTTGTAAAGTGCAATATCACAGAATTAAACCACGGGTGTTAAAAGAGAAACAAAATTTCACTTCAATGCTAACCAATTTTTTTAGCTCAGAAAATGTCTCCGACGATCTAGATCCCCAAGAGCTTTCGGAGCCTAGGCAGACCCTGGACCACCCTCGCTTAAGGAACTAGTGTAAAAAATATGGTATGTCACGATTGTGGCCCTGTAGAGGTCACATTTTCATCTAATTTTGATGAAATATATGTTCGAGTCAAAGATCTTGCTTACGTTTGAAATTCGCGCATATTGGGTCGTAACTTTCTGAATTATGACCCCTGATTGTATGAAAAATCGAGTTTTAGCTTATGGTCCCTCTGATGATCACAATTATTAGCCTATCGACAAAACCGTTCAAATATATCACCATAATGTCGGGCCACGAATGCGTACACTGCAACGTTTTATAACTACAGTGGACTCTGTCACATCCGAACTCTGATCACGCCGGAACATCCGACATGATTTCCATGTCCTGATTTATTTAACTTTATACTTCAGCTAAAAAGTATTTCATAAAGAAATTATTGGTTGAAAAACAAACTAACCCATGACCCACCTGGATTCGAAACAAATGAAATCTTTGTTCGAGGTAATATTAGTTTCAGGCTTCGTCACTTTTTTGCTAGATGTTTTAAGTTCAAGAAACTAGCTTACTCCCAACTTGCTTTCCTTGCAGTTCCTGACTTATCCTCAAAACTGATGTGTTCTTCACTCACTAACCCTGATGCGATTATCACATCCCAAAGTAGTTAAGGGTGCTTGAATATGTGGTGTTCTATCCAAATTCCACTTCAACTTGCCACAGGAACTCAACCTCATTCAGTTGCCTTTATGCAGAGTCTATGACATTTTACATGACTACTGCCTCTAATGTCTCTAGGTCAGTTGGTTCATCGTCTCGTATCCATGACTTCTCTCAACACACTCAGCTTGCGCTTAAAGAACATTTTCACCCCGGTCTATTTTCTGTTGTCACCTCGCTCTTCGCAGTTTCACCGATCCCTAAAAGTTACATTAGACGGAATATAATGGCATTACCCATCCACTGTAAATCTCCACGCAACGAGTGTACCACTCCTTCCGTATAAAAGTGGCTACAGCGAGAACCAACTTTGTTACTGTTAATGTCAACTAAGGGATCAAAGGGTGCACGTATGTAGTCACAATGTTCATAATACGGTCTTGCTAAGTCTGCGATGTGGTCGAATCTACTGGACATAAAGCCTTTGAATCCCTCGTGATGAATCTCGTTATTTGTCATTCACTATTTAAATTCATTATAGAGAGAAACTGTGTGTGCCCCATGACTCGGAGAAAGCAACTTAGCTAAACTATGAGTCCCAGTGTATGATGAATTGATGTCCCAGTTGAATTGAAGTTCTTCTTACCAGCCGTGACTTGTAGCAATTGTTGGGTCCTGTAGACTTTGTCTACGGGATGTTCGACACATAATATCACGTCCGCGCAGCACTTCATGTGTTTATTAGGATCTATTCCTAAGTTATCTAACAGCACATCAGAATCAGCTGCTTGGCAGACATTCAAAAGTCGATCTGACTTTTCAGCTCTTCAACGGATCAAATGGCAAGAAAAGCTGAAGAGTTGAGCTTGAAATCATAAGCCTTAGCCCAATCTTCGCCGGAGGTGAGTGACTTTCTGTCTCCAGAATTTCCTATTATTGTGATATGGCCTGTTTCGAAGTCATAATGATGGTGACTGTTCGTATTTGTGGTGTCGCCGAGGCCAGTTGTTATGACTCTTTCATCTTTATTCAACAGTTGTTGTGCAACATACTCTGCAGTCATATATAAAGCGTCTTCAAGATAAGCACATACATAAAGTCAGCTGCTGGGCTTCTCTGTTGCAGTTTTTCGGTATTATTATCATTTTCACTACATGTGCCCTCATCATCATCGTCGTGGTCGTCGTTACAAATGAAGCTCATGCTTTGACCAAAGATCATATTGGTCACGTTGACGAATATTCTACAAATCTTGTTGGTGGAGCGGTTGATTCTGACAAAGGTTGGGCTAAACAGTTCATTGAACGATCTTCGTCCAGTCCGAATTTTAACAGACGGAAACGTTGGTTGTTCTTCTGTGGTATTGTCAGTCTCTGGAATATCATTCGACGAACTGTATTGTAGCTCAGTTGTCTATCTGAAAATAGTTACGGAACTGTGTTGGTGCAAATTGCCCTGTAAGCACCGAAACAATTTTGACACCGAAGTCTTCTTCCAATCTTTACAACCAATGTACGTGAGGTGTGTTTTTCATTAAATTGTTGGCTAAGTGGGCAAGACGCTAGCATGCTAGCCTGGAGGTCGGTTGTTCGATCCCTTCATTGGCCGAGAAACTTTACCTAGATTTTCTGGCGTGATCCCTCCTTGTCAGTGAGGCAGGACGAAGGGCCTGACAGGGACAGCTGTGTAGTCGTTCGGATGGAACGAAAACCGACGTCCCGTGTACACATTGGCGTGTACGTACAATATACCTTGGCAGTTTAAATTCGATATAAGAGTAGGACGTAGCGCCGCTGCACGGACACAATTTCCCGCATAGCACACTGTGTGCCATATGCCCAGTTCGTAGTAGAATAGTAGGACGTTAAACTCTATTTCATTTCCTAGTTATGTGTGGCCTAGCGTGACTTATAATAACACGTGAATGATGTGAGCCACACACCCTTCCATCCCTTAACCATGAATGTTACCCCTATCTTACAGGGAATGTTAATTCTTACCCTCCTCGTCGATTCTATACCACAAACGAGAGAGAATTGCATTATTGATACATAGGGGAACAAGTGATCTACATCCTATAATATGATTTACCTCCCTTTAATCATAATGACTAAGTTGTAAAATTGCGCAATAACAGGAGCAATATTATGCAAACACATATCAGCTTAATGTTGTCGCAAATATACACCAGGGTCTCCGGGCGGCGTTACATGACGCCTACCCTATCCGCTTGTCAGCAGACGGACTCTATACATGAGGTATGTTTATGACGTATGTTATAAAAGCTATGTATAACTTTACCAGGGATAATATGGATTTTAAGAGAAAAGGTATGAAATCAAAACTGCGCTACAGAAAATATACATTATAAAGTTGCGAAACTGAAACTGAATTAAGAAAGTGTAACGGATATAGTAATACCTAAATCAGTGGCGGATCCAGGAATTTTTGCAGGAGGGGGTTTGCCGGGTTTCTGTTACGGAAATCTGCCATCATCGGCATACACACAAATTGAGCTTTTAAACAGAGAAATCATTTTTATACCCCCCTCTGGATCCGCACCTGACCTACGTGACATTCCTTCGCTTACATCATAATTATTTTTGAAGGAGTTTTGATCAAAGCGTTTTCCTACGCCTCTTGATCCACCCACCACAAATTCGGGAATATTCTTCAACACTAGGCAAGATTAGTAAATTCAAAGACTATTTTCGAATCTAGACGAAAGATTCAACAGTAATTATCACGCAAATGGCAGCGGATGGGTGGAAGAATTGCTAGAAACAGACGAACTACATTCTAAGAGGCATGTGTTATGTTAGTGATTATTTAAATTGGCTGTGCGTGTTAATTCAAGTCAACTGTACTGTGTTGATGTTACAGGTCGTTGTTTGGACGTTTTTTTGTGAAGACTAAACAATACAGTAAGTTCTTGTAATCTTCTATTAAAAATTCAATGATTTATAGTTCCAAGCACTACACGAATAATACCACGAATCTCAATAAGCACAAAACGTCTGCTGAAATCCTACACAGTTCAGGGGCGTGAAGACAACCACCTTCAGAAAAAGTGAAATCGTAACCCCGAATACTCAAGGTAATGTCCGGATCACTAGAGACTTTTGGTAAGTGGGATTTTTCCTATCCGTATCACGTATCCGTATCGTATACGTCACACGTTGCGTCAGAGTAGTTTTAGAGTTTTGGCAGATGTTATACGGACCTTCTCCGCATGTAAGCTGTTCGATATGGGCTACCGTATCCGTGTGCTGTATCACGTATGAGAAATACACGCACATTGATGACGTCACACATAAAATCCATACGGATACGCGCAAGGAATTTACGCTTGCCAAAAATCTCTATTGTCAACAAATTCCCATTACCTTAGTAACAATAGTGTGTCCTCTTGTCCTGCTTATTTATGGGGCGGGGAGGGGGGGTCTATATTTACTTGCACATAGCATCACCGAATGTACCATTACAGTCGAAACTATTAGGCAGGCGGTTAACAAAGGCATGTTCTTGATTTTCAACTTTGCACAGAATGTACAATCACAGGCACTTGAAGGGATTAAAACAAATTAAAACTAGAATGACGGGTTTCACTGGTGCCACGTTACCCGTTAACATGTCACTTCCGGTACCACGTTAACCTTGAGCATATGTCACTTCCGGTACCAATGAAATCATTAAACAGGTTTCCCCATAAGCATTGCACACATCAAATAAATTGGACGCAGAATCAACCAAATCCAGCAAATATCAATTCATTTTATACATTTGTTACTTGTAAGAGATCCTGACAAAATTACATTACTTCCGGTGATAATGAAAATGTTCAATTAGTTTTATGAAATCCGAAATGGCGTATGACATCATATAGTGAAAATTTTATGTAAATAGAATAATAATTGCCACTTTTATAGACCAAAAACCTTGAAAAATGACTTGTAGACAATCGACTATTTCTCTGCAACCGCACAAGTTGGAAACCATTTTGTGGTGTCTGTATGATTGTATGGGTTCAATCTATTTGTTGAATGGAATCAAATATCATAATTTTGAAAACATTACAAATCAGACTCATTTGAATAAAATATCTATTTTGCAGGCTAAAAATTCAGTTTTTGACAAAATGACATCACTTCCGGTGTTACTAAAAAAGTTAAATTAGTTCTATGAAATCGTAAATGGCATAAGACATCATATGGTGAAAATTTTATGAAAATCGAATTATAACTGATTCTTTTAGAGGCAAAATAAAGTAAAAAGTGACTTGTGGAAAATCGTCTATTTCTCTGCAACCGTACAAGTTAGAAACCATTTTGTGGTATCTATATGATCGTATGGGTTCATTCTATTTGTTAATGGGAACCAAATTTCATAATTCTAAACATATTACAAAATTCACTAATGCTAAAAATTCACTTATTGCCTAAATGACGTCACTTCCGGTAACAGTGAAAGTGTTGAAATGGTTTGGAATAGTCGACTGTGACAATAGGCAACAGACAGTAAAAGAAAATTGAAAATCGAATAATAATTGATTCTTTTACAGCCAAAATAACGTGAAAAGTGACTCATGCAAAATTGCCCATTTCTCGGCAACTGCATATATTAAAAACTAAATTTCACATACATTCTCTTTGTATGGATTATTGCTACAAGTTTATGAAAGTTTCGAAGAAATATTTTAATATATGAAGACACTGGATGGGTTGTAAATAGCTTATTTTTACCCCTTTTTTTTTACCTTTTAACCGAAATGGCCCGAAAACAAAATCGAAATTAAAAAAAACTGAGTCCGAGATTTTGTGCACCTTTACAAGATACTAACTCGAATTTTCAAGTTACTAACTCGAATTTTCAAGTTACTAACTCGAATTTTCAAGTTACTAACTCGAATTGTCAAGTTACTAACTTGAATTTTCAAGTTACTGTTATATTATAAAATAAGCGTTTTGACCTAATGATATAGTATGTCATGCAATGCTTTAGTCAATGGACGGCACGTTTATAGACCTCAATGAAAAGTTGCGGGAGTAGCCTATTCGATCACGTAGGTTTCCCCCCCCTGCAGTGAAGTTAATGACCGCGCATTAGGCAAATCATATCCGATAGCAAATAGGTTGGCACAAATTGACCAGATTTTTATGGTGTCGACGTGCCATAAAACATCATTTATTCATTCATTCATTCATTCATTTTAACAGTATTGAGCCCTATAGAAAACCTTTTTGAATTCCAAAAAAAAAAAATTAAATGACAAATCAATCGTCCCAGTTCTAACAATAGTCTTTAGTGACGTAATACACGACCCCGCCCCCCTTGGATATCTCCACCCGCCGGACATCTGCCCCCGGATACCCCCCCCCCCTCCTTTAGGACTTTTACTCGGAGGACATTTCCTGCTGAAGACAACTTCTATCCTAGGACATCTCCCCCCCACCCTCGGACTTTTACTCACCGGACATCTGCCCCCCCCCCCTGGGACATCTACCCCCAGAGTTTTACCCCCCTCCCCCCGACATTTTTCCTCTGGAACATCTGCCCCCCGCCACCCACCCTTTAGAGAGAGAGAAATGGGGTTTAACGTCCGCTTGACACACACTAGGTCATTTCGGGAATAACTTATGGTTTAAATTTTATTTCGATAATTCGCTTGCGCGTAGCGGTCTTTAGCAGTGGGAGGAAACCGGAGTGCCCGGAGGAAACCACGGGTTTGAGAAGGCGCCCCTATCTCCCTCTATGCCACATACGCTCACACCAGACATCGAAACCACATCCGCAAGCCAGATGTGACCGGCCAGCTAGAGGTCGAGGCGCGGCACTCTAGACCACTAGGTCATCTCACACCCACCCTTTAGAACCCTGGACGTGTAAAATAATGCACTGCAAAAAAATATACTTCTTTTACATTGTTTCTTTGAGCACCTCGTAACACCCTTTAGAACCCTGGAGGTTACGAGGTACTGCAAGAAACAATGTATAATAAATATAAATTTTTTACAGTGCATTATTTTACAGGTCAATAGTACAGAGTTAGATAGTAGAATGCGTCCATCGCCCCATTTATAGCGTGTCCTAGAAGGCGACTCTTGGGGAGAGGGTAGGGTGGCCGATAAGCTACGCCTTGGTCTGCCATCAATGATGTCGAGGGTTCGACTCCCATTCTCTGCTATCTTAGTGACAAGGTGCGGGAACAGCCTATCCGATCACTTAGGCGTACTCCCAGAACATAAGCAGATTATCGGCGATAACACGTAGATTCACATGATTTACGGTGTCGACGTGCACTGAAAAAAAACTTGTGTTGAAACAACACAAGTTAGGTGTTACTATTTTACAACACAAACTTGTGTTGAAACAACACAAACTTGTGTTGAAACAACACAAACTTGTGTTAAATATTGAAACAACACAAGACTTGTGTTAAAATTTAGCAAACAACACAAACTTGTGTGAAAAGCTACACAATACATGTGGTGAAATTTCTGAAACTTGTGTTGAAATTTCTGAAACTTGTGTTGAAATTTCTGAAACTTGTGTTGAAATTTCTGAAACTTGTGTTGAAATTTCTGAAACTTGTGTTGAAATTTCTGAAACTTGTGTGGTTCAATACAAACTTGTGTATAACTACCAACCAAAAACTTGTGTTGTATTTTCACCCAATTTGTATCCATTATAGCAAGCTTTCCATTGCAGTACCCCCACCCCCTTTACTCTGTTTAACCTGTAATGTTTGAATAATGAGGTAACAATAATATTTTTTTTGTTAAATCATTATTTATTCAAACATGATGAGATAAAAGTAAATATACATTTGAATGTTAACAGAAAAACAGTAAAATAATTATTATACTAACAAAATTGTGTTATATAATGCCCCCCCCCCCCCTCCCTTTCCCCATGCCAAAATATAAAAAAGTTATTTTTTTACAAGAACTGAGAAAATATAAAGATATATACACAGTATTTCTACCCCATACCCCCAAAATATATAATTCAAAAATGTCTAAATTTAATAACATGCAAACCAAGCACTAATAAGATTAATTATGCACCAACATTTTTACATAAATGGAGCAAAGCATCAAGATAACATAATTTAAAAGAAAGTTGCAAATACATGTATTAAATAATATATATGTACATAAGCAAGGGAGGGGAGGCATAATGGTTCAATGAGTATAAGACGTTGGCCGAGAATTTTCAGCTAGATTTTCGGTCATAGGTCCATCATGTCAGTAGTGTAGGACATGGCAAGGTATAATTGGGCACAAGCCCGGAATCGACCCCCCCCCCTCCCCATTGTGTTCACTTTAAGGACCCTAGATAATTAAATTATTTGACTCAATGACAAGACCTTCTGATCTAATGTGGGTGTGTTTACCATTTGCGCCCCCTCTCGGGTTCCCTTAACAGTTGAAATATTTGATATAAGAGTAGGTTAGTTGTAGGACAGGATCACCCTAATAACACAGAAAAGTAGAACGGGAAAGTCACCTTAATGCAGGTCAAGGCTTTTTGTAATTCTGGGTATATTTGATCTACATTTGGTTTCTAAATATTGCCTATTAAATACTTTATGATTTCCGACCATATTTCTAAGTGAGTTATATGTCACTTTACTGTCTATATGATACACAAATTTGTAAAGAGAATTAAAATCTGACTGTGTTTGGGAGAATATTTAACATTAAAAACAAAAATAAATATTTAAAAATTGGGTCAAATGCATTCTTTTCCAGAATTATAAAATAAATTGATGCTTGGGTTCTGTCGTTGTTATCATACATCAAAATCTCTATCAATGGTGTTCCAGTCTAAAAATTTTTAAAAAAATAATCAATAAGAATACTTGTTTATGGTTCACAATGTTTAAATAAACAATTTATTTTGCAACATCCAGAGTGGGTCTCTATTTTGTTTTAACTTTGCGTAACACTTAGTATGTCTTGTCCAGTTACAGACCCGAGCAGATTATTATATTCAAATCAAATAGGTTAGAACTTAGAAGTCAGAAAAAAAATCGGGAGGTCTGGGACTGAAACCTCATAATAGGTCAACAATTCACCCGGTTTCAACATGTATTGAGTTTCCAAATCCAAATTCTCTACTACATCAGGACAGCGCCTATTTACTTGGCAATGTCTAATTATTTTGGCCCAAATTAGATATTACCTTTTAAAATCTATTTGAAAAGTAAAATATTGTCCAACAAATTTATACTGCTATTTACAGTAAAAATACACTTATCACAACTATGGATGTGATTGTTAAAAATCAAGCATGCCAAGTACTTGAAAGGGCAGAGTCCTAGGCATTGCCCCGATTAGAAAAACTCAGATTACTAAGCAAGTGTATAGAACTAGTTCCTTAATTAAAAATACAAATATGTATGTTACTTACATTTTGCCCGATTATCAAATTTTGTGAGAAAAAATATGAATAGCCATTTCAAACTGTGTTGATCTTTCTGATGTAGTTAACTGAGAAAAAAAAATATACATGTACTATATTAGTCGACTTAAATAGACTCAACAGTTATAAGATGAAAGCTTTAATTTAATTACATTGTATGTTAAATGTTTTAGTTAGCTTTGTCACAGATGAAAGAGATGAAAAAATGAAATGAAATGGAGTTTAGCGTCCTGTTGTTCAGCTCCCACTTGGCATATTCCACACAGTGTGGTATGAGAGCAATTTTTCCAGGTACCTCGACCCTAAGGTCTACTCATATCAAATGTTAGTTACATTTTCCTGTTTATCAAGCTGTGTGAGAAAAGTTTCCACAATATAAGTAGCTATTTCCAACCATCTTAATATTTCTTCTCCTATAAATGCATCCTTGCATCTTAATTTCTTATGCATTAGGGACATCCAAATCTGATGATATGTTGAATTTCTCTCAGAGAAGGGGAACCTTGTTTATTCATATATGGCTGTTTCTAAATGTATATGTACATGTTAGAGGTACCAGTCAGGTCGTCCACAAGAAAAGTCGTCCACAGGGAAGTCGTCCACACCCGTTGGTGGAGTCGTCCACAACTGTTAGTGATGTCTTCCACAATTATTGGTGATGTCGTCCACAACTAAGAATAGGATTAGTAAAACAACTAAGAATAAGACTCGTACACAATTTAATCGCATAGAAGAAATAGCTAGTACTTGTTGACTATTTATTTTGTTATTTAATCCAGATCGAATCACCGATGACTTGTAATAAAGTTAATCGTATTGTTTGTATAATCGTACTTGGTAAGCGGTTGAAAGTTTCAACCACTCTAAATAAACTGGTACGATAGTTTTCGGGTAGCGGCAGCGTGTACATACTCTATATACTTTCGGAAGATTTAGCATGTAGGTATATTCTTTATTTCGAGTGTATATTATAGATTGTAGTGTTTCATATACCATGTAATATTTTTTATTTGGATTGTATGCTACAGATTGTGTAGTATTTGCAGATAACGAAAATATCAGACATTTTGTCATATCTTTAAACATGTTTACCTGATTAAATATTCATGGACCTAACCGAAACAACCAATCAGGATGTAATTTAATCTCTTGTACATAACATACCATCTCAGCTTGTAATTTAATCAACCATAACGATCAGCGTAACCCTAACACGACATTCGTTGGAAAACATGGGCGGGCCCCTAGAGGGGTGTGTGCAGTCGATACATCGCCCCGGGCCCATGAAGCCCCCTGGAGGCCCATAAAGATCTATTAAATTTTATTTACGTCGACAAGGCCAGTATTTGTGCAGCAGAGCCCGCGGTCCGATACCTGATGCCGTACTCTGAGAGGTGGTGGTAAAATTGGTCCTGCATCCGCACATGAAAATTGTTTCTGCGCCCCTGAGCATGAGTGTAGCACGTGAAACAAGAATCGCTTAAAGCGTTCTTTCATCTAAAATATTGCAAAAAATAAACCGACGAAGACAGCTAATATATAGATAGTATATTATATGATATTCGAACTTTTAATAATATAAAAAAAATGATATGTTTAGGGATATTAAAATCTGAAGCAAGTAGTGTTATACCGACACTTACATTTATAGTTCAAAGGTAAGCAAGATAATATGTAAAGACATTAAACCGACAAAAAAGACAAATATATGTATAAATAACCTCAGCCCGCCTACGGTACGAAGTATAAAAAAACGCGGGTTTCAGAAAACAAATTTAAAACGTGGGTCGTTTGGTAGCGATGTAGGAATATATTTCTGCATGGGGTTTATTTTGATGAAATTAGATTTGTTTTATTGAATAAAATGATTTACTTTGTTATTTATTCATGAACGGGCCGCTCAAGCTTGTGGACGACTGTATCATCGTACTATTATATCCGGAAATCAAACTAAGTTGTGTGGACGACTCCACCAACGAGTGAGGATGATCACGCAGAACTCGGCACAAAAAACGTATACTATTACTAATAAGAAAAGAATACCCATGTCGCGAAAGTAAACTATGTCGTGTGGACGACTTTACCAACGTGTTATTATATCCCAAAATTAAACTAAGTCTTGGCACCACAAATGTCTTTTGAAATTTCTTTAACTGTAGTGCTTTGTTGTCAATAATGTCATATTATTCTTTATCATCTGAAATAAGCAGAAGAGAACTTTCCTACAACACTTGTTCTCGGTGCATCAAAGTGATCAAATGTGATTATTTATTTTAAGCTTTTTTCTTCAGGCACTGCTAATTTATGTAAACTACAATTATAGTAGACACATCAACCAACTGTAGAATAAAGTTGTTGTGGTCATTACTTAATAAAGCAAGTAGTGATATTTTAGTTATTATGCATTTAGGTAAAATCAACATACCAAGCATTTTTTCTTGACTTTTGTCATATCTTCTGTATAGTTCCCTTGTTTGGTTTGTAATGAAACTGTTCTCGGCTCCTGGATAAAAATATGTAATTGCTCAAAAATGGATAACAACTGAAGATGAAGTCAGAAGCCCCTTGACAAATTGACATGTTTTATCAATTAGTTCCACCATGGCAGTTGGGAATACAATATTTGCAAACAGTATTTTAGTATATTATTTATATTTTAGCGCTTTTTGCTCTAACAAATGTTGATGCATTTTAACGCTTTTAGGGACTATTGTTTTTTTATGAAAGGGTGTAACATATGAACAAGTAAAAGCTTAATACGTGTATATGATAGCGTACTACATGAGCCAGGAAATTTCATTAAATTCAATTAACAAAAGTCAAAGAAATTCAATTGTCAAAAGTTTCTTGGTGTTCGTACTTGAAATGACAAAGCCCAAGACATTGCATGCCGAAGAACAACTAGATTGTGGAGAGTATGGACCCGGTTCCTCATTCAAAAACAAATATGCATGGTACTTAAATAGCCTTTAACTGATTGGCAATCTCTGAGAACAAAATTTCCACAGCCATTTTCAACTGTCCCTTTGGCGGTTGGTCACTGAAATAAATATACCAGATAGTAGTTGACTTGAATTAAGTTAACAGTTTTGATTTGATCATATTCACAATTACCCATGATCAGTTAAAACGTGTAAAATATAAGTCCAAAACCATAATCATATGCTGATACCCTCACATTTTTGTTCTGTACATGAATGTTGTTTTAGAGAATCCGATATTTTTGTAGTAAGATTTTTAAGTATGTACTTCCTTTATTATAATATACAGAAAATCATATTTGTAATATGTCATACTTTTATTATCTTTTTTCTAACTTTTATTCAGTCAATAACCAGGCCCGTATCTAGGATTTTGTCGAGGTAGGGGCCATACATTGGAGCAAATGGTAATAATCAGGTTTGGTGTAGTCCCCAGCGGAGATAATGCGAACATCATGTTTAAATCATCTATTAAAGAGCAGATATGTGAACTACAACAGTAACAAAGCAAACGAAAACGAAAATCAACTATGTCACACTAGGGCTGACGGGGGGGGGGGGCTCCCCCTGGATCCGCGCCTGGTTAGAAGATACAGTATTTAGTTGTGGGATCGGAAACAAGAATGGGCTTACATAAATTCATTTTCCTGTATCTTTATATAAAATGATAATTATAGGCAAAGGGCATTATTGTTAAAAAAAACTAACAATATAAAAATGTTACCGGTCCTTCTTTGCAAATTCTAAACGATCTGCTTAAAACTGGAGGGCCATATGTACATGTACTACATCATTGCCTGAAAAAAAAATAATCTAATCATATTGACTGTGGCTAAAATTTCTCACATAATGTAGATTTCATTTCAACCGAAGAACTAACACAAAAGAGCAATAACATATTATTTAGTTTATGCACGAGTTAATTTCTATTTTGGCCAAATTTTCCAAATCAAAATGGCGGCGTAGAAGAAAAATAAATGAATTGACTCTCGTGGAACGTACAAATTCTTATCTACTAACCCTAGTCGAACGATTTTTTTTTTTTTTTGAATATGTGGAATTCTAGTGATAATCGTGTAAAATTTCAGAAAAAGTAGATGATTAAGTACATTATTATGATTACAGAATTAACCTACCTTTTCTTCCCATTGCTTTGTCCGCCATTTTAGAAATACATACGTTACTTCCGGTGTCCCATGGCTGTAGAAATCGGCAAACATCGGTAGAAAATGGCTAATTGGATTCAGTGTAGCTAAACTGATCGTCGGTAGTATATTATAATCCAATAGTAGCAGCCGTCGGGCTGTTTAACGTCTGCTTTCACAAAAAGAATTTGCCACTAGAGGTATATTAAACTTAGAGAAGATACATTTGGTAATGAATGTTAATTGACGCATGAAAGAATAAATTTCATTGGTTAATTTTTAGTGAACCAATAATATTTAATTTCGATTTTAACAACCAATTAAATTAAATAAGACTTTAACTAATTTTTCCCACGCAGGCTGAATCAACTGTAAAAACAACAATGTACTTAAATCACATTTAGATTATATATTCCTTTGATCTACCAGTTTATAGGGCCAATAAAAATCCTCAACTTGCAGACATTTTAACTATAACAGACATCTCAACACCAATTAAGATCCAATTAATTTCTGTCAAGCCATTGTCTGTGCAACAAATGTCGAACTAAATGGTGGATATTGTCTTAATAATCGTTTGTTAAGTAACTAAAACATTTAAAAAAAAAAACAGTTTATGAAGAGAGGACATGATTTTTTTTATCAGAGCTGAGTATAAACGCAGTTAATTATACGGAAGCGTAATAGAGCCATTAATTTATTCTTTTCTAAATTTTAAAGCCTGTAAGTCAATAACTTGACAATTCCTGGTAGTAAAATGCCATACAAAAAAGATAGTACGCCCACACAGCAACCTTGACACAAATATAGGCTAACAGAAATGTAACGGATATAAGCCTAGACCAAATAAGCGGCGTGAAGCTAGCTTGTTGTTCGTTGTTCGGTATTCGCGAAAGTACCTTTATTATATTACTAATTCCATATACGGTGAATACCGAACAACAAACCAGCTCGTTGTTCGTTATTCGCCAATACCGAACAACAAACTGGCTCGTTGTTCGTTATTCGCCAATATGTAACAGCTCTTTCTTCGGATAGAAAGAGAAGTTGTTAGAATCTATTTCCCAGAAGTTTGAAGTTTTATTGTCTATTTAAGCTCTTAAAAACTCGCCTGTGGCCTGTCCCCTACAAAAGTACCTTTATTATATTACTAATTCCATATACGGTGAATACCGAACAACAAACCAGCTCGTTGTTCGTTATTCGCCAATACCGAACAACAAACTGGTTCGTTGTTCGTTATTCGCCAATATGTAACAGCTCTTTCTTCCCAGAAGTTTTAAGTTTTATTGTCTATTTAAGCTCATTAAAACCCGCTTGTGGCGTGTTCCCTACAAAGGTACCTTTATTATATTACTTATTCCATATACGGTGAATACCGAACAACAAACCAAACCAGATCTTTCTTCGGATAGAAAGAGAAGTTGTTAAAATGTAATTCCCAGAAGTTTTAAGTTTTATTGTCTATTTAAGCTCATTAAAACCCGCTTGTGGCGTGTTCCCTACAAAAGTACCTTTATTATATTACTTATTCCATATACGGTGAATACCGAACAACAAACCAGCTCGTTGTTCGTTATTCGCCAATATATAACAGCTCTTTCTTCGGATAGAAAGAGAAGTTGTTAAAATTTATTTCCCAGAAGCCTGAAGTTTTATTGTCTATTTAAGCTCATTAAAACCCGCCTGTGGCGTGTTCCCTACAAAGGTACCTTTATTATATTACTTATTCCATATACGGTGAATACCGAACAACAAACCAGCTCGTTGTTCGTTATTCGCCAATACCGAACAACAAACTGGCTCGTTGTTCGTTATTCGCCAATATGTAACAGCTCTTTTTTCGGATAGAAAGAGAAGTTGTTAGAATCTATTTCCCAGAAGTTTGAAGTTTTATTGTCTATTTAAGCTCATAAAAACCCGCCTGTGGCGTGTTCCCTACAAAAGTACATTTATTATATTACTTATTCCATATACGGTGAATACCGAACAACAAACCAGCTCGTTGTTCGGTATTCGTGAATACCGAACAACAAACTGGCTCGTTGTTCGTTATTCGCCAATATGTAACAGATCTTTCTTCGGATAGAAAGAGAAGTTGTTAAAATGTATTTCCCAGAAGTTTTAAGTTTTATTGTCTATTTAAGCTCATTAAAACCCGCTTGTGGCGTGTTCCCTACAAAAGTACATTTATTATATTACTTATTCCATATACGGTGAATACCGAACAACAAACCAGCTCGTTGTTCGGTATTCGGGAATACCGAACAACAAACCAGCTCGTTGTTCGTTATTCGCCAATACCGAACAACAAACTGGCTCGTTGTTCGTTATTCGCCAATATGTAACAGCTCTTTCTTCGGATAGAAAGAGAAGTTGTTAAAATCTATTTCCCAGAAGCCTGAAGTTTTATTGTCTATTTAAGCTCATTAAAACCCGCCTGTGGCGTGTTCCCTACAAAAGTACCTTTATTATATTACTTATTCCATATACGGTGAATACCGAACAACAAACCAGCTCGTTGTTCGGTATTCGCGAATACCGAACAACAAACTAGCTCTTTGTTCGTTATTCGCCAATACCGAACAACAAACTGGCTCGTTGTTCGTTATTCGCCAATATGTAACAGCTCTTTCTTCGGATAGAAAGAGAAGTTGTTAGAATCTATTTTCCAGAAGTTTGAAGTTTTATTGTCTATTTAAGCTCATAAAAACCCGCCTATGGCGTGTTCCCTACAAAAGTACTTTTATTATATTACTAATTCCATATAAGATGAATACCGAACAACAAACCAGCTCGTTGTTCGTTATTCGCCAATACCAAACAACAAACTGGCTCGTTGTTCGTTATTCGCCAATATGTAACAGCTCTTTCTTCGGATAGAAAGAGAAGTTGTTAGAATCTATTTCCCAGAAGCCTGAAGTTTTCTTGTCTATTTAAGCTCATTAAAACCCGCCTGTGGCGTGTTCCCTACAAAAGTACCATTATTATATTACTTATTCCATATACGGTGAATACCGAACAACAAACCAGCTCGTTGTTCGTTATTCGCCAATACCGAACAACAAACTGGATCGTTGTTCGTTATTCGCCAATGTGTAACAGCTCTTTAATCGGATAGAAAGAGAAGTTGTCAGAATCTATTTCCCAGAAGTTTGAAGTTTTATCGTCTATTTAAGCTCATGAAAACCCGCCTGTGGCGTGTTCCTTACAAAAGTACTTATTCCATATACGGTGAATACCGAACAACAAACCAGCTCGTTGTTCGGTATTCGCGAATAACGAACAACAAACCAGCTCGTTGTTCGTTATTCGCCAATACCGAACAACAAACTGGCTCGTTGTTCGTTATTCGCCAATATGTAACAGATCTTTCTTCGGATAGAAAGAGAAGTTGTTAAAATGTAATTCCCAGAAGTTTTAAGTTTTATTGTCTATTTAAGCTCATTAAAACCCGCCTATGGCGTGTTCCCTACAAAAGTACCTTTATTATATTACTTATTCCATATACGGTGAATACCGAACAACAAACCAGCTCGTTGTTCGTTATTCGCGAATACCGAACAACAAACTGGCTCGTTGTTCGTTATTCGCCAATATGTAACAGATCTTTCTTCGGATAGAAAGAGAAGTTGTTAAAATGTATTTCCCAGAAGTTTTAAGTTTTATTGTCTATTTAAGCTCATTAAAACCCGCCTGTGGCGTGTTCCCTACAAAAGTACCTTTATCATATTACTTATTCCATATACGGTGAATACCGAACAACAAACCAGCTCGTTGTTCGGTATTCGCGAATACCGAACAACAAACTGGCTCGTTGTTCGTTATTCGCGAATACCGAACAACGAACAACGGGCTAACTTCACGTCGCCGACCAAATATACATCACAGTCGGTTATAACTTCGTAAATACTTCGGATGGGGGGGGGCAGACGTTACACAGGGCCAAATGTCCTGGGTAGGAAGATCCAGGGGTAGATGTCCGAAGGAGGGGGAATGTCCAGGGGGTGAAAGTCCCGGGGTAGACGTCCTTGTGTCCCGGTCTATAACCGTGCCGTCCATTGCCTAAAGCAAAATGCTTATTTTATAATATAACAGTAACTTAAAAATTCAAGTTAGTTAACTTGAAAATTCAAGTAAGTTAACTTTAAGTTACTGATTTAGAAATTCATGTTAGTATCTTAAAAATTCAAGTTTGTAACTTGAAAATTCAAGTTAGTATTTTGAAAATTCAAATTAGTATTTTGAAAATTCAAGTTAGTAACTTGAAAATTCAAGATAGTAATTTGAAAATTCAAGTTGAAGTTAGTATCTTGAAAATTCAAGTTGAAGTTAGTATCTTGGAAATTCAAGTTAGTAACTTGAAAATTCAAGTTAGTAACTTGAAAATTCAAGTTAGTAACTTGAACATTCAAGTTAGTAACTTGAAAATTCAAGTTAGTATCTTGAAAATTCAAGTTAGTAACTTGAAAATAGAATAATAAAAAAAATATGTGGCTCTATTACGCTTCTGTACTAATGTCATGGACGATGATATAAAACTAATTTAACATTTTTAGTATCACCGGAAGTAATGTCATTTTGGCAAACAACTGTATTTTTAGTCCTTTAAACAGATATTTTATTCAAATGAGTTTGAAGTTTTATTGTCTATTTAAGCTCATAAAAACCCGCCTGTGGCCTGTTCCCTACAAAAGTACTTTTATTATATTACTAATTCCATATACGGTGAATACCGAACAACAAACCAGCTCGTTGTTCGTTATTCGCCAATACCGAACAACAAACTGGCTCGTTGTTCGTTATTCGCCAATGTGTAACAGCTCTTTCTTCGGATAGAAAGAGAAGTTGTTAGAATCTATTTCCCAGAAGTTTGAAGTTTTGTCGTCTATTTAAGCTCATAAAAACCCGCCTGTGGCGTATTCCTTACAATAGTACCTTTATTATATTAATAATTCCATATACGGTGAATACCGAACAACAAACCGGCTCGTTGTTCGTTATTCGCCAATACTAAACAACAAACTGGCTCGTTGTTCGTTATTCGCCAATATGTAACAGTTCTTTCTTCGGACCCTGGACGTGTAAAATAATGCACTGCAAAAAAATATACTTCTTTTACATTGTTTCTTTGAGCACCTCGTAACACCCTTTAGAACCCTGGAGGTTACGAGGTACTGCAAGAAACAATGTATAGATAGAAAGAGAAGTTGTTAGAATCTATTTCCCAGAAGTTTGAAGTTTTATCATCTATTTAAGCTCATAAAAACCCGCCTGTGGCGTGTTCCCTACAAAAGTACCTTTATTATATTACAAATTCCATATACGGTGAATACCGAACAACAAACTGGCTCGTTGTTCGTTATTCGCCAATATATAACAGCCTTTTATTCGGATAGAAAGAGAAGTTGTTAGAATCTATTTCCCAGAAGTTTGAAGTTTTATTGTCTATTTAAGCTCATAAAAACCCGCCTGTGGCGTGTTCCCTACAAAAGTACCTTTATTATATTACTAATTCTATATACGGCGAATACCGAACAACAAACCAGCTCGTTGTTCGGTATTCGTGAATACCGAACAACAAACCAGCTCGTTGTTCGTTATTCGCCAATACCGAACAACAAACTGTCTCGTTGTTCGTTATTCGCCAATATGTAACAGCTCTTTCTTCGGATAGAAAGAGAAGTTGTTTGAATCTATTTCCCAGAAGTTTGAAGTTTTATTGTCTATTTAAGCTCATAAAAACCCGCCTGTGGCGTTTTCCCTACAAAAGTACCTTTATTATATTACTAATTCCATATGCGGTGAATACCGAACAACAAACCAGCTCGTTGTTCGTTTTTCGCCAATACCGAACAACAAACTGGCTCGTTGTTCGTTATCCGCCAATATGTAACAGCTCTTTCTTCGGATAGAAAGAGAAGTTGTTAGAATCTATTTCCCAGAAGTTTGAAGTTTTATTATCCAGTTAGGCTCATAAAAACCCGCCTGTGGCGTGTTCCTAGACTGGTGGCCAGTCTTCTCCACACACCAAAAATTGGCCAGTCCTCTCAAAAAAAAACCGAAAAAAAAACGTAACCTCTAGAGACTGGGCAAATAGAGCTTCATTCTCATCTAGTAGGTCAATCTGCATTATGTAGGTCGTGTGACGTCGTGCACGTGATCACGACATATCTAACATAACGTGATAATAAACATGGCTGTCGACTAACTGGCAAACTGGTGTAGGTGCGAGATGTTTGTTGTGGATAACAGTTATTGTTATTTAGTGATACTTTAACGATCTAAGAATTTTGTTGACGGACAATATCTGTCGAATGAACGGATACAACGTATGGGATGAGGTGAATGAACATAAATAATTACACACGACATCATTATAACAACTTAACGAAGCCAGTTCATGCGTATCGGGACTCGGGGCTTGCTTGACAACTGTCAATCATTCCAAATAAGGAACAACGTAAAACAGGACAGGAACGCCCATTTTATTGTGAAGCTCGCAAATTGTCCAGTCTCTGGTGCTGGTTACAGGCTTACTCAATTTTTTTATTTTTATATACAAATGGAAACGAAAGTGTTGGTTTACTAAAAATTAATACTTTTATATAAATCGAAATGTAAAATAAATAGAAGAGACTGGGCCAGTCTAGCGTGTTCCCTACAAAAGTTATTTTCTTAGATTACTAATTCCATGCTATTTAAGCTCATTAAAACCCGCCTGTGGCGTGTTCCCTACAAAAGTACCATTATTATATTACTTATTCCATATACGGTGAATACCGAACAACAAACCAGCTCGTTGTTCGTTATTCGCCAATACCGAACAACAAACTGGATCGTTGTTCGTTATTCGCCAATGTGTAACAGCTCTTTAATCGGATAGAAAGAGAAGTTGTCAGAATCTATTTCCCAGAAGTTTGAAGTTTTATCGTCTATTTAAGCTCATGAAAACCCGCCTGTGGCGTGTTCCTTACAAAAGTACTTATTCCATATACGGTGAATACCGAACAACAAACCAGCTCGTTGTTCGGTATTCGCGTATAACGAACAACAAACCAGCTCGTTGTTCGTTATTCGCCAATACCGAACAACAAACTGGCTCGTTGTTCGTTATTCGCCAATATGTAACAGATCTTTCTTCGGATAGAAAGAGAAGTTGTTAAAATGTAATTCCCAGAAGTTTTAAGTTTTATTGTCTATTTAAGCTCATTAAAACCCGCCTATGGCGTGTTCCCTACAAAAGTACCTTTATTATATTACTTATTCCATATACGTTGAATACCGAACAACAAACCAGCTCGTTGTTCGTTATTCGCGAATACCGAACAACAAACTGGCTCGTTGTTCGTTATTCGCCAATATGTAACAGATCTTTCTTCGGATAGAAAGAGAAGTTGTTAAAATGTATTTCCCAGAAGTTTTAAGTTTTATTGTCTATTTAAGCTCATTAAAACCCGCCTGTGGCATGTTCCCTACAAAAGTACCTTTATCATATTACTTATTCCATATACGGTGAATACCGAACAACAAACCAGCTCGTTGTTCGGTATTCGCGAATACCGAACAACAAACTGGCTCGTTGTTCGTTATTCGCGAATACCGAACAACGAACAACGGGCTAACTTCACGTCGCCGACCAAATATACATCACAGTCGGTTATAACTTCGTAAATACTTCGGATGGGGGGGGGCAGACGTTACACAGGGCCAAATGTCCAGGGTAGGAAGATCCAGGGGTAGATGTCCGAAGGAGGGGGAATGTCCAGGGGGTGAAAGTCCCGGGGTAGACGTCCTTGTGTCCCGGTCTATAACCGTGCCGTCCATTGCCTAAAGCAAAACGCTTATTTTATAATATAACAGTAACTTAAAAATTCAAGTTAGTTAACTTGAAAATTCAAGTTAGTTAACTTTAAGTTACTGATTTAAAAATTCATGTTAGTATCTTAAAAATTCAAGTTTGTAACTTGAAAATTCAAGTTAGTATTTTGAAAATTCAAATTAGTATTTTGAAAATTCAAGTTAGTAACTTGAAAATTCAAGATAGTAATTTGAAAATTCAAGTTGAAGTTAGTATCTTGAAAATTCAAGTTGAAGTTAGTATCTTGGAAATTCAAGTTAGTAACTTGAAAATTCAAGTTAGTAACTTGAAAATTCAAGTTAGTAACTTGAAAATTCAAGTTAGTAACTTGAAAATTCAAGTTAGTATCTTGAAAATTCAAGTTAGTATCTTGAAAATTCAAGTTAGTAACTTGAAAACAGAATAATAAAAAAAATATGTGGCTCTATTACGCTTCTGTACTAATGTCATGGACGATGATATAAAACTAATTTAACATTTTTAGTATCACCGGAAGTAATGTCATTTTGGCAAACAACTGTATTTTTAGTCCTTTAAACAGATATTTTATTCAAATGAGTTTGAAGTTTTATTGTCTATTTAAGCTCATAAAAACCCGCCTGTGGCCTGTTCCCTACAAAAGTACTTTTATTATATTACTAATTCCATATACGGTGAATACCGAACAACAAACCAGCTCGTTGTTCGTTATTCGCCAATACCGAACAACAAACTGGCTCGTTGTTCGTTATTCGCCAATGTGTAACAGCTCTTTCTTCGGATAGAAAGAGAAGTTGTTAGAATCTATTTCCCAGAAGTTTGAAGTTTTGTCGTCTATTTAAGCTCATAAAAACCCGCCTGTGGCGTATTCCTTACAATAGTACCTTTATTATATTAATAATTCCATATACGGTGAATACCGAACAACAAACAGGCTCGTTGTTCGTTATTCGCCAATACTAAACAACAAACTGGCTCGTTGTTCGTTATTCGCCAATATGTATAAGCTCTTTCTTCAGATAGAAAGAGAAGTTGTTAGAATCTATTTCCCAGAAGTTTGAAGTTTTATCATCTATTTAAGCTCATAAAAACCCGCCTGTGGCGTGTTCCCTACAAAAGTACCTTTATTATATTACAAATTCCATATACGGTGAATACCGAACAACAAACTGGCTCGTTGTTCGTTATTCGCCAATATATAACAGCCTTTTATTCGGATAGAAAGAGAAGTTGTTAGAATCTATTTCCCAGAAGTTTGAAGTTTTATTGTCTATTTAAGCTCATAAAAACCCGCCTGTGGCGTGTTCCCTACAAAAGTACCTTTATTATATTACTAATTCTATATACGGCGAATACCGAACAACAAACCAGCTCGTTGTTGGTTATTCGCCAATACCGAACAACAAACTGTCTCGTTGTTCGTTATTCGCCAATATGTAACAGCTCTTTCTTCGGATAGAAAGAGAAGTTGTTTGAATCTATTTCCCAGGAGTTTGAAGTTTTATTGTCTATTTAAGCTCATAAAAACCCGCCTGTGGCGTTTTCCCTACAAAAGTACCTTTATTATATTACTAATTCCATATGCGGTGAATACCGAACAACAAACCAGCTCGTTGTTCGTTTTTCGCCAATACCGAACAACAAACTGGCTCGTTGTTCGTTATCCGCCAATATGTAACAGCTCTTTCTTCGGATAGAAAGAGAAGTTGTTAGAATCTATTTCCCAGAAGTTTGAAGTTTTATTATCCAGTTAGGCTCATAAAAACCCGCCTGTGGCGTGTTCCTAGACTGGTGGCCAGTCTTCTCCACACACCAAAAATTGGCCAGTCCTCTCAAAAAAAAACCGAAAAAAAAACGTAACCTCTAGAGACTGGGCAAATAGAGCTTCATTCTCATCTAGTAGGTCAATCTGCATTATGTAGGTCGTGTGACGTCGTGCACGTGATCACGACATATCTAACATAACGTGATAATAAACATGGCTGTCGACTAACTGGCAAACTGGTGTAGGTGCGAGATGTTTGTTGTGGATAACAGTTATTGTTATTTAGTGATACTTTAACGATCTAAGAATTTTGTTGACGGACAATATCTGTCGAATGAACGGATACAACGTATGGGATGAGGTGAATGAACATAAATAATTACACACGACATCATTATAACAACTTAACGAAGCCAGTTCATGCGTATCGGGACTCGGGGCTTGCTTGACAACTGTCAATCATTCCAAATAAGGAACAACGTAAAACAGGACAGGAACGCCCATTTTATTGTGAAGCTCGCAAATTGTCCAGTCTCTGGTGCTGGTTACAGGTTTACTCAATTTTTTTATTTTTATATACAAATGGAAACGAAAGTGTTGGTTTACTAAAAATTAATACTTTTATATAAATCGAAATGTAAAATAAATAGAAGAGACTGGGCCAGTCTAGCGTGTTCCCTACAAAAGTTATTTTCTTAGATTACTAATTCCATGTCTGGTAAATACCGAACAACAAACCAGCTCGTTGTTCGTTATTCGCCAATACGGAACAACAAACTGGCTCTTTGTTCGTTATTCGCCAATATGTAACAGCTCTTTCTTCGGATAGAAAGAGAAGTTGTGAGAATCTATTTCCCAGAATTTTGAAGCTTTATAATCCAGTTGGGCTTATAAAAACCCGCCTGCGGCCCGTTCCCTGCAAAAAAATCTTTTATTACATTACTAATTCCATATCTGGTGAATACCGAACAACAAACCAGCTCATTGTTCGTTATTCGCGAATACCGAACAAAAAAACAGCTCGTTGTTCGTTATTCGCAAAAACCGAACAACAAACCGGCTCGTTGTTCGTTATTCGCGAATACCGAACAACGAACAACAGGCTAACTTCACGTCGCCGTTTTTATATGCCCATATTATCACATTAAGAGTATTTTGTCGTCGCCTCAGCACATCCGTCCGTTCGTCCACAATTCTGTTTGTGAACATTTTCAACACAGTCCTAACTTTTCTGATGTGGGCTTGCAGTCAGTACCGGATTAGGGAAGGAAACAAATATTCCGCCACACACACACACACGACAGCCGAAAGGTTGCAATGTTGAATTTGTCTGAGCATGCACCAAATCGAATGCATCGGCGCGCCAGAACCAGAGCTTTTGTTTAATCCAGCAATCCCCCCCCCACGCACCAATCCAGTTACATAAGTTGGCGTTTCCACAGGTACAGAGGGCAAGAGCCTTCAGATTTTACTGATGTGATGGTAATCGGCATGGGGTCTCATTAGAAAAGAAAACTAAACCGAGACCCACAAAGCAGACACTTGCGGACGAGTAAGTTTCTAAGACTTAAACAGTTTCTATATTATTTCTAGGACGGCTAAAATCAACGTGTTTATGTATCTATATACAAGCTCAATGAATGTTAGTGGACAGAAATCGCAGTGGCTGAAAAAAATCGAGTTACCAACGTCGGCGAACCGGTCGTAAGTTGGGATTGCCAGGGAGGGATCCCCACCCCAAAAACGTTTTCCTTCTATTCCGGCCCATGAATACAGCAAACCCAAAATAGATCTAAGGTAGCAGACTCGAATACCAATCAATCGTTCAGTCCACGGAGACATGACCGTCGTTAGAAAATGTTGATAATTTAACTGCCGCAAACTCGTTTCCTGCTATTCCAGTTTAACAAACTACTCTATAATTTTCATCAAATTGAACGATCATTTAGGTGCTTAGAACTTTATGACATTGACGTTTCAACTCTGTATAAACTTCTGTTAAGGGAAGGACTGGCTACGATCTAATTAAATATGTAATTAATCCTATATGTCATTTACAAACCGCATAATATCTGAGTACAAGCTCCACATGACATTAAAGGAATCAAACTGATCCCACAGTGAATATTCGCTTGGCCGCTACAATCACTGATAAGCATGACATCGACGAGGCTTAATGAGTACGGCATATTAACTTTTTTACTCCGACAAATTAAATTCTCAAACGTTTTTTTTTTTTGAGGTAGAAGAAAAATAAATGGAGACGTTTGGAGTATTTGTAGTTAAAAAATATTTCCTATTAAGTGTAAATGGGTACTAAAATGAGTAAAATGCGTCATTTTGTCCGAAGCAGTTTGGTGTTAAGTAAACATTGCACGAGCCGTTGAGCCAATGACTAGCGTGCCGCGTGCAGTCAACGCACATGTTGTGGACAGTCATCTGTTACAGAGATAATTCGTAAGTAATTCTCTGTGAAACAGATTGCAAAGGAATACGCACTGTTCAGTAAGCATGCAATGACAAGATAAAAAAAAAGACTGTTGCATGTGATCATGTGTCTAATCTATTCTCAGGAGGTTACTGACAGTTAGGAGAGGACTAATAAAGGCCACTGGAGAGAAGTAGAGACGCATAGACAGGCGTATGGACTAGCCTTGGGGAGGGGCACAATGGTGAATTAATATAGTTCAACTATAGTTTAAGTTCCCATATTATTGTATGATGTAAATAAATCCTGTAATCTCTGTTATCACTTAGTGTTACACCAGTCCGTGAATATATTGACTTCGGAGGCTGACCTGCATCTCAAACTAACAATCAATCGTTTCATGGTATTGGGGCTTCGTTTTCCCCGCGAAAATTTAATCCACTCAATGCCAACCATCCAATCAGACTGTCGCAGCTATATCAGGCCCGTAGCTAGGGGGGGAGGAGGGGGGGGGGGGGCCAATGCCCCCCTGAAAAAAATGTTTTGCCCCCCCCCCCCGAAAGAAAATTTGCCAACCATAACTCTAAAATAACTACTATAAACTGTAACGGGTGTGCCCATCCTAAAAACTTTACTGCCCCTCCGAAGCCAACAAGCTGCCTACGGGCCTGAGCTGCATTCATAATAATAATCAATGATCAAATGCTCGAAAAATTTTGTACAAAGTAGAGTAGCTCAAAACAAAATGTTTTAATCCATAATTTGTTCCGTACAAATTTGTGGTATTAAATTTTAAAAGAAAAGGAAAATTAGTGTTTTATTTTCATTTTACCCGTCTGCCCAATGTTACGGGGGAAGTTGCCCTCTGTCCCTGCCTCCTGGTTCGTACGCCTATATTTAAATAAGTTGTGGGGGCGATCAGTTAGCACATGCGCGCTGTATCATAAATCCTGTCATTGGGTCAACTGGCGTGGTTTCGAATCCCCGGCTGTACGTGACAAGAAGAAAGGTAGTTCAATCTCGTGGGTTTTCTCTGTGCCCCCCCCCCCGGCTAAAGATCTCTGCACGCAAGCGAATGTTAGAAATATAATTAAATCATACGTTAGTCCCGAAATGACCTTTATTGTGTAGTGTAGAGTGGACGTTAGACCCCATTTCTCTCCCTCTCTTTAAATTAATGTCTCCACAGACCATTTTGGTGTGCACATCGGGTTTTTTTAAAAGCGGTAAATTATTTTCGTGTCAGTTTTGATGAATAAATGTGACGCGTTCAGATGCTTTATCAAAGTCATATTAAATATAACTATTTTATTACAGAAATGGTGGGGAAGTACAAGCAAAAGGGCAAAATGGCCGAGAGGGGGTACAACAAGATTCGAGTCAATTATACTTTTTTGCTCGGCGAATTAGAGTCAACAATTATTTCTCCTTTATTTCAAGAGCACGTATTCGACCAAGATGATGTCGAGAAGGTGAAATCAAAAGATGGAACAAGGGAACAAATTAACGAGCTCTTAACGATATTGATGAACAGATGCGGTCATGATAGTTATGACAAATTTATTGACGTTCTCAATAAAAACGGTTACAGGCATGCAGTGGCAGTACTTGAATCAGGTTAGTATGTTTACTACTATTGTATCGTTCGTTGTTATTATAATAAAATGATTTTTGGCTTCCATTCTACATGTTTATTGTTCCAACATATATTACATATAAGTAGCATCAGTAAGTTAAGTGTAAAGTAAGTACAGCTTCATGCACGGCTCTAATCATATTCTCGAACGTTCAACCACATGTCTCGTTCTATCCTATTGCGCATGTCCAACCTCATTGTATAATAAATACGGAAACAATGTACAACAATAATAAAACTAAAGACACCACATATTTCCCCCTCTTGGAAAAATATGGAAACTAAGGAATGAAATATAATATCTCATTATATACCTTATAAAAATACTTATCTAAAACAATTCACATCATTAACTAATATATCTTAAATATGAATTACATTTTACATAGAAATTTTCATCAACATGTATTAAGTAAATTCACCATGTATATTCTTGTAAGTATCTAGGAATTACTCTATTTCTCGTTGGATATCTACGTACTTGTACAGGATTTACATCTTGTAAAGGATTAACAATATTATTATTATTGTTATTATTTTGAACATCAAACCATAAGTAAGGATTCCTATTATTTCTTTCAGCATCAATATACATCTCTTCATTTGAACCCTTATACATAGTAACATCATTGGAATGCCACCTTTTCCATCTTTTACAGTAACAATATTACCTTGTATCTCAATAATTTATGTAGGCATTGAAAAATTAGAACTTAGCTTATTTCCATGAATTCTCTTAAACTTAATTCTTACAATATCTCCAATCTTAAACTTATGTTTAACAACTCTGTATTTACTATCATAACATGTTTTCATTTTATTTTGATTTCTGCTAACAGTATCATTATAGGCATTATTATTATCCATGTTTACAACATTATCAAAGTTATCAGGAGGTTTTAATATACTGAGTTTTGTCATCATTTCCCTTCCCGTCATGAGAAAATAAGGAGTTTCATTGGTTGTATTATGCTTAGTAGATCTAATCGTTTGCAAGACTTTACGTAAAGCAGAAGTCCAACTAATTTTAGATCGAACGTTAGTTTGTAATAACGACTTAATCGTACCATTTAGGCGTTCTATGGCTCCATTTGATTCTGGGTGATAATTAGGAGTTCTGATATGATGTATACTCAAATTATCTAAGAAATTTACAAATTCATAGCTAACAAATTGAGGTCCATTATCAGAAGTTATTGTAGCAGGTATACACCATGTAGTAAATAATGATTCAAGAAAATTAATGACTCAAGAAATAGTTATACAATCTGACATACAAAACTCTGGCCACTTACTATAATAATCTATAACATTTATAAGATATCTAACGCCCTGTGGAGCATTTTCGAATGGTCCCTGAATATCAATAGCTATATCACACCATGACCTAACAGACGGTTTTCTTGGATTAAGCGGACTAGTAGGTAATTTTGACGATTTATCACTAGATGCACATACATAACAGTTATAAATGAAATCTTCAATGTCTTTATCAATACCAATCCAATAAACAACTGAACGCAGTTTGTTTAGTTTTGACTATTCCACAGTGTCCATCATGAGCTAAATTAAGAACATCTCGTTTAAGACTTTTTGGAATTACTGTTCTTTCACCTCAACCAATGCAACCCTTACCGAACACAAATAATTCATCTTTGAGACGGAAGTATGGAAGCACATCATCGCAAATATCTTTTTTAGAAGGCCAGGACGTAGATAAATAATCAAGAACAATATTTAAAACTGAGTCTATTGCAGTTTCACGTGCAATAACACTAGGTGTTAATTTCAGAGAATCAATAGTAAGCGAATTACACAAATTGATCTCATCAATTAAAATTTCAGAAGCACAAGTATTTTCGCGAGATACTTTATGTAGTCCTGATAAACCATCAGTTATTACATTGACCCTTCTTATATTCCATAATAAAATCATACTCAAGTAACGAAGCTGCCCAGCGAGCAATTCGTGCTGGCTTATGTCCAGAATTGTTTTCCGTAGATTGTAACAATGTTATTAATGGACGGTGATCAGTGACAAGTTTAAAGTGACGTCCTCGCAAATAACGATCCCATTTCTTTACTGCCCACGTACAAGCTAAAGCTTCTTTTTCGCCTATGCTGCACTTTCTTTAACAATCTGTAAGAATTTTAGACGCGAAAGTGCATAATCTGATGCATCACATGTTACATATGTCGGCAAGCCAGGTCTATAAAATGCGAGTATTGGGGGTGTTGTCAGAAGTGACTTCCATTGAGTAAAAGAATGTTCTTGTTCTTTCGACCAGTCCCAAGGTACATTTTTACGAACTAATTTACGAATTGGTTCTGTAAGCTTTGCGAAGTTGAGAATAAACTTTGAGTAATGGTTGAAAAATCCTAGTATGCTCTGTACATCTTTAACGTTATTTGGGGGCAAAATATCTTGTACAGCATCAATATTTTCATTTAGCATATTGGCACCCTCTGACGAAATACAAAAACCAAGCCCATTCACCTTACTGACTTTAAAGTGGCATTTCGACGGACTTAAAGTAAGATCGTTTTTTTTTTGTAAACGTAACATAACTTCACGTAATCGAACATCATGTTTATCTTCGGTGTCAGCAACTATCAAAATGTCGTCAAGTAGGTTATATACACCATCACAACCTGTCAAAATAATGTCCATCATTTGTTTGAATGTTCCTGGTAAATCTGATAATTCAAATGGTCCTGTTAAGTAGCGAAATAAACGGTGTCAGCAACTATCAAAATGTCGTCAAGTAGGTTATATACACCATCACAACCTGTCAAAATAATGTCCATCATTTTTTGGAATGTACCTGGTAAATCTGATAATCCAAATGGTCCTGTTAAGTAGCGAAATAAACCAAAAGGAGTGATGAATGTAGTGATTTCCTGAGTAGAAATATCAAGGGGTAATTGATGGTATGCAGAGTTCATATCCGGTTTAGTAATAAAATTGGCCTTTTTTATTGAACCGATCAAAGTCTCAATATTTGGAAGTGGATATTTAACTGGGAGTATGTTTTTATTCACACATCTTAAATCTACGCAAAGACGGATTTTGTTATTTTTACGACGCGAAATTACGGGCTTACCCATTCTGCATGGTTAGCTTTTTCTATTATTTTCTTCTGTAGTAGATTATCAATTTCTATTTTCATCTCATCTTCAAGTGCATAAGGTATAGGTCTATATTTTCGAGCTACAGGAATTGCATCATCCTTCGTAATAGATTTGTGTTTGGAATTAATAGCTTTTCCAATCCCATCGAACACTTAAGGAAACTCTTATTTCAGTTTATCAAAACTTTCTATGCGATTGATAACAAATTCTGATTTTACTGTTGGTCCCAAGGAAGCACCATACACCGGTTGAGTATTTACACAAATAGTCATTTTTAATGCGGTTATTAAATCAAGTCCTATAAGATTATCTCCAGCATAAACTACAAAGAAATCTGCATATACCTTGGAACACTACAGGAAGTTGTAAAACACCAGCAACATCTATAGGAGTACTATTATATGATCGTAATGTAGTTGTAGGGGTCCATACTTACTAAAATATTTATCATAAATATCTTCATGCAACAATGATAACGGTGAACCTGTGTCGATAATAAAGTTAAGATATCACACTGAAGTTTCCGCGGTGTAAATGTTGTATCCACTGATAGGATTGTCATCTAATTAACACGATCTACTGAATCGATACCTGATTTACATACATGTGCGAAGTGTCCTTGTTTGTTGCATTTATGACAGTACTGGTTTAAAGCAGAGCAAAATGGATAGGAGGCTCTATGTTTAATACTACCACACCTAAAATAATGTTGTTTTGTCCGAGGGGGGTTGGGATGGCCTAGTGGTCTAGAGCGCCGCGCTTCGACCTCTAGCTGGCCAATCACCTCTGGCTTGCGGCTGTGGTTTCGAGCACTGGTGTGAGCGTATGTGGCATGGGGATAGGGGCGCCTTCTCAACCTCGTGGGTTTCCTCCGGGCACTCCGGTTTCCTCCCACTAATAAAGATCCCTACGCGCAAGCGAATTATTGAAATAAAATTAAACTATGTGTTAGTCCCGAAATGACCGGGTTGTGTTGAGTGGACTTTAAACCCCATTTCTCTCTCTCTCTGTTTTGTCCGACCAGAATTATACTGAGGTCTAGTATTGGTTTGAAAACTAGGTCGAAATTGTTGATTATTTACTGCGCGAACTGGATTACGAGGCTGAAACCTTGACTGAAATAACTGTGGTCTTCGTCCTCTATCTTGGTGGTTGAGTCGAAATTGTACTTTGTTTGGCACATAAAAATTATTGTAATATGGCTTTGAAAACTGAGTATTACTATAACGTTCATTATTATTATTATATGTGCGATAATTTCTATTACCGGTACCTTTAATTCTTTGCACACTATCCATCATGTGATTAGTATTAGGCCTTGATAAAAGTGGTTGACATTCAACTGTAGCAAGTTCGATTTGTCTGGAAATTGTTATTGCATTCTCAAGTATCAAGTCATTGCCTTCCATCATTAAACGTTCCTTTATAGATTTGCTATTTGTTTTTTCAATGAGTACATCACGAATCATTTGATCAAGCATTCCTGTAGGATAATCACAATTTACACTACGTCGACGTAGTTCCGATACATATTCATCAATAGTTTCGCCATTCTTTTGTGCACGGGACATAAATCTACAGCGTTCAACAGTAACATTGTACCTTGCTCCGAAATAATTTTCTAACACATCGAGACAGCTTTCATAAGTTGTATCTTCATCGTTGAGCAAGTCATAAACAGCCTTGCCGTGTGTACCCACACAATGGAGTAACAAAGATCGTTTTCTTTTATTAGCGTAGTCTTCCCCGTCGACAGCAATTAAATAATTCTCGAAGGAGCTTCTAAATTGTGCCCAAGGTATAACTGGTTTCCCTGGAGTCGGAAGAAAACTTTGCGGTAGCGGGATACTCATTTCCGTTGACAGAAAAAACAGCAAGCCCACCTCTACGAAGAGCAAAATCAGTAAGTTAAGTATAAAGTAAGTACAGCTTCATGCATGGCTCTAATCATATTCTCGAACGTTCAACCGCATGCCTCGTTCTATCATACTGCGCATGTCCAACCACATTGTATAATAAATACGGAAACAATGTACAGCAATGATAAAACTAAAGACACCACATCAACCATTTAAATAAGGCTGTGTTCCTTTGCTGCTAACACTAGACTTAACAACTACAAAAAAATAAAAGACAACGTCAGTGTAATTTCAAAATCAGAGAGGCGCTTTAATCAAATCATTCTAGAAATCGACTTACTAAATAGATCAAAGCAATTTTTATGAACAGTATGTTGAAAATTCAAAGACATTACGAGAAGGTTTAGAGTCTGTACAAGTCTGTACGCCAGTTTCTGGTGTGTCCACCGCGAGTGTCAATAACACTAGCGTGTAGAGTGTGTACATGGAGTGCACCAGACGATTGATGAACGCCACTGGCCCCTGGGACTACACTCTTGGAAAACCCTGGTGCAATCCATTGGCTGTATTTGGTTTCGGTACGACTTTATTAAGCCTCCTCCGAATTTCTTCCAAATGATTTTCAGTCGTGTTTAAGTCCGGAAAACGGACTGATCACTGCATAACCTTGACACCGCCCTGCTATAGAAAGTTCCGATTAACTCTGGCGGTGTGGCCACGGTCTGTAAAACATTGTTTCGGTGACATGCGAAATGTGGCATGACTTGGGGTCTGAGAGCTTGGTCGATGTAGCGCACTTATAACACAATGACATATGTCATAGAGGCGTTCTGCCATATTAAAATACGTGTTAGTGATTGTAACATAAGCCTGTTGCTATCAAGACCCGGCTGGAGATCTTGGTAGTATTCCTTATGTCATTGCGTAACTATAACTTGTTGTTGGCATGTCTTATCTAACTTTCTTTGTCTGATAAACTATATTGAATGTCAAACCTTCATATGATGCTTGATACATTAGACAGGTGTCTAATGAGCTCCTTTGTCTCGAATACGTTTATAAACTCAGAACAGAAACGAATCTTCAGGCAGGTCCAGGAGGCCATGCTAGGCGGGCGCCTAGTTAAGGTACCTCAGGAGTACTATAGTCAGGTCTAGGAGTCGGAGACGAGACGAGAGCTTCTGGAGTTAGCACACTCGTGCTAAGCCAAGCTAATTAAGTCATGACTCCCTCCATATAGGTAGTTCTACGGTCGTTTACATTACGATGTTTGTACCTAATATTGTAAGAAGCAGAATAAAACTATTATTAGAAGTGCACACCAGTGTTGCCTCCAGAACTTGATTAAAGAACGAAATACTGTCACATATTAATTGGTGCCGTCTGACCAGAGCAACGATTGAAGTCCTAACCACTAAGTTCACAGGCCAGAGGCTCCTAGAGCTACCAACGGGGTAAGTCTTTTCTAATCCTACCATGGCGAGGGTGAAAAAATGACATTAATGCTATGTATTATAATTTAACTGGAAATCTGCAGTTTATCATCACGCGTCGTTAAATATCATGGTGTAGATACTAAATTTAATATTAGCAAGTAGTGGAACAGGAAAATGACGAAAACAAAATTGTATATATATTATTTGTTTTAAAATGCGTCATGTTGTTTTTAAAAGATTATGAATTATAATTGTTTGTTTTTGAACACATATTTTGGCATTTAAAATTAGTATTAACAGGTTTATATTGCGCAGTAAAATGTTTTGTGATTGTTTAACTAGAATTGAAATGAAATGAAATGAAATGTGGTTTTATGGCACTTCGGCACCAACCGGGCTATATTGCGCCAAACCTACAATGATTTATGCAAGACAAGTTAAATAAATATCACAGAAAAAGTTTCATATGCATAAATAAAAGCAATATCACAGTAAATAAAATAATAAAATCAAATAAATCTTTTATGCATATAAATATTTAAAATATAAAAAATGAAATGATAAATATACAATTAAAATTTATAATAAAAGCTTGTCTCTTTTAAAAAGTCTAACAATTTACAATATAAGCCCGGTTGGGCGAATAATTGATTCAGAGACTGACAACGGTAAAAATGCGATCTAATGTCCTTGAGATGCTTGCACTCAATCAAAATGTGCTTCACTGTCAAAGGAACACGACAGTGTTCACATTCTGGTTAACTAGAATTAAGTTAACAATATCGTAATTAGGAATTTTACATTCACAAAGTATTAACGGGTTTATCTCTAAGTTTTTTTCGTTTATTTTGTCTATACGTGTATATTATCCAAATAGTTAATGGCAAAGGCCCCGATATTTACGGGTGAGATTTTTATTTGTAATACCCCAAATATTTAATGGGAAAGACCCGATATTTACGGGATTAAGATTTTTATTTGTAATACCCCAAAGTTTTAATGGGAAATGCCCCGATATGTAACGGGAGAAGTTTATGTTAAGTGGGTTAACCCCAGGAGGGTTGTGCTCGGATTTAAGAGCAAACGTTTTGTCTTGTTTTGTGTTGTGTTTAAAAATTATTGAGATAAACCGTTAGTTCTTTCAAAAATATCTTATTTAAGATTTGTTAAATGTGTTCAGATCATTCATTATTTCTTGAGATAAAACAATATGACTCCCTAATTTCAATTGTATCCATGTAAATAATACTGTAAATATCGTTAGATCGTTATCTAAAGTCAAGTCTGTTCCACTTGCTAATTTGATTAACTATTAATTAAGTTCACTCCATGATATGATAAGCAGATGATAAAACTTCGGCACGGGTGGCAGTTAATACTCTTCATAGCACATGTCATAACACGCCGTTTTGCCAGACGGTATGGAAAATGAAAAGACTACCGGTCAACAACAATAGTTGAACTAAACGGAGCAGGGAAAATTCTGACCCCTCAACATTACTGGAACGAGAGGAAGGGCATCATATGTACCCCACCCCTACAGTTGGCTACGACAGTGCAGTAGCGGTCTAAGAAGATAATTACAGTAGTTTGTGTTCGCGATTCCACCAAATAATCGGTCTAAGAAGATAATTAGAGTAGTTTGTGTTCGCGATTCCACCATTTATATGAGTAATAAGAGTAGTCTGTGTTTGTGATTCCAGGATCTCGTTTGTTTTTTTTATTGACTCGCGTGTGTGACCGATTGTGCGTATATAACTTTTAAGTTCGTGTGTTTTTCATTGACCTTTTCATTTTGTTTAAAGACATTTTTGGATATTATGACATTTTACAAGTATATATAACTTTTAAATTCGTGTGTGTTTCATTTACCTTTCCTTTTTGTTTATAGACATTTTTGTATACGACATTTTACAAGTGTTGTTTGTTTTTATATGTCTTTTCATTATTATTATTGTTGTTTATATCTTAATAAGGGTAGTAATTATCGACTCCATAGGTATCTAATTTTGTAATAGTCTTTAAAAGTTATTTCATATAATTCATAACTTTATTCAAACAAAGAGAGGGATATAACACAATGACATATGTCATAGAGGCGTCCTGCCATATTAAAATACGTGTTAGTGATTGTAACATAAGCCTGTTGCTATCAAGACCCGGCTGGAGATCTTGGTAGTATTCCTTATGTCATTGCGTAACTATAACTTGTTGTTGGCATGTCTTATCTAACTTTCTTTGTCTGATAAACTATATTGAATGTTAAACCTTCATATGATGCTTGATACATTAGACAGGTGTCTAATGAGCTCCTTTGTCTCGAATACGTTTATAAACTCAGAACAGAAACGAATCTTCAGCGAGGTCCAGGAGGCCATGCTAGGCGGGCGCCTAGTTAAGGTACCTCAGGAGTACTATAGTCAGGTCTAGGAGACGAGACGAGAGCTTCTGGAGTTAGCACACTCGTGCTAAGCCAAGCTAATTAAGTCATGACTCCTTCCATATAGTTAGTTCTACGGTCGTTTACATTACGATGTTTGTACCTAATATTGTAAGAAGCAGAAAAAAAATAATATATTTGAAGTCACACCAGTGTTGCCTCCAGAACTTGATTTAAGAACAAATACTGTCACACACTGCTGTGATGCTGGCTTCTCTCCCTGGACCAAGATTTTGGAACACCATGGGGTCACAGAACCCACTTTTGGGTTCAGGCCGATTCCACCGCCAACCATTATGCTTGGACCTTCTCATCAGTCTGGTTCCATGACACACATTTGTGTACAGTGCAGTTCTCCATTGCCTGTGTCCCCAGTTCTGGTGTTGTTGGATAAACTGTAGACATTCGATGACCAAGGGGGAGAATCGGTCCACGGTAAGGGCTACGACAATGCATGTTCTCTCTGATGAGTCGTCGGCGCACTGTATCTGTACTGATGGGTCTTCGAGTTTTCCCACCGTCTGACGTACAGTCTCAGATGCCTGTGTGAATTTATTCTGCACGTCTTGTCGCCTTATAACCCTTGGTCTAGCAGTTCGGGGGCGATCATCCGTGTGTTGGTAACCCAAAAGCGTTGATGAAGCCTACAAATGGTCCGAAGAGTGACTTCGGAGTTATTGGTAACGGCTTGGGGAGTGGCCAGCGTCGATTCTTCCTGCAAACGCCTGGTTCCTCTGAGCTGTCGTGAGTCGGACATGCTGCTGACTTTGTATTGTGAATGGTTCAACCATGTATGAGGGTGCATTATATAGGGCTGGTCCCGGTGAACAGCGCGTGCAGCATGAGTTACATGAAATTCACGGAGAACACATTACCAGATCAGAAGTCAGATTTTGAACCCTAGACCTACAGTTGCACGGTGGTATATACTTTTTATACTTTGGACGTATTATGCTGTCGCCCCTGTCTTTGTGTGTTTTGAGTAATCGTAAACAGTCAAAACTCTCCACTTATTCCTGTTTTATTGATTTGACTAAGGCCTTCGATTTTTGTCAGAGAGAAAGTTTATGGAATAAACTCCTTAAATTCCGAGTAAATGGTAAGATTTTGAATGCGATGCAGTTGTTATACGGAATTACAAAAAATGCAGTTCGTGTGAGTAACCATACAACAGACTGGTTTGACGTTAATTTAGGATGTCACCTACATTATTCTCAGTTTTTATAAACGATCTGGCTGCGGAAATTTGTAATTTAAATTTAGGTATAGAATTAGACAGTGAAACTCTAAGTATTCTGCTTTATGCGGATGACATTGTACTTCTTGCGCCTAGTGAAGAAAATCTTCAGATCATGCTAGATACTGTGCATAGATGGTGTAATAAATGGAAATTAAATATCAACAGCAAAAAATCAAAAATCATACACTTTCGTCCAAACAGCGAGACAAGAACAGACTCAACTTTTAACTGTGGGTCTGAACCATTAGACTGTGTAGAACAGTATAAATACCTCGGTTTATGGTTTGATGAACACTTAACATATAAATTTGCTGTAAAAGCAAAATCAGCTATCCGTGCTTTAGGGTTTTTAACTGCAAAATATTATGCTTTGGGGGGAATGACGTATTCTGTATATTACAAACTGTATGAATCTGTAGTGGAGCCAATATTACTCTATGGTGCATCTATATGGGGTACTGTTGAACACAGTGTGATAAATAATGTGAGAACACGTGCTTGTAAAAATTGTTTCTAGGAGTTCCCAAGAGAGCATCAAATGTAGCTTCTTATGATAATATGAGTTAGGTCAGTTCTCGGACAAAGCAAGCAATTGAAGTGTTCAGATTATTCACAAAGCTCAAAAACTGTGATAGAAATCGTTTATTATATAAAGTCCATAAATGGTCTCAAAGACGTCCAAAATCGTGGGAAAGGAAGGTATTAAAGTTAGCAGAAAATTTAAATGTAAACCGCGAGCTTAATTTATGTGACGGTCGTAAATCTGGTTTTAAATCTTTGTGTAAAAAATTATTTATTACTGATGAATCTAGGTGGTTTTCTAAACTGTGGGATGATAGAAACTGTACAAATGGTAATAAATTAAGAACGTATAGGTTGTTTAAAAAAGATCTAAAAGTTGAGGATTATGTTATTTGTGTCATGACCAGATCCCAGAGAGGTGTTATAAGCAAACTTAGATGTGGTGTTCTTCCTCTATCAATAGAAACATGTAGATATTCTAAACCCCCAATTCCCCTAAATAATCGCATATGTCCTTTGTGCTCTTCGTGTATAGAAAACGAAATCCACTTTTTAATTGAATGTGATGTCTACTCTAATATCCGGAAGAAACTATTCACAAATCAGGACGTTAAAAATATATCTTCAAAAGAAATGTTTTTAAGTATTTTAAAAATGAAAAATAATGTTACTCTTGCTATTGTCTTTTAAACATGTTAAAACGAAGGAGAAGATTAATCTGAAAGTATTTTATTAATCTATCAATGTTATTACTTTATTAATTTTTATTTAATTATTTAGAATTTTTAATGATTTAATTTTAGAGAAAAGTGTCTCGTAAGTCGATATGGGCTGGACACTGCTGTTATTTTATGTATATTTTATTAATGTATATATATTCTTGTATGCAGTGTGTGACACAATAATAAACAATTACTTACTTACTTGTATGTCTACTGGTCGCCTACAGGCCTGCTTATTCCGTATACCCTAAGGAAAATCCCTATTGTTTTTGGAGCATGCCTGACCCCCAGGGGCAGAGCCACGCCTTTTTCTAATATTTGTTTGTTTGCCGTCTACAGGCAACATTTCTCAACTTATAATTTTGAAACTGTGCATACATATTCTTTGTACCCAAAGGGACACCCCTATCGTTTGGCGTGCATGCCCAACCCCCTAGGGCAGAGACACGTCCATTTTCTTTTTGTGTGTCTTTGTGTCGCCTACAGGGCGAAATTCTTACTTTATATACTTACTCTTTATACCCTAAGGATGATTCCTACCCTTTGGGTGCATGTCCAACCCCAACGGGCAGATCCACGCCCATTTTCTCTTTTGTGTCTGTGTGTCGCCTACAGGGCGCAATTCTTACTGGATTTTCTTCAAAGTTCGTAAACTTAATCTTTACACCCTATTATTTTTTGGTGCATGCCCGACCCCCAGGGACAGAGCCACGCCCATTCCTTGTATTTATTTCTTTGTCGTCTACAAGCCACATTTCTTAATGTATGATCTTTGAATACCTAAGGAACAGCCCTATCATTTGGGGTGCATGCCCAACCCCCAGGGACAGAGCCACGCCTATTTTATTTTTGTGTGTCGCCTATATACAGACCACAATTCTTAATCGATCATCTTGAAACTTAAAATACTCATTCCATATACCCTAAGGATGATGCCCTTTGTTTTGCATGCATGCCCGACCCCCAGGGACATCAACGCCCATTTCGTGTATTTGTTTGACTGTTCTCTACAGGCTGCATTTCTTAACGTATCATTTTGAAACTTTGCGTACTTATTCTTGGTACCTTATTGTTTTTGGTGCATGCATGACCCACAGGGACAGTGCCACGCCCATTTCCTTTGTGTGTGTGTCACCTACAGGCCACAATTCTTAATCAATCGTCTTGAAAACATTTTTTATACTTATTCCTTATACCCTAAGGTGCGTGCCGAACACCCTGGGACAGAGCCACGCCCAATGTTTGTGCGTCTTGTGTTCGTCTACAGGATGCAATTCTTAACAGATCCTTTTAAAACTTTGCATACCTATTCCTTATACCCTAAAGATGACCCCTGTTAGTGATTTCCTAACCCCCAGGTACAGAGCCATGCCCATTTTACTTCGTGTATGTGTGTGGTATCCACAGGCCACGATTCTTAATGGATCGTCTTTAAACTTGGGATATGTATTCCTTATAACCTAAGCATGACAATTAATAATAATAATAATCAATTTGTATAGCGCTGAATGCTCCAGCTAACAGCTGCTCAACGGCGCTCTTCACAGTTAAAATACATACAAAGTAAAACAAAATAGTTCTAACACATTAAAATGTCACCATGTTCATGGTTTAAAAGCTCGTTTAAAAAGTTCGGTTTTAAGATTTCTTTTAAAAACGGCAACATTAGCAGAGTTTTTTTTTTACATTACTAGGTAATGCATTCCACACGTTAGCAGAGGCGTAAACAAAAGCACGTTCACCCATTTTAGTTTTTACTGTAGGAACATGAAGTAAGTTTATTCAGCAGAGCGCAGGTTCCTAAATGGTTTATATGGGGATAAGAATTCGTTCAGATATTGCGGAGAACAGCTATTATTTAAACAATTAAAAGTTAAAAGGCCAATCTTAAAATGAATTCGTTGATAAACTGGTAGCCAATGGAGGTTTTGAAGTACTGGAGTAATGTGTTCAGATAGTTTAGTTAGAGAGACGATACGTGCTGCTTTGTTCTGAATTTTCTGGAGTCTATTTATATCTGATGCTGGTAATTGGTACAAAAGTGAATTGCAGTAATCTAGTTTGGAGAGAACAAAAGCGTCAGTTAACATTTTAGCGAAATCTGACGTTATAAATGGTCGAAGTTTACCAATATTGTAAAGATGAAAATTTAAAGACGTAGAAATAGTAGAGATGTGACTTTTCATTTTAAGATCATGATCAAAGTAAACTCCAAGATTTTTAACTGATTGAGAGGATGTTATTGTTGAATCACCGATTTTAATGGCTTGTGAAAGAGATTTTCTGCTGATCAAGATGACCTCTGTCTTATCATCATTTAATTTTAGGAAATTAAGATTCATCCAATTTTTAATGTCATCTATATACAAGCCTCAAGTTTACAGATTTCGTTGGAGTCATTGGATGGTTTCAAAGCAAGATATAGTTGAGTGTCATCAGCATAAATATGAAAGTTAATTCCATGTTTTCGGATGATATCACCACATTCTTTCATGAAAAGATAGATAAAATTCGTTCCGAATTTCCTGACCATGTATCTATTGCCTTGCCAGAAGAAAAACTTTTCGCTGGTTCATCTCTCATATCATTTTCTCCTACTTCTAATACAGAACTCAAGGATTTGATAAGTAAGTCTTCATCTTCTTCATGCAACCTTGATCCTATACCAACATGGTTACTTAAACAATGTATAAATGAACTCCTACCAATAATAACACATATTGCTAATACATCAATTTTGCATTGTAATGTAAGCCAGTTCACAAAAATCGCCCATGTTAATCCGCTACTGAAGAAACCGAATCTAGACCCGGATAACCTAAAGAACTTTCGACCTGTGTCTAATCTGTCATACATATCAAAATTAATTGAGAAAGTTATATCCACCAGACTAAAACACCATTTTGTTATGAACAATCTTGACGAACAATTTCAATCAGCATATAAGAAGGGTCACAGCACTGAAACACCGCTGCTGAGAGTATATAACGATATTGTTACTAACATAGACAATAAACAACCTGTCGTGTTAGTGTTACTAGATTTAAATGCCGCTTTTGATACTATTGATCATGATGTTCTATTAAACCGGTTACAAACCCGTTTCGGCGTTGATGAGCTATGTTTAAAATGGATACGCTCTTATCTAACAGACAGGTCACAGTATGTAGTAATGGATAATGCAACATCGTCTCCAAAAACCCTGCGCTTTGGAGTCCCGCAAGGATCCGTTCTCGGTCCGCTTTTATTCACAGCCTACACAACACCAATTGGTGATATCATCCGAAAACATGGAAGTAACTTTCATATTTATGCTGATGACACTCAACTATATCTTGCTTTGAAATAATTGCATTTCCCGGCTCCCAGAGGCAAGATACGCCCAATTTTTATACGCCCACATTTTTATGTGGACGTATATTGTCGTCGCCCCTGTCCGTTTGTACACGAATACTGTTAAAAAATTGTATAATCATGGTTGTAGACCCTGTAGAGGTCACAATTTTAATTCGATTTTGATGAAACTTGAAATGCATGGTTATAACCCAAAGATCTTGGTTCCTTTCGTTATTTGCACATATCTGATCGTAACTTCCTGAATTATGGCCTCAGATTTTCCGAAAAATCGCCTATGGTCCCTCTGGAGGTCACAATTATTATCCGATTTAAAAAAAACGTTTGACTCTATCACCGTTACACCCTACGGAAGGTTGATTTCGAATTTCGAGAAAATCGGACCATGATTGCCAGAAAAAAATGGCCGCCGTTTGTAGGCGAACAGTGTAAAAATATGGTATATCAAAGTTGTGGACCCGGTAGAGGTCACAATTTTAATTCGATTTTGATGAAACCTGAATTGCTTGTTTATACCTAAAGATCTTTATTCTTTTCGATATTTTCACATATCAAATTGTAACTTAATGAATTATGGCCTTTGATTGTTGGAAAAATCACTTTCGGTATTGCTTGTTCTCTGTCTATCTCTCGAACAATTATTATCTGATTTAAAAAAAAAATCTCTGATTATATTACTGTTGCACCGTACGGAGGTTAAGTTCGAATTTCGTGAAAATCGTACAAAAATTGCCGGATGAAATGGTCGCCGTTTGTACGCGAATAGTGTAAAAATATGGTATATCATGGTTGTGGACTCAGGTCACAATTCTTATCCGATTTTGACGAAATGTCACATTTCTAGCTTGTGTATCGTCACACCATAATCATTGTCGGCTTCAAATTTCATAAATATCAGACTGGAACTGACCAACAAAATGGCTGCTCCCAATACAGTATGAAATACAGGACTTAATGATGTAGGAAAAATCACTTTCGGTATTGCTTGTTCTCTATCCATCTCTCAAAAATGTGGGCGTATCCTGCCTGGCAGTGCCAGCCTATCTTTGTGTTTGACGTTTACAGGCCGCAATTCTGAATGAATCAGCTTGGTACTTGGCACATGTATTCCTTATAGCCTGAGAGCGTCCACTATTGATTTTGGTGAATGTCCCGACCCCCAGGGTCAGAGCAACGCCCGCTTTTTGCTTTTAGCGTCTGAAAGCCACAATTCTGAATGGATTATCTTGGTATACTTATTCCTTATACTCTAAGGATGGCAACTATTGATGTTGATGCACGACCCTCAACACTAAACAAACCAAACGCCTAACCTTCTTGACAAAGTACCATAGCAATCAAAGCAGGAATGTGGACGTATATTGTAGCGTTAGCGTTATGTTTACATAATGAGCGCGGGATGATCATTTTCTCCATGACTACAATTTGCTGGGTTTTTTTTAGAATATAAAGATGAATCCGATGAAAGTGGTTTTGTTGAATCTGATGCAAAATGGGCGAAAAAGAAAGGCCCCATGGCAAAAATTAAAGAGGCTCTTTGTCATAAAGGAACCCCGGGTGATGGTAAGTTTGATATTCTTATTCCACTCCCTACACGCTGGAATGCCATTTCAAATATGGTAAGGGGTTTATTATTTATTCCCTAACATTCCCAGTATAATTATTGACAGTTCGGAAAGGCGCCTCGGAAAAAGGGGAGAAAATGATGTTTAAATCTGGCGATTTTGGATGCTCATAAATATTCATGGATAGACGTGGCTTAGATATTTTCATTTATTTTTTTTTATTCCAAGAGCATCAAATTTGTGCCAGAGGTGGTCGAGTAAAATACATGGTAAAAGCTGTCAATTTTTCTGTAAACAGTTTATAATTTAGTATAAATGAAATTAAAAATAAATTAAACATATGTGTGAATTTGAGGCCTTGAGAAACAGGTATATTACACTATGATCGTCTCATGGTCCTATAAATGCTCCCCAACAATTACTCCAAATGCACTCCTCTTGACCAATATTGATTTTACCGCTTTCTGTTTAACCGTTCGACCGTCCGCCCTGAATTTCGTTAGATTTCAGAGTTTCCCTACTGCCGAAAACCTTGTATCGTGGTAGAGACAACGGTTTTTAAAAGAAACTTGGACGTTCTGTTTTGGATAACTTTATCTTGATCTTTATCGCATTTGATCTCCATCTTAGATTCCTTTCTAAGACAAAGTTGAGGTGAAGATTATTATTTGCTTACCTAGTACCATTGTATAATATTAAATTACTAATATTTTTCTAGATGAATTCGAAGAATTACGGGTGGTTATAGTTGGAAAAACTGGGTCCGGGAAGAGCTCTCTTGGAAATAGTTTATTGAAAAAGAAGGATTTTGTGTGTAAAAGTTCACCTTCATCGGTAACCAAAGAATGTTCAGATTTTTTAGAGAGAAGATTTGACAAATTGAAAATAAAGCTGAGGGTACTCGACACACCTGGCTTTTTTGATACGGGATCAGATGTCAATGTTGGCACAGAAATAGCGAGATGTATCCTTAAAACAGCCCCGGGCCCGCATATATTCATATACGTCATGAGTATTAACAGTCGATTTTCCAAAGAAGAAAAGGATTCCATCGATCTGTTTAAGAATACATTTGGTGAACACGCCCTTGACCATCTGGTTGTTGTGTTTACTGGAGCTGATCAGCTTGAAGGTCAAACCCTTGAAGAATGGCTGAAAGAAGCACCTGTTAAATTGCACGAGTTTTTAGACGAGTGTAAAAACAGGTATGCTGCCATCAACAACAAAGCGGGCAAGGATGAATTAAAACAACAGGTTATAAAAATAACAGAACTTCTTGCCAAAACTCACAAAGACAATGAAGGAGACAATTACACAAACGGAATGTACAAAGAAGCTGAAGCTATTTTTCGTCAAAAGCAGGAAGAGGCCAAGAGAGACAGCGAAAAAAAGGAACGAGCATTACAGGAAATGTGTGACAAACTCATTGAACAACTGGAAGTACAGAATGGTGTATTGGCAAACCTAAGGGGTGAATTAGCAAACCTAAGGGGTGAATTAGCAAACCTAAGGGATGAATTAGCAAAGAAAGAGAAACAAATCGCTGAATTACAACGCAAACAAGATGGGTCAAAAGCAAAGGATGAAAAAATAGCCCAATTAGAGCAGGAACAGAAAAAAAAGATCCAAGACATGGAAATACTTGCCAACAAAATTAACGAATTACAAGAGGCACAACAGAACCAAAGCAATATGATAAAGACTTGCTATGCCAAACCGAAAGATTCGAAAGCTACTGAAATACGTGGAGGTATAGGCTTCTTTATATGTTCTATTCTGTAGTCATTTCCGACTTCTTCTCTTAAATCGCAGGAATTATAAGTGAGCAAAAATGCAGTCATCTATATATCCTGTTTACCTTTCGCGCTCGTCACTTCCGATTGTTGAAACCTTTATTACTCATCTGTCGTAGCAATGATATCTGTGTTAAAATTATATTTTTAAAGTGTTTAACCAGTTCTATCACATATGTGATAATGACTGACACCAATATTGTCCATTAAATATGGATATTCGCCCAGTCCCATAATGCGAGAGCCGGATACCTTTAAGGGGAAAATTTCATCTTACCACATAAATACAAGTTTTGAAGGAATATATATTTGGGGTATTGCGAATCGTTGAATTAATCCGCAGTTACATAAAATTAGACGCATTTGTGTGTCAGTTATAACACTTTTAACCATATAACGACAAACGCATGCAATTTACCTGTTACGTCAGGTTTTTCTGTGATGCAAACAACAGCAAGTTAGTAAACATTTCTTCGGAGTACATACAAGTCTAGACTGACTTTTAGAAGCGTGCGAAGTAATAACAAAGTAAAACATTGCTGGGTTTAAGATGAGCAAAGCAGCGTGAGTCGGCCTTCAATTAAGATGTGGTAGATTCCTGCGGGTCACGCCAACCTGAACAATTTGATTTGTCGATGCTTTTTAACATTATAATCCCTAACTTCGCTAGAGTGATGGTTATTGTATGCTTATCTTAAGCAGATAATTATAGTGATAAATGTTCAAGTAATTAATAAAATTTAATTTATTCTATATATTTCAGAAAGCATAAAATGCAAACTGTGCAAGTACACAGTTGCGCATGGCTCTAATCTGTTAAATATACCTGGTGATGATCCTATTGAGAAGTCAGCAGTTACAGTATTCGGCAAAGGGGGCGTATTGAAGCAACGATTCGAGAACCCTGGGGGTACAATATTGACATTTAATCTGATTGTATTCAATGTCTGGTAAATGCTACGAAATCTGGTCGTATATTGTCGTCAGCCATCGCTAATCTACAAGTATTCTCAGTCTAAACTGATTTTGCAGATATCTGAGAAATGTTTGGAATCGGTTTAATGTTGGTCTCCGCGATTTTGAATGTTTTCGTACAGTTGTTGCTTAGCTGCAATGGCAGTACAACTACAAACATCAGTTGACAAATTTACATCCAATTGTCAGTTAAAAGTCAGTGGTAGATACAAGGTAGTTTATTAGTGGGGATCATCGGCAGGGGTAGGGTGTTCGTTCCTCAGATTGACAAGGGTGATTTGGGACGCTAATTTGAATCCGAATATAGCATTCAATATTATCAGCCAAATCAATCCAACCATAACAGATAGCCCCATAGAAACAGAATAATAACAGTATTTTTAATATTGAAAGGGTGGGAGTAAAGTAATTGTATCGAGCCAATAGGATTGTATCCATACTTACATTAAAGGGTTAAATGGGTTGTGTTTTATAACCTATCAAAACAACACGAATTTAACTTGTAACTTGAATGACTAATATTGTGTGAAGCTTTAGTATGAAGTTGACAGTTGGGGACTGATTTTTTTCATCTAGTTATCCTAAGACCCTATTGAAATGTGAATGCAATACATGCCAATGTTGCTGAACCCTGTCCTAGTTGTTTGGGTCAAAGTTGCTTTTCTTACCTTGTCGAATTAGTTGACATTAGGGTTGGTGGGCGTTTTAATGGGCCTGATAAGCCCGACCAATGTATGTTATTCATGCAAATATGATTACTGTGCACGTACATCAGGGGCTAATGAGTATTGACATCTTTAAAAGGAAACTTCAAATATGACGGGATACTAAAATAGCTATATTTTTTATTGTCTTTATCGTTTTCTTCATATTTTCAGGATATCTCTTTGATCTCTATACGACTTCAAAAGCTGACACAGAGATTACCGGTGATCGAACTCTTGAATATACATGGTTTAACGGGTTTGATTGGGCCATTATGAGATGTAAAGGCAAAGAATGTAACAACCATATTGGATGGTAAGCCATTACATCCATTACAATAAAGTTACCAGTTAATATTTGATGATAATTATATATCAATGCGTAAATGGAATGATTTAAGAAGACCCATTTCACTATGTAAATGGAGTGAATTAAGGAGTCATATTTCACTATGTAAACGGAATGATTTACGGAGTCACATGTTCTATGTAAATAAAGGAACACTCAGTTCGAAATCGCACGAATCCAAGTACTTGTCGGGTGGTAAGAGTAAAGTGCTGCCTAGTCGACCGGACATGACATTTAAAAATCAATATGGACATAAAATCTCCCTGGCAATGAACATGTGGCCATAACAAGAAAGAGAGAAATGGGGTTTAACATCCACTCGACACAAACTAGGTCATTTCGAGACTAACATGGTTTAATTTAATTTCAGTAGTTCGCTTGCGCATAGGGGTCTTTAGCAGTTGGAGGAGACCGGAGAAACCCCACGAGGCTGGACAGACGACCCTACTCCTTTTCACGTACAACTGGGGATTCGAAACCACGCCTGTTGACTGTGATCATAGAACCAACAATAACCATACGTTAAACCAAATTCTGTTTCTTACTTTTAAGTTTTAATTCAATTTTACACAGGAAATACCAGAAGGATGGTGAAATACCATTTTACGGTTTGATTGATGCCAATTTGACAGGTAGGCCTCTTTTTATTAACATGCTTTCTGCAGACAGACCATCACATGATGTACAAACATACATGACTTAAAGATGTTTATTTATTATCCACCATTTATACAAAATGAAAACAGATTATTTCGCCTTTCATTACCTATGATGAGAGGAACAGCCAGTAAACAAAGCAGATTGTTTCGATAGTTATAAATAATATTAAAATCCAGATCAACTTATTAATGACCCCTGTTCCTGAACGGCCGAACCTGGTCAATTATGATCCCGAATTTCTGTGATTATCTCCGTATTCATCGAATAATTTCCAATTTTGTATTACCCTGTTTCAGAGTAGAGAAACTCATTGGTTAAAGTGTGATGCAAGAGGATTTTTGAGCTGCCTTCTAGAATTCATATTGTTTTCGTCAAATTTCCACGTATCTCCAACTATGTATCAGTGAATTAACAAACTGTATCATTTATTATATTTTCGCCAGTCCAAATAATGTTTTCATGATTGCTTGTTTAGACACTAATTCTACCCTTTTCAGCTTTACGTTGCTTTCTAGTGATTTTATGCTTATTTTTATTCGTTTGCTATTTGAGATATAATGATATTTAGATAGTAGTTTTACACAACTCTTTCAATTGATGCGTTTGCTAAATGAGATATAATGATAACAGTTTGAAACAACAGTTTGAAACAACTCTTTCATTTTATGTGTTTTGCGGAAGACCATAAGTCATGGATCACAAAACGTATTCGAATCCACTGGAGTTTTCTCAGGCTAAGATGGCAAGATAAAGACCCATTATGGGAGATTAAATAAAGAACTGGCAGTTCTCACTATAATAGATAAAATCTATAATAGTTCATATAACATTTGAAGTATAAAGAAAGATCTGCAATAGACAGAATTATAGATACTTAATATTTTATCCCATAACAACATCTAGGTTAAATATCAATTGATCCATTTAGCGTGCTTTCACTTGCTTATTTAATTATAGGGGTTTTTTTTTATTGTGAATGCTTTAAATGTAAACCATATCCCATGCAGCAAGAATCTGTTATTTTATCAGCCTTGTTTATCATGCGACTTGATTGGGGCATAATCTAGTTTTAGTTTGTATATGTCGTTAGTTGCTGTCCATTTGCCATAAAATATCGTAGTCTAAGCAAATTATTCTCTTTCAACTTCTTTTGAACTCAGAGTCTGGTGGTCGTTAATTCCTCACGATGTTTTCCGAACCATTATATCACCACATACAGTTACAGATACCTTTACATTTGTGTCTTGTTCGCCATGAATGTTTGTCAGGGAATCCAACATTATAATAATATGATTGAGAGTCTTTACTTTCAATGTATACCAAAATTGCCTCACCTTTATCGGAATAACTACCGGATCAGTACTGTCGTGGGAGTGCATCTTTAAATGTGAGCTTATAAAATAACATATTCTTGCTGCATGGGATAATCTACATGACAATAATGTTTTGTGAGCGATCGATAAATTATTTGAATATGACTTTAGTCCAAATATATCGCCAAAATCACACAGTTGGTACGTTGGAATGTATCTTTAATGTTGATGCATATTGTTGTCACCCCTATTTACTAAGGCCATTTGTTACCACGTGGAAAGATAAGGTCTACATCTTTCATCATAATCTATTGAAACTTTTATGCATGTAGGAATACCAGATGATAGAAAACAAGACCCATAACATCACTCTGCTTGGCCACAAGTACTGACGTGTTACATGTATCTTTCAAGAACGTCAGATACCACTTGTCATGCCATTTCTTTGCATATTTACATCACTGGCTTTGAATTAGTGAAAATATGATATGTAGCAGATTTAACTGTGTAAAACTGCCACCATCAACTTAGTCATTGCTTTACAGCTGCCATTTTCGAAAATATTCGTATACTGCCATTGTACAAGCCATACTATATTTTATTTTGGCCATACACAATCTATGAAAAACAGTAATAGTCAATAAAGGTGTTTACGTACAATTAAGTCCAGTTATGTAAACAATCTGCATTGTTGTGACTTTTATTTCGATTTTCACACTATTTATATTGTGACCAATCTATTGGTCTTCTTGTTGATAATTATTAGAATATATGTACATGTATGTGTAAACTGAAGATAAAAGAAAACTACGCGTACTTAGAATTTCAGAAATTGGAAACGACTGTAATTATATAGGTAAACATAGATTGAATTATATAATTTGAAGATAAGATAAAACACTTTGGGGATGCACGATTCACAGTTCCGGAATTGAATTCCAAAACTGTTGGCAATCGAGTGAAAAGGAGAATTTCGGAGTACAACGCATGTGTCGACTGTATAAAAAACATCTCAACCAATCGTGACAGCTGAAACATATTTTTTACCTGGGGACACGTCGCGATTCTACTCACTCCGCCTCAGCTGTCGGGAATGGCAGAACTGTGAGAGGACTGCATTCCGCGTCACTCGATTGTAATTCTGTCGATTCGGGACGTTCTGGACTGTGAATCGAGCACCCCCCTTCTAAAACATACACTCTTTTGCATAAAAGTAAAATTGTTACACTCGCGATGTTTTCATGGTAATGCTATGTATTAAAACGTGATGTCACAATGAGATAAAGAGAGTTGAGGTTGTGACGTGACTTCATTATGGCTTATAGGGAGTTATTTTCAAATAAATGAAATTCAGAGATTGATTAGTTGTTGAAGTTCCTTTCAATGTATATAAGTTAAAGCATCATATTAATTTTGTTTAGTCAATGGCGTCTCTGTCCGTGAATGAAGGAGATTGTATCCATTCCTGGTGTATCTTTACAACACCTCACAAATATCTACCTGCGAATTATTTTCCCCACCCACTTTAACATACAAACACCCCCCCCCCCCCAGGACCTACTTTTTATGACGACCACACCCATCGTCCAAGATGGATGTAATTTATTGGCGAGTGTTACATATCGTCGTGCTAAGCAGTGATTCCGTTCTAGACATAGTCGTTTTAACATACATCAGAACCAAGCCTCGGATGATCAACCGAAGCACCGGTCGGACAAAAATAAAGAAAAATAATTTTGTCCAATTCGTCTTTAAAAAAAACCCTTTTCTGCCGACCATTGGGGGAGGGGGTATTGGACCGGCCATGGAGCGTTGATGATCATGTTGTATGTGGCCGGTGGCTTTAACGGACTGCTACGCCATCACTGGAGTCTGGAATGGGCTGGTATAACAGATATTTCTGGGTCGGATGTGGGCCAGAATTCTCCTGCAATGGGGATTTCGAATTTCATCCGCTAATTTCATCGGTTTCATCCAACACTATCGCCCGCAAATTTACTAAGTATTAAGTCATTTGCACCCAGTTTGTTTGGGATACGCTAGAATCCAAAATTCAAAAAGCAGCTTTTATGAATTTCACTTTCGTCACTCTGTACCACATGTGTCCCGTGGCCTCCCATCACAGGAGGAATCAACTAGCGCCCCCTGCAACAAAAATGGTACATTTTCCCATTTTTTAACCAGTTAAATTGTCTTGACTCTTGACGATACAATGATGACACATTAATTAATTATGTAGATATGATAAATTCACAAGTTGGTGGTTGGCTTAAGTTAATCGATTTATGAAATATATTATTTGACAGAGATAATAATCAGATATGCCACCAAATCGCATATTTGGGATTCATATTTTGAAAAATTTCCAGGGGGAGAGCCCAGACCCCCACCCCCCGCCTGGGCTCCGCGGTCATTGAAGGGGCCGCTCTGACACGGGAGCCCGTTCCGGTTCCCCAATCCGCCCCTGGAGGGGGGAGGGTGTCTTTGAAAGTGTCGGGGGAGGAGGGTAGACGTAAATATATTTATGTAATGCAGTAGAAAACATTCTATGTCTAAAAGATTTAAAATTTCATGGAAATTGCCATTGGGCAAAGGTTAGAGAAGGGCAAGCAAGACGGATCCATGTGCTTTATTTTTTAAAGAGTAACTGCAAGGTTATATTCTAGCAACACCTGTAAACTTTAAACTACTGACAAACAGGTAAGGTAGGGGCCATGTGATGCCGGTGACCTTGTGGTGCATCGTGGTCTATTTGTCATCTATTAACAGTGTTAACAGTCAGCTGATATGCGTTTCCAGAATATCGTGCGCATATTATTCAAGGGAGGTAATCCATTTCACAGAAGGACCCATACTATCAACTATTTGCTCATTGACTTCAATGTTAAATGGCTGTCACATCACAGGCTGTAGCTTGTTGGTTCCCATCGCTATAGGCACTATGAGGATCACATATTTTGGCAGGCATTTGAAGTTGGCTGGGGTGAAAATCTCACTTGCGACGTATTGATTACTCTGGAGATAGACCCACCCCCCATCCCTACGTTGTATTGTCATCAAAATTACCCAATACTGCTGTAAAATTGCAAAAAGGGGAGAAAAAAAATTAAGGGAGCAATAGTCGAACTACATTCATGAAATAAGGGGAAATAATTACCAGCAGAACTCAGTCGACTATATATCGATACAGCAAGACGAGGTTAGACATGAACATTTTCTTTTATTGATGATTTGGAGGCGGATTGATATGTGACGTGCCGTTACGGGGTTCTGTGGCTCACGCCATTAATTTGTCATTAAATATTTTACTATCAATGTCTTGCGTTCTTCCTGAAATTCTACAGAAGTTGTACATCGATTTCCAGACAACGTTTGTATTTAATGAAAGATTCGATCATACGTGCTCGGTATTGTGCTTAGAACGACAGTCTGTATAAGAGTACCAAGAGCCTTCTTATGCTAATTCCTTGGACAATTGCGTATCGATTGTTCGTACTTGTTATGAACAATATTATGAAACTTCCTACCATGCTGTTTAATTCGACAAATGATAGGCAGTGACGCAACGGGTATGCAGAATAATACTTTTGAAGATTATAGATAGGTAATTTAAAGTTCAGGAGGGGGGGGGCATCTTTTTTAGCCCAGTCACGGGAGAGCAGTGGAGCGTTAAACCCCATTTCATTTCATTTCATGGCTGCATGAATTCATTTCAGGACTGCATGGTGTCAGCAGTGCACAAATAATACACTAAGTTCTGATTGCTAGCTAGCATTTATTTCGCAATGTTAATAAATTCATGATTTTGTTCGCTTAAGTTGGACAACAGAATCTAATTTTGTAATCTTCACATTGTCCATCATCTTGATCCACGTTTTGACAAGTAAAGCCTCGTGATGGACATAAACAAACAGATTCTCCTGTTGATCTGTAGTCGTAGCCGGTACTTGCAACGCGGACATCAATAGCTCGTGGTGACCGGCATACACCGGGGTGAAACTTCCTGATAATGGACAATGTTTCGTAATCACCAGTTTCAGTAGCATTGTCACGATCATAAAAGGCGGTCCAAGCAAATCCAATAGGACAGACTGGTGTGCCTAAACGAAGAAATATTTAAAAGTTGGGTATTATTAGATAAATAATGCTATAGCCTGGATGTTTTTTTTTCATAAATAGGGAACCTGAACCAAAGACAATTAAACATAACTGCCTTTAATGCTGATGTGGTTATGGCTATAGTTTTCACGATCGTAAAAGGCGGTACATGAAATCGAACATCACAGGTTAAAACATCAAACATAAAAGACAGGAAGCGGTTTTACTCTTGCTTTTATCTAAGGAAACGGAATGGAGCAGGTCTGATAATCGTTCACCTGTCCCTAGCCTATGAAAGACAAGGCTATTATTTGGTTTCTCTCACACGTTTCGAAATTACTACTGTTCATCCTGAGATGGTTAGAGATTGAATTAGATAGAAACTGGTAGTTTTAACTCACCTTGTCTACAGCAGAATCGAACAGCGTAATCTTCACACTGACCACCCTCTTGCAAAAAATTAGAACAGGAGAAACCATAATCAGGTCCAATTGACACAACCTCCCCAGTAATACCAGAAGTACTCCGGGCTTCAACAACTTCCGGTTCAGCACAGATTTCGTTCGGATTGTCATAACGATGACTAGAAAGAAGCTCTAAATCTCCGAGACCCGTCTGATTGTCCCGATTGTAAAATCTGGTCCATTGGTTACACTGCGGACAGTATTGAGCGTTGGCTGAATTAGAAAATAATATGTTTCAGAGCAGAGGGTGACTAGATCATTTCAGGACTAACAAATGCTTCAATACCATTTGCGTGCATGGCCTTTCACTTGTGTGAAATATAACGTAATATTGGCATTGGGAATTCAGAATTTGAAACTTGTATCGTATTTTATTGAATGGCAGTCCCGTGCGCCTGGTTAGTTCTGATTATACATAGGAAGCACGGGTTCAAGCACTCATGTTTAGCCCCATTCATCAAGGCTTTTCTCCACAGCGTGTACTGGTTTTAAATTTGTTAACCCTGTGTCGTCAATATTGGCAAGCGTGTACTGTTTTAAAATTATTATACCGTGTCTTCAATATTGGATATTAGAAACCCGTACTTTAAGATCAAGAAATTACTGTGGATAACATTGAGTTTAATTTTAAATTGTACTCCTGTTACGGTCATAGAGGACCTGGTCATTTAATCCCACCTAAGCAAAGTATATCGCATCCGGTCGCAATCATATCGTTTGTTTACACCCGTGTTTGGTAGGCATCATCATATATTTCTTCCTACAAACCATGGTTTTACACGTGATGAGCGGTAACTGGGATGATCAAACGCTTAAAAACATTAACGTTCAAGCACAAACCCGATTTGCATAAATCTAAACACGCTCTAAGTGAATAAAGTGTTTCCCCACGCTTTGAGAATAAAAGTTGGCAAGACAAACAGTTTAATTCTACACTGGCAATTTTCTGCATTTTAAAACTAAAATAGGGCAACGAAGGCAGGTTAATGCCATGGGTCGATTCGAGCTGGATATGTGCCCGACATTTCAGCCTAACGACATTCACAAATTTTAATAGATAGATGTTCTTTTTCTGACAATTTGTGGAAAGTGAATCACAGTTACCTAAAACCACCAGAACACGATCAATAAAGACTTCTGTGGTTCTTTTAAAATCGGTAGGAGCCTGCGGACTGACGATAAACAAGCGGCTTATTAATGAAATAAAATAAACGATAGTTACCCAGAGCAAGAACTGTGATAATGAAGACTTTCATGGTTCTTGTAGAATCAGAATCAGTCTGTAGATCGACTGACGACAAACGATCCTGGACAATCTTATATACTTTTTTTTCCAAGGTGATTTGAAAAATGATGCAATATATGTTTTAACTCTTAATGATCATTAACAATTTTGATTAATGGACGGATTTGTGTGTCATGCACATCCATGCACAATTATTACGCGCAAGTGTAGAGTTGTATTGACGCAATACCCTTGTCACTTTGATAAATTAACAAGGAAATCTCATTTTTAATTCTTCGAAATTCTTCGAACAGTTTCATTATTTGGAACCGTAAAAAACAACGAAAAAATAAAAATTGAGAAATATATTTGACCGAGAAACAAAATCAAGGGTTATGATTTAGGTAAAATATTACGAACAGTTTTGAGTAAAGTCTGAAAATGTATTACGAAACCGGGGCCAAATCTAAAGGCACACAATATTAATGTAATACGATGCTATATATTATGATTTGCATTATTTGATTATTTTAATTTGGGATTTATTATCAATTATATTCAAACTGAGTGACGGGCGCTTGGGTCTGCGTTATCCATTCATTTTACACGGGGTTTTAAAATTATATTGTCGTTTGTGTAGATCACGTTATTTTAATTACTTGCGCATTGTATTGGCGTATATGTTTTTCTTTGTAATTTACAAATGACGCTCGAGAATAAACGAGACCGTGTACTGATTTTAAAATGTTCATTGTGTCTTTATTATTGGAAATTATTATCACATATTCCACAGTAAGACCACAATGCCAATTTTGATTGAAATTGATCAACATTGAAGTCTAATTAGTCAGAGGTTTAGTCTCTTTAATATCAACAGTTAGAAGTTTAGTCCCTTTAATATAACCAGTTAGAAGTTTAGTCCCTTTAATATAACCAGTTAGAAGTTTAGTCCCTTTAATATAATCAGTTAGAAGTTTAGTCCCTTTAATATGAACAGTTAGGTGTTTACTTCTTTAATATCTGCAGTTAGAGGTTTTGTCCCTTTAATGTAATCCCTTAGAGGTTTAGTCACTTTAATATAAACTGTAAGGGGTTTAGTCTCTTTATTATATTTAGTTAACTCCCTTGAATATAAATAGTAATCGGTTTCCTCACTTTATTATAAACATTTAGAAGTTTCCTACCGTTAATATTAACAGTTAGAGGTTTAGTCCTTTTAATAAACACATTTAGAGGTTTAGTCCCTTTAATATAATCCTTTAGAGATTTAATCCCTTTAATAGCGTCAAAAGGGTGCGCATTATCTAAAGGACTAGTAGTCAAAGGAAACAGGTGTTCGCGGTCAGTTCGATACAATTAAAGACCAAATCAATCTGACCGTTACCCCCTCGAGGACGCCACGCATGTCCATCTCCTCTATACCAACATGAGCAGAACAGTAGGAAGTTAACCCACAATACATGTTAACAGCAGGTGAAGTGGTTACTCGTTGGGACAATCGCAGAAAGATTGTGATGCTTTTGGCCTGGAAAGCTGCTCGGTGCAGGACGGCCAGGGGCGTAAATGTGTGTGTGTGTACCACCCCCCCCCCCCCCCGCAAAAGAAGTAGTCGGTTGCAAAATAAGTGTAGTCGGTCGCCAAATAGGAGTAGTCGGTTGCAAAATAACTACTCACTGTATACGTCACGCTACTCACGCAAAACTTTAGTATGAAAATAGTCGGTCGCAAAATCAGTGCAGTCAGTCGCAAAATAGCAGTCGGTATCAAAATAAGTGCTCACTCATTCTGTTGTGAGTATGTTAGTGTAACAACAGAATTTCACCAAGGAAGAAAAACGGTCGGTCTCATAATAAGTGTAGTCATTGCAGTCGGTCTCAAACAGGAAGCCAGAATAGATCCCAAATACTATGTATTTGTGTGAATCCGTGAGCCTAAATTGCATACGTCACTCTTATTCTGATGTGAGTATGTTGGTCTGACAACAAACTTTCACCCAGGGCGAAAAATAGTCAGCCACAAAAAGTCGGTCTCAAACACAATGCCAGAAGAGATCCCAAATACTATGTATTTGCGTGAATTCGAGTGCCTAAATTGCATATGTCACACAAAACTATAGGATAAAATAACCATGTCTGCTTGTCACTCTTATTCTGTTGTGAGTATGTTGTTCTATAAAATGTTTTCTTCCATGGCAAAAAATAGTCGATCTCGAAAAAAAGTCCTCACCGCAGTCGGTCTCCGACTAAATGAATTAATGTAATAATGAGATAAACAAACAATCACAAAACAGGCGAAATTGACAGATAAGCCTCGGGATTTTCAAGCCCAGTCCAAAACATTTAAAAGCTCTGTTACATATCTGAAATTTTTTCGCGCCTGCGGGGCGATTCCATTATATCATCATTCTTCTACTCCGTTACATATCTGAATCTATCACTATCATAATCACGATTATAGTGAACTGCCCAATTTGTTTGTTGTACCACCGGTGTATGGGGCGTGGGTCGTCAGATTGTATAGATGTTATGTCAACTCTTGCAAAATAGATCTGGCGATTCTGTCTCATTGACTGACATTTCTGGTCCACTCGTCCACAAGAATTTCTCCCAGCAATGACCTCAAATGCCAGGATATTGAATCAATATTGATATTGAATCAATCAGTCGGTCGCATTTTGGCTAAACACCCCCACAAACGAAATTGTTATGTACTCCCCCGAGGACGGGGGATGAAAAGCGTGAAAGACCCCTTTGCAATTGTAATATAAGTAGGTGCACGTTAAAACTCGTTTCATTTCGTTATTATATTGTTTGATAAGGAAATATCAGATTTGAGTGAGAACATCACAACTGACTCTCATAATGAAAATAGTTACATTTATTGAACAACCCAATCCTACTTGATGTAACAACTGAAACGTCATTATATAGTTTGAGAAGGAAATATCAGATTTGACTGTCAGTAATGAATCTTATAATTAGAACTTGTAACAGATCAATACATGTTCTTTGTTGTCTGATCCACTTTCTGTCTCACTAATCTGGTTTCCGCTTGTTGGGTGTGCAAGACCGAGCTTTTAAACAAACCAATAAAGTTTGAGCTAGTTTTTCCCGTGGGTTAAGCCCTCAGGAGTTACTGACCTTTTCTCGTCCAAACCCTTGTAAACCATTTATTTGAGAGTTAATTTTTCTTACAATTCAGGTTTATTGGCATTTCTGTAGGGAAAGATGGGCTAATGTAGTTAACACTATCACAAATCGCAGTGCCTATCACAAATAACGAGCGTCCGAGGTGGGGGCGAGAACACCCCCAGCCCCGCCCCCCAGGGAAAATTTTGAAAATTGACAACCGCAAACCCATTTTGCAAGCATTTCAGACCAAAGCTTCCTATCTTTTCTTTTCTTTCTCCTGTCCTGTGTCCCGTCCTCTCCCTCCTTCTTTCTCTCTGTGGACAGGTGGGCCCAGTCCGGCACTGCAAATCTAGCGCAATCATCTAACAATTCGGATATCAAATCCTAGGAATGCTCAATAGTCCGCGAGTTAATTAGTCCATCGATATCAGTTATCAGCTTAAGGATTAGGTTTATTGTATCCATATTTATTGTATTTCTTACAGTGGAGGACTATAGTGAACCCGTGGACTAGTGAAAACCTCTCTCAAATCAACTAAATTATGCCAAAATATTCTCTTAGGATCAACTGGGAGACCTCCTGGGCCGGTATTTATAAAAATTCTAAGAGTTGGAACCAACTCTTAACTGTCAAAAATTACTCCTAACTTTGTAGATTTTCCTAAGACCTATTTATAAAACATTTTACTTTAAGAATTACTCCTAACTATGACACATATTTAGGAGTCCTCCTGTAGCACTCCTAACTAGTTCAGCATCTACTTACGCGTCCTACTAAACGAAATTTCTCAATCGACGATGAGATGAAGGTCGCCATTACGCTTCGTTTCCTAGCTACTGGTAAAATGCAACTGTATAGTGGTGACGATTTCGGCGTCAGTCAACCTAAAGTGAGTAGAGTGATTGCAGAAACGTTAGATGTACTGTCTGATCCGCATATTGTTAAGAGATTCGTATCGATGCCCATATCTCAACAGGAAACTCAACGACACAAGAGACAGTTCCACGCACTTGCGGGATTCCCCGGTGTCGTTGGTGTGATAGATGGGGCACACGTCCGTATCCTAGCGCCTTCACAAGATGAAGCTGAGTTTGTTAATCGGAAAAACTATCACTCTGAGCTATAAATAACTTCAGGGAATCCCCGGATTTCCCATGGTTACATCGCTAAGAGTTTGGTTAGGACCCAAGTCTTACATTTAGTTAAAAGTAACTCTAAGACCCTTTATAAATATTTGTAAAGAGTAACTTTTAATTAAATGTTGTTTTAGGAAGTCTTGGAGTAAAAGTTATGAAAACTCTAAGAAGTTTTATAAATACGGCCCCAGGTCTTCAGCACAAGCATTAAGAGAGTTAAAATTATGAGATCCAATCGTGTACCCATAGCTGGTAGGAAATCAAAGTTCTCCACCTTACCTTGTCAATATTACCATGAAAATCACTAAAAGTTAATTTCAAAATGACCAATGTATTGCGTTCAATAATACAAAGAACCAGTTTGCCCTTACTTCACAATGTGTCAAATGATTTAATGAATGGAGTCGGGTTTAAAGACAAACTTTTCTGCACCAACCGGGCAATGATGAAGACGAACATACGACAGTGCTCTATAAGGACAATATGCCTGGGCAGCTGCGTTGCGGTCTAGACTTATTCCAACTGCCATGGGTTCTTTTACGTACACGGGTCTTCTTTCAAAACCAGTCCTTCACCAAACACTAGACGCTTTTAAAAATGGTTGCTGTGTATAAGTGATGTATAGGGAAAATAAATTGATTTTAAATCGAACTATTTCAAAATACCCATCTACAGCTAATGTATTTACACCTGTACCTTCACTTATCACATTATTACAACTTACAACAACAAATAAATCAAACTGTTCTAGAAATGTTCGAAGAATTAAAAATATTCATGAAATTTCCTTAATTTGTCAACCTGACAAGGTTGTTGTGTATATAAGACAGGGCAGGATCGTTGGTCGTCAGTCGATCTACAGACTGCTACTGATTCTACAAGAACCATGAAAATCTTCATTATCGCAGTTCTTGCGCTGGTGGCTTGAAGCGCCTCAGGTAACTATATTTTACTTTATTTCAGTCGTTAGACTGCGGATTTATCAACGGACAAGGCTATCGTGTCTATAAGACTGTGGGGGGTTGTTGCTTGTCAGTCAATCGGCAATATCTTACTCATTCTACAAGAACCAGAGAAATCATCATTGTCTTAGTTCTTGCTCTAGTGGCTTTTAGTAACTTTGATACACTTTCTACAACTTCTTAGGCAAGGTACATCTATCCATCTATTTAAATTCATTTCTAGAGAGTTTGTCCAACCTCGTGGGTTTTCTCCGGGTCCCCGGTTTCCTGCCACAGCTAAAGACCCTTAAGCGCAAGCGAATTTTGAAATAAATCTGAACCATGTGCTAGTCTTGAAATGGCCAAGTTTGGGTCGAGTGGAAAATACACCTCATCTCACTCTCTCTGAACATTCGGTCAGTTTAGTATGGCCGCAATAGCGTAGACATAGAGGTCGCAATTCTATGGAATACAATTACTGCTTATTACTGAGCGACGTTTCGACTAGGCTTCTCTAGTCGTTATCAAGCAATGATAAAATCTAAAAAATAAGACAAGTCAATATATACATGTACATAACAATACATTCTCAATGTTGACAAAACAGGGATCTCCCTTAATTTGCACGTACCTATAGTATATAAAAGGAATCTAATTTAATTAAGCGTAGACAGCAAGCACAAATACAAAAAAATTACTAGACATATACTAATTGGAATTGTTTCACAATGTAACATAATTTAATTGTGTTTAATACAATATTCTGTTGGCTGAGTTTTAGGGACGGGACAAAATTTCGGAAATTGGAGATTTCGGGCTTTTTCCTGATATCCAGATTCATTATCAACGTCATAATTTGGTTGCAGTCCTACCTGCTCAATTAAACATTTCTCATTATTTTAAGTTATTTTATAATGCTAAACTTTTTGTTTATGTAGCCGAAGCTAATCACTGTCCGATGTGTAACAAATGGACACCGTTTTTCAACCGAGACAAGCCAACGAATCTTGGAGATTTCGAGCTCCTTACTCTTCACAAAACAGAAAATCCTGGACAGATCTGTGCTGCGCCAGAGCTTGTCAATTGTAGACGTCTCACAGGACCTCCTCTTCTGGAAATTATATCGATTGCCGCTGATTATGTTTTTTCATGTTTCAATTTCTCGCAATCTGATGGACAGTGTGAAGATTACACGATATTCACAAATATATTAGTAATCACAACTGCAACCTCCACAACAGATAAAACATACGATACTTACATAAAAGATTTGATCGATGAAAAGTATCAGAAAAAGAATAACCCGACTTCACCGATATGAACAAATCATATCTGAGAAATTGTAGATTTTTCTGAAAAAAAAAACCATTGTAGTATGCCACACTGGCTTTATTAACCGGATGTCGTTTGCTTTGTTGTGACAGATTAACACCTTAATATGTATTTAATTTAGCGGTGTTTTACTTTGTATTATTTTGTTTACGTGTTCATAATTGCATCATGCATGTAGTGAGTTGGGTCACACTACAATGTTTATTTAGTTGCCTAGCGACGTAAGCATCATTTGCGCGGTATCTTTGTCAGTTGGATTCAAACGTTTGAACAGTAATGTTCGCAGCGCGCTTGTTTTAAAAAAAATTTTGTTTGCAATGGCTAGTTTCAACTTTGAATCCTTCTGCAGTGTGCTAAATGCAACTACTGTCAGTTGTTTAAAGGAACAAGGCTTAGATACTCTTGAATGCCTTCTAGATTTTTACGAGAATTTTACAGAAGATGTTGATCAGCTGGATATTGTCATCTCAGAAAAAGGCAAATTACGACAGGCCCTGAAGAAATTAGTGCCTTTAAATGGCAGTGGACCTATTGAACGGAAAATAACATCAAAGGATCTTCAAAAAGACTCAAAATTAAACGAGTTATTGAAAGATTTATCTAAAATGGAAGGTTTCGATATTGTCGATAGTGATCGTACTAGTAGTGTTAAATCGCAACCGCCATTGGATAATTATAGTGGCCGGGATGATAAATAAACCCTTATTCATTAGGGATTTTGTTTCGAACAATAAAGTTATTCTGTCTGATTATGACGATATGGACACCATAGAATTAGATCGTGAAACTAAATCTCTCCATGTTCGTTCCTCTGTGTCAAAGGTTAAAGTTGAACAGGTCACCATGCCACAGTGGGTTAGCGCTAATGTGCGTATCATGAAGTCACTGATGGAGAGAGGGGACTTAGGCGGTCAACAAAGTATTTTTGATTATTTACAATACACGGAAGAAATAGGAGAATATTTTCAAATTTATTCTTTGCCATCCGTAATGCTGTTCGATCATCATTACCGCGAAAAACAGGCTAAAGAAAATCTTCGATGGGGCACCCCTGATTTCCACGGTGTTAATTTTTATCTTCGCCCTAATCCCAAATTGGTGCAAATGAAAACCCGCACGAACTTTTCATCAGGTGGTGCGTCAAAAAGCGCATCGGGACAACAGGTTGTGAAGGACAATCAAGGTGTGTGCATATGTCGGGATTATCAATCAGAGACTGGATGTCAGCGTCGATTTTGTAAATATAGTCACGTGTGCATAATTGATGGCTGTAAACGTAATCACCCTGAATACCTTCATAATGCAATAAATATCAAAAGTGATAAGAAGCCCCAATAGCCTTTAGTATCTAGCCCTTTGACAGATAACTTATCATTCTGGGAGACTGAATTAGCCAATGATAAGGACAAAAACTTTATTTTGGACGGACTTCGTTTTGGATTTAGGCTTATTAAACCCGCTACTATAATTAAGGCAGAATTTCCTAATCACCAAAGTGCTCTTGTGAATTTTGATGCGACTGAAGAGACCATTTTGAATGAGATTCGTATGAACAGGTATATTATTTGTGATTCAAGACCAACGATTGTCAGTGCTATCGCGTCAATTCCCAAACCTAACAGTTCCGATATTCGTCTTATCTATGATGCCTCTAGGCCATTTGGAACCTCCCTCAACTCATATGCCGATATCTCTACAGCGACTTACACATCTATCGATAAAGTGTGTTCTGCATTAAAGACGGGTTCTTTTTGTGCCAAGATTGACCTCTCCCAGGCTTATCGCACAGTACCGATTTCACCTGATAACTATTGTGCAACTGGCCTAAAGTGGCGTTTTTCGGAGACCTCGGTCCATACATATTTTTATGACAGTCGCTTGTGCTTTGGTGCTTCAGCCGCCCCCGGAATATTTCATAGAATAACTGAAAGTGTAACTCGTATGTTAAAGAGACGTGGTTTCAAAAATGTGTTTGTATATTTGGATGATTTTATTATTGTGTCGGACACATATAATGAGTGTTTAAAAGCCTATAATTCTTTATTGGACATAATACAACGTTGTGGTTTTACAGTAAATTGGAAAAAGGTGTATGAGCCCACAACACTTATCGTTTTTCTTGGAATTCTCATTGATACAAGGAGTTTGACTTTATCCTTACCGTCTGATAAATTAGAATCCCTTCGCCAGACCCTTTCCCATTGGTTGCAACGAAAACGTGCGTCAAAACTGCAATTACAACAACTAATCGGCAAGTTGAATTGGGCTGCACGATTATTACGAGCCTCACGCCCTTTCATTCGTCGGCTTATTGATGTTATGTGCTCATTGAAGAGACGAAGTCACCATGTCCGTCTAACCAAGGAAGTGAAAGCTGATATCTCATGGCTATGTCAAGCGTGTGACGAGTTTAATGGAACGGTGATAATGGTAAATCAGCATTTGTCGCCCAATGTTTCCGTCTCCACCGATGCTTGCACTACGGCTGGAGCTGCTTTTTCCAATGGTGATTGGTTTTATACCAAGTGGTCACTTGATTTTCCTTCGGTGGTTGATCAGCACATTAACTTAAAGGAACTTTTTACAGTGTTGCTTGCCTTCCGCAGGTGGGGTAAACATTGGGCTAACAAGCATGTGACAGTTTTTACTGATAACCAAGTGACCATGTATGCCTTAAATAAAGGGACATTGCGAAATCCGGTTGGTGTGGATTACCTCCGGGAGCTCTATTATATGTTAGCTATTTTCAACATACACATCACTGCAAAATTTATTTCGACTACGGATAATATACTTGCCGATGCTCTTTCGCGTATGGATGACCCAAAGTATGCCCTAGTTGCAGCTGAACTATTATTATATTTCAATGAGTTGTTACTTAGTCCTTTTTATGTTTTTCATTCCCATACTTTGTCTAAGGCTTGCTCTATTTTTCTTTCGCAGGCTTTATTTTGGCTCAAGAAAGACATTTGGACCAGGATGTATTTAATTTCAGACGATCAATCTTTGCAGAATCAACTAAAGCTACATATAGAGCACATTTAAGATCGTATTTACGTTTTTGTTTATATTTTGGTTATGACCCTGTTCCTTGTTCACAACTCAGTATTCAGCGTTATATTGTATTTTTGGCTAGAACCTTATTATATTCAAGTATTTTGGGATATATTAATATCATACGTTTGTTACATTTAGAAGCAGGCCTTGAGAACCCGTTAACTAATTTTCGGATTCAATCACTTCTTAAAGGCGTGAAAAGGTTAATAGCCTCTCCCCCAAAAAGCAAACTTCCGATAACACCCGTTATCCTTGAAAAAATGTTCAATGTTTTAGATTTTGCATCTTCTTTTAATGTTGCTTTTTGGGCCGCCGCCTTGGTAGCTTTTTATAGTTTTTTACGAAAATCTTCTTTAGTTCCTAAAGATGTCAAATCATTTAGTTGTACCCTTGATTTAACTCGTTCTTCTGTTACGTTCTGTTCTGAAGGTTGTATTTTATTAGTTCGTCATACCAAAACTATTCAATATAGGGAGCGTTCACTTGATATTCCGATTGCTTATAATTCCAATGTTTCTTTGTGTCCAGTTAGGGCTCTTCATAATATGTTTGATAATTTATCTAATACTATTTATAATGATGTATCCCCTTTATTTTGTTATCGTGTTAAAGATACCGTCAAGTCTTTAACGCATGCTTCTTTTGTGTCTGCTTTACGCCATGTTCTAACTTCTTGTGGGTTTGACCCTTCACTTTACTCCGGTCACTCTTTTAGACGGGGTGGAGCTACGCATGCGTTTAATTGTAAATTGCCTGCAGCTTTGATTAAACATAGGGGTGATTGGAAATCCAATGCATATTTACGTTATATTGATATTCCATTGCAGCTTTCATGGGATATGATGTCTGTATTTAATTCTGGGTTTTAGTACTTCCGGTTGCGTTTGGGAGGTTTGGAGGTTTTTGTATTGGCTACTTTTTGTATTGCTACATATTGTATTGCCCAAATTTAAATGATGTTTTTCAATGAATAAACATCCAGATCTCCCAAACGCTGTGTTGTTTATTTTCAATATTTAGCAGAAATTAATTTATCTAATAAATGAAAGTACCGTTTCAAAGATCATTAAGTTGTCAGCTCCCAAAAAGTGTTCATTGGATCCCTTTCCAACACACCTAGTAATCATCTCATCAATATTACAGTCCATCTTCCCAGATGCCTTTAAAACTGCTAATATACATCCGCTTATTAAGAAGGCAAATCCAGATCAATTAACAAATTACAGACTAGTATCCAACGTTTGTTTCATCTCGAAGATTTTAGAAAAGTTCATTGCTTGTCAAATAACAGCATACGTTGAGGAAAACTGCCTGATGGAAAAATTCAAAGGTGGGTATCGAAAATGTCATAGTACTGAAACAGCACTTACACGAGTTAATAATGACATACGGCTTTCAATGGACAAACACGATTGTGTTCTTTTAGTTATGCTGGATCTTTCGACAGCGTTCGATACAATCGATCACAGAATTGCATTAACCCGACTCTCTACCAAATTTGGCGTAGTCGATTCTGTCTTGAAACTTCTAAAATCCTATCTAACAAATTGCAGTCAATATGTAGTTATAGCCTGAAATAATTAAGTGCAAAATTCTGCTTCTTACATTCAAATGTCCCAACAACTTCTGTCCTGTATATTTATTAGAACTTCTTGAATTGTCTACCCCTTAACGCAACCCCCGCTCGTCCTCTTTTTCTGTAAACCTTTTATTTATATGTATTTTTCAATTTATGTTACTTTTAATTGTGTACCGCGCAAATGACTACTTGACAGTGGAAGCTATGCGCTGTATAAACTTTTCAATAATATAATAATAACCATCATTCCTCTATATCTAAGTTTGTCTTGTTCCATATAGTAGTTGAGGAACAGAACAGTAGGATGTTAAACCACATTTCATTTGGTTCCGTATCCCAGACCTATAATAATATACATTTGAACAATTAGACGACTAGTTTCGATATTTCCTTACTTTTATAATGAAATAATCAATTTTGGATGGGCATTTTCAAAATGGCCGATCTATCAACCTATAATGACGCCACATATTATAACAAATATAATCGTTGTCGGATATTGCATTCGTCACATAAATTGGACCTCCATCTGCCTTCCCCTATAGTACCAGCCTGGGTTGCCCCACTATATTTAGGGGGTCACGGTGGCTCGCTAGTCTGGAGGTCGGGTTTTCGATCCCTGCATTGACCGATAAACTCCATCCAGATTTTTCGACGTGATTCCCCTTTGTCAGTGATGCAGAAAGGGGAGGGCCTGACAAGGACAGCTGTTTAGTCGTTCGACGGCAAAGGTCTCATGTACACATTTGCGTGCTCGAGAAGAATCCCTTTACAGTTGGAATTCGATATAAGAGTAGGCCGTAGTGACCAGTTAGGGGCAGAACAGTAGGACGTTAAACTTCATTTCATTTCCCACTATATTTATGTGTGACCTAGCGTGACCCATTACCCAACTGAAGTGTTAACCATTTTCATGCATGTATATGTTTTTGTCGTATAATATGTCATATGATTAAATAGAGTATTTTTTACAAAACTCCGCTCGAGTTGTTTTCTATTAAAATGTTTTACTTTGATAGGGATTATAATATGTTGTTTTCACATGTTGTTAAGAATCAAAACATTTAATTGTAAAGTTCTGAAACTGAAACTGAATTAATAAGGAAGTGTATATAAGCTCAATGTTAAGTACGTGACATTAATTCGCCTATAAAATACTTTGGAGGTTTTTGACAATGGCTGTTTTAGATTTAGGGCGGGACTTCCTGTCAGTTGACCTCTTAATCCATCCATCCACCGCAAAATCGAAAATAGTCCTCAACACCTGGCAAGATTTGCCAATTCAAACACTATTCTACCAATCTACCAATCTAGACATATGATTCAACAGCAGTTGTCACGCAAAAAGGAGCGGAAGCGTTTCAAAGTTGCTAGAAACAGACGAACTACTTTCTAAGAGGCGTAAGATTTCAACTGTCTGTGCGTGTTAAATCAGGTCCTACTGGGTTGATATTACAGCTCGCTATTTGGTAATGGTTATTTGTTCTAGGACTGGCGAAAACTACGAAAAACAGTAAGTTCTTATGATCTGTAATTCAATAATTTGTAGTTCCAAGCATTGTACGCGAATATTTTTAGATTCATCCATTCTTATAATGCTACGAATCCTCTCACAAAAATCAATGAATGTACCAATTGCAGTCGAGATCAATCGACAGGCGGTTAACAAAGGCATTTTTTTATTTTCGACTTTGTACAGTTATTATTATCTTTGTACCTCATTTTGGAATTATGACGGCATACCTATCTAACTATACTCAAAGCCATTAAAACGCAATGCCTGTTTCTTGCAATATTTCTGGTAAACGTTATCATGGGCCAGGGCCCAGTTTAGGGGGCCCCGCGGTTCATGGCAAACAGAGAAACAATTCAAATCCCAGATGAAAGTTTCACGTTAATAGATCTAGCGGTGCGAGGGCTGAGACTGGGCTATCCCTCAAACTTCTCTGGTGATGATCGGTCTAGGATTCTAGTGGCGATTTCACTTGTCATAACAGTTCCCCGCCGCTATATGTCATGTAGAGGCAGTGTGAAGTTAGCTCGATTATCGTTTTTCAATATTGGTGAATATCGAAAAACGAGCTAATACAAACAGTTTTTCTTTATACAATCTAAAACTAGAAGGGAAATTTTAGCTATTAACCTACTTTGTTGGTGGGGGGGGGGGGGGCTATGAAGACACCTTGAAGTAATGAATATTGATACACCAAAAAAAACCGTAGGCTTAAAGTAAGAATAAAACATGACTATAGGCCTACATCATCATGTATATTAGCCTGTATAATTAGAAAATTAATTGTAGATTCTAGACTAGTTGCATAGTTTTTATTACGTTTGACGAAATATTATTATTTCAAATAGAAACAAATTTAGGTTTTATAATACTATAATGATTATTCAATAACTACATGTATATAAATCATACTTTTATGTGTTATTGTTGTAAGGCCTGTGTCGGCTGTGTACCGTAGTATCCTTTTAAACGACTGACAACTAACCGTATAGATACAAAATAACTTACACATGGTTAAACATTCATTTCGGATATATCTTGGTAATTGTAAGTTCTGCAGACGATGTTTTTTTCTTATTTTATTCCGAAGCTCACAGGACTCCATACGCATTTCTTCCGGGTTTTGTTTAACCGGAAGTAACTTGGGGTCTATTGACTTCGCCCATGCGATGTATAACATAAACCACCAGTCGGACTTCCTTTCTAGTACAGTTCTATGCCATTCGTAACTTTTATTGTATTACAGACCGTGTAGTTGTGCATTACGCATGTGTGCCATTAAAAATGTATGAAATAAACTTTTCGTCGCGTTAGGGGCCCCGCGATTCTAGTCAGGACCAGGCCCCGCTCCGGTTAAGCTGGGCTTTGTCCTGGGCTTTCCTATCTTATGGCACATAGGTGAAACTTATGATGGGTCTCTTTTTGTGAGTTCCGGGTTTGAACGATAATAAACTTTGTTCGTGCAAACGCAACGCTTGTCCTCTTTCCCGGTTTTAATCAGTTTCATGCCACATGTTTTGCAAGCACATTCTCTGCTCTCTGGCCCTTTAAATACAGATCAAAATTTCTTCGGAAAAAATGCCACGCCTTACCCAAGAAAACAGGAACAGAGCTATTGGCATGTTGGATAATGTCCACCCATCGACCATTGCTCGTCTCTGACAACGCTTCCACGCCACTGGAAGAGTTGCTGATCGACCAAAACCTGGAGCGCCACCTGTAACAACTTCTGCGCAAGATCGCCACATCTGACAATAGCATCTGTGCAACAAGTCCCAGTCAGCTACTACTACGGCCATCGGAACTGTTGGAACACGGCAGCGTCAGATCAGCTCTGAAACAGTCCGAAGACGCCTGGGCAGCCTCCGGATGCACTTGTATGGTCACGATAATACGGCAAGTATATATAGTTCATGACACCCGAACGGAAGCTTGTTCAACCATTGTCGTCAAATGGACGCCGCTCTCTTGAATGACTGCTACAAAACCTTTAACTAAACAAAAACGCAAGTTTGCTAAATGAGAACTTTGATATGACCACATCATTTTCTGGAGACAAATCTCCGGAATGTCTGCCAAAAGTTTCTGATTATGCTGAAAAAAGCTGTACTGGGGGTAGAATGATAACGACGATTAAAGAAATCTATTCACAGTTGAGTTAGTGACCGTGTTATTCCCAGGCAATAAAAATCAACAAACCAACCAATACCAGAGTTTATATACAGTGACATAATTTATATTTACAATGTATATCAAACTGATGTGTTTAATGAACAAAAACCCTTGTTTGTGTTTTTCCAAATAAAATTCACAAATTGATGAAATATTTTTACTATAATACTGTTACTTGCACAATTTCAGTCTGACATCAGCTTTGTTCGAATTGATTGAGAGAGAGAGAGAGAGAGAAATGGGGTTTAACGTCCACTCAACACAAACTAGGTCATTTCGGGACTAACTTATGGTTTAATTTTATTTCAATAATTCGCTTGTGCGTCTATAGGGGTCTTTAGCAGTGGGAGGAAACATGAGTGCCCGGAGGAAACCCACAAAGTTGAGAAGGCGCCCCTATCTCCATGCCACATACGCTCACACCAGGGCTCGAAACCACAGCCGCAAGCCAGAGGTGACCGGCCAGCTAGAGGTCGAAGCGCGGCACTCTAGGCCATCCCAACCCCCGCTCGAATTGATTGAGAAGACATAATTATCCATTCTATATTATATAATATGCAAACTCCTTAAATATGTTATATGGATTTAAATAAGTCTCGGGGTCAACATTGGTAGTATACGTTCTATCTTCAAATAACAATTCCAACACAACATATGTTTTGTTGCAGGCCGCCATTCTTAATGTAACTTGACCAGTCTCAACCGACCTCGAAAGGTGGGTTAACCATATTCGCGACTATAGTCTAACCATTACAAGTTAATGTGCGCATGGTCAAGACCTAGTTGAACCATGGTTTAACATTTGGACGAGCCGAAGGCGGTCGACCTTACCAAGGTCAAATCTTTTTCCATCGTCATCGACTTACCAGAACGCTTTGCTCGTAACTGAGTGCAAGAAAGGAATCTTTTCGGGGGATGTGGTGTCATGGTTTGGACCGCCATCAAGGTAACTTCCGGTCCCAGCTCAACATTATATTGACGCCATCCTTCAGGCATGTGTAAGCTTAGGATTGACTTACACGATATTGACTTCAGCTGACCACTGCCTGTTTCATGTTTCATTGACGTTTTGTTTTGTGTATTTGTAGTGAATTCCGTCATGAAATTATCCACCGATGCTTGTTATCTCGATTTTGTCAATTGTTATGTACATTTGTTAGTGCAGTAAATAAACTAAACTTTGAATTTGAAGTTGCGTTTTTAATGGCCTTGGGTGTATATTGATCCCTGCGGTGTGTTTCGCTTGGATCGAGTGAAAGTTGAGAGTCGTATTCTAGGCATCAAGACAAAGTGTGATTTTCCTTTTCACCTTCATTACAAAATTATAAAGTCTTAGATTTTCAAAAATAACTATTAATCAACTGTCATTCAAACGAATTTCGGGTTTAAACATATTATCACTATGCAATTTCAACAGTCAATAATTTAGTGCAAGATACATCCGCATTTTGCGGGAGATGGACGGAGAACAAACTAAAAAAAGGGCGGTTTTACGTACAATCAGAAGGGCCAAAATCGAAATGTTAGGAATATAAACATAATTATATGTTAAGTTTCATGAAAATCAGATAACAATTATGACGTCTAGAGGGTCCACAACCTTGATATTGCATGTTTATACTATTTGCGTAAAATGTTGTCATTAGTCCCAAAACTGTGAAGTGGACGCCCTCCTCGCTGCCTCTTTCTCTTTTATTGGGTCTAAGAGATGACTCGTCATCGGTCTGCTTTAGGGATCGTATACTGCGTAGTGAGTTAGGGAGGGTAAGGCGCTGGCGTGCTAAACTGGAGGTCGGATGTTCGATCCCTGCATTGACCAAGACAGTTTATCCAGATTTTCTGGCGTGGTTCCCCCTTATCAGTGATACAGGATGGAGGGCCGGACAAGGACAGGTGTCTATTCGTGCGGATGGGACGAAAAACCGAGTTCTCGTGTACACATTAAGGATGCCTTGACAGTCGGAATTCGGGAAGAAATGCATACTGTATGGCGTATTCCCGTCCTCATTAGCCCAATTCGGTGCAGAACAGTTGGACGTTAAACCCTATTTCATTTCATTTCATTTATGTAGTGAGTTGTAGAGTCATGGCGTCTTTACAAGATTATACCAAGGCGGCTATTATTCATCGATAATTTTGAAAACCAGTAACAAACACAAAACAAGTCATCTTACACATTCTCACCATAAACGGGCAAACAGTAGTCAAAGATATGTGGGAAGCGCGGCACTCTAGACAACTAGACAACTAGGCCATCCTAACCCCCTACACAAGAAGGGGAATGAGAGGCTCTAGAAGAAGTAAATGGATTTTTAAAAAAAAAGAAGTAAAATTTAATTAAGTAAAATGATCATGAAATTATTGGGGTGTACCTTTAATGGCAAAACATGAAATATACGTCAGCTTTGTGCATACTAGTTTCGGACGATTCAATATTTAAACTTGTTATTACACAGAAATATGGTTTACAAAACAGCTATGATAACGTTGACTTCTCCATTTGCTATTCTTCAAAAAATCTGGAAATCAAGGAAATTAACAGTTCAATGTCGATATTATTTTCCTGGATTGAGAATTAGTTTCGACAGATCACATGTACAACATCTTCATTTACGATGAGGGGGTGGGTGGCCGAATGGTTAGCGTGCGCGCGCTGTATCATAAAGCCTGCCATTGAGTCAAGTGGCGTGATTTCGAATCCCCGGTTGTACTTGGCAGGGAATAGGGTCGCCTGTCTAACCTTGTTGGTTTTCTCCGGGTACTCCGGTTTCCTCCCACTGCTAAAGACCCCTACGCGAAGGCGAATTATTGAAATAAAATTAAAAGCATGTGTTAGTCCCGAAATTACCTAGTGTATGTCGAGTGGACGTTAAACCCCATTTCTCTCTCTCTCTATTTATGGAGAATTCTATTTATAAAACAGCTATTATTATATAACATGCTTTTCTTTCTTCGTGAAAACTGTAGGACAATATACATTTAAATAGAGTGAACTATATAAATAACGGTTTTTGACTTTCAATATAATATAATGACATTCAGAAGGTCATTTGATTACACAGTATTCATGTTATGAACAGGCTTGATATTGAAACCACGCCAGTTGGCCAAAGTGGACCTTATGATTTAAAGCGCACTTTAGAACACACCAACATTAATACAACAGAGCGAAACGCGAATTGGTAATGGGCATGAGGTTCAGAATATTATCAGTGGTAATTCGTGACGATATTCACGTACCAATTTTCAATTAAACATAATTATAATGAAAAATCTATAAAAAATGGGGTCAACTCCATATAGCTTACAATATAGGTTTCAGTTCCTTTCAAGCAATAAGGACATATTTGGGTATATACCACCACTCACCATGCGAGGTCATGTTACACCTAGTTTGCGCGGTTAGTTGTATGACGTTTGGCTGTTAAGTGATTATAACATCTGATTTTTACCAAGTCAATAACTCCGTAGATATTTAATTGATTTCGTTAAAATTTGAATTCGACCAGATCTTGTGGATATAATGAACGATACCAATGTTCATTAATATAACAAATATAAGTATTTAATACGACAATCTGTTGTTGAAGCGGACATGTTATCTCCTCCTTTGCTTGCGGGGCTGCGGTGGCTCAGTGACTGAAATGAAATGGGAGTTAACGTCCTAATTTTCTGCACAGGGGCTCAGTAAGTCAGATGTTGGCTCGCTAACCCAGGGGTACCGTGTTCGATCCCGGCATTTTCCGGACAGCAGGTTTCCCATTGTTAGTGGTGCAGGACCGCGGGTCTGGCAACGGACAACGTATATTTGTTCGGATGGGACGAAAACTCCAGGACCAATGTATGCATAGGCGTGCACGTAAGATGTCCCCCTGGCTGTTTTAAGTCGATGTAAGAGTAGGCCGCAGCACCGCTGTCCGGAGAAAAAAATTCCCTTAAACAAAATTGTATAGCGTATGCCCATCTAAATGGACAAAGAGTCCAACGATTTCTGATAATTACAGCTCCCTTTCCCCCAACCACACCTCCATTTTTGGGTTGAATATAATATCATTGGCGGACTTGGTCCTGAGCTTTTTCTTCATCCACTCCTCCCCCCATCATCAGGTACGGAGGAAAAGAATCTTCAAATCTTAATAATGTGATATCAGTCGACATAGGTCTCAGTAAAACAAAATGAATTGAGGCCCACAGAGCAGAAACTTGTGGGCAATTAGCTTTCTAACAGTCTCACGTAATTTTATTTTCATTTTCTTTTTGTGCGGTGGGTCAAATCTTCACATATACAAGTTTCTTCGCAGGCAAATCAGGTTTTTTTTTTAAAAAAAATAAAAAATAAAGCAAAGCAAAACCGAAACCATTTTCGCGCCAGTTTTGAAGAATTGCTTTGAAGCGTTAATATATTTTAGGCAATACATTTCATGTGTTATCAAAGTCTTTTTAAATGTAACCATTTTATTACAGACATGTTAAAGTACACGGGAAGGGGCCGAATGGCAGATAAAGGGTACAACAAAATTCAATCTAACTTCACTATTTTGCAACGTGAATTAGAACCGGAAGTTATTTGTCCTGCTTTATTTGAAGTTGGTGTTTTCAACGAAAAAGACAAGGAGGATGTGAGATTAAAAGTTAGAAAAGAAGAAAAAAATGACGAGATCTTGAGTATTTTACTTCACAAATCCGGTTATGATAGTTACGAATTGTTTATTGGCGTCCTGAAGAAGTACGGTTACGAACATGCATTGGAGGTACTTGAAGCAGGTGTGTATTTTTTACTAAGGTCACTTATAAGGCACCGAGCGCCCGGTGAACGTTCTCTGGTGATTCAGCTATGGCCAGAAAGCTTTTGGGAACGTAGCCTGAAAAAATTCCGCGAATTATCAAGATGGCTCCAGGTGGTCTCGAATAGCAGGCCGGAATTATTTCATTAATGCTGACATACTCGTCTCTTTAAATACAACAATAAAGCCAATTTCCCGTTCTTCTAACACTCTTCATACGTAAGAATATTTTTGGGTCGATACCCGAATAACATTTTCTTTCATAATGTATTTACTAGGAACTCGCGGAAACTCAAGCATTTTAAATTAGCAGGAAAGCCAGGGCGGTCTAAATCTATATGGAGAATATTTTGAAAAGGGAACGCAAGTACATGAGAAAATAAAGTCGGATGATCATTTTCTCCATGACTAAAAGCTGACACAGAGATTACCGGTGATCGAACTCTTGAATATACATGGTTTAACGGGTTTGGGCCATTATGAGATGTAAAGGCAAAGAATGTAATAACCATATTGGATGGTAAGCCATCACATCCATTACAATAAAGTTACCAGTTAATATTTGAGGATAATTATATATCAATGCGTAAATGGAATGATTTAAGAAGACCCATTTCACTATGTAAATGGAGTGAATTAAGGGGTCATATTTCACTATGTAAACGGAATGGTCCAAGGAGTCACATTTCACTACGCAAACTGAATGATTTACGAAGTCACACGTTCGATGTAAATAAAGGAACCCTCAGTTCGAAATCCCACGAATCCAAGTACGTGTCGTGTAGTAAGGGTAAAGTGCTGCCTAGTCGACCGGACATGACATTAAAAAATCAATATGGACATAAAATCTCCCTGGCAATGAACATGTGGCCATAGCGAGAGAAAGAGAAATGGGGTTTAACATCTACTCGATACAAACTAGGTCATTTCGAGACTAACATGGTTTAATTTAATTTCAGTAGTTCTCTTGCGCATAGGGGTCTTTAGCAGTGGGAGGAGACCGGAGAAACCCCACCAGGCTGGACAGACGACCCTACTCCTTTTCACGTACAACTGGGGATTCGAAACCACACCTGTTGACTGTGACCATAGAACCAACAATAACCATACGTTAAACCCAATTCGTTTTCTTATGTTTAAGTTTTAATTCCATTTTACACAGGAAATACCAGAAGGATGGTAAAACATCATTTTACGGTTTGATTGATGCCAATTTGACAGGTAGGCCTCTTTTTTATTAACATGCTTTCTGCAGACAGACCATCACATCATGTACAAACATACATGACTTAAAGATGTTTATTTATTATCTATGATTAAAATGATTTCCACCATTTATACAAAATGAAAACAGATTATTTCGCCTTTCATTACCTATGATGAGAGGAACAGCCAGTAAACAAAGCAGATTGTTTTAATAGTTATAAATAATATTAAAATCCAGATCCATGAATCAACTTATTAATGACCCCTGTTCCTGAACGGCCGAACCTGGTCAATTATGATCCTGAATTTCTGTGATTATCTCCGTATTCATCGAATAATTTTCATTTTTGTATTACCTGTTTCAGAGTAGAGAAACTCATTGGTTAAAGTGTGATGCAAGAGGATTTTTGAGCTGCCTTCTAGAACTCGTATTGTTTTCGTCAAATTTCCACGTATCTCCAACTATGTATCAGTGAATTAACAAACTGTATCATTTATTATATTTTCGCCAGTCCAATTAATGTTTTCATGATTGCTTGTTTAGACACTAATTCTACCCTTTTCCGCTGTACGTTGCTTTCTAATGATTTTATGCTTATTTTTATTCGTTTGCTATTTGAGATATAATGATATTTAGATAGTAGTTTTACACAACTCTTTCAATTTATGCGTTTGCTAAATGAGATATAATGATATGTAGATAACAGTTTGAAACAACTCTTTCATTTTATGTGTTTTGCGGAAGACCATAAGTCATGGATCACAAAACGTATTCGAATCCACTGGAGTTTTCTCAGGCTAAGATGGCAAGTTAAAGATGCTTTATGGGAGATAAGATAAAGAGCTGGCAGTTCTCACAATAATAGTTAAAAACTAAATAATGTAAAGGGAGTGTGCTGAAAATTTCAATCAAACTGATCCACTCTGAACCGTAAATTGAGTTATTGAATATTGGTACGATAAAATACGTAATCTCGATTATCCATTTAATCACGAATCAGCGTATAGCAGCAGATGGGATCCTAATCGAGTAAATATCACAGGCTAGCGATGACATCGAGAGTTGATTATGGTTTGGATAAGTGAATGTATTATTAATAATTTAGATAAAATTTCAGGCCTAAAGTGAGACCTACAATAGGCAGATTCAGCTCTTCCATACTGTAAGTTTAATAAATTTCTAATTAATAGTCTATATAACATTTGAAGTATGAAGTCAGATCTGCAATAGACAGAATTAGATACTTAATATTTTATCCCATAACCAAACATCTAGGTTAAATATCAATTGATCCATTCAGCGTGCTTTCACTTGCTTATTTAATTATAGAATTTTTTTATTGTGAATGCTTTAAATGTAAACCATAGCAACTTATTTTATAAGCTCACATTTAAAGATGCACTTCCACGACAGTATTTATCCGGTAGTAATTTCCAATAAAGTTGTGGCAATTTTGTTATACATTGAAATTAAAGACTCTCGATCGTATTATTATTATGTTGGATTCCCTGATAAACATCCACGGGCCGCACAAGACACAAATGTAAAGGTATCTGTGACTGTATGTGGTTATCGGTTCGGAGAACATCTTGGGTAATCAACGTCCAGCAGACTCCGAGATCAAACGACAGAAAAGATGTTGAAAGATTATAATTTGCTTAGACTTCGATATTTTATGGCAAATGGACAGCAACTAACGACATATTATTATACAAACTAAAAATAAATTATCCCTCAACCAAGTCGCATGATATACAACACTGATAAAATGGGATAGTCTCCATTCAAATAATATTTTGAGACGGATAGATAAATTAATTTAAAAGTGTCTTTAATCCAAATATATCAACAAAATTACACAGTTTGTACGTGGGAATGTATCTTCAATGCTGATGCATATTGTTGTCACCTCTATTTACTAAGTCCCTCTGTTACCACGTGCATGGACAGATAAGGTTTACATCATTCAGCATTATCTATTGAAACTTGGATATAGGGATTAGAGATGATAAAAAACAAGATCATTACCATCACTCCGCTTGGCTATAAGTACTGACGTGTTTCGCGTATCTTTTAAGAACACCGGATACCACTTGCCATACAATTTCCATGTATATTTATATCACTACATTTGAATTAATAGGCGAATCAAACTAGCATTTGACGTAGAACAAATTGCAACAAAAGGGTTTGTTTTATTTCTATTGACTCGTTGTGATGTCCTTCGTAAGGAAAAGAAAAGTCCAACTATATAATAGTCAACGGCAACAAGTTGGATGTCATTGGCAAGTGTTACAGATCGCAGTGCTGAGCAGTGGTTCAGTTATAGACATAGTTGCTTTAACATCAGGGATAGACGTAAATATATTTATGTGATGCAATAGAAAACATTGTATGCCTAGAAGGAAATTGCTATTGGACAAAGATTAGAGAAGGGCAAGCAAGACGTATTTTAAACTTTAAACTACTGACAAACAAGTAGGCTAAGAACCTTGTGATGTCGGTGACCATGCAGTGCATCGGGGTCTATTTTTCATCTATTTGTGATCAGAGTGGGCTTTTTATGTGTTTCCAGAATATGGTGCCGGATATTATTGCGCAAATGATTAAAGGGGGGTAATCCATTTCACAAACTATTTGCTCATTGTTAAATGTAACGTAGATGTTGTTGGTTCCTATCTTTAAAGACACAATGGGGACCACATGTAACAATCTATCATCATAATTTTGTAAAGGTTTTTTGCAACAGGGATTTGAAGTTGAGATTGGGGTGAAAATATCACTCCCGAAACATTACAAGCCTATAATATCGACTGTATATATCGATACAGCAAGCAAGAGGAGGGTAGACATTAACATTTTCTTTTAGTTGTATTTATTGATGGTTTGGAGGCGGATTGATATGTGACGTGCCGTTACGGGGATCTGTGGCCCACACCATTAATTTGTCTTTAAATATTTTACTATCAATGTCTTGCGTTCTTCCTGAAATTCTACAGAAGTTGTACATCGATTTCCAGACAACTTTTGTATTTAATGAAAGATTCGATCATACGGGCTCAGTATTGTGCTTAAAACGACAGTCTGTATAAGAGTACCAAGAACCTTGTTATGCTAATTCCTTGGACAATTGCGCATCGATGGTTCGTACTTGTTATGAACAATATTATGAAACTTCTTACCATGCTGTTTAATTCGACAAATGATAGGCGGTGACGCAACGGGTATGTAGAATAATACTTTTGAAGATTATAGATAGGTATTTTAACGTTCAGGAGGGGGGGGGGGCATCTTTTTTAGCCCAGTCGCGGGAGAGCAGTGGAGCGTTAAACCCCATTTCATTTCATGGCTGCATGACTTCATTTCAGGACTGTATGGTGTCAGCAGTGCTCAAATAATACGCACAATTTCTGATTGCTAGCTAGCATTTATTTCGCCATGTTAAAAAATTCATGATTTCATTCGCTTAAGTTGGACAACAGAATCTAATTTTGTAATCTTCACATTGTCCATCATCTTGATCCACGTTTTGACAAGTAAAGCCTCGTGATGGACATAAACAAACAGATTCTCCTGTTGATCTGTAGTCGTAGCCGGTACTTGCAACGCGGACATCAATAGCTCGTGGTGACCGGCATACACCGGGGTGGAACTTCCTGATAATGGACAATGTCTCGTAATCACCAGTTTCAGTAGCATTGTCACGATCATAAAAGGCGGTCCAAGCAAATCCAATAGGACAGACTGGTGTGCCTAAACGAAGAAATATTTAAAAGTTGGGTATTATTTGATAAATAATGCCGTAGCCTGGATGCTTTCTTTCATAAATAGGGAACCTGAACCAAAGACAAATAAACATAACTGCCTTGTACCTTTAATGCTGATGTGGTTATGGCTATAGTTTTCACGATCGTAAAAGGCGGTACATGAAATCGAACATCACAGGTTAAAACATCAAACATAAAAGACAGGAAGCGGGTTTATACTCTTGCTTTTATCTAAGGAAACGGAATGGAGCAGGTCTGATAATCGTCCACCTGTCCCTAGCCTATGAAAGACGAGGCCATTATTTGGTTCCTCTCACACGTTTCAAAATTACTACTGTTCATCCTGCGATGGTTAGAGATTTAATTAGATAGAAACTGATAGTTTTAACTCACCTTGCCTACAGCAGAATCGAACAGCGTAATCTTCACACTGACCATCCTCTTGCAAGAAATTAGAACAGGAGAAACCATAATCAGGACCAATTGACACAACCTCCCCAGTAATGCCAGAAGTACTCCGGGCTTCAACAACTTCCGGTTCAGCACAGATTTCGTTCGGATTGTCATAACGATGACTAGAAAGAAGCTCTAAATCTCCGAGACCCGTCTGATTGTCCCGATTGTAAAATCTGGTCCATTGGTTACACTGCGGACAGTATTGAGCGTTGGCTGAATTAGAAAATATGTTTCAGAGCTGAGAGAGACTAGATCATTTCAGGACTAACATATGGTTCAATACCATTTGCGTGCAGGGCCTTTCACTTGTATGAAATATAACGTAATATTGGCATTGAGAATTCAGAATTTGAAACTTGTATCGTATTTTATTGAATGGCAGTCCGGTGCGCCTGGTTAGTTCTGTTTATACATAGGAAGCACGGGTTCAAGCACTCATGTTTAGCCCCATTCATCAAGGCGTTTCTCCATAGTGTGTACTGGTTTTAAATTTGTTAACCCTGTGTCGTCAATATTGGCAAGCGTGTACTGTTTTAAAATTATTATACCGTGTCTTCACTATTGGATATTAGAAACCCGTACTTTCACTTTAAGATCAAGAAATCACTGTGGATAACATTGAGTTTAATTTTAAATTGTACTCCTGTTACGGTCATAGAGGACCTTGTCATTTAATCCTACCTAAGCAAAGCATATCGCATCCGGTCGCAATCATATCGTTTGTTTACACCCGTGTTTGGTAGGCATCATCATATATATCTTCCTACAAACCATGGTTTTACATGTAACGAGCGGTAACTAGGATGATCAAACGCATAAAAACATTAAGGTTCAAGCACAAATTCGATTTGCATAAATCTAAACACGCTCTAAGTGAATAAAGTGTTTCCCCACGCTTTGAGAATAAAAGTTGGTAAGACAAACAGTTTAATTCTACACTGGCAATTTTCTGCATTTTAATATTAAAATAGGGCAACGAAGGCAGGTTTATGCCATGGGTAGGCATTTCAGCCTAACGACATTCACAAATTTTAATAAATAGATGTACTTTTTCTGACAAGTTGTGGAAAGTGAATCACAGTTACCTAAAACCACCAGAACACGAACAATAAAGACTTCTGTGGTTCTTTTAAAATCGGTAGGAGCCTGCGGACTGACGATAAACAAGCGGCCTATTAATGAAATAAAATAAACGATAGTTACCCAAGGGGCTGTAAGCCACCAGAGCAAGAACTGCGATAATGAAGTCTTTCATGGTTCTTGTAGAATCAGAATCAGTCTGTAGATCGACTGACGACCAACGATCCTGGACAATCTTATATACTTTTTTTCCAAGGTGATTTGAAAAATGATGCAATATATGTTTTAACTCTTAATGCTTATAAACAATTTTGATTAATGAACGGATTTGTGTGTCATGCACATCCATGCGCAATTATTACACGCAAGTGTAGAGTTGTATAGACGCAATACCCTTGTCACTGTGATAAATTAACAAGGAAATTTCATGAACATTTTTAATTCTTCGAAATTCTCCGAACAGTTTCATTATTTGGAACCGTAAAAAAAACAACAAAAAAGTAAAAATTGAGAATACATTTGACTGACAAACAAAATCAAGGGTTATGATTTAGCTAAAATATTACGAACAATTTTGAGTAAAGTCTGAAAATTTATTATGAAACCGGGGCCAAATCTCAAGGCACACAATATTAATGTAATACGAGGCTATATATTATGATTTGCATTATTTGATTATTTTAATTTGGGATTTATTATCCATTATATCCAAACTGAGTGACGGGCGCTTGGGTCTGCGTTATCCATTTTACACGGGATTTTAAAATTATAGTGTCGTTTGTGTATATCACGTTATTTTAATTACGTGCACATTGTCTTGTCGTATATGTTTTTCTTTGTAATTGACAAATGACGCTCGAAAATGGAGAATAAACGAGGCCGTGTACTGATTTTAAAATGTTCATTGTATCTTTATTATTGGAAATTATTATCACATATTCCACAGTAAGACCACAATACCAATTCTGATTGAAATTGATCAACATTGAAGTCTAATTAGTTAGAGGTTTAGTCTCTTTAATATCAATAGTTAGAGGTTTAGTTACTTTAATATAATCAGTTAGAAGTTTAGTCCCTTTAATATAATCAGTTAGAAGTTTAGTTCCTTTAATATAATCAGTTAGAGGTTTAGTCCCTTTAATGCAAACCCTTAGAGGTTTAGTCATTTTAATATAAACTGTAAGGGGTTTAGTCTCTTTATTATATTCAGTTAACTCCCTTTAATATAAACAGTAATCGGCTTCCTCCCTTTAATATAAACATTTAGAGGTTTCCTCCCGTTAATATCAACAGTTAGAGGTTTAGTCCCTTTAATATAAACATTAAGTGGTTTAGTCCCTTTAATATAATCCTTTAGAGATTTCGTCCCTTTAATAACGTCAGAGGGGTGCGCATTGGCTAAAGGACTAGTAGACAAGGCAAACAGGTGTTCGCGGTCAGTTCGATCCAATTAAAGACCAAATCAATCTGACCGTTACCCCCTCGAGGGCGCCACGCATGTCCATCTTCCCTATGCCAACATGAGCAGAACAGTAGGTAGTTAACCCACATTACATGTTAACAGCAGGCGACGTGGTTACTCGTTAGAACAATCCCAGAAATATTTTGAGGATTTTGGCCTGGAACGTTGGTCGGTGCAGGACGGGGGATGAAAAGCGTGAAAGACCCCTTTGCTCGTTTCATTTCGTTATTATATTGTTCTGAGAAGGAAATATCAGATTTGAGTGAGAACATAACTGACTCTCATAATGAAAAAAAAATAGTTACATTTATTGAACAACCCAATCCTACTTGATGTAACAACTGGAACGTCATTATATAGTTTGAGAAGGAAATATCACATTTGACTGTGAGTATAACAAATGAATCTTATAATGAGAACTTGTAACAGATCAATACGTTTTCTTTGGTTGCTGATCCACTTGCTGTCTCACCAATCTGGTTTCCGCTGGTCAGGTGTGCAAGACCGAGGGTCTGACAATGAACAGTGTCTAGTGCTTCGGATTGGATGTGGAATCTAGATCAAGCCTACCCCTGACAGATGGAACTCGATTTCTTTCCGGGCAATCTTGTCCTCGTACCCCAATGTCTTGCAGATATTAATGTTCACTATTCCCGTTGGTGCAGACGAGTAAAATAAACTTTGAATTCTAAATAAAGAGTAGACCGTGTTTCCGTTGTGCAGACAAACTTTCCCACAGCAAACGACATTGCGTTTACTCGACTTCATTAATCCTGGTGTTAAATTTCGTTTTAGAGTGTAGATTGGGGTCATCGCACGGCCCACATAGTCGCCAATCTCCCCGACCCATTACCTGCCAATGGGATCGTGTTCTTTATGCCAAGTCAGAAGTCACAGCGACACCCGGTTTACCCCTAGTCGTTCGGATGGGACGAAAAACCGAGGTCCCGTATACACATTGGTGTGCATGTAAACGATCCCTTGGCAGTTGGAATTCGATATAAGAGTAGGCCGTAGCGCCGCTGCCCTGACAAAATACCCCCACAGCACACTGTATGGCGTATGCCCGTCTTCCATTAGCCCAGGTTAGGTGCACAAAAGTAGGACGTTAAACCCCATTTTATTTCATTCTATACGCTATGTAGTAGAGTATGACGCCAATTTACTCATACAGGAATATGACATTATTATCAATGATATGATACTTGCATATCACACATGTTTACTTTTCACTGGTTGTGGGAGAGATAGGGGGGAGTGAATGAATGAAATGTTGTTTAATGGCACGTTAGCTCAAACCAGGCTATATTGCACCAAGAGAGGAATATAGCTAGGGGGAAGGGAGGTTGTCACGTACAGGCATGGGGATTGAAACCAAGCCACTTGCCTCATTGGCATACCTTATAGTCTAAAGCGCACGCTTTCAACACACAGACACCCAACCTTTGGATCACAAAAACGACACGTATAGTAATCGGATTAACTTTTCATATGTGAACACTACAGCGACACTTCCTTCTCAAACTATATAATAGCTCGTTAATTTTATCGGTATAAATTACAACGTTAGACGTCTCGGTCTCCCAAACCTCGGATAAAACTGTAGCGTAAAATCAGTTCAATTTATCACATGCGAATACTAAGGGAGTAAGGTGACATTTCCTTGTCAAACTATATAATAGCTGGCTAATCTAACCAGCTCCAGTACAATATTTATAATAAATTCACATTTTATTGATCTATTTAATAAGACGCAGCAACCTAATCCTATTTCGTGTCGTTTTTTTTATAGCTAAAAACTTCATTTAACTTGTCACTACTATACTAGGATCTGGAAGAGATGTTATATAAACCGCGCTCCTATTGGTCTGTTACGAAGCGAGAGGTTTTGGCGTGAGTTGCATGGAAATGTGGGTAAACCAATAGAAACATCCACGCTGATTGTTTAATCAAAAGTCAAACATCATAAGGTCAAAAGTCGCCCATATGACCTCTGACCTACAACTAGTCAGATCTTCATGTAATAGAGTATAAAGAATATAGATCTTTATTTCAATCAGATTGCAGGACGCCGCCATATTTTATTGGTAGAGGAAAAACTTAATAGACTTAGGTTATATCCGTCTGAATCCAAACTGTGAAATTATCTGCCCCAGATATGTGTATATTGTACACATTTAACATGAATTAGGCCGTGAGAAATTTTATATTTCAGTGAAAGACGAATCGAGCCTTTAAACAACCCAACAACGTTATTGGTCCAGTTTTTATAGGGAAAGATGGGCCAATCTAGTTAACACTATCACAAATCTGCAGTGCCTATCACGAGCGCCCGGAAAATTTTGAAAATTGACAACCGCAAAACCATTTTGCAAGCATTTCAGACCAAAGCTTCCTCCCGTCCCCTCCTTCCTTCTTTCTTTTCTGTGGACAGGTGGTCCCAGTCCGGCACTGCAAATCTGGCGTAATCAGATTAATGAATGAAGTCGGGTTAAAAGACAAACTTTTCTGCACCAACCGGGCAATGATGAAGAAAACATACGACAGTTCTCTATAAGGACAATATGCCTGGACACCTGCGTTGCGGTCTAGACTTATTCCAACTGTCATGGGTTCTTTTACGTACACGGGTCTTCTTTCAAAACCAGTCGGGCACCAAACACTAGACGCTTTTGAAAATGCTTGCTATTTATAAGTGATGTATAGGGAAAATAAATTGATTTTAAATCGAACTATTTCAAAATACCTATCTACAGCTAATGTATTTACACCTGTACGCTCACTTATCACATTATTGCAGCTTGCGAATAAATCAAACTGTTCTAGAAATGTTCGAAGAATTAAAAATATTCATGAAATTTCCTTAATTCGTCAACCTGACAAGGGTGTTGTGTATATAAGACTGGCCATAATCGTTGGTCGTCAGTCGATCTACAGACTGTTACTGATTCTACAAGAACCATGGAAGTCTTCGTTATCGTAGTACTTGCTCTAGTGGCTTGCAGCCCCTCAGGTAACTATCTTTTACTTTATTTCAGTCGTTAGGCTGCAGATTTATCAACTAACAAGGGTATCGTGTCTATAAGACTGTTAAGGATTGTAGGTTGTCAGTCAATCGGCAATATCTTACTGATTCTACAAGAACCACAGACGTCATCATTGTCTTAGTTCTTGCTCTAGTGGATTTTAGTAAAGCCAGACTGACACTTGCCCGATTCCGTGGCACGCATTGGCACGACTCGAGTCGGCACGACACCGTCCGATTTGCGCAAACTCGTCGTGCCAATGCGGGAAGTGCGTAAACAATGCGCAAACTATGCGTGAACTCGTCGTGTCAATGTGGAATGTGGACACTGATGGGCACGACAAAATCGTGGCCAAAAGTCGTGCAAGTGTCAGCCTGGCTTAACTTTGATTCACTTTCTACAACTTGTCAGGCAAGGTACATCTATCCATCTATTTAAATTCATTTCTAGAGAGCTTGTCCAATCTCGTGGGTTTTCTCCGGGTCCCCCGGTTTCCTGCCGCAGCTAAAGACCCTTACGCGCAAGCTAATTATTGAAATAAATCTGAAATGGCCAAGTTTGGGTCGAGTGGAAAATAAACCTCATCTCACTCTCTCTGAACATTCGGTCAGTTTAGAATGGCCGCAATAGCGTAGACAGCAATTACAAATAAAACAAAATTACTAGACATATACAAACTTGAATTGTTTCACAATATAACATAATTTAATTGTGTTTAATACAATATTCTGTTGGCTGGGTTTTAGGGACGGGACAAAATTTCGGAAATTGGAGATTTCGAGCTTTTCCTGATATCCAGATTGATTATCAGCGTCATAATTTGGTTGCAGTCCTACCTGCTCAATAAAACATTTCTGATTATTTTAAGTTATTTTATTATGCTAAACTTTTTGTTTATGTAGCCGAAGCTAATCACTGTCCGATGTGTAACAAATGGACACCGTTTTTCAACCGAGACAAGCCAACGAATCTTGGAGATTTCGAACTCCTTATTCTTCACAAAACAGAAAATCCTGGACAGATCTGTGCTGCGCCAGAGCTTGTGAATTGTAGACGTCTCACAGGACCTCCTCTTCGGGAAATTATATCGATTGCTGCTGATCATGGTTTGTCATGTTATAATTTCTTGCAACCTGATGGACAGTGTGAAGATTATAAATGTCGATACTGCTGCAATTATCGTGAGTACAGACTTAATTGTTGCCCAATAACCTCATATCAGCCTTTAAAAATACATTAGGTAAGATTTAGATACAGAGCTGATCGTTCGTGCTATAAAAGTTTAAAAATAGATATTGCTAAATTAATATATCGAAAATATCATTCAAATTACATTATACTGAGTCAAGTAATCACTGTTTGTGGGTTAGGCAAAGTGTGTTCGTTGATTTTTATTCGAGAACTTTTCTCCATTATTAAATTAAGTCATTAAATGGCCTACTTAAAATCAGAGCCGCCTGATGTTCCATAGAGTTGATCATGGACTTGTCATGTTAGTAAATGTTTAAATATTAGCAGGGGCGGATCTAGGAATTTTGAAAAAAGGGGGAGGGCGTCGGAATATGAGGGAACTGACCATGGGGCACGCCGCTGAGAGGGGGATGGGGGCCCCAAGAAAATTGTCCCGCATTCCCTTGCATCTGTAGCCAATTCAAGAGCTATTTGCTTGATACTTTCGTCTAAACGTTCGAAAATCGTAGAACAAGAGCCTCAAAATCGAGCAAAAATGCTAGTTAAAAGGCACTTTCAGTAGTAAAAAAGGGCACTGTCGAATATTAGGGGAGGGGCGCGCCCATTGCGCCCCCATTGAATCCGCCTCTGATTAGTTTATATAACGTTAAAAGTCAAAATAAAAACCTGCAATAGCGTTCTTAAAATGAGTCTGTTATAGTATAGCATGGAGCCATGTTAAAATGTTTATGTTTGTGCATACGATCAATTGCAATATACCTACAGCTGGTCAAAAAGAATTTATTTCTTGAGTTTGTTGAGTTATTGATAAAATATCTTAATGATTTTTAATCCGCTAATTGGACGTTTAACCCATATCATTTGTTTGTTGGTTTTTTTTCTGTTTATTGTTTAGGCTACCCAAGCTGTCCTCGTGGATATCGCTGGACCAGGTATTACAATCGTGACAGACCTACTGGAACTGGTGATTACGAGACGTTGTCGCTTATCAACCAGGAGAATCCCTATGCCCGTGTATGTACAGATCCAATAGCTATTGACGTCCGTGTTACACGTACCGGCTTCGACTACTCCACAGCCGGCGAGGTTGTATGTCTGGTTCCAGAACTTGGCTTTTCGTGTGTAGATGCACAGCAACCCGATGGGCAATGCCAGGATTACAAAATCCGTTTCTGCTGTCCCAATAACTATTAAACGAACAGAACCATGCCATGATTAAGATTGAGTAATAAAGCTAGCTTGCAATGAGATCTATGTGTGTTTAAGGAGCAGCGTCTTAACCCAGCCCCACACTATTACATCGATATCGGTTTTGAAACTAGCATTCAGCAAACCATTACCACGTTCAGTCACCGGGTATGCTCTGTGGTAACAAGTACTGTCGTGCCATCAAAACCAAGAACCAACATGACGTCTTGCATTCACAACACTGTTACTCGCACAATTGTCGAAAGAATACACATGCTACTTTACATGGTGATCGTACCATATTTTACCAAGCTCCCACCCATCCTCCAATCCACAGGACAACAGCAAATGAAAGGTCATAGGCGAACACTTTTAGTGTGGGGCAGAATAATTGTATGTGGGGTCTGCATCACCTAGAAATTTGTAAAATATATTACGGTCAACTGCAGAATTCGTCAAAGATCAGGGTTAACCCAGATGTAAACAGGACTATAGACTAGCCCCAACCCTTAATCTCGGTCATAACCCTATTTGCACCTGACCCTCTTGGCGATATCTGCAATTGGCTTTCATATTTGGACCTAAACAGTTGTCATAGCGTTTTCCTCCAATTCCGGCACACGAGGAAAATAACAAGACAGTATAGTCCAATATAGCCCGAGTGGTGACTGGTGTGGAACCGAAATACCTGTGTTCCGGATGCTGAAGGAGACGAGTCATCGTGGCAATTGAAATTCGATAGAAGAGTGGGCCGAGGTGCCGCTGTCCGGCCATTTTGTTTTATTTCTTTCATAGCACACAGGGTGGCGTATACCCGTCGTCACTATCCAAGTCGCGGACAGAACAGTGGGACTTTAAACCCCATTTCATTTCATTTCCGAAAAATGTGAACAATTGGTTTTAGGACATTAGATATGTAAGATAGTCGAACATATCTGGAGGGGGAATCTTACATCACCCCTGTCCCCCACCACCCTGCTAATGGTTACATGTAGTGCGAAAGTTAAATGGTAGCTGGCTTTGTTTTTCGCACGTATACAATGAATGGCCATTTTGCTCAGTAATCCCAGCCAGAATTTGGCTATTTTTCTTTTTTTGTTGCGTTAAATTTTTTAATTTTTGTTAAGAACTGAAATGAATTAACTATTAGTCAATCCCCAAGCTAAAAACACTAAGAAAATTGATTGTGTATATCTGAAATAGACACGACCGAGGCGCAAAAAAAAAGTGCCAATATGCCGACGTCAAATCTAATTTTGTGAAAAATCATTGGAAGAAGCGATAAGACGTTATGGCTGTACGGATTATACAGTACTAAAGGCTACAAGAAGGCTATTGTTTACAATGTAACATTGTGTCTTGTAATATTGATAACTGCTGACATTTTGTTTGTTGATGTGAACCCTTGACCTGTGACGTTTAGATAACGTCATATGGATACCATGGCTATTCACTGTGTCAAGAGTCACTTCTCTGCGGGTAGGGTGAGTCTGTCGTTCAGATTGGGTTAAGTGCCTGCTCCTCACAATTACCGAATCTTGAGTCCGCTATTATCAGTTGGGATTAATCGCTGGTGATGATATCGAGCTGGCAAAATTAGTCAATGCAGTTATTACAATGTAAATTCGTCTAATGTATGATATACGGTCACAAGATGTCATTAATTCATTCGCTAGTATCAAAAGAATAATATAGTCTTAAAGTTATAAATAGACTAGTGGTTTTTGGTGCGTTTCTTTCTTTTTTGTTCGTTAGGTGTAAAATTGAAAAAAAGGGGTGTGCATGTACATTTTCTGTCAGGTTTTAGTGATTGATTATGATATGGATGCGGAAGGTTATGAGAGTCCAGAGGTCTACACGTACGTTACGTTGGAAGGTATGACAGATAGTTCCATGTTTATTTTAATGATACTTCCGGTTTTTAGCAAGCTGTTGCCACATGCTGATCCATATTTGGTAAAAAGAGTTCAACTCAATGAATATTCGGGAAGGGTTATGGCCGGCCAAAGACGCTAGAATTAACAGAGTTAATATGCGGATTAATGGTATACTGGAGAACGTAATGGCGTAGGTATATTAGGGTAGTCATTCCTGCAGGCGTACAAGAGAGCCACGGTAAATAGAGCGCTGTCTCACTTGCAATGTTAACGATCTCCTGGTAGCTAGAAATGTAAAATAGAATGCGCAATCGCCGCTATAGCAAACTACATGTCCTGCGCCCGTCTTCACCAGACTGTCAGGGCAGAACCGAAGGACGTTACACCCCATTTCATGTTATTTCGGCGTTCTGTTTAGCAGGCTTTGGGATTGTCCGTAGCTTGAAGTTCCATGGTTTTTAAGAGTACATATCGATCATTAAATCGTGTTGAGCACGTAAAGAACCCATGGTAGTTGGAATGCAATATACAAGTAGGCTCCCTAGCCACATTGCCATCAAAGTGCATTGTTTGACTCATGCCTGTCTTGATTAGCCTCGTCTTGGCAGGACCTTAGACCCCATTTCATGTCACTTCCACAAAATGAATTTGCTTTTCTTTATACACCTTTCGTGTAGTAATGTCGCGATTTACCAAGACAGTGACGTTTTATCGACATCCCGCTGTCAAGGGATGTTTCACGGGCACACTAACGTGGAGATAGTACCTGGTGTTTTGTTTCACGAGAAAGAGTAGAAAACAGTCCTTGTCATGCCCTCCTTTCTGTATCACTGACAAATGGAAGCCACGCTTGAAAATCCGGAGTACTTTCTCAGCCAAAACTGGTATTGAACCCGGGCTTCGACACTGGGCCATCGTTACTCCTGCATTAAATACACTAATTATCTAAAGGTCATTGCTCTTTGACATTCCACAAGAATTTTTTTAATACTAGTTAAATATCAAAGAGCAATGACCATATGATAATTAATATACAAAATCTGTTGTGTTTTTATTGAATAAAACTACGTTGGAGTTTGTGTGATGTTTTGAAAATTTAGGCGCGTGCTGACGAAAACGACTTTCTCCAGCTGCCATCTTGAATTAAACAATATGATGTTAAGGTACTGTTTTCATTAAAGATATATCATGGCTTCTGGGAATGTACTGTGGATAATGATAAGATATTGTCACACGCATTTTACGACTGAGTGATTACAGTAGCATATGATCATACTGATTAGGTTATGTGATCAACTTGTATGAAGTACTCGCTAGCGTGGAGGTCGTGTGTTCGATCTCTGTATTGACTACGATAGTTTATCAAGATTTTCCGGTGTGGTTTCCACCTTGTCAGTGGTGCCGGACAGAGGGCCTGACAAGGACAGCTGTCTAGTCGTTCGGATGGGATGAAAACCCGAGGTCCCGTGTACACATTGACGTGCACGTAAAATATCCCTTAGAAACATAACAGTAGGGCGGTAAACCCAATTTCATTTCTGTATGAATTGGTTTGTTTCCAAACTTACAGAGACATTTGAGTACTTTACTGGGTGGTATAATTATTTTTCTGGACTTTCAAAATGGATGTTTTAAACACCAAGATATTGATCTTAGCTGGTCTAAACACTGAGGGTATTTTTAAACTTCGATAATATCCTCTTTTCTGTTAATAAAGGCAATCTGATCCCTTTCTACATTGTATAATTGCATTGGGATGTTGGTTCAGAAGCTCGGCTATTGGTTTATATAGTTTTCCAAAATATGAGCTTTTTGGGCTTCCTGTTTTAGGTGTTATAATTGCATTTCTGGGTGCTGAAAGATTTCGACACAAATATTGCGACCCTAAGTGGTTTAGAGAGAGATGGAGGGGGGGGAGAAACGTTAAACCCCATTTTTCCTCTCTCTCTCTCTCTGCCTTTTCTAGATGATATAATATATTCCGTGATCCAGAAAATGTATGTTTAGAAACCAAGATTATGTTTCTGACAAATGAGACGGGCAAGGGGAATGCGAAATATTACTTTTAAAGATATGTATTTTAAAAATCAGGGCTGGGTGGCCGTCTTCGTTAGGAATTCGTGGTGTCAGCAGTGCTCAGTTAATACACTAAGTTCTGATTGCTAGCTAGCATTTATTTTGCCATGTTAACATATTCATGATTTCATTCGCTTAAGTTGGACAGCAGAATCTAATTTTGTAATCTTCACATTGTCCATCAACTTGATCCACGTTTTGACAAGTAAAGCCTCGAGATGGACATAAACAAACAGACTCGCCAGCTGTTCTGTAGTCGTAGCCGGTACTTACAACGCGGACATCAATTGCTCGTGGTGACCGGCATACACCGGGGTGGAATTTCCTGATAAGGGACAATGTCTCGTAATCACCAGTTTCAGTAGCATTGTCTCGATCATAAAAGGCGGTCCAAGCAAATCCAATAGGACAGACTGGTGTGCCTAAACGAAAACAAAATTAAAAGTCGGATAATTTTTGATCAAATATTACTGAAGCCTGTTGGATTTTTTAAATAGGGAACCCAAACTATACAAAACTAAACATAATTACTTTCAATGTTGGTGTGGTTATAGCGACAGTTGTAACGATCGTAGAAGGCGGTCCACAAAATCCAACAGAAAGAGACATCGAACATAAAAGGGGTGGACGCTGCTATACTCTTGTGGATTTGTGTCTTTATAAAATCGATATGGTCTCATAATCTTTGACCCGTCTCCAGCCTAGGAACGACGAGCCTCTTATTTGGTTCCCGTCACACGTTTCCAAATTACTGCTTTTAATCCCGAGGTGGTTAGAAATTGAATTAGATAGAAACCAATAGTTTTAACTCACTTTGCCTACAGCAAAATCGAACAGCGTAATCTTCACACTGGTCATCATCTTGCAAGAAATTAATGCAGGAGAAACCATAATCAGGTCCAATTGACACAACTTCTCCAGTAATACCAGAAGTACTCCGGGCTTCAACAACTTCCGGTTCAGCACAGATTTCGTTCGGATTGTCATAACGATGAATAGAAAGAAGCTCAAAATCTCCGATGTACTTCGGATTGTCCTTATTGTAAAATCTGGTCCATTGGTTACACTGTGGACAGTACTGGGCTTTGGCTGATTAAATATAAAAAATAATATGGTTCAACGAGAAATATAGAAATTAATATGATTCTACGAGAGAGAGAGAGAGAGAGAGAGAGAATGTATGTGTATGTTTAACGTTCATTCGACACAAACTAGGTTGAACGGACAACCCCACTCCTTGGCACGTTGAAGCAGGAAATCGAAACCTCGTCACGGGACTAAGTGATAGACCATTGGGCGACACAACCCCTGGAATATTGTTTTATGCATGCTTAAATAACCGCAAATGGAATTGCTGTGATCCACAGAACATATGTTTTCATTGGGTATTAGACAGCCAATTTAACCAGTTGCAAGAGCACTACCTTTGTATTATACCTGTGAAATCTGGTCAAGGAAACCAAATCTAGTTTCTTTGGAACCTACTATGAAAGGAAATGTGTCAAAAGCTCATTTCAACGTATTCTAACCGTATAAACTGATTTACATTCACATTTCAAAACTTGTTTCGTGCTTTATTGAATGGTAGTCAGTCGGTCGCTCAGTTTCACGATTCACTAAAGCACTGATGTTAAGACGCGTTCACCAAAGCGTCTCACTGCCAATTGCGTTCCCCGAGGGCATAGAGTACACGCATGCATGTACTGGTTTTAAAATGTTCACTGTGTCTTAAATTAGATATATGTAGCTAATACATTGACTGCTGTATAATAACGACACGACTACTGATTACAATGGAACAATAATGTTGAAGCTTGTGGATAATATTGCAAATCGTACCCCCGTTTGGGCCACGTAGGACCTATTCATTTGATCCGAAACAAAGCTAAGTATTTTGGCACCCCGTCGCATGCATGGCTTTAGTTTACTGAAGTTGATCCTCGAAGGAAAATTTTATAATGGCCCATTCAGTATGTGTTTGGTACTAAGCATGGCCGTATGTAGGATTTTAAAACTGGGGTGTGGTGGGAGGGGGGCGCCAATATAATGCCCGAGTTACTAAACCCAGACATCATCACCCCCCACCCCCAAAAATCGTTTTTGAAAATTTGACTGCAGAAATTTTTTAGGAGAGACAGTTGCTCATAACCACGTGTATTATTCTATAATTGAGATGTTGTCAAAGTTTTTGAGGGCCGCCATTTCTCGGGGCGCCTTATTTTTCTGGGGGTGCGATGTACCCCCTGCACCCCCGCTAAATACGGTCCTGGTACTGTAACTAAGCATCACCATACATATCTACCTACCAACCATCGTTTAAATCCAAGGAGCTGTAATTGGGACGATCAAACGCTTCAAAACACAAACCCTATTTGTACAAATCTAATTAAAGATTAGTTAAATAGCTGGCAGTTCGCACTATAGTATTTATTAACTAGATAATGCAAAGGGAAGTTCTGAAACTTTCAGTCAAATTGATCCACTCTGAGCCGAGAATTTATCGAGAGAATTTTCAGTTTAGTCTCGATCATCATTACTAAAGGCAATGCGATACAAAACACATAAGTCTCGATTATTCATTTCATGATTAAATCACGAAGGAAGGTTGGGCAGCAAATCAGATCCAGTAAATATCACAGCTTAGAGATGACATCGAAAGTTGATTATGGTCTGGATAAGTTACTTAATGTCAAATTAATAATTTAGATATCATTCAAGGCCTAACGAAAGACCCATAATAGGTAGATTTAGCCCTTGCATATTGTATGTTTAAGCTATAGCTACATGTGAGTAATTTGGAAAGGCAAACAATAAATACGGGCGATGTCCTTCATTACACGAGAAGAACTCTGATTACTTGTGCAACGAAACCAGGGTTATACCATGCCTCGACTCGAGCTGCGCTAATGCCCTACATTTCTGACACGTTGTGAACAAGGAATCACAGTTTCCTGATCTGTTAATAAAATAAAAGATAGTTACCTAAAGCCACCATAGCAAGTACTGCGATAATGAAGACATTCATGGTTCTTGTAGAATCAGTAACCGTCTGAGTATCAACTGACGGCCAACGATCCTGATCAGTCTTATATACTTATTTTCATGTTGATTTGAAAAATGATGCAATATATCTTCATTCTTAATGTACGTAAACAATTTTGATTAATGAAAGGCTTGGTGTGTCATGCACACACGTGCACAATTATTACATACTTATGCAGAGTTCTATTGACGCAACTCGCTTGTCACTTTGATAAATTAAAGATACATTATGTAAGATTTAGATAAAGAACCAGCCAGCCATTCTTGCTATAATAGTTCGAAAGTAGATAATGTAAAATAAATAATTTGAAAATTTCATTCAAATTACTCTATTGCAAGCGAAGATATTAGCCTTTGAAGGTTTGTCAGACGTGTGCGATAATTTCAACCACGGTACTGGTTGATTAAAGCCAAGTCCAGGTCCTCCATATTTGATCAAATCAAAGAGTGCATGTTTAAGAAGGAAATTTTACATTTTTAATTTAACATTCCCAGTACAATAGAAAAAACAAAAATCTAAGAATTTACTGTTTATGAGAATAACCGTTAAAACAAATAGTCAAAGACAACGCCTGACATTTAACTGCTCGTGGGATCCTCACCGGGAAGGACGTTGAGGCGCTAACATGACAGTTATGACGTCAAGTGGTCAGGCTAAAAAATAACTAACGTGAAATATTTTGTATGCCTATTACAATCGACTACTGCCGAATAATTATAAATGATAGAGTCTTGACACCAATAAAAAAGTTAAAGAGGATAAGTTGATCTATAATTTGCATACCATTTTAAATCATTTTCATCAGAAATATCGTCTTTAGAATCATATATAGGCATTTCAATGACTTTGAGGGTCTTTATTATTCCCGACATCGTTAAATTACGTTTTTTGTCAAAAAATGTAGAACGAAGACATGTTTTTCTCAATGTTATTGACAAGACAAGTTCTTGTCTGTTTAACATGTTGGTATGGTTAACTTGGTGGTTCGTACTGTGCTTGTGTGACAACTAGGATGGTGTAAGTAGGTATTTGTCCAGATTTAACTTTCCTAGACTAAATTACAGACAGTTATGTCACTACCCATAGTGCCAAAATGTAATCAAGGAGTTGACGCAAATTTTATGGGTTAATTCTCTTGACTTTTATAGCAAAATTTCATTATTATGAACAGCTCAATCTGGGACGTCTTATTTGATATTAACAACTCATCTAGGCTTCAACTACAAGGATACTTGCGCACTAAACTCATTAAAACCTTTAAACAGTTTTATGGCCGTCATATTGACTTGATTGGTAAATATAACAGGTCTCTCCCGACTATTATTCAAGATATATTTAATTGATTCGTATATTACCTCTCTATTTTTGTCTGTCTACTACATCGTTAACACTGTTCATCTTGTTTATTTTACATACCGATAGTCCATTGGCTAATCATGCTATTGTATTTAAATTTCGTCTATTAGTTTGGATGCAGCTATGGCGGGTGTGGCGCCAGGCAGGGTAAGCTTACTCTTCTAGACACTCGTTACCACTGTTTGTCGTGTATTTTGTACAAGGTGAACAGTCCATTTGCTGATTACACTATTTTGCCTCGACCGTTTTTTAGTACTTCGAATTTTGACTAATGGTTTGCATTGTTCGTACTTGGTTTTATTTTATTTGTAGTTTGAGAAGGAAATATCACATTTGACTGGAATATGACAAATTACCCTTATAATGAAAATAGTTACATTTATTTAACAACCCAAGCTGTGATCGAAGACCTATTTGATATTTACAACTGGAACGTCATTATATAGTTTGAGAAGGAAATATCACATTTGACTGTGAATACAACAAATGACCCTTAAAATGAGAATAGTTACATTTATTAAACAACCCAATCCTATATGATTTAACAACTAAAACGTCATTATATAGTTTGAGAAGGGAATTTGACTGTGAATATAACAAATGAATCGTATAATGAGAACTTGTACCAGATCAATACGTTTTCTTTGGTAGCTGATCCAGGGGCGGATCTAGGAATTTTGAAAAGGGGGAGGGGGCGCAAAATAAGGGCACTGACCGCGGAGACGTGGCACTCCACTGAGAGGGGGTTTAGGGGGTGGGGGTCCCCAAAATTATTATCCGTCATTTCCTGGCATCAGTAGCCATTCCAAGAGCTATTTGACTGATATTTTCGTCAAAGTAAAGGTTCGGAACGGACATATTTTGGGGTCTGCGAAAAGGCAACGGGTCTTGGAGATTTTGAGCTCCTTTCTCTACACCGAAAAGAAAATCCTGGACAAATCTGTGTTGCGTCGGAGCTTGTGGATTGTAGACGTCTCACAGGGCCTATTCGGAGAGTGGTACCGAATTGTACTATTTATGGTGTGTCGTGTTTCCCATACTTGCATTCTGATGAAAAGTGTGAAGATTAAAAAGTTCGATACTGCTGCAATTATCGTTATCTGACGTCAACTGGCAGACTATCGCCATTGAAGAGACGACCATTGTCACGATCGGTCGCATTATTTCTGTTACCTCTTTTTTTTTTTTTTTTTTTTTTTTCAAATCATTTTTAGTGAAGCCTGTACCATAACAGGCCCGGGACTGTACAGCGCAGTGGACGCTTACGGCTGGCCCCCGGATCCATTCACTTGATTTGATATTTTGCGCAGGTTAATCTTATAGGTTTTTGTTTTTCGTGTAGTGCGGTCCTCCTGCACTTACTAATATACTAATAGACTTAATTGTTGGCCTATAAGCTCATCCCAGCCTTTAAAAAAAATACATTAGGTAAGATTTAGATACAGGGCTGATCGTTCTGGCTATAAAAGTGTAAAACTTGGTAATGAAAAATTAATATATTGAACATTTCTTTCAAATTACTTTATACTGCGCGTAGTTTAGGCAGATTGCGTGCATTGATCGTTTCTTATTGTTATTTGGGACTTTGCCTCCATTTTAAAATTGCATGACCGACGCGCTCTGATCTACTTAAAATCCTGGCCGTGTGATGTTCCAGAGAGTTGATTATGAGCTTATCATTTTAATATAACGTTTAAAGTCAAAAGATCTGCAAAAGGCAGATACACATAATACATCGTTAAAATAGGTATGACGTCATATTAATACGTGTTTATCCTTATGCATACAATCAGTTGGCATATGGTATAAATCGCACACTTTCAACACACGGGCACGCAACCCATTGATCAAGGAATGACCAAAAAAAAATGAATTAATATTTCATATGCGAATACTACGGCGACACCTCCTTCTCAAACTATATAATAGCTCGTTAATTTTATCGGTATAAATTACAGCATTAGACCTCTTGGTCTCGCAACCACCGGATAAAAATGTAACATAAAATCAGTTCAATTTATAACATGCGAATACTAAGCTCGTTAATTTTATCAGTATTACTTTTTGCGTAAGACCACTCGGCCACTCAAATCAGTTCAATTTATTATATGCGAATATTAATAGACTAAGGTGACGTTTCCTTGTCAAACAATATAATAGCTCGATAATCTCACCAGCAAACCCATTCCATTCAATCTTAATAATAAATTCACATTTTATTGATTTATGTAAACGAAAGTATAAAAAGTCGAAACGAAATAGACATATGAATTTCAATCAGATTGCAAGATATCGCCATATTTTATTGATAGAGGAAAAACCTGAAATACTTAATCGTTTAATATCCGTCTGAATCCCAAAATTGAAATTATCTGCCCCTGATATGTGTATATTTTCGTACACATGTAACATGAATTAGGCCGTGAGATATTTTAGTGAAAGACGTATCGAGCCTTTAAATAAACCAATAAAGTTATTGAGCTAGTTTTTCTCGTGGTTAAACAATCAGAAATCCGATCCGAGTTACTGACCTTTTTCTCCAAATCCTTGTAAACCATTCATTTGATAGTTTATTTGTTTATGAAATTCAGGTTCATTGCCCAATTTAATAGGGAAAGATAGCCCATTTAGTTAACACTAGCACAAATCTTGCGTAATCTTCTAACAGTTCGGGTATCAAGTCCGGGGAATGCTCAGTAGTCCGCGGGTTAACTTGTGCGCGGGTTCATTAGTCCACAGATATCAGTTATTAGATTTAGGGTTAGGATTTTTATACCCATATTTATAGTTTTTCGTACAGTGGAGGACTAGTGAACGCGCGGGCTAGTGACCCCCCCCCCTCTCAAATCAACTAAATTATGCCAACATTAGTCCACCAATGTCTAATATTAGGGATAGGGTTAGATTAGGGTTAGGTTTATTGATATCCATTTTTATAGTTTTTATAGTGACGGAATAGAACCCCGCTCTCAAATCCACTAAATGATTCCAAAATATACCCCCGTAGGATGAGCAGTGAGACAAGCATTAGGTGAGTTAAAATTGTGAGATCCCATCGTTCACACATTGTCTGTAGAAAATCAAAGAGGCCAAAGTTCTCCACCTTACGTTGGCCATATTACCCTAGAAATGACAATCACCATGTGTCTCAAAGTACTGCGTTCAGTTATTTAAAAGAACCAATTTCCTTACTCCACAAATTGTCAAATGAATTAATGATTGAAATTGGGTTTAATGACGAACTTTTCTTCACCAACCGGGAATTAATGAAGACGAGCATACGTAACACAGTGCTCTATAAGGGCAATATGCCTAGACACCTGCGTAGCGGTCTAGGCTCATTCCATTTGTCGTGGGGTTTTTTACGTACACGCAAATGCCTATATGGGTCTTCTGTCAAAACCTCCCTGGGACCAAACCCTTGAAAATGGTTGCTATGTATCCTTTTAATATTTTGTATAAGCCATGTATAAGGAAAATAAATTGTTTTTAAATCGAACTATTTCAAAACATCTACCTATATCTACTGTATTTCCACCAGCACGCCTACTTATCGTATTATTAATTATTATAACGGGCAAAAAAATCAAACTGTTCTAGAAATGTTCGAAGAATTAAAAATATTCAAGAAATTTCCTTAATTTATCAACCTGACAGGGTTGTTGTGTATATAAGACTGGCCAGAATCGTTGGTCGTCAGTCGATCTACAGACTGTTACTGATTCTACAAGAACCATGAAAGTCTTCGTTATCGTAGTACTTGCTCTGGTGGCTTACAGCCCTTCAGGTAACTATCCTTTTTTTAATTTCAGTCGTTAGGCTGCAGAATTATCAAAATGCCAAGAGTGTTGTATCTCTAAGACTGTCAGTCGATCGGCAGACTCTTACTGATTCTACAAGAACACCAGAAGTCATCATTATTGTCTTAGTTCTTGCTCTGGTGGCTTTTTGCAACTTTGATTCATGTTTAACAACTTGTCGGGTAAGGTACATCTATTTATCTATTTGCTTTAATTTGTCTGCGCCGAGATTGAAATGTGAGGGTTAGGGACAGCTCTAGCTACAGAGAGACATAGGTATGGTGCCCTTACTACTTTCGACGCAAGGCACTATCAGCGCAACACAAGACAAAAAGCTACAAGTTATTCGAAAGTTACATACATCCAAACGAATAAACACACCCGTGAAGCAGCACTACTTTATTGCACGGTAAACGATAAAATGATAAACGGTATGCGGACACTGTTGGTTTAATAACATTTCGCTCTGTAAGAAGCTTTCAAGATAATTTAATTGTATAGCGATGGACAAAATACGACGATTTATACATATATACATAAAGTATACTCATTGATTGTTCATCTAGTGTTCTTTATTGTACTGGATCTCGGGGACGATCCCGGTGATGGTCTGGAAAGTTCATCGGGATTTTCCGTTGTGGTTTTCTCTTGTCAGTTGTGTAGGGATGGGGGCCTAACAAGGAGTGTCTAGTTTTTCCGATGGTACACAAACCCGAGGTCCCGTCTTCATTACCCCAGTCGGTGTACAACATTAAGACGTTAAACTTAATTTCATTTCATCTGTAACTTCTCCTCAACACCAGATGTGTGAATATTTATGTTTATTAATAATAATCATTTTCTAGAGCATTGAATATTCAATCAGAGAGAGAGAGAGAAATGGGGTTTAACGTCCACTCGGCACAAACCAGGTCATTTTATTTCAATAATTCGCTTGCGCGAAGGAGTGTTTAGCAGTGAGAGCAAAACTGAGTACCCGGGGGGAAACCCACCAGGTTAGACAGGCGACCCTACTAATTGTCACGTACAGCCGGGGATTCGAAACCACGCCAGTTGACTCAATGGCAGGCCGTATGATACAGCGCGCGCACGCTAATCATTCGACCATCCTCCCCTCTCAATCAGTTTTGTGTGACGGGTAAAACAGAATAAATTATCATCAGACATACACAAGCTTGACTCGTTACATAGCAATAGAATTATGACACATATACAGTCTTGACACGTTTCATATACAAAATATAACATAATTTTAATTTTGTTAAATGCATTATTCTGTTGACTGAGTTTTACAGACGGAACAACATTTCGGAAATTGGAGATTTCGAGCATTTTCTAATTCATTTTCAACGTCATTATTTGGTTGGAGTCCTATCTACCCAATCAAACCAGAAGACAATCACGGTAAATAAAAGATTATGTAGCGCGGTAGGGTTACACAAAGGCATAATTTGGTTGGAGTCCTACCTGTTCAATTAAACATTTCTGATTATTTTAATGGTGTACTGAACTTTTTTGTTTATCTTTATTTATATAGCCGAAGCAGGCATTCACTGTCCGTGTTGTAACAAATGGACACCGTATTTCAACCGAGACAAGCCAACTGGTCTTGGAGATTTCGAGCTTCTTTCTCTTCACAAAACAGAAAATCCTGGACAGATCTGTGCTGCACCAGAAATTGTGAGTTGTGAACGTCTCACAGGACTGTTTCGGGATAGTGTATCGATTGCTGCTGATTATGGTTTGGCATGTTTCAATTTCTTGCAATCTGATGGACAGTGTGAAGATTACAAATGTCGATACTGCTGCAATTATCGTGAGTACAGACTTGATTGTTCCACAATAACCTCATCCCCTTTAAAGAAACATTATATAAGATTTAGATACAGAGCTGATCGTCCTTGCTATTATAGTTTAAAAAATAGATATTGCAAAATTAATATATCGAAAATTTCTTTCAAATTACTTTATACCGCGCGAAGTATTCATTGTTTGTAGTTTAGCCACATTATGTGCATCGATCGTTTCTTATTGAAACAACAGTACTTCTTACTTGGGAGTTTGTCTCCATTTTTAAATTGAATCATTACATGACCGACGCGCTCTGATCTACTTAAAATCCTGGCCGTGTGATGGTCCAGAGAGTTGATTATGAGCTTATCATTGTAATATAACGTATAAAGTCAAATGGAGATCTGCAAAAGGCAGATTTACTTAACACATCGTTAAAATGTGGCCGTCAACAATTTATTACTTAATTGAGTTACTGAAGGGGATAAAACTAGTGATATAATATGTGAATGATATGTGATCCACTTATCTTAACTCTATTGATTTATTATTAAAATCTGAGGGATGTTAGACCGGGACATGTGTGTGGAGTGTTACACGCTCAGTCGATCAGATCTTCCATGAACATCAGAGCATTCAAACTCGTGGTGTATCTGATAAACCTGACCCAAGTATTAAAAGAATAACTTTTATTGAGGAGCGGCTCGGGGCTAGCTTGTACACAACACACATATATCAGATAGCAGAATTATCAATATTTTAATTGCATATGTTTGGGTTTTTTAACCGATGGTCTATAAGTTGATTATAATGGGCTTGTCGTGTTAATGAATCTCTAATTACTCATTCGTATATGAAGCCAAAAGATCTACAATAGACAGATTTGGCTCTTACATAATGCATCGTTAACGATTTCAACCTGTAACTTCCAAATTTGCCATTACCAACCTCTCATGATTACATTGGGGTTTTAGGAGTGTTTCAATTTTTATGTTCCGGTGTTTGTGCCCCTTGTGGGTGATGTTAGTCGTGCACGTAAAAGAACCTTTGACAGTTGGAATTTGATACAAAAAATGACCGTTGCTCCAATGTCTGAGCAAATTGTTTCTCCTTGCACTGTATTGGGCCAGTCGCAGCAGAACAGTAGGACGTTAAACCCTATTTCACTTGTTTGTTGTTTTTTTTTTGTTTAGACAACCCAATCTGTCCTAGTGGATATAGATGGACCAGGTATTATAATCGTGACTCACCTACTGGAACTGGTGATTATGAAACGTTGTCGCTTATCAACCAGGAGAATCCCTATGCCCGTGTATGTACAGATCCAATAGCTATTGACGTCCGTGTAATAAGAACCAACCGCCCGTTCTATACAAGTGGTGAGAATGTATGTCTGGCTCCAAACCTTGGTTTTACGTGTGTAGACGCACAACAAACCGATAAGCAATGCCAGGATTACAAAATCCGTTTCTGCTGTCCCAACAATCATTAAACGAACAGAATCATGTATTGATTAAGATTGTGAAATAAAAGCTAGCTAGCTGTCAGATTTATTTGTATTTTAACGACCAGTGTCTTCACCCAGTCCCAAGCTAATAAATCAACATCGATCTTAAAACCATCATTTAGCAAAACTCCACTCTTGTTCCGTCACAGTGTATCATCTGTTGTAATGAGTACTGCCGTACTGTAAAGTTCAAGAACTTATTGACGGAGCCCGCCCTCCCTTAACAACAAGATTACCAAGTGAAAAGTCATGGGAGGTCTGCTTCGGGGTGGGGTTGGGAGATGGGGTGCTGTGGGTAGAAATGATATGGAAAGTATGCATCTCCTTAAAAACATTGAAAATTATACAGATGTCAACGGTTACGCCTAAATTTTAAGGGTCGGGTGTTCGATCCCTGCATTGACTGAGAAAGTTCATCTCGATTTTCCGGCATGATTTCCCCTTGTCAGTGATGCAGAAGGAGGGCCCGACAAGGACAGCTGCCTAGTCGTTCGGATGGGACGAAGAACCGAGGTCCCGTGCACGTACACGTAAAAGATCCCTTGGCAGTTGGAATTCGATATAAAAGTAGGCCGTAGCGCCGCTGCCCGGGCAAAATTTCGCTTATAGCACACTGTATGGCGTATGCCCGTCTTCCATTAGCCCAGGTTAGGTGCAAATGAGTAGGACGTTAAACTCCATTTCATTTCATTTCTAAATTTTAAGGTCGGCCCAAGCTAGCAATAGGATTTGTGTTTATACCAGTGTCTTCACCCAATCCCAAATTATTAGATCAACAGCGGTCTTCAAAGTAATATTATAGCATACCACTCTCGCGTTAATATCAGCTGTCCAACAAAACACTGCGGTAAGAAGTTTCGTAAGAAGTTTGGACGCACCTCATAAGGAATAAGCATGAAGATGTCCATGTCGATCGCTGCAGAATTGATGACAACCCCCCCCCCCCACCTCCTATTAAAAGAATATCGGGTAAAAGGTCTACATACCGGATCAGCTCTGGTGAATGGGGTGGGGACAGGAATTCCCGAATAAAATGCCGTCGTATTGGGGAGGGGGTGCATTCCGTAGAACATATTTAAAATTTCACGGAAGCAACAAGACAGTAGTCCAATATAGACTTATTTATGTGGCTTGGGAAAAGCGATACCATTTCCAATCTGTGTCCATCTGAATACCAGATGTTGGATTTGAAATGAAATGGCCGAAACAATTCCTGCTTGGGACCGCGACCGGTAGAGCCTTTGACCATTTCGAGTACGGAGGGCAAGAGTGTGGTATCTCCCCAAGAAAATCATTTTGCGAAGCCGATCCCCATGGAAATGTATGAGAATAAGACCCCCGCAATCGCATTTTCCTGCTTCTTTAGCCCGCGAATACAGCAACCTGACAATGAACAGTCAATCAATCCATCTGATGGCCTAGTATTCACATAAAAGTAACAATTTTAAAGAGTAAACAAATGTTGGTGGTTGATGGTTATCACGTCGATTAGAAAGGGACTATCCCCATTTGAACTCAAAAATAAAAGTCCAAGTGAGTATGAAATTCAAGCGTCAAAATATACCAGTCCGGTCGCCAAACCAAATATTTCGAGTGAACCTGAAAATTTGTTTACAAAGTTTTTTTGATGATTGACCTTAGTAGTCTAGGGTGTCCTTTTTCAGAATCTGCCGGGTGAACCTTGGTCACCTTTGAGCGTTTGGAACACTTCAGGGTGGCGTCCAAGACGGCCACCACATCAAATAATTCCTTAAAGCTCCCATAGTATTTATTCTAGGATGATAATCAATGGCGGTGCTCGATTCACAGTCCAGAACGTCCCGAATCGACAGAATTACAATCAAGTGACGCGGAATTCAGTCCTGTCACAGTTCTGCCAGTCCCGACAGCTGAGGTGGAGTGAGTAGAATCGTGACGTATTCCTAGGTAAAAAATATGTTTCAGCAGTCATGATTGGTTGGGATACTTTTTATACAGTCGACGCATGCGCTGTAATCCGAAATTCTCCTTTTCACTCGATTGACACCAGTTTTGGAATTCAATTCCAGAACTGTGAATCGAGTATCCCCTATGTGTCTAATCGTATGTTTCCGGGATCATTTATTACGTCATGGGGTGATTAGATGATAGTAAAATCAAACATGTCAGACAATAGGGCCCTTTAACTCGTTAGCGCAGTTTGAGAGAGATTATTTCACCGAACCAAACTATATTTATTAGAGTCAAACTATACATTTCTGGACATAAAAGCGTATAAGTGATAGGAAAGTACCACATATACCCCTATCGGTGGTCACGTGGGTCGGTCCTAAAAACGGAGACACAAGCTGTTTGTTTAACATTTAAGAAAAACCAAATTCTAGCCGCCCCGCGAAACAGGAACATAACCTCCACAAAACTAGGTAATATCCAGTTTAATCCTTTAGTCGGGCTTCTGGGAGCAGCTTGCGACAGCACAAGCGCAAATATTGTATATTCTAAGCAATCGCTAGTGCATGCAACTACAAGCACACTCACTACATGAGCTGTCACATCTGATGAGCCACAAGGCAGACTCCGGAGCAAGTTGGCAGATTGTAATGTTCTCAATTGGGTATCCTTTTCCCAGCAATACTATTTAAGATCAAGTTCCTGTGGATTCCGACCGTCCAGTGAACGCCTAACAATAGCTTGGTGATGAGCTCTTTTTTCGTTCTCTATAAATGTATCATTAGTTGTATCATTCGTTGAGCAAGATTAAATGCTTTGGGTGGGGATTGATGACGAAACATTTCAAGTTTTAGATGTCGACAGACGTAGATTTCTAGAACTCTGTCCATAACAAGCTGACATAATTACAGTGGCCTGTGTAAAGCAATGATTCTGTTCGAGTGTCTATTACTCCGACGAGTGAGCGAGAATACAATCAGTCAAGCTCTAGACAATTTCTTATCTGTTCCTTAGCCCACGACGTAGCCGCGTGTAACTGTGTCACATTAAGTAAGCTGGCAGGATTTCATAGATAATCGGCATGTGTTTCTCCGTAGTTTGACCAATTGATTGGCGATTCAAATGCAAGCTTCTTATGGACCGAACTCTTGCAAATCGGTGACTGAAACACGCTGGAAGGTATAGGCATCCAAACTGAGCATGTATCGACATCATCCCCACCTATACCATGTAGTCTAGCCCCAACGAATGATGCATTTAGGAGCGAACGAAACAATTATGTCTTCGCAAAGCTATTGAGTGGCGTGCGTTGGAAGATCGGAATCCGTCGAAACTTGATCAGAACTGTATTGCCGTGAGAAGAACACTAATTTGAAAATATTACAACCGGTAAACTTGCTCCGGAGTCTGCAATGTAGCTCATCCGATGAGGATGTAAGAGTGACAGCTCGTGTAGTACCCGTGCTTGTAGCTGCACTAGGGATGGCTTAGAATATACAATATTAGGCGCAGCCAGAAACACGACAAAAGAATTAAACTGGATATTACCTAGTTTTGTGGTGGTTATATTCCCGTTTAGAGGGTAGAATTTGTTTTTTTTTAGGTTGCAGCCAGAGAGAGAGAGTGCGAAATGGGGTTAAACGTCCACTCAACACAAACTAGGTCATTTCGGGACTAACATATGGTGTAATTTTATTTCAATAATTCGTTTGCGCGTAGGGGTCTTTAGCAGTGGGAGGAAACCGGAGTGCCCGGAGGAAACCCACGAGGTTGAGAAGGCGCCCCTATCTCCATGCCACATACGCTCACACCAGGGCTCGAAACCACAGCCGCAAGCCAGAGGTGACCGGCCAGCTAGAGGTCGAAGCGTTGCAGCCAGAAACGCGACAAACGAATTAAACTGGATATTACCTAGTTTTGCGGGTAGAATTTGACTTTTTAAGGTATGTGGTGTTATCCTGTCATTCATACGCTCCTATGTCCAGAAATATATAGTTTGTCTCTAGATATAGTTTGGTTCGGTGAAATAATCGCCCCCCAAACTGCGCTAACGAGTTAAAGGGCCATGTTGTCTGACATGTTGATTTTCCTATTATCTAATCATAATAAATGATGTCAATGTATTCCTTGACTCCAGAAACATACGGTAAAACACCAAAATTATTATCTTAGAATAAATATTATAGGAGCCATAGGGATTATTTGTTGTGGCGGCCGTCTTGGACGCCATCTTGAATTTCTCGAAACGCACAGGGGTGACCGAGGTTCACCCGGCTGACACCCAAGGCTACTAAAATCGATCTAAAATAAACTTTGTATATATTTTCCAGGTTCAGCGATAGTTCTCTCTCTCTCTCTCTATAAAATTGAGTCGTTTGGACGTGGACGTCAGAAGTGCTCATCCGTACACGTAACCCTTTTAAGATTTCGGATAAATGTTTTCGTTGGGTAACCTGATAATCGATTCCCGAGCCTGGTGACCCACGTGCTGTACTTGATAACAAATGGACAATTTCAACTTTTCATTATTGTTAACAAAAGAATAGACTGGTTTTTATCAATACACCGCATAATACAGCTTGGGACACCGATCTCCAGTTTTAGACGGGTTTAAGTTGTTTGAAAGGGCATCATATATGTTGTGTTAGTTGCTCGGTCCTAAGGTAGAGGATTTTAAGGGAGTTTAACACAGAATTAAACATGTTTATTCACCAAAATATTATCGGTATTGGCCCCTTGAAACGTGTTAACCATCAGTCATTTTAAGGATATTTCGACTCCAAAAAAAATTGATGACAGATGTCCGAAAACTGTTACACAAAGCAGCGTGGCTTCGGACCAAGAAATCGTCATAGTATTTCGGACACTTTACTGACTAGAAGACGAAAAAAGTTTTTTTTTATAAGTATTTCATTGTCACTTTACTCGTTTGCCCAAAAACATAGCTGACACCCCTTGTCCAGCTTGTACGTCTACGTATACGGCCAAGGGTTCGATCTCGGTACAATTTATTCCTACGACAGCACTGAATTCGACTGTGTCTATATATGTGAAAGGCGATGATTTCCACAGAAATTTTAATTTTTTGGTGGATTTATGTCTGTCCACAAATGTGAACAATTTCATAGATGTCAGGTAAGAAACAGGTAATCAAAAAAATTGAATATTGAGCCTATAATAATCATTGAAAATAAACGGTGTTATTAATCGGGCCAGTCCACAGATGATTCGTGGAGATATTTGGTTAAGATCGGGCTACGTTTATAGTCAAGTATTGTCTCACTCCCCATAGTGTTTTGTTTGATTAGACCTAATCCCACACCATTACTGCCGATTTATCCCTACTATGCCAGTTCCTTTGTGAAGGGATTAATTAACAATTAACGATGCAACAATGGGGATTCTTAGGATTAATTAAGGGTCTACGAGAGGATTCAAACAGTTCACTGAAAGACAGTTTAATTCAATACTATATTCCATTACACATCCACTTTTTTTACATTTTCATCATTTTAGCATAGAATGTACAAATTATGATTTACTCATTTCCTTTAATCATTTTCCATTCACTTACACACATTTCCTATAAAATATACATTTTAAATAATTCTAAAATTAATTTTACAAGTCTACTAAGTGGATGACAGCATCCCCGTACTGGATGACGGTGTAACACCCTTGACGGACGAATCATGATCAATACGATAAACACAGTTCATATGCCATATGCTAAATTAATCTGCTGAACACAGTTCTCTACAGCATAAAACTGAATGGCGTATGCCCGTCTACCATTAGCCCAGGTTAGGTGCAGAAGAGTAGGAGGTTAAACCGCATTTCATTTCATTTTTTTGTTAATTATAATCCGATAATCATTAACTCTTCTTGGATTAAAAACTGGCACAGTGGGGTGATCCCTTACTGCCATAATCAGCGGCAATTTCTCTTACAATTGCTGCCAGGTTTTAGTGACTGTTCATGGTATGGAGAGTCGACCTAGCCGGCCACTTACCTCTAAGATGGCTTAGTGAATGGGGCATCGTCTCCGCCTCATGGGTTTACTCCGGGTAGTCTGCTGTCCTGCCACATGAATGACTCCTGCATGTGCACTAAGCATAATAAAGCACGTCAGCTTGTTTACCCTGGTTACCTCCCTCAAGAAAGACTTCTGCACTTGCGCCAAGCTTAATAAAGAAAGTCAGCTTGTCTGTGACATCACTATCGGTGGAAGCGGACGTTAAACACTAAGGATAAATTTGAGTTGCCAGAAAAACTCTATACACGATCACTGGATCAACAGAGACCCACTAGTACGTAAAACTTACATTGTACACAATTCCCACTCAGCACCGATCATCCCTCAATTCACATGATCGAAGACCCAAATATTTTTAGATTCTATTAACTGTATTGTTCTGTTTGTTATATTTACACAGTGAATTCATTTCCCCAATGTGGTAGGCGACTAACGTTCACTTCCACCGACGGTTAAACCGCGGACAAATGGTATTATTATAGAATGTTCAGTGCACGGGACCTTGATCGGCGTGTGTGTGTGTGAAAGAGAGAATTTAATACCAACTCGCCAAAAGCTATGTCATTGCGGGACTAATAGACTTATTTCAATAATTCCTTTGCGCGTAAGGGTGTTTGGTTGTGATAGGAAATCAGAGAATTCCGGGAGATCGGACATGTGATACAGCTCTTGAAATCGAAAACACGCCACCTGACTCGAGCCAGAAAACACAATGATGACTCTTAGATTTTGGGCAGTTCATTGTCGTTTATGACAAATTACAAATGTAGCTAAAGTAATGATGCAATCAATAACACATGTGCATGAAAAATGTGCATGGTTGCAAAACATTAAATATAATATATACGACAGCGTCATAAGTTATGCAAAGTAATCAACCCGTGAAATAGACACTCGAAAACATTTTCATTTTCTTTGTAACAGTACACATAATTAATATAATCTATAAATCTCTTTGTTGATCTGGAAATATGATGCAGTCCTAGCAAGAACTAAGGGACATGTTTTGGTAATAAAACACAAAATATTAGTTCGTATTGTACATATATAGTTGATAGTATCGGACATACCAATTTTGCTACCTGGTTAAAGTGGACATCAGTTCTATCACAAATGTGATGATGGCAGACACCAATATTGTCTTTTGAAGTGGACATCAATTTGGATAAATGTAAACTAGAACCATCGTTTCATGGTTATTATAATTGACACATCCGCCATAGCTGTATCCAAACTATTAGTCGAAATCTCATTCAGTGTTGGTTACCAATCTTTCATTTGAGAAATTCATAGATATTGAGTCAGTTGCTACACTTTAGAATCACAAATTCCTGACCATGCGGTTTCTTCGGGGCGAATGAAGAAACCACAACGGTCGAAAGTACTCGGTGGAATGTGATAAATTTATTAATTTTTATGTATATATGTTTGTATATTGTATATCTTTATACTCTGTACATGCATAGCCTGTTCCCCAATCCAAATTCACATATTTACTGAATAAAAATATTGTTTATACAAAATAAACATTCGATGTCCTTTACTACTAACAGGTTTGATAACTAAGAGTTGGTATGGATTTTGGAATTGATTTTATGGGTTAATTCTCGTGACTTTCATTTCGAAATTTCATCATTATGAGCAGACCAAGCTGTGAAGACGTATTTGATATTTACAACTGGAATGCATTATGTAGTTTGAGAAGGAAATGTTACATTTGACTGTGAATACAACAAATGGCCCTTAAAGAGCACATATAATGAGAAAACTAAATTCATTGAGCTTATAAACATTATTTATATGCATTTTACGGCAGTTTAACGTCAATCTGATGAAAATTAATTCAGATATCGTCACTCAAAGTCGCAAATATAGACCTCCCGTAAAAACGACTTGGCCAATTATTGAAAACACTCTTAATCCCCTCAGACGCCAGTGACGTCACAGTGACCGAATGCATATTCGGGATGTTTATTCCTTAATTACCTATATACACCCGGCGTGTGTATTCGTTAACGCCTGACTGATTCCTTAATCCCCCTAATTAAATAACAATTGACTACGGAATAATTTGTTTTGTAATTTAGAATTTGTTTTATAAAGACAGTTGTTGTAGCCATATTCCCCATGTGTTTTTTTTTATTAGAATAAGCCGACCGTAAGCCAACAACAATTGGCTTCTGATTGAAACAAGATTGGCGCTACGGACATCTTTTAAGCCGATAGAAATAACCAATTGTCGGCTTTTAAGAAACGAAATGGTTTCAAATAATAATCATTAGGGGTTTGACTGTCGATAGTGTGTATCGATAGTAAAAAGAAACTATCGATAAAAATTGCGATAGTCAAGCAAACTATCGATAGCTTCAATAGTTTGTAATAGCGAAAGTAACATGGCTCAAATTCACTCGTATTTGTCGAAAAATTACTCTGTATTTATAACAAAAAGCTCCGTTATCACTAAAATAGCGTTACACGATCTCAATGTCACATGGAAATCTTCGTCTACCATATTAGGCTTGGCTTACTAAGAAATGTGTAAAATGGTTGATTTTGGGGCTGAAAATGGTCACGTACGCCAATAACAGACATGTTGAAAGCATGTCGCATATGACAGGAAAGTTGGCTATGCCTTTTTTACAAATTCCTAAACTACCAATGTAATATTAATAATAGACAATTTTATATAATATAAAGAAAAAAAAAACATTTACTTTATTATTTAATTCGCAATCAGAATGCGACGTTACCGTGTACCCGAGATACCAGCTTAGGAGGCTCTTCTATTCGCCCCCTCCCCTTTTGCCGCACCTTTAGAAGACACATGTTGTTTTTATCTGCACCGTCTTGTGTCGCTTCATTCCGTCGGTTTATTTGTCGATATGACTACCGATAACCGTGTTAAAATATTACGTACTGATTTACGGGCTGCAGATGTTGATCAACTAGAGAATTGTAATCTATTCTAGTCACAAATATATAATCTATTACAACTTAAGACGAGAAAGGTCGGCTTTTGAAAATGCTTTGACTTATAGTAACTTACGTGTAAAATTACGAGTTAATGATTACGCCAGTTAAATGTTAATTGGACCGACAAATACACACGTGTTAACTGGCGGTGTGTATACAGTGAGATATCGTACAGATAGTGATATATTGTATAGATAATGTGTATAGATTATGTGTAGTGCCGGTGACGTCACCAGCCAATCAACCGGATAAAGGTTGTAATTGAAAATTTGAAAACCGTTTTTGGCTGTCTGATGTTTAAACGTTAATAGAGAGGTTTCGCAACTTTACATTTACACTCACATTTAGATAAGTGTAACTGTCCATTATGACGTTTCGCTAATTTCACACTTACAGTTACATTTAGTAGGTGGCGACACTAAGAATAGCAGACGATAGGCACGGGAACATGGACGCTGACGGAATTTTAAGGTTAGCCTTGGAAAATGATGATGAAGAGACTTCAAACTATGTCATCCTATTTGGTATTGGCAGCCATGTCTCCAATTCAACTTACAATCCGGACTGGTCAAGATTTAATCTAAATAACCTCTCAGACGAACTGGTTAGGTGTTAGATTTGACAGGAATGGGATCCATCGTCTTGCCACAAGTCTTCATATCCCGGATGAGATGTTTACTAAGTTCTTTAGATCAACCATGGTTAGGCGAGGAAAAGCTATGAGAGTATGCGGTTGCCATTCATGAGAAAGGGGCCCCACTTGAAAATCTGTTTGGCTTTATTGATGGAACTGTTTGAGCTGTCTGTAGACCACGAGAGAACCAAAAAGTCTGCTACAATGGCCACAAGCGCGTCCATGCTCTCAAGTTTCAGTCGGTAGTCACTCCTAATGGAGTCATTGTAAACATGTTTGGACCTGTTGAGGGAAGGCGACATGATTGTGCACTTTTAAAACTTAGTAGATTACTGGAGCAGTTAGAAACCAAAGATTTTAAAACTTCAAATGGCCAGTCTTTGGCATTATATGGAGATCCTGCGTATCCAGTACGGGATAATTTATTGTGTCCATTTAAAGGTGCTAATCTTACGGCGGCTGAAAATAACTTCAACTCCCAAATGTCAAGTGTTAGAGAGTGCGTGGAGTGGGATTTTGGAAAGATAATAAATTTGTTTGCCTTCCTAGACTTTAAGAAGAATTTGAAGGTCATGCTTCAACCCGTCGCCAAATACTACTTGGTTGGTGCACTTATTTCCAACTGCCACACGTGTCTTTATGGGAGTCAAACAAGCAGTTTTTTCCAGTTACAGCCACCTACTATCGAAGAATATTTAGGAAGAACCTGATCTGGTGGTTTAATAAACAAACACTAAATTGTGACATAGAGCTTTATAACACAAAACTACAGTGTAATAAATAAACATATATAATTTATTTGTGTAATATGTCACTTTTGATATTCTGACTAAGTCTTATTAATAATTCCATCATCTGTCGGTCTTTTTGTAATCTTGCCTCCCTCTCTTCTTTCTCCAATTCAAATTTCTTTTTATCCAACTCTAGCTGTTCCCATTTTAACTTAGATTCCTCTGAGTGTTTCTCCCTAAGAAACGTGATGTAGTCTGCCGTTGGTGTTGACAAGTGGGATTTTCTCTGTTTGGTTGGTGTTACAATGTCATCTTCTACAAAATGAATACATAAATATAAGGAGCCTTAACATTTAATCATTAAAATTGTTTCTTCATATTATTAATATCAACATTTTCAAAAATTAATAATCTATAGATTTCAGTCGAATACAAAACATAAGTTTACCTTCAGTTTCCATAGATGTGCGTTTGGTCCCGGTAAGAGTCTACATTGCCAGTCGCTTCACGTCCTCCCCCTGTTCCAGTTTCTTCTTCTCCAATGCCGAAGCCTTCCCCTTCTCTTAAATTTCAAAACTACATATTTCTGTTAATAATTGCTCTCTCTCCCCATATTCTTCATCCGTACCAGATCTGCCAATGAATAAATTCTTGAATATATATGAAAAAGCAAATAAATTTTAAATAACGCTTACATTAGGCTTACTTTCGAAATAGTATCATCACATTTTCTAAATTTTTTTTTATTTTCATGATAGCATAAAATACGGTATTTTCAGTGGCTTATGGGTCTGTATACTTACGCTCTGAGTGATGATAATTCATCCTTTTTAGATTTCTGTAATAAATCTTGCTTCCGACTTCTGCAAGCTCTTACTGAAACTTGAGAATTTGGCCGTATGATCTGCAGAACCTCATTGACGCTCTTTGCCACTGATTCCCATGACTTTGAGTCGTTCGGTCTCCTCGAGATCACTTCTTTAAGTAATAGTATATCCAACGCCGGCCAGAATCTAACATTCTGGGGCTCATCGGGTGAAGAGGACGGCATTCTTGTTAAATTGTTGAGGGAAAATGATCCACTTTCGCTGAAAAATGTAATATAAATACATGCAGATAAAAATGGATTTCATTCGCAGTATTTAATTAGGCTAACCCACGGCACTGTAGCTAGGCTACCGCTTGGCCTGTAAGTTAGTAACGCCAAAGCAATCGAACATGGTTTGGGGGTGGTCTAACGCGTGCATGGAGAGGAGGTCTATCGCGTGCATGGATGGAGATCTAAAGCGTGCATAGATGGGTGGACTTACGCTTGCGCTTTAGCCAAGATCATAATGTCTATTTATTTGGCAAAGCAGCTATGATGAGTACCTAAGTAAGACTGGGTTTCCTATATTTATAAGTAGGCTATAATTAATCTAGGCTTTTGTAGTTGTACGTGGCAAGGATTTAGCCCCCCCCCCCCTCCCCCATAGTTGGTTTTCTCCAGATTCTTCGTTTTCCCTCCACTGCAAAATAGAGTGTGGAGGATAACCAAGCCTTCGCAAGGTAGCCACAAACTAGGCCGGGTTCACAATATCGATAGGCTTGCATAGCACCATAGGGTTATAGTCATACTGCATAGGCAGTTCTAAAGCACATCACGGATAGATCGTTAAATTACTAAAGCACGCACGTTTTGACTCAGCCCCCTCCTTTTTGTCTAGGAGAAGGTTTTCTCTGTGGTTGCAGTTCGTTAAAACCACAATCAGAAAACAATTATGGACTTGATCATAGAAATCAATCAAGGTTTAGCTAAGTGAACTTACATATATGGAGTCTGCTATCCGTCTGCCACACTTTTATGACGTGCGCTCTACGTCATACGTCACAAAAACTGATGACGTTTTACCGTCTAAATGTAAATGTAAGTGTAAATGTAAAGTTGCAAAACCTCTCTAATATCTCAATTAATTTTAATCAGATTGGAGTGAACTTGACGTTAAGTATAGGATATTAACCTACCGAGGTTGATATGATAGAGAACACGCGGGCGCAGCCCAAGTGGTCTCTATCATATCAATCCGAGGGAGAGTAGGTTTATATCTGACATATACAACGTTCACCCTTAAATTTAATGGACTCTTCTAAAAAAAAAGGCAACAGTGATTGGTTAATTGCTCGACAGCACGTGGCGTGTTTGTTTATACAATCGCCATTTTGTAGTAATTGAACTGAAGAAAGCTAAACCAAAATGGATAGTAAAACGATGTCAGACGAATAATCAATCCTTTTTAGTCATCATATTGACGATAGAATAGATGTGAATGCAACTATGATGCGGATCTATACAAAGTCTGAAGAAAATTTGGATCAAAAGGCAATTTTTTACGATAATTCTGACCATGAACCGTGACTGAAGGTTACTTTTCGGTATGTTCAGAGAAAGATTTGACCGACTGTTTTGAGTGGATTGTAGCCGTAGCCAAAAATACTGTACAAAGGAACTCTTGGGTGATAAATACTTTCACGTCTTGGGATGTGTGGAGAAATGATTTGGGCAGAAAGAAAATTCTGAAAGATATCTTAGACATGGACTTGAGTGTGGAGAACCGATTTAAATAAGCCGAATATATCGACCTGTAATGACGTCATCAGCGGTTGATATGAAATATTAACCTTTCAGGACGTCATCAGCGGTTGATATGGACCGAATATATCAACCTCTGATGACGTCACGAGAGGTTGTTATAAGATATAACTGCTATGGACATCAAAGAAAAAAACTACTCCCAGTTGTATATATGAATGTAGTAACCCTTAGCTATCAATATATGCAATTAAAAATTACTATTTTATGTGGTCTTTAAAATTGAACAACCCAATTCTATTTGATATTGACAACTAAAACGTCATTATATAGTTTGAGAAGGCTATATCAGATTTGACTGTGAATATAACAAATGAATCTCTTAATGAGAACTTGTACCAGATCAATACGTTTATTTTAGTGGCTGATCTACTTGCTGGTGCAATAAACTGTTCCTGCTTTTCATTGGTGCAGGACCTAGTGCCTGACAAAGGCGACATTTCCTTTTCAAATTATATAATATCTCGTTAATTTCACCACCATAACTTATTGACATCTATACCTCGAACGATACACTAGTAAAGATCTGTGATACCAGTTCATAAATATATGATAAAAAAGGAACATTTTGAACAATTAAGTCAAATGACGCTTCTAGGCTTTTTGAAAAACAAAATAAATAAAGTTATTGAGCTCGTTTTGGCCATGGTGACACGATGGCAGGTACGTGTAATTTATAGCGTGTTATTGCTGTTGTTATTCAAAATAACTTTGGTTTAGAAAACTGGCAATTTATAGCGATAATTCCCTTACTGAACGTAAAAGCCCATAACCCCTACTTGTATAGATGTAAGCGTTACGATCTACTGCGGGTCTTGTCCAACCCAAATATATGCAGAGTAGTCGCCCTTGCCAATGTTACCTTGTAACATTGTTAAACATTACGATTGTTTTTGAGGTGTGTGTTGTGTTTGTAGTGGGGGGGGGTCAGATTTAGATAAAACCCACAGAAATCGTACCAGAGTTACTGGACATTTCTTGAAACCCCTGTAAACCAGTTATTTAATGGTTTATTTTTTTGTGACATTCAGGTTTAATTGAGTTTTAATCGGGGAGAAAGGGGTCGCTCTAGTTAACCATATCCAAAGTCTGGCGTAATCATCTAACAATTTAAATATCAAATCCACCGGATAAAGCCCACATTTCTCCGTAGGTCCAAATGGCAGACCTTGTGGTCTACTGTGTAAGCAACAGATGAATTAAAATTCCGAGATTCAGTCATGTACACCTGGCTGTTGGAAATCAAAAAGTAGACCACCGTTCATTGGCCATATTACCATAAAAATAAAATCACCATATATTAGTACCAGAATGACCAAAGTATTGTGTTTCATTATTTAATAGAATCAGTTTTGCTCTTACTTCACAAAGTGTCAAATGAATTAATGAAAGACGGATTGTTTTGGACCAACCGATCTAGAATGAAGACGACCATGCGTCACGTAGTGCTCCGGGGACAATATGCCCGGACAACGATATTGTGGTCTACTGTAATGGTAAGTGCTGGAGGACCGCACTACACGCAAAACAAAATCTACAAGATAAACCTGCTTATAAGACAGTAAAAAAAACGTGGCAACAAATATCAAATCAAGTGAATGGATCTGGGGCGTTCTTTTACGTTGCAGTCTAAACTTATTCCAGCTGTAAAGGGTTCTGTTACGTGTATACAAACACGCCCACATGCCTTCCGTCAAAACCACTTCGGTACCTTTAATGTATAAGGAAAATAAATTGTTTTTAAATCGAACTATTTCAAAATACCTACCTATATCTACTGTATTTCAATCAGCACGCCTACTTATCGAGTAATTAATTATTATAACGGGCAAATAAATCAAACTGTTCTAGAAATGTTCGAAAAATATTCGTGAAATTTCCTTAATTTATCAACCTGACAGGGTTGTTGTGTATATAAGACTGGCCAGAATCGTTGGTCGTCAGTCGATCTACAGACTGTTACTGATTCTACAAGAACCATGGAAGTCTTCGTTATCGTAGTACTTGCTATGGTGGCTTACAGCCCTTCAGGTAACTATCCTTTATTTAATTTTATTATTGGATCGGTCGTTTATCGTCAGGCCGCTCAGTCAGTCGTTAGGCTGCAGATTTATCTAATAAGGTGTAGTGTCTCGACTCCCTAGGGTCTTTGGTTGGCAGTCATCATCATTGTCGTAGTTCTTGTTTTATTGAGTATCACGCGGCTAAGTGGATAAGACGCTGGCTCGCTAGCCTGGAGGTCTGGTGTTCGATCCCTGCATTGGCCGAGAAAGTTCATATCGATTTTCCAGTGAGGTTTCTCCTTGTCAGTGGTGGAGAATGGAAGGCCTGACAAGGATAGCTGTCTAATCGTTCGGATGGAACAAAAAACCGAGGTCCCTTGTACACATTCGCGTACACGTAAAAGATCCCTTGGCAGTTGGAATTCTGTATAAGAGTAGGCCGTAGCGCCGCTGCCCGGGCAAAATTTCCATCATAGCACACTATATGGCGTTTACCCGTCTTCCATTAGGCCAGGTACGTGCATTTTATTTCTTGCTTTATTGTACGGTATATCGGTGTGTAAAACATTGACTCGCTACCCAGGAGGTCTCGGGTTCGATCGCGGTGTAGGTTCAGGAGGTCTTCAGTTCGATCGTGGTGATGACCTGGAAATTTCATTGAGAATTGTCGATGTGGGATTTCCCTTGTCAGATGTGTAGAGCGGAGGCCCTGACAAGGGAGGTCCAGTCGTTCCAATGGTACAAAAAGTCCACGGGAGTAGGCCGTAATATCTGTGTCCGAATACAATTTCCTAATTACGTCCGTCTTCGTTACCCGAGTCGGTTCATATGGGTGAATATTTATCATATTTTATTAATAACAATAATTATTTTCTAGAGCACCGAACATTTAATCAGTTTTATATTTTTGAAATATCACAAACCAAACTATCAGACATACACAAACTAAACTCGTTTCATATACAACATTATAACATAACATAACTTTAACTTTGTTTAGTACAATATTCTGTTGACTGGGTTTTACAATCGGGACAACCTTTTGGAGACTGGAGATTTCAAGCTTTTTGCTAATCACCAGATTCATTATCAACGTTATAATTTAGTTGGGGTTGCATCAACTCAATCCAACAGAAGTGTTACACGGTGATTTGAGTGAAATGTAGCACGGTAGTGTTACACAACGACTCATTCAGACATTTCTGGTTATTTTAAGGATATGCTGAAACTTTTTGTTTATCTTTCTTTATTTAGTCGAAGCAGGCAATCATTGTCCGTGTTGTAACAAATGGACACGATTTTACAACCGAGACAAGCCAACGATTCTTGGAGATATAGAGCTCCTTTCTGATCACCGAAAAGAAAATCCTGGACAAATCTGTGCTGCGCCGGAGGTTGTGCATGCTAGACGTATCACGGGACGTACTCGGGAAATTGTATCGATTGCTCCTACTTATGGTTTTGTATGTTTCAATTACTTGCAACCTGATGGACAGTGTGAAGATTATAAAGTTCGATACTGCTGCAGTTATCGTGAGTACAAAACTGTTTCAAGTAACCACATCTCATCAGTCAAAGATTTAGGTACATAGAGCTGGCCGTCGTTGCTACAACAGTTGAAAATACTAAACATTATAAATGTTTAGTACGGTAGCAACGGTACATGTTATTCCAAAATGTTTTTCCATTTTTAAATTAAATGACATGACCAAATCCTGGCCGTGTTATGAGCTTATCATTGTAATATAAAGCTTAAGGTTAATGGAGATCTGCAAAAGGCATATTGACATAATACATCGTTAAAATGGGTATGACGTCGTGTTAATACGTGTTTATCCTTGTGCATGCAATCAGATGAAATGGGGTGAGCTAGCATGTACACAGGAGATATCAGATAGCCGAATTGTCAATACTTTATTTATATAGGACACACAAAATATCACGTGAAAATGTTTTGATTCTGTGTTAGGCACAAGTGAATCATTGAAATAAAATTAAACCACATGTTAGTCCCGAAATGACCTAGTTTGTGTCGATTGGAAGTTAAACCCAATTTCTCTCTCGTTTATTTGTTGGTTTTTTTCCTGTTTTTGTTTTAGACTACCCAAGCTGTCCTCGTGGCTATAGCTGGACCAGGTATTATAATCGTGACAGACCTACTGGAACTGGTGATTACGAGACGTTGGGGCTTATCAACAAGGAGAATCCCTATGCCCGTGTATGTACAGATCCAATAGCTATTGACGTCCGTGTTACAAGAACCAACCGCCCGTACTATACAAGTGGTGAGAATGTATGTCTGGTTCCGCACCTTGGTTTTACGTGTGTAGATGCACAACAAACCGATAAGCAATGCCAGGATTACAAAATCCGTTTCTGTTGTCCCAACAATCATTAAACGAATCATATACTGAATAAGATTGTGAAATAAAAGCTAGCTAGCTGTCAGGTTTATGTGTATTTTAACAACCAGTGTCTTCACCCAGTCCCAAACTAATAAATCAACATCGATCTTAAAACCCCACTCCTGTTTCGTCACAGTGTATCACCTGTTGTAATGAGTACTGTCGTACTGTAAAATTCAAGAACTTATTGACGGAGCCCGCCCTCCCTGAACAACAAGATTACCAAGTGAAAAGTCATGGGAGGTCTGCTTCGGGGTGGGGTTGGGAGATGGGGTTGGGGTCTGGAGATGTAAACATGGCTAGCGCTAACCCTATCCCTTGCCCTAGACCGTATCCTCCAACATAACCATAACCAACGATCTCGTCAACAATCAGGCGTGCTAACTCGGTTTACAACTGACGACATTGACGAAATCTGTAATTGGCGTTAATATTTAGACATAACCAGCTGTCAACGCGTTTTCCTGTATTTCCAGCCGTGTGGAAAGGTATACGGGAGAGGGGTCAGAAATGACGGCAACCCTGCCATTTGGAAAAAGATATTAGAGTAGACCGTAGTGCAGTTGTCCTGGCACAAATGCCATCATAGCACATTGTATGTCCGTCTGGAGAAGTCTAGTTTTGGCAGAACGTTAAACCGCTATTTCATTGACTAAGACTAGTAATTATTTCCCCTTATTTCATGTAGTGCGAGTTATAAATAGACAATTTTTCCCTTATTTTTTTTCTCCCCTCTTCCTGCATTTTTGGGTTGACTTTTTGGTCTAGAATTGGAGAAAAGGCATCAAATTTTCAATTTCATAGCAGTTTTGGGTAATACTGAGGATATTACAGCGGAGGGATAGGGGGTGTAAAATGTCTTTCTGCGGAGCAATCATTGTGTCGGAAGTAAGATTTTTACCCCAGTGAACTTCAAATCCCCGTAGCAAAAAATCTAAATTGTCAACCCCCTACAAATTTATGATGAGGAGATTGCCAAATGTGATCCCCATTGTGCCTAAAAGATTGGAACCAACGGAATGTTGAGAAAATAACTACAGCCTGTGAGTTACATGCATTTAACATTGAAGTCAATGGGCAAATAATTACTAGTCTGAGTCCTCATGTCATTCCCAAATTATGGATTTGTCTCCCTTTTTACACCTTTCGTGTGGTAATGTCACGATTTGCCCGGAAAGCGACTTTACATCGAATTCCTTCCAACTGTTAATTGATATTTTACCTACATTTTTTGTTTTTTGTTCCATCAGGTTTCCGTTCTGCATCTCTGATAAGGGAATCCACACTTGAAAATCCGGCAAACACTGGTATTCCACGTGGTACACCCAGCGATGTACTCTCCTCACTGAGTCACCGTGTCTCCTGGAGTAAGACAGAGAGAGAGGGGGGATGGAGTTTAACGTCCACTCGACACAAAGTAGATCATTTCGGGACCTACTCCTATTCACGTACAACCGGGAATCGAAACAACACCAGTTGACTCAATGACAGACCTAATGATGCAACGAACATGCGCTAACCATTCGGCCATCAACGACAGAGCTTTTACGTGCACTCCAATGTGTACACGGGACCTCGGTTTTTCGTCCCATCCGAACGAAATGGCAGCCGTCCTTGTCAGGCCCTCCTTCTGCATAACTGACAAGGGGAAATCACGCCGGAAAATCGAGATGAACTTTCTCGGCCCCGTTCACGTGGATTCAATGGATTCAATGAAGACATAGCGTCTAACATGCACAGTTTTACATACTAAATGTATATGTGTGTATTACAGTCAAAAATGGTATGTTTTTTTTTAGATAACCATTTTCCTCAAATTTTTAACCAGTGTCAGATTTCGATAGAGAGGGACCTCTGGTTATTCTACTTACAATCAAAAATATCCGTTTATTTTTAGATTACTACTATTTTTCAAATTTTTGACCAGTGTCAGTTTAAGATAGAGAGGGGCCTCTGGTTATTCCCTATCTCCTACCCTACGACGAGGGAGAACGCTAGATCGGAGACGGTCCTACGCAAATTGTGACGTCATATGTGAATTGTGGGTTTGGGTAAGGGTTAGGCTTGATCATGGGTTAGGGTTAGGGCTAGCCCTGTTTATATCTCGGGACTTTGACCAAATCTACAGGACCTAGCCCTTACCCTAACCCTAACCCACAATCTATATGACGTCATATGTGCTAAAATGCGTAGGACCGTCGCCGATCTAGCGTTCTCCTACGACGAGAGAAAGATGAGAGAGTTTCTGACACGCGCTGTTGTATTTTTTCACACGTATAAACTGCGCGATTTAATTAGTCAAAACTAATTTATTTATCAACATATTGCTTCAAATCCCTTTCAAAACTTCTAATCTGAAGAATACTACCCGAACGCGTACCAATCTATTTTATGAATCCTTGATTGTCACAAGATTTGATTGCAAGGAGGGTCCGTTTTCTGATTGCGTTTGTCCTTATTCGCAGTCAATTTACTATCATTAAATTTTCCTCTGCCAACTTCTTTTTCCAGCGTTTAAGTACTAGGTCTGCAAAACGTTTACGCTTCTCGCGTGATCCCTTAATACTCGGCTTTCACGTGGGCTACGAATATTACGAATCGCCTCGAATAATGGTGAACAAAATCAAAATGATCGTAGAGAATGTGGAGAGGCTACATAACAAATAGTTCACGGAAGAGTTACGATAATTCGTAGGTAATTTTAATTGCATGAATAAAAGGTAGGGTTACGATAAAGGCCCGAAATGAATGAATCATCTATACAAAGTGAAGCGATTCAGTTACGAATCTGTTACGGATATGCCAAATCACTTACGAATGCCGAATTCAGTAAAGAATACACGGCGCTCTCCATGAATCATGCCGATATAGCTACGAAAAGTTTCTGGTATTTGGAATATCTTTTCGTCAAAGAATCGAATAGGAAGCTGGTGTGGACGATACGAAAGGGCTGTGACGGGTTTTACGATACATCTACGAATTCCGAAATTTATAGACCGTCCACGAAAGTTTATGACATGCACAAAAATTTCGTAGTCAAACTACGAACAAAACGAATGTGTGTGGACCATATAAGAATCACTTACGAACTTCAAGATTTTTCTACGAATCGGAAAAAGTTTGGATTCGGGACGGTGCGTGGCATTCATAGCCCATATGAAAGGGGGCTACAAAGGATTTTTGTTTCAAAAATCACTTACGAACTATAAGAACCGTCTACGATTTATCAACGAATCGGATGCAAAAGGTTAGGATGCGGGGCGATTCTTGGCATTCGTAGCCCTCGTGAAAGCCGGGCATTACATTCGTGTCGTGTGCGCGCTTCGTTTGTATTTTTCAAATACTCTAGTATTATTCTAGTAAAATTGGCTGTCTCTAATTTCTATAAATACTATTATCTTCAATAACAACCCTATAAATATCTTCGTTCTTTCGCTCGTTCTAGGTGTTTAACGTCCACTTCCACCTACGGTGATATCCCAGACAAATGCTCCCTAAGAAACTCGCCAGAAGAAGCCACGGAAATAGGCTTAGTCCAGCTGTTTGGTAAAGACCCAGTGTCTTTGCTGGGGTGATGGGGCGGGGTCTAAGGTGAAATTCAACTCCGGGTATTAGAAGTTGTTAAGTGGCGAGCGTTTGGCGGCGTTCCCAACTTACACCATGTGTGTCCTCGGTTAGGCGTAACTAGCAAAGGGGCTCGGTCGGTCGTATTTCCCCAATTATTGCAAACTCCTGTGCTTCCGCATTTTCTCCGTAAAAAGTCAAATGCATAAAATATATAAATTGAGGTATAATTTACATCTTTTCGTAATCGTTTGATGTAAAAGAGTTGAGAAATAACGGTGCTTTTCAGCTATATTCAATATTTGTCAAGACCTCCATTAGGAGAATCCAGTCCAAGTCCTCGGTTTACACCATATACACGAAAGCGTGTCTGTGTGTGCGTTTGTGGGTGGTCCTTATCGAGGATACACATAAGGATTTAAACCTTCTATTTGCGGACATGGCTCGAACCGATGTCGTCCTCCATTTGAGCGAGGCCGTCCTCGATTAGAACTGGCTATTCAGGCATGCTCTGAAACCCCAAAATACATGTAGATATATCTTTAAAAATCACTTGATTATAATTCATACCCCGATAAACCGTCGAGGTGTATCGGCGTGTTTAGTGGGTTTGGTTTTTTTTTTTTGGGGGGGGGGGCGGGGGGGTGTTATCAAGGAAAATTTTTCGTGTGTATCGACTAAATTTATGATGTCCTCATTTATGTAAATTAATACAAGGTCACACGTAAATAGTCACGTGACGGTCAATCCTCAGAGTGACGAACATCACTTTGAATAATAAGTGAAAACGAATACTACATATAACAAATATATTTGTTGTACATGGTGTCTTACAATCAGCAACAGATAAATACAAAGTATTTAAACAAGGAAATATAATCATGCACACGAAATATGAAATTATTGTTCTCATTCAACGCAAACTATTTTTTGTAAAGACAGGAGTGTCATCCTTCTAGAGGGAGAATACTTTCTTTGATTTAATCGATAAGATTCGTCATGGCCTTCGCTCTGTTAACACACAGGGATGTGATTAGTTCCATCAATTCAATTTGATTCCTTTAATCGAGTTTCATCTGAGGAGATATGGAAGATACTCTGTCAATACAAACCAACATCTTGCTCTTTGGACATCATACCGACACATTTCCTGCTACAAATTCTGGATACAATTTTGCCCATTATTACTACATCATAAACACGAGTTTGCCGCCTGGAATAGTTCCGGAATGTTTTAATCCTGCAGTAGTCAAACCACATATAAAAAAAGTCGACACTTGACCTACAATTACTGAAAAATTATCGACCAGTATCAAATCTGATCTTTCTGTCCAAAGTTCTAGAGAAGGTTGTTAAGCAACAACTTCTTAGTCCTTTAGAGTAGGTCGTGGTGAAGCTGTCGGGGGATAGTTGCCATTTACCCAAGTATTCGCAGGACGTTAAACCCCATTTCATTTATTCCCAAAATATAGATTTGTCTCCCTTTATACACATTTTTTTGAGGATGCTCGATTCACCGTTCCGGAATTATATTCCAAAACTGTTGGCAATCGAGTGAAAAGGAGAATTTCGGAGTACAGCGCATGCGTCGACTGTATAAAAATATCTCAAACAATGACAGCTGAAACATATGTTTTACCTAGGAATACCTCACGATTCTACTCACACCACCTCAGCCGTCGGGACTGGCAGAACTGTGAGAGGACTGAATCCCGCGTCACTCGATTGTAATTCTGTCGATTCGGGACGTTCTGGACTGTAAATCGAACATCCCCTTTTTGTGTTAATGTCGCAATTTGCCCGGAAAGCGACCTTTCATCGAATTCCAACAGTTAATGGATCTTTACGTCCGCGGGATCTCGGGTTGTTGTCTCTCATCAGAAATTTGACAGGGTCTTGCCAGGTTCCGTTCTGCATCAGTGAAAATATTTTATTAGCCCCTATTGTTGCACAATATGGGGACGTTCAATCCCATTGCATTTTCGGGGACATCTCACTGTGCCACCTGCTATTGTTCTCAAGGGGGATAATCAAGGGGATTATCGAATACAATGGTATTTAAGGTATAGTCCGCTTTTTAAAAATACTAGGTTTAAAGTAGCCAAGTCTCTAACTCAATATCACCCAAATGTTTCATCTTTGAAAACACGAATTATTTGTGAATTTTAATCAACATTGATGATGTGATCTTGCAGTAAAAAGATGGGCTTCTGGTATCCAATATTTAAGAAAAAATAAACATTTTACCATTGGTACACGACTCGTGCACCATAATGCGTTTCAGCCCCAGTTCTAGCAAGAGACTTGGGGAACGAGGCTAGACACATTGCACTAAAATCAAACGGCGTATGTAGACTGGAATAACCAGACGCTAGAAATTTGCATTCGATTGAGACTGCTGGCTTATTTCGCGGAACATAACTGATTTGAAATTAGAGTAAAAACGGAAACCATTGAATGTAAATCAGTTTATATACATTCATATTAGAGTATTATATGCGTTGCGACCCACTTCTGTCAATTTATAGGTCCCAAATGTTAACGATTTAGCTCCTTTAAACCAATTAACAACTTTATTCACAATAAATTACATAAAAGTAACAACAACAAATACATGTATCAAACACGAATCATAACCCTACTAAATGTGATATGGCGTCAGTATATTCAATTGCACTTTTTACTCCATTTAACAGTTCGATTTTTAGATCATTAATAGATTCTTCTACTCTTTTATGTTTTCGCCTATCCAATTGAACTATGGTATTTTCAGTAAAAGTCTGCTCTTTCGACACAATGTTAATAAATTTAAATTTATTTGGTGGCTTGTTCCGGTCTTCTTCATTTTACTGTGCCATCCCTAAACGAGATTAGTTGTCCGTGAACCATCTGTGTTGAAGTGATTCCACTTTAAAATATTGTCATCCTGCAAATCAGCTTCTTCTAAGGCATTTAACCCAACGTTGTCTATATCCCATAATCTCACAAATGGGAGAGCGGGATAATAATTAAGATACTCGTTGACCGATGACACGTGAACTTAACTTATATATTTTAATCATTAAAATAATTAAATCTTAACTAGGTGAACATTACTAATAAGGATACAGTCTATAATCCCTTGTTTGCGATATCACCACGGTGAGGGCGGACGTTAAATAAAGCTATTTCACACATAATCCCTTGAGATTAAACCGCATTTTATTAATTTAAAGTTGAAGAGGATTGTAACCCAAGCTAGTAGTAATAATAAATTAAACGGGCACGATTAGGAATCGATTTGTAGAGCATTCAAAACAAATTACTACCTTAATTCCGATTTATTTTGAAATAATATTTCAATTTAAACAATATTTAAATAATAATCAAAGTTGGTTTATCATAGACTTATAAAGCGTGTCAATCAAACTTGACCTTTCACCTGACCACAATAACCGCACGTGCTTGTTATATATATTCTTTAACAAATGTGGAAGTCGGTCTGTTTCTATTTTTTGTCTGAAAATCATGAGGATGGGTTTTTTCTCTGTCCAGGCAACATTGGTTTCGAATTTACACCATTGGCTGTCCAAAAACTTTTCAGAGACAATCAAAATAACCATCGAACTGGCAAGAACACTTCGGACGATTGCATCTTCGATCGGTTCCCCGATGCAAAAATCGCGATCGTTGATGCATAAGAGTCCGTCGGACCGCGATAAATCTTTGGCTAGTCGGCCTTCCAACTCTGGTCTCAGATCACTCAAGACAAATTCACTGTCGTGATGGCTGTAACACACAAAGGCAACGTATTTTGGTTGTTCACTGCTTTTGTAGTGGCAAACTATTTGGTTGATTTTTGATCTTCGAGATCTTCTGAAGATAAAATATGACATGGCTAAAATGATGATAACAAACGGCACCACAAGAACAGTAAATAACACATTATTGAATTCCATATCACATAATCGTCGAATATCACTAACGCTCAATTCGGAAATCCTCGTCATTTTCCCTTTGTACTCACACTCGTAAGTCTCGAAATTATGCAAAGTCACTTGAGTATTTTTCATCCAGAGCAAGAAATCGACGAAATGACATGGACACTGGAACGGATTATCAGACAGGTCAAGGGTTAAAGTTGACCAATCAATTGGCGGAATTTCGTCGGAGACATTAAATCTCCGCGGTGTTTTAACACTTGAAGCGGATGACGCTGCTTTGTCGAAAGTAGTTCGTAGCTCTTCGTTTAAATATGATATTTTATTGTGAGAAAGGTCCACTAATCGCAACCAAGGAGACGTAATGTTTAAATTCAATTTGCTACAAAGTAAATTTTTAGATATATTTACGAAGACGAATTGTTGGCTGTGACTGAAGATGTTGTACGGAAGCCGGGACAGGCTATTGTTGGATAAATCCACATACTGCATATATTTATTCGTATGGACCAAATCCGTAAAAGTCGGATGGTCCTCGAATTTGTGCAGCTGGTTGTCGCTTAAATCCAATACTTGCATGAGCGGTTCGTAAAACGACATTTCTGGTGAGTAATACTCGATGTTATTCTGAGACATATCCATCAACAATAACTGGTCCCCACCCCGAATACTTCCGTTAAATATTCGATAATTATTATTATTGAGCCAGACTTTCGTCATACTGTTTTTACTTATACATTTTGATATAGATGGTGATTCGGCCGACGACCACCTGATATGATGGAAGTAGAAAAGACGAAGTGACTCCGCCAACGGAAAACATTTTAATCCACACGGCATAGTTTTAAAAACCACGTTGCTGGCATTGACAGACGTCACGTCCGCTGACCTTTCAACCCTGTAGAATAAATCCGGCGTGTTCCAGAAACTGATGTCGAAAATTTCTAACTTTTTCAAGTTGGCAATGTCGCATAATATTCGATATTCAATCTTCAAGTGATTATGGGAAATATTCAGTACCTCTATTTCCGGTAGAAAATAGCTCAGTCCCGGTGGAGTGATGTCGAAAAGGTTGGTTGCGGTCATATCTAGAACTTTTACAGGCGACCGTGACAGGTTTTGCAGGTGCTTTTGCTGTAATATTGTTTGTTTCGGTAAATTATTGCACATACTTATGTTCAAGATGCCTAGATGCACGTTTGAACTATTTATAGCACCAAAAATGACGTCATATTCTAATTCTGGATTAATACTTAGGTCGATATGTTCTAGATTAGGTAAAGATCCAAATAAGGCATTCTCTATCCACACCAAATGAGATCTACGAATAGTGAGTGATTTCAGACTGGATAACCACGATATATTCTCGATTGTCAAATTCTTCAATGGGTGATTGTTTTCAAAAACTATGGACGCTACTGTGCCCCATGATGATTCATTCATGACATATGAAGGCCACGTGAGATCCGGGTTGTTAACAAACACTATATGTTCTGTATTATTGGGAAGGCTAGTTGGGAAATTAGTTAGGTTTTTACCTGTACAATTAACAAGAATTCGTCCACTTTGGCCTTCTACCTGTGAACAATCGCAGTTGTCAGGGCAACCAAACACCGTTAAATTACACCATAATAATAAATAAACAACTGAAGTCGATATGATGACGTCATTCATTTTTTTCCGCTCATATCCATGACAATTTTATGAGGTCAGTATATCATCTAGGCTTTTTTAAATTTTTCTTCATATTTTTTCAAGTTTCTTCCTTTTGTCTTCTACCTATTAAATACAAACAGCAACACAAATTATTATTGAAAATATTTGGGGTTTTACGTAAAATTATATTTACCCGTTTATGGTATTGCGTTATTGTTTACAAAACTGCCGCGGGGTATGTAGAGTCGACGGCTAAACTTCCTAATAATCCAGGCATTAATGACAGTTTACCGAATTGTTCGTGACTCTTTTCACCTTCTCCGAAATATGACAAATTCACTAAAAATAATACCGTATGTAAATCAAACACGCCATTAAAAAGTTCACTCATCAAATTTAATTCTGTTATAGAATCAGAATATTAAAGTGGCTGTCAAGCAACGAAATAAACGCCTTCAAAATCTATGTCTTCCGCTTGTCCATATCTGATCTAGTGTCCTATACACCAAGAAGTGATCATCTGAAATAATAACAACCATACAGGTAATGTTCGCAGCTCGTGGAAGCAGGCCGAATAATGTTGGTTCATATAGCCCCCATGGTATGTAAACAAAACCCTATTATCTGGTCAAAAGTTCAATCTCAACTTAATCCAACATGCTATATTAATTGAGTTTGTAGATAAATTTACAAACATTAACCCTTTGAATACGGGATACCATTTAAGCAATCTAATGGATAGTAATTGTACCAACAAATGATAAACGGATTTGACATGACGTAATATCATCTGAAATACTATATATAGACAAATTACGACAGTGCCTTGCTAGCACGTGTTAAATAACACAATTATATTTTTCCACATGAATATACGAACAACTGCGTTTGGAAGCAAACGGAGAGAGAGAGAGAGAGAGAGATAGAGCGAGAGAGTCGCATAGATTAGGCCTATATACTATTTGAATAAAGAGATGTCTGTTCTTGTTATAAAAGCCCCAAAATAGATAATGAGAAATTAATATATTGAAAATTTCTTTCACATTAATTTATTCTCAGCAAAGTTATCGTTGTGACAAGATGTGACAATGATTGTTATATATAGCAACGACGCTACTTTTAATCGAAGCTGGACTTCCCCTTGTCAGTGATGCAGAAGGAGGGCCTGACAAGGACAGCTACCTAGTCGTTCGGATGGGACGAAAAACCGAGGTCCCATGTACACAAAGATCCCTTGGCAGTTGGAAATCGATATAAGAGTAGGCCGTAGTGTCGCTGCCCGGGCAAAATTTCCCTCATAGCACACTGTATGGTGTATGCCCGTCTTCCATTAGCCTAGGTTAGGTGCAGAAGAGTAGGACGTTAAACCCCATTTCATTTCATTTCATTTCTGATCGAAGCTGAGATCCGCTTCTCCATTTTTAAATAGAATCATTAAATGGTGATCGTATTTAAATCTGTTAAAATCCCCGTCATTCGATGGTCTAGCGAGTTCATTGTTAATATAGGTCTGAATAATAACGTAGATTACATTTGAAGCCCAAATAAAAATTAGACAGATTTAGCCCCTACATAATATATATTTAAGTAATTAATATCTAGTTGATATTAATGATTAAACCGATGAGAGAGAGGGGGGGAGAGGGGAGAGAGAGACACACGCCCACACACACAAATGACACAAACTAGGTCATTTCGGGACTAACAAATGGTTCAATTTTATTTCAATAATTCGCTTGCACAATCTTTAGCAGTGGTAAGGAAACTGGAGGACCCAGAGAAAACCCACTAGGTTGCACAGGCGACTCTACTTCTTGTCACGTATGACTGGGGAATCGCATTCATTATACCTAAAAAGTAAATAAAAACAATTTCGTCAAATAAAGAAGACGCATGACAGGGCTTTGCTAGCAAGTGTCAAATTGAAAACATTATTACGTTTTGTGATCCATGTAGCAGACAGGGACGAATTTCTAATGTATAATATAAAAACTGTACAACGCAAAGGTAAATGCATAAAATTGAATAATAATGAGTTTTTGCGCAAAGACATGCTATTCATACAATGAAAATCGCCAACTTATTTCATTGTCGTAAAATACAAAACGGATAAACATAACTCCGGACGTCCTGGTTAACAAACTAGCGTGTCTCCTCATAAAGTGGATCTTGACCCTGTAAATATCGCTATTTAAAGATGCATTATTCAATATCTGTGGTTATAGTGACACTGTAAGAGATTAGATAAAGATACTGTAATAGTTTTAAAAAAAATAGGTAACGTAAATAGAATATGATGAAAGTTTCATTCATGAAATATTAGCTTTTGAATTTTAGTCTAGTGTCGATCATCATTAGTCTCGACTATACATTCAAAATTTTTATTCCAATCCGCTAAATATCGTAGCGATGCCATCGAAAGTAGATTATTGTTTGTGACAATCGAGACTGCACTTTTCCCCAATCCACGTCAACTCCGCTCAAAAAGAAGTAATTTGAATCGAATGTTCAAAATATTCCCTTTTCATTATCATTTTTTTTTAAAACAAAAAATATAATAGCGAGAACTGTTATTGAGTTGTAGGTAGCGAGAATTGTCATTTTTTTTAAAATTTAAATCTTGAGTTGTGGATAGTCGAATGGTTAGCGCGTGTACGTTGTATCAAAGTTTGTCATTGAGTCAACTGGTACGGTTTCGATTCCTCTGGTTGTACGTGACAAGGAGTAGGGTCGCCTATCCAATCCCATGAGTTTTCTCCGGTCCTCTGGTTTCAATCCGCTGCTATAAACCGATACGCGCAAGCTAATTATTGAAATGGAATTGAACCATGTGTTAGTCCTAAAATGATCAAATTTATGTCCAGTGGACGTTAAACCCAACTCTTTCAAAGCAAATGCCAGATACTTATGATATATTAGTTTAACCTTTCGTGAAGAAAACCCCAGATCATTCACGTGTGTCTTTAACAGTAAAACGTATATGAACTATTTTAATATAAAGACTGCCACTTCATGTGTATGATGATACATGCATGAAAACAACATTAAATATACATTATGTAAAAGCTAAATCTGCATGAAAACAACAATAAAGATACATCATGTACACGTAAGAGGTAAATCTGTCTATTATTACTAGTCTCTATCATCCAAACAAATATTCTACGAATGGGTCCTCAAAATTTGACAGAAAGTCGGTCATTGTCTGGATTATCCAGTCTTTTAAGTTACCACGTACTGAATCTATCAAATCATCTCGCTTGTCAACAATGACACTCTCTAAAATTTTGTTTTAAAGGCTGTAATTGAAATAGTAATTTTCTCTCGTCATAAATCAAACGTATGGCTTCTCACAATCTCCTTAATCGCGATTCATGCTGTTGTATCGTCTCTATTTTGTTTCTAATAATAGACGTGCCAAGTGTATTGTGGGATATATTTTATCCTCGCTTTATAGAATCTATCAAAATCGTCCCGGCTTCATAATATCTATCACTTACCGAGAGTTTAGCCAAAAGGTTCCATTGCTCATGCGTAACCGTGAGTTTGGTTTTTTATGTGGTAGATTATCCAGTAATTTTCGTCAATAATTGAGAACCGACCCAGACCCTCCGTGCGTTGAAGACTAGGGGGTTCTGGGTGACCGAGACTAATTATTACAGGTCTTTATTTTGGCCACTCGGCAAACCTCGGCAGTTTCCGGAAAACCTACATCTAGCCTCGGCTGTATGACAGTAAGTGATATGTACCTACGCCTATGTAATTGCGATGCGGCGCCGGTCTACTTATTAGGAACACTTGCCGCTTTAAGAAGGAAGTTCTCAAAATTGTGTCGTTTGAAGGGTGTGTAGAATTTTAAGTGCAAACTTTTCCTTGTTTAAAGAAAATGTAGGTGTTCGGCAAGACTTTTAAAGACGGGTTTCTCCCTTATTAGTGTTGCACTTAAAAGAACCTTGTTGGACAGTTGGAACTCGGTGAAAAGTGGACGTAAAACGCCACTCTCGCTCCCACCCCTTCTTCTGACAATAACACAATCGAAATAGCATGCTACTGGGGGTATACACGAGTGTCGATTTGTGCAGTAAAGTAGGACAATAAATCCCATTCCATTTGAAATATTTGATAAAAAGTTTACGATATTAGACTATTACACATACCTGTTACGCAACCTGTAAATGTCTGTGGTGTCACGTGGCCAGTGTTATGTTGATAAGTTAACCAAGTCAAGCCATCAAACAATCGTTCAACACATTGTTCATTTCCCTGAGAAAAAAAAAACAGTTAACGCGTTTAGAAAAAAAAAACAGTCATAAACTTTCACTTATACAATATTCACGACTGACCTGTCAGCTGAGTTATAATATTAATATTGTCAAGAAATACGTCGACTAATGTGTTGTAACAACGATAAGCCACATATTCACCTAAATGTTAATATTGTTAAGACATATTTCCACTGGGGAACAATCAATTCTCAACTAAATATTTTATTCAGGGTGTCTGCGTGGGATTTGGGAAACAGGCTTAGCATACGTGAAACCCCTCTCCCTAGATAATATACATATATAGTATTAAAACAAAGGAACAGAATGGGGGTTTAATAGTGTATATATACACAGTTAAAATGACAAACATGTAGTATATAAATATACAGTATATAATGAGAAGGGTGGGAAAGTAAATTGTTACATGTATATGAAGATTAAGCGTACGTGGTTTTGGGTGAATTGTATACAATACAGGATATTAGATAATGTAAGATTGCATTGTTTAGTAGCAATACAGGATATTGGTAGAGAGGGATAGGTGAGAGAGAGAGAGAGAGAGAGAGAGATGGATTTAACGTCCACTCGAGACACAAACTAGGTCATTTAATAATTCGCTTGGGCGGATGGGTCTTAAATTTAGCAGTGGAAAACCGCGGCGAGGACCCGGCGAAAACCTACACGACGCTAGTCAGGCGATCCCCATTCTTCGGTAGACTTAAAATTTAATGTTGCACAGGGATGAGATAAAAGATATTTTAACGTCAGCTTACTTCTTAGTTTTGTGGCTTTTCGAAAAATAAAAAATTTATTTATTTTAATGTTTTACATTGGGTAGCCTACAATTGGTGGACAATCATTGTGGACAGGGAAGGTGGGGGTCAAGGTCAAACATTTAGACTGTATAGTACACAGACACTATAACTGTTTTCAGTATATTTGACTAAATAGAATTCTAGTGATAATGACATATGGTTTTATGGAGGCCGCCCCCTGATCCTTTCAACACTTAATGTCTTTAGAGGTTTAATCCGAACCTGAAAACAGGATATCCATTCATTGATTATTGAAGACGAAATTCTTACCTAAGTTTGAAAATAATTTCAAAAACCTTGTATCATTCACACTTTGTTCACCGAATAAATGAGAGGAAGTTATCGTCAAAGTTTCAACTACCTTTATAAGCTTAATAAGTGACTCTTGCTACAAACACATTGGCATCACTCATACGTTGTTAACGACGAAGTTCTCCTCGTCTATGGTTTCACATAACTTTCCCCTGTAATTTGATACTTTCTATGAAAACATAATATCAGCCATACAGCGACGACATATGGGCCCGAGCTGACCTGTCTTCTTACTACAGTAACATCATATGTCCTGTTTTGAGCATTGATGAAAATCTTTTTCTCAGTACTTGTTGGTAATCATGTCAACATCCGTCATTCACGAGGAATGGCGTAAATAGCTTAAAGAGACATATCGTCGAGGAGCACGCGCGCGAGAAAGACAGAGATAGAGCGACGGACATAAAGACAGGCAGAGGCAGAGATGGGCGTAGGGATACGGGGGAAGACAGCTGGAGACCGAGATCATCAGAGAGAGGGGGGTGGACTGCGGAATTAACGTCCTCTCGAGACACTAACATTTGGTTAATAATTCGATTGCACGTAATGGTTTTTAGCAGTTGGGATGAGGGGGGGGGGGGTACCCGGGGACAGACGACTCTATTCCGTGTCACGTACAAGCTAGGAATCGAATCGAATCGAAGCGTCGTCACTTTACCCAATGTCAGACAGCATAATCCAACGCACACACTGGAAGTCGATATAAGAGTAGGACATAGTGCCGCTATCCGGGCAAAATTTCTCCAAATGCCATCTTCATTAACCCAGTCGGCGCAGAACAACAGGAAGTTAAACTCCAATTGGTTCCATTTTGAATATAATAGGGTTTAGAAAAGTAGAGAAGAAGTCCATCTTTTACTATCAAAATTACGCATCGACAAACAAATAACATTAAAAGATCTTGTGTTAGGGTACAAATACTGCGATAAAAACTACTTTGAATTAAATTACCTGTTAACTATTGTTTCATTTACAATTTACAAAATTCATTACATATCTGATCAAAAAACTAAAAAAATTAATATCTTAAAAATCCTTACTGAAGAATTAAAACTCAGAACAATTTTCTTTAAAAAGGAAAATAGTTTTATTAATAGGATACTACAACACTTATAGAATTGTCTCCAAAATAAGTTTTAATAGCATTAGTAATTGTTTATTGATGTATGAAATATATAAATTAAAACCTCAGCATGTGATGTATTGATTTACTAATATACTTGTAAACTTTTAGTATATATTCCTGCTGAACTGTACTGTACATGAATGGTTATTATTAATAAAGTTTGAAAAAAAAAGAAGAAAAGTAGGGTTTAGAAAAGTAGGACGTTAAACCCCATTAATCATTTATTTTTCTACTCGACGTACGTCTCTTTAATGGAGTCAGCTATCAGTTTAACTAATGAATTTAGTTTGCGTGAACGATGATAAGACGTGACACCACAGATATGAGACATGACTAAACATACTGCAGCTTTCTTTTTTCTCTTTTGTTTTAATATTAGAAACTTCCTATTTGCATTATAAAGCCTGTCTTTAAGTCAACTGGCGTGGTATCGAACCATGGTGGTACGTGACAAGGAGTAGGGTCATCTGTCCAACCTCGTGGGTTTTCTCCGGGTTCCCCCGTTTCCTCCCACATAAAATAAAAGTTAACCATACATTAGTCCCGAAATGACCTAGTGTATAGTGTTTTGGAAGTGTATAGGAATCCTGTGTCCTACAAGCTTCCCCCGGGACATGCACGCATGGTCGTATATATATTATATAGCACACGGTGCACATCTTATCAGACACACAATCAGCATCTTTTTTTCATAGCGGCAGAAATTAGCTCCGTAAACCGCGGATGGCAAGACAAAACATGGGGTTGTCACCCCCCTCAAAAAAATCCTGGATCTGCCACTGTATTACCTACACAATTAATATATTTAACTACTGTTGGCGTATGTCTTGTTGCCTGACAACCAATCTTTTCTTCTTTTTTTTTGTTAATAGCTTAAGCATGACCAATTAATAATATATCATGATATCTTGTCTCATTTCGCCTTACCTTCCAGAAATGATGCAATTTGAAGTTGGTCTGTACTGATCGGAATATGGCCTTTTGTGTATTGAAGACCAAACAGCTCTTTATTCTGGGTTCTTCATCCTTATTTCTTAATTCACAGTCCTTAACTCTTATTTTCTTCATTTGTTGTCGTATTTCGCTCATTTTTGTATACTAAAATTAACATTTGTTTTACAAATCAGACATTTTTTGGAGAAATTTTGTGCAAGATACATGTATGTATTTGGAGATTTGTTTATAAGAATTATTTGTGCGAGATTTGTTTTTCGTTGTATGTCTGTGATGAAATGTAAATAAAGATTATATTTTTTGATTTAATAAAATGAATTTTATCTTTATATTAAAATATATAAACACGTTTTACGAATCTGATATTACAAATGTCTGATTTGTAAAACAAGTGTTGATTTTAATTGTTTATTTTAGTGTACAAATGTCGAAATCCGACAGCAAGTGATGAAATAAGAATTTTAATAGGACTATGAATTAAGAACTATGATTAAGAACACTGAATAAAGAGCTGTTAAATCTTCCATAATTGTGAACTGATATTTCTATTCAGATATTCACCATAGCGTAGTTGATAATGGGGGTTTAATTGTCAACATGTTCCCAGGTCTAATGGGACTAAAATAATCCACCAATCATTTTAATTAAAAAGATAAACGAAACAAGTTCATACCGCCGTAACTTAGAAAGTGGTCAAGTTTCCCAATAAAAAGTGCGATAATCCAGATAAAATAACGTTAGAAACTTAAAAACTATTAGTTTTAGCGACCACTCGGAATTATTAAGTTATGTAATTGTACAAACCATAATATATATTTCTTGTGTGGGGTGTTATATAAGAAAGAAATGCAAAACAGGAATGGTGAAGATATAGTAGGCTTTTAGTGTATTTTTGTATCAACCGCATTTATCCGTTGGTCTGGGATTTGTATTCTTGGTCAGTTGGACTAAATGAAATAAATTGAAATAAAAGTTTCGTGGGGTGAATAATTAGTCCATCCATTTTATAACTTTGTCTGAACTGTGACGTCATTGTACTGGGTGCTGAGAGTAATCTTTGTAGAATTGAAAGTATAAAGTCCGCTCCACTCTACGCAAGAACACAATCGCATTAATACAAATGAAATAAAAACGAGTTTAGCGTCCTACTGTTTTTCTCTGAACTGGGCTAATGAAGATGGGCATACGCCATACAGTGTGCTGCACATTTGCACCACGGCTTACTCTTACATCGAATTCAAACTGGCACGTCAATGTGTATACGGGACCTTGGTTTTTCGTCTCTTGCGAACGGCTAGACAGCTGTCCTGATTCGGCCCTCCGTCCTGCATCACTGACAAAGGGCTACCACGCCGGTAAATATGGATTAACTTTTCGGTCAATGCAGAACCAACGTCTTACCCACTTAGCCATAATTAAAGCCCATTTCTTTTTTACCTACATACCTTCGAAATAACTCCATTTCTGCATGAGTTGCTCCAAAATCAGTAAATCTGTAGTCGCCAGTTCCAGAGAAATCTTTACAGCCAAGATGTTTAGACTTCGGATGACCAGGGATGTCAACCATCATGAGCAGCAGAAAGATTACACGTACACTTTGCTATACCCGGTTATATAGGGTCCCGCCATACATAACGTACTTTGTTGAAGTTTATCTTTAGAGAAATCGCAATAATGGGAAAACATTGAGTTCAAAGTTCTGTACCATCTGAATAAAGTGGACTCCTCTTCCCGATAATAAGGTATGACAACAAAAACCGTACTAATACCATTCCACAAAGCAGGGATCGACCGACACTAAATATGTTCCATTGTTGTAATCGGTTGGGCGTCCTGCTATTCGCATCTTTTTCTGGACAATGGAGACACGAACATCATCCCCGTCCCTTTTTAAAACCTTGTTGTGAAACGCTTTCTGCCCCAGATGAAGTAACATGTGGCAAATTCTTGCCCAAAAGCATGCATGAGGGTCACCATGAAAAACTTGAGAATACGCTTTCCTACTCTCACAGTTCGAATTCAGTATAAGAGTAGGTTGTTACTCCGCTATCCAGGCAAAGTTGTCCACTTGGTACACTGTATCGGGCACATTTGTCTTCATTAAGCCCAGTCGGAACGAACCCGAAACCTCCAGACAGCGACCCAGCGCCTTACTCATTTAGCCACTATGGCTCCCAGAGCAGAACAGTTGAACGTCAAATCCCTTTTCCTTTTTCACTTCAATGGGGGTTGGGTGGCCGAATGGTTTGCGTGCGCATGCGCTCTATCATACGGCCTGCCGTTGGGTCAACTGGCGTGGTTTCGAATCCCGGTTGTACGTGGCAAGGAGTAGGGTCGCCTGTCCAACCTCGTGGGTTTACTCCGGGAAAACCATATGTTAGTCCTGAAATGACAGTTTGTGTCGAGTGGACGTTAACCCTATTTCTCTCTCTTTTCATTTCATTTCATTGTCTTACTTTCTCCGGGGGAGGGGGGTAGCCTAGTGGTCTAGAGTGCCGCTCTGGACCGCTAGCTGGACGCTCACCTCTGGCTTGCGAGCTCTAGTGTGAGTGTATGTGGCATGGAGATAGGGGCGCCTTCTCAACCTCCCACTACTAAAGACCTCTACGCGCAAGCGAACTATTGAAATAAAATTGAAACATGTCTGTCCCGAAAGTACCTAGTTTTTGTCGAGTAGACGTTAAACCCCATTTCTGTCTCCTTCGCGCTCTCTCTCTCTCGTCGGAGCCTCTGTCCTGCACTACCGACGTGGAGAAGTCACACTGCAAAATCCCGGGGAACTTTGTTGACCAGTGGTAGGATCAATGGACATCATGATAGTATTGCTGTAGTATATCGTTGTATTTATTTTATTACTATTTAATTTTAGTCAAAATAGCAATTGACCAATGTCCAAATTGATATCTCACCAATCTTTCAACTGTTTACTTAATGTAACGATACATATATTACGTCATTATAGTTAACACACATTCTTGCTATGTCCATATCTTCTTCTGTATTTAAACATCTGTTTCCTATATGTACAATTCAACATCTTATCAAATATCATCATATAATTATTTTAATCCTAAGCTTGTTTATATGTTTTATAATCTACTGTAACATTGGTCTGGTGAACGGCTCGCCCTAGCGATACCAATCTTGTTAATAATAATAATATAATAATAATAATAATAATAATGTCCTAAAATCCAACCGAAGCTGCTCTTTGGTAACATTATGGTCAGTTAAAAGAAAACACTAGTTAAAAGGAGTATGCGATCAACAATTAAAAGAAAACGTTTCTAAAAAGATTGGTTTTAAGATTCCGTTTAAAACTGTCAATTGATGCACAGTACTTGAGTTCTATGGGAAAATCATTCTGCTGCCGCAAAAGCGTCCACAGTTCTGCTGCCGCAAAAGCGTCTACCGAAAGAAGAGTTTGCAGTTACTGATTTAATAAGGTACTTAGATTCAGAACGAAGATTTCTGGTAGGGTGGTAGGGTTGAATTAATTCTTTAATATATAGAGGAGAGTCATCACATGACAAAGCACAGAAAGTCAGCATGAGAATTTTAAAATGTCACTGTTAGCCAGTTATGGACACTCGTTTTTTAAAAGTATAATTGTAACTATAATTTATCTGAGTTTTCGTTGTTATATAGTGTTAGAATAAGCTACAACCACAAAAAAACAGCTCTTTGGCGGTATTGAGGCGAATATGGCGGATAACCCAACTCGACATCAAGACGACCCGACACCACGACATCGGGATAAAATGTGATGTCGGCTTAAAATGTCGCGATGGCGGATAACCCTACTTCACACAACTCGACATCAAGACAACCCGAAACCGCGTTAAAATGTTGTGATGTCGGGTTAAAATGTCGCGTTGTTGGGTTGTCACCTTGTGACGGGCTACATCACGACATGCCGACATGATAATAATCAACCACCACTGATAAGGGACACGGGGGAAAAAGTGCGAGAAAAACTGTACCCCGTCGTTTTTTGCGTAGCCATGGTGGAAAACATCAACGAACTTCCTGGGTTAACTCCAGGGTCAAACCTGCAACCTCCAAGCTAGAGAGCCAGCGTCCTACTCACTTAGCCACTGGGTTCTGGGACAGTGTGCTATGGGATAAACTAGGCGCGGACAACGGCGTAAAGACCTATTCTTATAACAAATTCCAAACGTCAAGGGATCTTCAACGTGAACGAGACCTGCCGGCTCACTGAGCCACCATAGCTCTAGGCCATTGTGTTATGAGGGAATCTTGGTGCTAAAAAATGAAACACTGTATACATATTATACATTTAATTTTTTTCAAGCACAAAAACATTTGGAGGTAATGGCACGTACAACAACTGTATAGATAAGCAACTCAAGAAATAGGATCTATAAATAGGTATGAAGTATCTCATCAACATCTATAATAAGGGGCGAAAAGGGTAACTCTTATCCCAGGAACAACTGGTTTCATAAAACCCGGGGTGAACTGGGTAACGCTTGTCCTAGGACCAACTGGTTTCATAAAACCCGGGGTGAACTGGGTAACGCTTGTCCTAGGACCAACTGGTTTCATAAAATCCGGGGTGAACTGGGTAACTCTTGTCCCAGGAACAACTGGTTTCATAAAACCCGGGGTGAACTGGGTAACGCGTGTCCTAGGACCGACTGGTTTTATTGAACGCCATCTTGGTGATAAAATCCGGGGGAACAGGGTAGCTCTTGTCCTAGGACCGACTGGTTTAATTGGACTCCACCTCGGTGATAAATATGTGACATGACGAAAAATCAATACTGGCTTGATTTACCTCTACCAAACGTCTCGAGTAGATCTTTTTTCACCTTCGGATTAAGGCCATTTTGTTTCAATGAATATTAAGATAAATTTTAGCTATCTGGAATAAAATAATCCAACATGTCAATGTTTTTTGCGGTCCGGTCCTTCGCCCAGTTTGCCCTGGTTGTAACATATTACTCACTGTAACTGTATGCGTTTCATTTCATTTCAATATAAGTGGATGTTATTAAATATATGTTAGCTTTTCTGTCTTGTTATTATAACGTTACTTAAAATACCTAGGAATTTGAACAAAACTTGGTACCGAGTTTCCTCCCCTGTTTTTTTTTTACTGATTGACATTTCAATAAGGATTCTGTAGTCTTGATCAACCAATGATATGATTGATTAAAAACTATGCTATGCTAGTCTTTATGAGAGAGAGAGAGAGAGAGAAATGGGGTTTAACGTCCACTCAACACAAACTAGGTCATTTCGGGACTAACTTATGGTTTCATTTTATTTCAATAATTTGCTTGCGCGTAGGGTTCTTTAGCAGTGGGAGGAAACTTGAGTGCCCGGAGGAAACCCATGACGTTGAGAAGGCGCCCCTATCTCCATGCCACATACGTTCACACCAGGGCTCGAAACCACAGCTGCAAGCCAGAGGTGACCGGCCAGCTAGAGGTCGAAGCACGGCACTCTAGACCACTAGGCCATCCCACCCACCCCCTCATCTATATGAGACACTTTTACAATAACAAAACAATTCTGTCATCAAATACCATAGAGAGAGAAAGTTTAACCTCCACACCAAACAAACTAATACATAGTTCAGTTTTATTTCAGCTGTAGGGGTCTTTAGCTGCTAACAGCAGTGGGAGGAAACCAGAGGACCCCCCCAAAAAATCATAAGGTGGACAGGCGACCCTATTCCTTGTCACGTACAACCCGGGAATCGAAACCACCCGAGTTGACTAAATGATGACCTTATGATGCAACGCTATTAAATACAAAATAAAGAATGTAAATACATGTATATCAATGTACATAACAACTTCACTTTCTGAATGTGATGCAAAAATGCCTATGATTTAATTAAGTTCAAGGTAATTAGAAGCAGGTCTCTGACAATTGGCATGCTTCGTCTTGGAACAATTCTGCATCAATTTGGTGAATTAGGTTTTTGATTTTTACCCAACAACATGGTCTGTTCCTGGTACACACAACCATCGTACTTGTTTACCAATTACCTGAATTCCTGGAAGAGATGAGCCTCAAGCATGTTAAAGCTAGAATTTCATATTTTTAGAATGTATTAAAATAAAGCCTTAAAATAGATGGTATCTATAGACAGTCCTACTTTGTTAAAGAAAATCCTATTAATCCAATAATTCACTATTGCTAGTTGAGAAATTGGCAAAAATATGATTTTCAACTTCAAATTCAAACATTTGAAGATAGCTATTGCATGGGGGAAATAGAAAAACAAGGGAGCTAATTATGTTATTATTTCCTGTGTCAATGATTTATTAGTGTGCGAAATAATGCCTATGATCGTATAATAGTGAGTTGAAAACCTACTGAGCAATAGAAATAATTATGTTTTGACTTTCTTTGAAAAATATGAAATTATCACTTTAAGCAAATGTGAGTTTTTCCCTGTACTTGACTCAATGATGGACCTTATAATCTAAAGCGCCGATGTAAACCACTTTATAATAATGTATCATTGATTGATAAAGACTGAAAAATCCTGGAGGAAACTCAGTAATAAACAGTAATTATATTCCAGTTCATTTATTATTATATTACATAAGCTTGCAACAAGTTAATAAAAGATGTATCCATTATGATCTTTGATATTCCATATTATATAAGATGACTTCATGAATGAGATTGAGTCTAATCAGCTATTTTTAAGCTTTAGCAGGTTGTGCTGAACCCTGTTGTGCTGCTATCTGTGCTTGAACTTTCATCTGTAAAATTTCTACCATGGCTAAAACAGAAATTTAATTCATTGAAATAAGTAGTGGCAATAGCGAGAGAGAGAGAGAGAAATTGGGTGTAACACCCACTAGACGACAACTAGGTCATTTCGAGACTAGCATATTCTTTAATTTTACTTCAATAATTCGCTTGCAAGTAGGAGTCTGGCGTACCCGAAGAAAACCCACGAGGTTGGACAGGCGACCCTTCTCATTGTCACATACAACGGGGATTAGAAACCACGCCACTACTCTCAATGACAGGTTTTATGATACAGCGCGCACATGCTAACCATTTGGCCATCCAATCCCCTCAAGTAGTGAGGCAGTCATGTCATTGGACACAGGACAGACGTCACAAATAATCTTTTTCTCCCTATTGACAGTTTGTATCTCAAGTTTCTATAGTGAAGCTTACATACTTTTGAGCAAGAGGTTGCCTCATGTTGCTCCAAATTATTTAATCTAACAAAAATTTGGTGCAAAGTCAGAGCCGTTGTAAGAGACCAGAATTAACACTATCAAAATCAATGGTGTACTCTGGATCTAATGCAACAAAGAATTAGAGAAATACAGGAGTTATTTCCCTTTTTGAAGATGTCCTTAATTAATTAAAACCATTTTTGGAACAATTTAAGTCTTTGACAACACACCAGGGCCAGATTCCTAGAAAATTCTTAAGCACGTTCTTCAGTGTAAGCACAAGTATGTTATTTTATGTGTTCCTAGAAAAAACTTAAGCTGTTTCCGCTTCAAACAATATGGCTGAGAGTTATTCTGCGGCATTTCCTACATCTTTTGATACGCAAGAGACAATTTAAAGACAGAGAAAATCCTTTAGAAACATATTCTCAAGAAGTACGCTATAGAAAATTTCGCTTCTGACCTGAAACCATTTATTTATTTACCAATTAGTAAACACCAAACACACTGACTACTTTAAAATCAGGCGCTCCCGCAATTTTTCAGAGTGCTTGCATTTTATTTTTTTCCTTTTATTTTTTGTTTTTTGTTTTGTTTTTTTTGTTTGTGCCACATTTAATATGTGTAGGCTATAGGGGACATGTCAAATGCATCAAAATCGACTATTTGCTTAGACTCATACTTGACTTGTGCTTACGTAACAACGATCTTTAGAATTTTCCAAAGATGGTATTTTAAGAAAAAGTGAAGCCTAACGTTGTGCTTACTTTAAGAATTTTCTAGGAACCGGGCACTGGTATTGCACATGCGCGGATCCATAGGGGGGCTCATCCGGCACACAACCCCTCTTTTTTTGAGGTGGCGAACAATGTTTAGCTCCATATATTCTCGCAGGAAAGGAGAACCAAAATAGTTTAGGTTGGAAATCGTAATTTACAGTACTAATGTGAAATTAGTCCTTGTGGACTGGGCCGGGCTTCGCACCACTCCAAAGTGGGTGCAGCTCACACACACCCCCCCCGTTCTAAAAATCCTGGATCCGCCCCTGTTGTACGTAAATACTCACTACCTCTAGTTCCCTGAAAAAATGTAGAAAGAGGTTTCATATTCAAGAAATGCAGAAACTACTGTTCCCAAGACAGCCTCAAACTACAAAACTATTTTAAAGTCATTTATAGCTGTATGGTCATCTATAGTTGTAAACAGGATTTCCCTGTCCCTTAATGGGACAATAAACCAAGGTCACATGTACACACTGACATGCACGTAAAAGAACCCTTTGACATGGGGTATTCAATATAAGAGTAGAATGTAGTGCCGTCATCCTGGTAAAACTCCTGTCATCACATCACAATGCAGGCCTGAGAAAACAGCACTATGGCCTTTTCTCCTATGGAATTTCAACTTCCAAGGGATCTTTTACTTGAACTCCAATGGGTACATGGCACCTCAGGGACTGTAATGTCCACCCCAGCATCCATAATGTCCACCGCACCATCTGCAATGCCCACTCCACAACCCATAATGTCCACCCCATCATCCGTATTGTCCACACCACCATCCATAATATCCACCCAACTATTCGTAATGGGTACAGGGGACCTCAGTTTATCGTACCATTTAAACTATGTCCACCCCACCATCTGTAATGTCCATCTCACCATCCTTAATGTCCATCCCACCATCCGTAATATCAGTAATTTATGTTTACCTTGTTTCATTTTGTATTTATCCTGTAAAATTGGTTGAATTTTTTCCATCTGTTTCGAGATGTATTCTATCTTTCTCTTAAAATAATCTTTACCTTTATCTACGGACTAAAATAAAAAAAAATATCAAATATATCAATAAAAATATTCAAATATCAAACTTTACCAATATGAAATGAAATGAAATTGGGCTTAATAATGCTCCGAACTGGACTAATGAAGATGGAGCCTTTGCCCGGACATCAGCACAATCGCCTACTCTTATATCGAATTTCAACTGTCAAGGCATCTTTTACGTGCACACCAATGTGTACACAGGACCCTGTTTTCTGTACGATCAGAATGACTAGACAGCTATCCTTGTAATGTGTACACAGTCCTCCTGGACTGCATGCAAAAGAAAACTGATCAACTGATCAACTGATGATGTCGGCAGAGAGCAGTAAGGGGTAGATAATTACAAAAATCCACACTCAAGAGCAGTACGAACAAATTTTTATAATTATCATATAATAATATACAGATTTAACTCGGTCCTTCAGAATGGGACTCAAGGAAAATGCTCATCGAAATCAAATGAATTTAGTCAAGCCACCCATTTAAGTAACACCTCCACCAAGAAGCAGAGTTCTTGTGTTCCCTGAGGTATGATGGACGGACGGACAGACAAACTGAGAGATGAATTAATTTTAATACATATTTACCATTTCTATATAATACCCAGTTCCTATTTCTATTAAAACATTTTCAGCACTACTCAATTGACCAGGTACATACATCTATTACTAGTTAAAGATACATATGATTTAGATAAAGAGCTGGCCAAAAGTTCACAAAGCATTCTCAGACTTAAGTTGAGAATTTGCTCAACTTTCAATTACGGTTTATGAGAAATATCTCTGATCCAGAAACACAAAACTTTGCACATAGTTTCTTATTAATGTATTTGATACTTTAAAACAACAAAAGTTTTATAAAGGTCTATTTTTTAGTTAAATAAGGTGAAGAATTTTGAATAAATTCTCAACTTAAGTCTGAGAATGCTTTGTGAACAAAGGGGCCTGGATGTTCTTGCTATAATAGATATATTAAATATACATCATATGAGATTTAGATAAAGGGCTGGATGTTCCTGCTATAATAGTAAGATACAAAATGTAAGTTTTATATAAAGAGCTGACCATTCTTGCTATAATAGTTCAAAATAGATGAGGGCAATTTTAACTCGCTGTCAGCTACTAAGACTTCAAATCATAACAAGAAATTCACAATAGCTGTACTAGTACCAGGTCCCTGTTTCTCGAAATATTAACTAATATATAATGCCCCAGGTTTGTATGTTTGAATAACTGATATCAATGCAGACTTGAATCTATTGGGAACAGACATGGTTTTCTATTAAAATTATGATTAAAGGGAGACAACTCAACATATCCAGCTACAAACCAAAATAATAAACTTAAAACTCAAATGTATTCACCAGAATTTACAAGTTTTAAAAAGGATACAGAGCTTGTCAGGGGAACAAGGATTTCTTTTTCAACATTTTCAGGAGAAACTTTATTCATACATTCTTGTGATTCCACAAACTTTCCCTGAGCTAATTTCAATTGTGTCAACGACGTTTGAAAGAACTCAATTTCCTGAAAAAGACAAGTAATGGCATATGGTACATTTAACTGAAAAAGATAGGCTGGCACTGCCAGGCAGGATACGTCCACATTTTTGAGTGATGGATAGAGAACAAGCAATACCGAAAGTGATTTTTCCTACATCATTAAGTCCTGTATTTCATACTGTATTGGGAGCAGCCATTTTGTTGGTTAGTTCCAGTCTGATATTCATGAAATTCGAAGCCGACAATGATTATAGTGTGACGGTACACAACCTAGAAATGTGACTTTTCGTCAAAATCGGATAAGAATTGTGACCTGTAGAGAGTCCACAACCATGATATACCATATTTTTACACTATTCGCGAAGAAACGGCGACCATTTCGTCCTGCAATTTTGGTACGATTTTCACGAAATTCGAACTCAACCTTCCTTACGGTGCAACAGTAATATAATCAGATAATAATTGTTCGAGAGATAGACAGAGAACAAGCAATACCGAAAGTGATTTTTCCTACAATCAAAGGCCATAATTCATTAAGTTACAATTTGATATGCGCAAATATCGAAAAGACTAAAGATCTTTAGGTTATAAACAAGCATTTCAGGTTTCATCAAAATCGAATTAAAATTGTGACCTCTACAGGGTCCACAACTTTGATATACCATATTTTTACACTGTTCTCGTACAAACGGCGGCCATTTTTTCTGGCAATTATCGTCCGATTTTCTCGAAATTGGAACTCCTTAAGGTGTAACGGTGATATAATCAAATGTTTTTTTCAATCGGATAATAATTGTGACCTCCAGAGGAACCACAAGCTAAGAAAAGGCGATTTTGCGTATAATCAGGGGCCATAATTCAGGAAGTTACAATCCGATATGCGCAAATATCGAAAGGAACCAAGATCTTTGAATTATAACCATGAATTTCAAGTTTCATCAAAATCAAATTAAAATTGTGACCTCTACAGGGTCCACAACCTTGATATACCATTTTTTAACAGTATTCGCGTACAAACGGCGGCCATTTTGTATGGCAATTTTGGTCCGATTTTCCCGAAATTCGAACTCAACCTTCTTTCGGGTGTAACGGTGAAATAATCAAACGTTTTTTTAAATCGGATAATAATTGTGACCTCCTGAGGGACCAGAAGCTAACAAAGGTGATTTTTCGTCCAATCAGGGGCCATAATTCAGGAAATTACATTCCGATAGCCGCAAATATCGAAAGGAACCAAGATCTTTGGGTTACAAACATGCATGTCAAGTTTCATCAAAATCGGTTCAAAATTGTGACCTCTATAGGGTCCACAAGCTAAAAACGTGATTTTTTCGTACAATCAGGGTCCATAATCCATGAAGTTTTGATCCGATACATGCCAATATCGAAAGCAGCCGAGATCTTTTGGGGATAAACCTATATTTCAAGTTTCGTCAAAATCAGATAAGAATTGTGACCTGTAGAGAGTCCACAAACAAATTGTGGACGGACAGACAGGGGTGACGACAATATAAGTCCACATAAAAATGTGGGCGTATAAAAATTGAAATGAAAAAAATGGGTTTAACGTCTTACTTTTCTGCTTTGACTGGGCTAATAACTAAGAAAGACGGGCATGAGAGAAATTTTGCTCGGGCAGCAGCAGCACTATGGCTTGCTCTCTGCCAAGGGATTTTTTAAGTGCATGCCAATGTGTACATGGGACTTCAGTTCTTTGTCCTAGCTGTCCTTGTCAGGCCCTCCACCCTGCATCACTAGAATAGGGAAAACAACGTCAGAAAATCTCAATGAACTTTCTCAGTCAATCCAGGAATGGAACACCTGCCCTCCAGGCTAGTGAGACAGCATCTTACTCAATTAGCCACCGTGGCTACACTGAAATTAACGTCATGATCTTCATTGGGCTAATGACAAAGGCATTTAGAGAGAGAGATAGAAATGGGGTTTAACCGCCACTCGACACAAACTAGGTCATTTTGGGATTAACATATGGTTTAATTTTATTTCAATAATTCGCTTGCGCGTCAGGGTCTTTAGCAGTGGGAGGAAACCGAAGGACCTGGAGAAAACCCACGAGGTTGGACAGGCGACTGAATTTAGGTTAGGCCACTTTAGCTTACACCTTGTCGACACTTCTAAATATATACATGTATAGCTTAACACAGAATACAATTTTATGGATTCACAAATACTGAGTTTTAATACTTAGCAACATTTCCATGAGGATACTCTTGTCTTTATCAAGCAATGTCACTTAGTATTAAACTCAATAATCCCAAGAAGGAGACGATAAAACCTCACACACGATAGGAAAAGAAGGGCGGAAGAGTACCCATAACAGTGCAGGCAAGTTTGGATCTCAGTGAAAAGCATAGTGAAAAAAACCTGGTAACAAACTAGACAGGACTGTCTGGATATACAAAGGATTTATCCAGAATAAAGACGTTTTTCAGGCGTTCGCCCTTCATCAACTGGTTACAAAAATAAGCCTGTTATCGGGTATGTAGATAACAGAATTATTGTGCATGCGCATAACGTTAAGGATTATTCAATCCCTATACTGGGATAAAACTCATCGATAAAATTGTACCCTGTGCTAATACGTTAATAACTAAATGCCAATCAACGAATATATATAGTTTTTTAATTACTCATTCAAAAACACATTCTGCATTCAAATAACCAGCATAAACTCTAAAAATCCCATCAAAACAGAATCTTATTTTCCGAATTGCCATGTTTCCATATGACATCTATCATAATTTCCCACGTCTTGTGAAATTTCTACTTCAGGTTTCTTCTTTGTCATTATTATTCTAATTTTAGTAACATTAATCAGATCAGGCTACGTACCTATTGTCTAGTAATTATCAAAAAAAACCACGAAAAAAGTTGGAATTTTACTCAAGTCAGTCAAACATTTATCAACAATTTATCGGCACAGTATTACTAAGATTCTAGAATAAAACTCAACTGTATCTTGAACAATGACCGCTAACGTGGAGTTGAAAAACATTCCCCTAATACACCAGTTTCATCTATTATTTCTGGATGAACGTCAGAAAAGAGAAAGAAAGAGAGAGAAACAGGGTTTAACGTCCACTTGACACAAACTAGGGCATTTCGGGACGAACATATGGTTTAATTTTAATTCAATAATTCGCTTGTGCGTAGTGGTCTTTGGGATTTGAAACCACGCCAATTGACTCAATGACAGGCTTTAGTATATACATAACCACTTGTTTCCAAAATTTACATCATATTATGCTACAGTACGGAGACCAGATTATCAAGCAAAAATGAGAACTGTGAACAATGACTATTGCATCTAAAATTACTTTAAAAAAAGGCTACAGAAGTTTCTTTGACTTTACTCACAGTCATATGAAGGAGGGAAACCTATGACTCGAATTCCAGGTTTTCCAGGCAGGAAATAACCATAGTACATAGTTGGAATTCCAGGAAGAGTCTAAATCTAAAGAGTGCGAACCCTGACTCAATGAGAAAAGAACCCGATTTCTTTTACTTTACCATCAAGTCAAGTTCCGGACCCCTGGATATAAGTGTCCTAGCTGTCCCCTCCTACACCCCACACCCCACTTCTCACGGGCACTGGTTAGTAAACAAGTAATTTACCTTACCCCACTGCTAGTGAAGCCGAATCATACATTTTCAAAATACGCATGCTTCACCGACATTTGAGAGCTGTTTCCTAATAAATTTGACGTATATCGACAAACAGAGAGTTTTGTGTGAAGAAATTTGTAAAATGTATAAAATTCATACTTGTTCGACTTGTTGCGCTAACTGGTTCAGTTGATTTATCGGTAATTGAGAAATGTCAATTTGCTGTTGTGCTTTCGCTGCCATGTTGCAAACTGATCCCGCAGTGAATATTCGCTTGGCCGCTACAATCACTGATACGCATGACATCGACGAGGCTTAATGAGTACGGCATATTAACTTTTTTACTCCGACGAATTAAATTCTCAAACATTTTTTTGAGGTAAAAGAAAAATAAATAAAGACGTTTGAAGTATTTGTAGTTAAAATATATTTCCTATTTAGTGTAAATGGGTATTAAAATGAGTAAAATGCATCATTTTGCCCGAAGCAGTTAGGTGTTAAGTAAACATTGCACGAGCCGTTGAGCCAATGACTAACGTCGCGTGCAGTCAACGCACCTGTTGTGGACAGTCGTCTGTTACAGAGATAATTTGTAAGTAATTCTATATGAAACAGATTGGCCATGTTGCTTTTTGAGAGATAGACTCGCATATCCACCCCCCTCTCTACCGGCGTGATATCACTAATCTATATATAGAACAGTGCTATATGATAAGGCCAGCTCAATCCAAACACTAACCCCGAACAGGGGCGTCGTGCAAAAAAAAAATGTCGGGGGGGGGGGGGGGGCAATTTTCTGAAAGAGTGCTCATGGTACATTAAATTTACTGTCCGTGGAGCGTGTTGGTGATAGGGCCGTTCACATCGAATGCCACAGGCATGAGCATGCAAGGGGGTGCGGAAAATTTTAAAAATTAGAAGTAGAAGCCACTTCGATGGATTAGAGACAATAAAGTAATAATGGAAAAATAGTCGGTTTTTTTTAGCGATAATTGTAATTTATCACTCGAAAATTGAATTATATTGTATTCATGTGAACTTCCATTTAATTATTGAATGGACTTTTCGAACAACTTCATGCAAAATCCCATTCATCCTGCCACCCCAACCTCTGCCAGGGTTATGGTCAATACGTATTTAGATGTACATTCAGTCTTTATTTTTGACACCCGTATATGGATGGATATTTGATCAAATACAACATACAATCATAAATAGAGATTTTCTAGCTACAGCAATTAAACTCTATAGATAAAGATTGTTTTTATCATTTATCAGAGTGTGTGTTTAACTGAGGTATTTATATTTGTTGGATATTTGATCAATGGTAACTAGTCATTGAATATTAAAAGTCATTCTCAATTCAATACTTGTTATTATTTGTTGAAAATGATCAGTTTTGCAATAAAGGGCAAATTATGATGTCTTTATTATTATTATTATTATTATTATTATTATTATCATTATTATTATTATTATTATTGCAGCATATTTGTAGTGCGCCCTTTATACAACATGTTCAGGGGCACTTTGCAAAGTGACAATGTAATGATAAATAAACAACAAGATTCAGTTAAAAGCCCGATTAAATAAATGTGTTTTAAGTTAATGTCTTATTCATAAAATAACATTTATCTGGAAAAAACGGAATGTATAGTCATCCCGTGATACGTATAAAATAATGGAATTCAAAATACTAGAAACGTTATTTGCCGTTTTTTGAATAGAAAATCATCATCCTTATAAGAACGGTTCCACCATGATTAATGTGCATCACTGCATGTATTATGCAATACCAACGTGACAATCTTATAAAATAGCCGTTGCTCCCAATTTGGATCACTTCAAAAATAGTTACAGAGATTGTTATTGGGTAGAGTAATCCTATAAAGCATTTTGAAATATCCGGGATTCCTTTAAAGTCAATCCATTACAAGAAAACCAAGTCCAAGAGGAGACTCTGAAGAGAAAGAGATCAATTTACAGCACATAAACTACAGAGAGCGAGAGACAAGGTAAGTCATTTTGGTACCAATGATAAAATAAAACCAAGTACGAACAATCCTATGGAAGGGTATCGCTGCCAATATTAAATGCTATGCTAAAATGTATTTTCCATTGATTATATGTAAAAAGTACAATGTACAAAGTCACAATACCGGTAATGATAAAGTCAAAATACCTCTAAGGCCAAAGTTAAATGTAAAACGACAAATGTAATGTGTCAAATGACAAATGTTTTAATGCAGAATGCTGTTCTTTGACATTTTTACATTTTACATTTCTCTCATTACAAATCACATTTGTGCTCTCCAACATCTCATTTGTCATTCACGCTTTCTTTTTATCAACTTGCGCATAGCATCTTCTTAAATATGCAAATATAGTATGCCACGTGACTTATTAACATACGGAAACGTCCTATCTTTCTTGAAATAAGAATATGAATTATTTCTCCCAGTTAACGTGCTGCCATCCTTCAGTTGACTTCATGCCATTCATGGGTTCTTATTTAACTAACAATTAAGTTGACCTCAGTTGTTTGTCCCGTACTAAGGGAAACCACTCGGCCAATACAGGTCGATCCGTAAGCCCAAGTGGTTTCATGCGCGTAGAATCTCTTATCATTATTCCACTTTCTAAATTTTTGTTTTCGTAAGATTATATAAAATGAAGTAGGCCAAAGACAAAATACAGTACTACGGCTGTGCCACTATGGACATACAGATCATATATATTCATACATTTATAATATAATTATTGATACCATATTATACATAATAACACAGGTAAGTGAGAAATTAATACATGTATAGGCCTAATAAGTAAATATTGCCAAGGTCTATATTATGACAATCACAACGGATAAAAAAAATTCCCTGGTTTCTCCGTCCTTTCATTATCCTGTTCCTGTTTAGTGTCATTAATTATTTTTCAAAATTGCGATTAGTTTAAAGGAGCTAAATCGCTAACATTTGATTTGGGACCTAGAAATTGACATAAGAGAGTCGCAACGCATATAATAATGTAACATGAATGTATATAAACTGATTTAAATTCAATGGTTTCCGTTTTTACTCTTATTTCAAATCAGTTATGTTCGGCGAAATAAGTCAGTAGTCTCAATCGAATGCAAATTTCTAGCGTCTGGTTATTCCAGTCTACACACGCCGTTTGATTTGTTTCTAGCCTCTTACCTCGAGTCTCTTGCTAGAACTTGGTTTGAAACGGTTTATGGTACACGATTCGTGTACCAATGGTAAAATGTTTATTGTGTCTTAAATATTGGATATCAGAAGTAAGATCACAGCATCAATTGTTGATTTAAATTGACAAATAATTCATGTTTTCAATGTTGAAGATTTTGAATGATATTGAGTTAGAGACTTAGCTACTTTAAACTTTAAACCTTTCACAAACATCAATAAATGTTTACTAATTCGGGGAAGAAATTGGTCAGGATGCTCATATTTTTAGATTCAACAAAAAGTTATATTTTCCTTTTACCAGCACAAACATATATAAATAATTTTAAAAGAAAAACAACTAATGGCGCGTTAACTGAGTTATCTGTCCTTTGGAACAATTATTCATATTGTCACTTAGTACGGGACAAACAACTGAGGTCAACTTAATTGTTAGCTAAATAAGAACCCATGAATGGCATGAGGTCAACTGAAGAATGGCAGCACGTTAACTGGGAGAAATAATTCATATTCTTATTTCAAGAAAGATCGGTCTTTTCCGTATTTGCATATTTAAGAAGATGCTATGCGCAAGTTGATAAAAAGAAAGTGTGAATGACAAATGAGATGCGGCAGAGCGCAAATGTGATTTGTAATGAGAGAAATGTAAAATGTAGAAATGTCAAAGAACAGCATTTTGCATTAAAACATTTGTCATTTGACACATTACATTTGTCGTTTTACATTTTACTTCGACTTTAGAGGTATTTTGACTTTATCATTACCGGTATTGTGACTTTGTACATTGTACTTTTTACATATAATCAACGGAAAAGACATTTTAGCATAGCATTTAATATTGGCAGCGATACCCTTCCATACAATCCAAACCATAAGTCAAAGTCCTAAAAAAATGTCGAGGCAAAATACTGTAACCAGCAAATGGACTGTTCATCGTGTATAGAATACACGACAAACAGTGATAATAGGTGTCCGGAAGAGTAAGTTTTAGACAAAATCTAATGGTCCAATTTTATTTCGGGGTCTTTAGCAGTGGGAGGAAGCCAGAGCTAGAACCGAAAATAAAACCACGGGGTTGGACAGGCGACCCGTATCCAATTGTCAAATACAAGTGTTGGATCGAACGCGCCACATGACAGACTCTCGGACGAAATTGCCACTATGCCTGATAGGCACCATGATGACCGATGATCAGAATCGGAATTCTTAAATTGCACATCCCCCGGTGGGTTTTTGGACTGTACGCCCCCGAAATCGTGGAATAGGTTGGCCTAATTCAAATTTTTGCGGACAAAGTTAATCTTCGCTACATATGTTAATGTTGCTAAGACAAACTTACTACAAAAAATCGCCCCTGGTGTCTTACTTCACAATGCCCCCCTCCCCCCTTAGTGACCCGAGTACGTAGGTTTATTAAAACACAAGTTCAGAACAAGAAATCCCCTGGGTTCCTACAACAAATAATACCTATATCCTGGGGTGAAGCAACAAAGTAACCTATATGGCCCACATGACATTGTTGTATATAAGACAATTTAATTGTAAATACTGGAACTAAAGGATGTGTTTGAGAAATCAGGCCCCGAGTTCACAAAGCATTCTCAGACTTAAGTTGAGAATTTACTCAAAATTGTTCGCCTTATTTTAACTAAAACATAGCCCTTTATAATAATTTTGTTGTTTTAATGTACATGTATCCAATACATCAATAAGAAACTATGTGCAAACTTTCGTGTTTCAGGATCAAAGATATTTCTCATAAACAGTGATTGAAAGTCGAGCAAATTCTCAACTTAAGTCTGAGAATGCTTTTTGAACTTGGGGTCAGATATCATTAAAATAATAAGACAGTTGTATATTGTAAATAAAATAATAATTTACCAATTCTTTAATATTGTAATCTGATTTAAACACAGATCCTATTTCGTTTGGTTTTTAATTCTTCAAAATTTCGTTTTACTTGTCTTCACAACACTAGGATCTGGAATAGTTGATATATAACGTGCGTTCTAGTTGATGTGGGCAATTAGCAAATGAAACGTTCTGTTACGATCAGCTCTTGGCGTGCTCTGCACGGAACTGTGGGTAAATCCCTAGAAATGTCTGACGCCATAGGGCCAAAAGCCGCTCGTATGACACCTGGCGCAACCCCGCCAGTACAACTGGTTAGATCTTCATGTAGTGTAGGCCGTCGAGAGTATAAAACAAAACGAAACATAATATAGATCTGTTTTAAATTTATATCCCAAAGCCAAACAATATTTTAAAACAATTTATCGTATTACAACTATCCGTCTATTATTCTTGGGGAGAGAGACAGAAATGGGGTTTAACGTCCACTCGACACAAACTAGGTCATTTCGGGACTAACATATGTTTAATTTTATTTCAAAAATTCGCTTGCGCGTAGGGATCTTTAGCAGTGGGAGGAAACCGGAGGACCCGGAGAAAACCCACGAGGTTGGCTAACCATTGGACATGCGACCATAATTCTTGTTACTATGTTTGGGGTCGAAACCATGCCACATGATTAAATGACAGACGCGGCGTTAAACGATTCGGCCCATCGCCTAATAATTTGACCGGTCCTGCTTTTCTGAATTAACCTGGCGAATAGAGACCATATGTTAGTCCCGAAATGAATTAGTTTGTGTCGAGTGTACGTTAAAACCCATCCCCCTCTTCCTCTCTCTCTCCCCCTATCTCTCACTCTATGATTTGGCTGCGGGAAAGGTGAATTAAGCTATCTTAGTTTTCTCTTGACCGTAAAACTATGTTCAGATTTCTTTGTATTTTTAGGGAAATCAATTAACAGAGCCAAAGGGATAACCTGTGTGCGGTACTATGGAACCAAGTGCTTCAGATACTTTGGAGATAAGAGTTGCCCATCAAGCAGAAACTGACAGAGCTTCTTCAGATACTTCGGTTTCACATGTAGACGGAGAAGTGTCCGTACCAAATAATGCATCGCAGTTACTAATCCATTCCCCATTTTATGCGGTCCGACATAATGATGGCGTGGAATATGCCGCTGAGATAAGATTAACTATCGCAAACGGGCAACGCCCAGAGGATGGAGTAAGGGCAAATCTGACAGCTCAACCTACAGGTGTTGCCCATCAAGCAGAAACTGACAGAGCTTCTTCAGATACTTCGGTTTCACATGTAGACGGAGAAGTGTCCGTACCAAATAATGCATCGCAGTTACTAATCCATTCCCCATTTTATGCGGTCCGACATAATGATGGCGTGGAATATGCCGCTGAGATAAGATTAACTCTACGGACAAGTATCGTAAACGGGCAACGCCCAGAGGATGGAGTAAGGGCAACTCTGGCAGCTCAACCTACTGGTGACGAAGAAAGAAGAATCGGATGCAGACAACGCTCAGAAGATGGCGCAGGGGTAACACCTACAGCTCCACCTTATGTCGCAGGGGTAACACCTACAGCTCCACCTTATGTCGATGAATCCGTACAAAAGATATGTCAAACACTTACCAGCACGACTCAAGAAGAACTGATGAAAAGTGGTCTAACCGCATGGGAGTTGTGTGTTATTCGTCAGTTCACTCCACAACTACGACCTCATTATAAACAAATGGTTAACATAGAAGATCTATCCGACGATTTAAAAACTTATGAACCAGGCTTCTATTTTGTTTCCAACAAGAATCTAGAAAGAGAAGATGGGATGCTTCACTGCACAGCGATAATTGTACGCGAGGGAGAGCCGCGGTACTTCTATTTTGATTCGCGCGGCGACGTTCCAGATGAACTAGTTGGCAGAGTTGAATGGAGTCAGTTAAAACTACAGCAAAATGTTAACACATGCGCGTTTCACTGTCTATACGTCTTTGATATGTGGACAAAATGGTCCACTTTATCCGATCTACCCGAGGAACCGGATCTACCAGAGGAACCGGACCTACCCGAGTTCATAAACGGTTTGTATACACCCACAAAAAAACCAAACTTATCCATCAAAGGTTCCTACTTTAAACAGGGTGACAGCAGCTCTGAGCACAGTTCCACCCCCGAAAAAGGTGATAGCAGTTCTGGCAACCCTGAACAGGGTGGGAGGAGATCTGAGCACAGTTGCACCCCTGCAAAAGGTGCAAGCTGTTCTGACGACAGTTGTTACCCTAAACAAGATGACAGTAAGCCTAATTTTGATCATGATGAAAAGGTCATGTCGCACTACAAGATGGAATTGTTGCCACATTTGCAACAATTCATCAAGCTGCCAATAGATTAAATTGACAATGCGTTAAAATAGTTATGGGTATACCTTTATCATGTAATTATTATTCAATGACAAAATTATGAAACCTTAAGGGGATAGTAAGCACTTCAGACCAAGTTTTTTTACTTATAAAGCTATTTTGTTTAAATTTTCACACAAGACACATATACATAAAACTAGTATAAAATTTGTCGTTTTGTTCACTTCTGACAACCGGTTGCCATGGCAACGGAAAAATAAAATTATTTTGGGTAATTTGTTTAGTTTCACTATTTTTCAGGATCTATCAGTGGGATTTGGCTCAAATTTATTCTGAATGTTGTTTATGTGTCACTGTGTGCAAATATAAAGTTTAGTGGAGAAAAAATGATATAAAGTCACACTATAATGGCCCCCAAAATTAGCTGTAATCATAACCAAAACTATGATCAGAAAAAACGATGAGGATAGTGTTACCGCATCAATTGTTTGTAATGTTATTATATTGTTCGTTAAATCTTGCAAAGTGAAAAAATTAACGGTTTTTGAACATTGATGGTTTGTTTTTATGTACCAGTACTAAAATTAAAACCCTTTGGTAATATAAACTGCTCACTCTTTTCTACTGCTAGTTGCATTTTTTTTTTTAATTTTCCAAATTCTTTAACTTTAGTATTTTTTTTCAATATCTCCCTGAATTTTGTATATTATCTTATAATCTTGTATGTTGGTTTCTTTTTGTGCAATATCACTAATAAAACTTCTCGTAGCAGTAGCATTCATCCTACTTTATTGGTAGTAGAAACATTTTCCTGACAAAAATAACAATAGCGGTACACCGTAATTGAACTTGAAATCCCAAAGAAATTATTTTTAGTCAAAACTGTTGATAAAATTTTAAAATTTATTCTGACATTTTGTACGATTCAATTTTGATATTATTGACATTAGAAAGTTCACATCAGTCAAACAAAACTGTTGATCAAATTTATTCTGACATTTTAGACTATTAAATTTTGATATTATTGATTTTAGAAAGTACCCTTAGCTTAGTAGACTAGACCTAGTCTGTAGCCTGATGGGTCATTACTACGAGTAGACGGCTCTTCAGTGGATGGAATAATATCAAATTTGTAAAACTTTTTTAGAAGTGGCTAACTCTAAATTTTGGGGGGAAATCTACTTCGTTGTCAGATTCATGTAATAATTCATTATCGCCGTTCGAACTGTCAAAATGTACTTCAAAATCTTCGTAATCATTGTTGTTATTATTATTTTCTAAAGTAAAAGTAAAACTAGGTCATCAATGTCACTCGACTCACTCGCTTTATCGGCACATTTCTGGGTTTCTCAGCCAGATGTTGAGGGAAGACTAGTAGCTCAACGTCGAATATACATTCCTTTGAATTTATTTGCGCTTCTCAATTTTTAATAGTCATTTTAGGCTCAAAAATCAGTAAAAATCGGCTTTAGTTTCATCATTCTTCGCACTTCCGGAAGTTCGGTAAGAATAATAGTGCGCATGTGCAAACGAGTCAAAGGTTACAAAATACCCGTATGTACTCAGGAACTGCGTATTTTCATTGGCTAATAATTCCACGTGATCTAATAGACCAATGGAAAAGCTTATTTTTACTATCGAACACTTGAGGGTAACGCAGGAATTCCTGTACATTGCCATTGTCAACACATAATACGTCACGGTTTATTCATCGTATTTTTCCCAGGCTATAAATAGATACCGAAATGGCGACGATCCGTTGATTTGTATAGAATTTACGTGGGGGTGAAACTTAGGAAAAATTTCAAAGACAAAAGATTAGTTACGGATAAAAATCAATAATAGGATATGCAAAAGGCATTATATTCGTAGAAAATAATCATTTTCTGGTGAAATAAAGACTGAAAACAAGTTTAGAACACTTTTTCCTAACAGGATTTCATGTAAACAAAATTTTTCTTTTTTTTCTTCTCATTTTTAATAAAAAACGGTCATACCAAGTGCGAACGATCCCCTTAAATGTAACACGCATTAAATCTGAATATGGTGGTAGCTATATATAATTTTTCTTTCTCATTGGCCCTTTTTTGTTGAATGGAGTATAGCAGGGTTCCCGCGGTCCTTGAAAATCCTTGAATATCCTTAAATTTAAAATTTCATTTTCATTTCAAGGTCTTGAATATCCTTGAATTTCGCGGAAATGGGAAAATATCCTTGAATTTCAGTTGAGATCCTTAATTTTGTTGGTAATACTGGTAAGTTGATCTAAAAAAAACCGTTTAGATTATATATCCTTGAATTTCAGTTGAGATCCTTAATTTTGTTGGTAATACTGGTAAGTTGATCTAAAAAAAAACGTTTAGATTATAAGTAATGCTGGTTATACTAAACAATAACTCTGACCATGGACCTATACCTGACGTATACCTGTCAATCAACTGATCTAAATAAACAGCTGTGTTTTGTCACGTAATAACAAGACAAGCCAATGACATTTACCGTTAGGCAACCAAATACTCTCACGTGACTATATTGTCCAATTAATATACTAGAAGCCACTACACTGACTAATCAAAATCGGTATTAGTAATTACATTAAACAATGCATAATAAGGAAAGGGGAAATAACTCTGTTTTAAAAATGGCGGGAGTTTTCCCCGGTGTGCCGAAAGTCGATCTGTAATAATAAAAAACAGTTTATGTCTTCAATTATAACGATAGTTGGTAATTTTTTGGTTGTTTTGAAGATGAAAAATTGTAACTTTAGGCTAAAAATGTCCTTGAAAATCCTGGAATTTGACGTATAATTTATCCTTGAATATCCTTGAAAAAATGTTTGACGAAGCCGCGGGAACCCTGTAATAGCTTCTTGATTCTGCATTTTGATTCATTATCCCCAAATTATGTATCCTTCCTGACCCTATATCTCAAGGGAGACAAAAAAAGCCACAAACTGTAGGGAGCTGGGCCCTGTTTCTTGAAATCTTAACTAAAGATATAATCCAAATTTAAGTAAATACTTAGATTATCCAATGATCTTTCCAAAAATAGTGACTATGAAACGAAAGGTTTTAAATGGCATATTTTTCAGAAAAGACAGCAAAGTGTTTCCAATTTACACTTATTTTATTGGCTTATTTACTTTGAAATATAAAGCCGTTCACAAATACCCCATTCCCGCATTTTATATCCCATATCCCAGACACAAGCTAAGTTCATTACACTAAGCCCCTCTTTCGAGATTGTCGCTGTCTTGTGTTTCCCCAGGGGCGGATCCAGGGACGGGTCCAAACCCCACCCTGCTCAGCTACATAAAAAACAAACGGTAACACCACACTTTATGAGAAAAGTGTAATGGTCGTGTGCTTTATCCTTTAGGGGGTTGGGATGGCCTAGTGGTCTAGAGTGCCGCGCTTCGACCTCTAGCTGGCCGGTCACCTCTGGCTTGCGGCTGTGGTTTCGATCCCTGGTGTGAGCGTATGTGGCATGAAGATAGGGGCGCCTTCTCAACCTCGTGGGTTTCCTCCGGACACTCCGGTTTCCGCCCACTGCTAAATACCCCTACGCGCAAGCGAATTATTGAAATAAAATTGAAACCATATGTTAGTCCCAAAATGACCTAGTTTGTGTCGAGTGGACGTTAAACCCCATTTCTCTCTCTATCTCTCGCTTTATCCTTTCTCATCAGATAGTAGGTTGGGATTGGCATTCAAAGCGCGAAATAAATTTGATCCTATTAATTCATTATAAAAATTAACATCTCTCTCTTTAAAAATGCATGCCTTCGTAATTTAGAGACGATAATGGCATGATGCATTGTCAACTGTCAAAATTCCTTAACAGTAGCCTAGCATACTCCCTCCTGAAAATATACCCGGATCCACCCATGTGCCCTCGCATTGGTGATACTTGTTTAACTCACATTTTGATCTTAAAGCGCGGGCGTCAACCAGAACGTGGACACTGTATTGTACCATTTAAGAACATTTTGATAGGGTGCAAGCATCTCATGGATGTTAGATCTCATATTTACCATTACCGGCCCTTAAACCAAATATTTGCTCAACCGGGTTTATATTATAAGATTTTGGCCTGTTTAAGAGACAAGGTTTTTTATTTTAAATTTTAATTATATATATATGTGTGTATTTTCATATTTATATTTATATTAACTATATTTTAATTTCAATTTGAAAACTCCGTGATATTTGTTTTAAATAGACAAGTTTTTATTTTAAATTTTAATTAAACATATGTTTCACTTATATTTATTTTAACTATTTTTATGTTAAATTTTAATTATATACATATGTTTTACTTATATTTATTTTAACTATTTTTATGTTAAATTTTTATTATATACATATGTTTTACTTATATTTATTTTAACTATTTTTATGTTAAATTTTAATTATATACATATGTTTTACTTATATTTATTTTAACTATTTTTATGTTAAATTTTAATTATATACATATGTGTTATTTATATTTATTTATTTTAACTATTTTTATGTTAAATTTTTATTATATACATATGTTTTACTTATATTCATTTTAACTATTTTTATGTTAAATTTTAATTATATACATATGTGTTATTTATATTTATTTTAACTATTTTTTAATTTTAATTTGAAAACCCCGTGATATTTGTTTTATATTTATATGCATTGTTATAACTTTTCAAAAGCAAAACCAAAGAGCTTTTATTGCAATGTACGTTTCAACCATTTAACAAATTCTAGATGTTGTATATGCATGTATATGTGAATGTTTCGTTATTGTTATAACATTATTAATACCTGAAGACGCCTATAGAAGGCAGACAACTAGCTTATATGATTTAATGTATATCAGAATGAAGTAAAGTTGAGAATATTTTAGCTGGACATTATTTTTATTTATTTATGTATTTATTTATTAACCGTAAACAAAGACGTAATTGTACTTAGGCTACTTTACTATGTGTCGTAAACAAAGACGTAATTTTACTTATCTACTTTACTATGTGTCGTGATGTATTTATATATATGATAATGTAGAAAATTTGTGAATAAACATTTACAAGGAAAAAACAGTAATGAGTAAAATGGTAATGGCTTAAAGTAGTAATGAGTTAAGATGATAATGGGTTAAAATTGTGATGGGTTAAATTGGTAATGGGTTAAAATGGTAATGAGTTAAAGTGGTAATGGGTTAAAATGGTAATGAGTTAAAGTGGTAATGGGTTAAAATGGTAATGGGTTAAGCTGGTAATGAGTTAAATTGGTAATGGGTTGGGTTAAAATGGTAATAGGTAATGGTTATGGGTTTAAATTGAATGATTTCAAATGGTAATGTGTAGAAATGGTAATGGATTGAAATAATGGGTTAAAATTTTAATGGTTTACGGTTATTATGTGTTAAAATGATAATGAGTTTAAATTGAATGAGTTAAAATGGTAATGAGTTAAAATGGTAATGCGTTAAAATGGCAATGGGTTAAAATGGTAATGGGTGATGGTTATGGGTTTAAATTGAATGAGTTAAAATGGTAATGGGTTAAAATGATTATGGGGTTTAACGTCCACTTGTCTTTCGAACGCCACACCTTCAAACAATCGTAATGCACCATCACCTCAATCTTTTAAATCCCTACTAAAAACCCATCTTTTAAATCCCTACTAAAAACCCATCTTTTAAATCCCTACTAAAAACTCATCTTTTAAATCCTTACTAAAAACCTATCTTTTAAATCCTTACTAAAAACCCATCTTTTAAATCCCTACTAAAAACTCATCTTTTAAATCCTTACTAAAAACCTATCTTTTAAATCCCTACTAAAAACCCATCTTTTAAATCTCTACTAAAAACCCACCTTTTAAATCCCTGCTAAAAACCCATCTTTTAAATCCCTACGTGACAAGGAGTAGGGTCACCTGTACAACCTCGTGGGTTTTCTCCGGGTCCCCGGTTTCCTCCCACAGACAAAGACCCTGGCTTAATGCTCCACTGCTGTTTCTAAGTGTTAAAAAACTCTGCATAATAACTACTGGGCATAATAGTGGTGCGTCTCTTACTCTTAACAGATATAGTCACCCGTTGTCTGTAGACGCCGACTTTGGAAGCTTTTAGATGTAACTCAAAATTATCTAATGAAGTACATTTCACGTCTGACATTGATAAATTGATTTGAGGGTCAAACTGTGAATTAAACTTGACTGTAAAATCACCACATCGCAAGACATCAAATGAAATGAAATGGGGTTTAACGTCCTACTCTTCACCAAACCTGGGCTAATGGAAGAAGGGACGTCGCAAGAAACCAGAGAAAGCTAAAGAACAAGCTGCGGTAAACATGACTGAATCATAAATACAATAACAGATACGAATATACTCCATAATTTTGACTAGCATCTTTAAAGTAATAGGTAGTCGTTTACTTTTTATTTTGCTCTGCGCTATTGTAGATTTAAAAGATTATTTGACTGAGTCCGTTGGGTATTAATATTAGCACATATGCAATGATAACGGATAGTGGCTAAGAAAAGTTTGATGGTTTGATATCTTAGACGGTTTGATATCTTAGATTTTGGTTAGCACAGTGGGTTACAATAGTAATGGATTCAAATGGTAATGGATTAATTGGCAATCGTGTCGGGCTAAATGGTAATGGATTAATTGACAATCGTGTCGGGCTAAATGGTAATGAGTTAAAATGGTAATGAGTTAAATGGTAATACATGTGTTGAAATGGCAATGAGTTAAAAAATGGTAATGAAGGGACAAAGTGATCCATACCTTGCATTAAATTGAAAGATCATTTCGGTGCACACACCTTTATGGCCGGTTTTGATAATACATGATTTCGACGTTCCAACTCTCTATACTTCTGTTGAGTCACCAAGATCTTAGTGTGTAAAGGTGATTATCCACTCGTTTTATTTTTAGATTAGATAAAAATTGTGACATCAAAGAAACCACAAGCTAAACAAGTGATTTCTTTGTACTATCAAGTTACGATTCCATATGCGCGAAGATATACATCTGTATTTTAATCAGATTACAAATAAACTGACCATATACAGAATGCACAACAGTGACAGGATGTTGTAGCAGGGGCGTTTTAAGGTTTATCATGGCGGAGGCTACACTATTTTGAGGGCCCTCTTTCGCGAGGGAACGGGACCACTGCCCCCAGCCACCGGAAGTCGAGACATTTTGCAAAATAGGAAACATTTTGGTGCATTCTGACATATCATCCAGGCCCCGCGAGGCCGGTTTAATCTGAGGGCCTGGGCCTAATTCGATACTCGTCTGAAGACTGAATGCGAAACAAATCACTTGTTTGTACCGGGAGTTTAATTAGTAGGTTTTCAGAAAAGGTGACTTCCCATTCAGTAGTGGATTCGACAGTAACAGTGTATAGAAAACGATGGACTCTGACTCGGGGGCCCTTTCCTTTGGCCAGAGGGGCCCTTTTGTCGACGTGGGGCACTTTGTCTGCCTTGAGGGCCCTCCCTAACTAGGGTACATTTTCATTTTTCTCATCGGTTTTAGTATTTTTCTCCCATTTTATTTTTTTCAACATCTTGGATTCTTTCTTTTTCGCGAGGAGGCTGGCGCCTCCAGCGCCTCAGCTATAAAACGCCTTTGTGTCGTAGACATAATCGGAAGGAAGAATGTGTGTCAATTGCATATTTTATCTAGCGAGAGCAGGGGCGAATCCAGGAATTTTTGCAGGAGGGGGTTTGTCAGGTTTCTGTTACGGAAATCTGCCATCATCGTCTCTAAATTACATAGGCATACATACAAATTGAGCTTTTTAAACAGAGAAATCATTTTTATACTGATGTAGGATCACTTTGTGATGTAATTTCATTGATGCAAGGCATTATTTTTTGTTATGTAGCTGAGCAGGGGGGGGGGGTGTTCCCCCTCTGGATCCGCGCCTGGAGAGAAAGAGAAAGAGAGAAAGAGAGAGAGAGATAAATGGGGCTTAACGTCCACTCGACACAAACTACTTCATTTCGGGTTTAATGTTATTTCAATATTTCGCTTGCAGTGGGAGGAAACCGGAGTGGCCGGAGAAAACCCACGAGGTTGAGAAGGCACCCCTATCTCGATGCCACATACGCTCACACCAGGGATCGAAACCACAGCCGCAAGCCAGAGGTGACTGGCCAGCTAGAGGTCGAAGCACGGCACTCTAGACCACTAGGCCATCTCCCCCCCCCCCCCTCTCCCCCGCTGTCATATGTAAATTGATGATTGAAAATCATGATATGGGATATAAAATGCGGCCATCCCAACCTCCCACTCCACTCATAAATCTAGCATAATAGCCGAAAACCAATGTATAACGAATAGAAAAACAACATTAATTGTTTGCAATACGCAGGACTTTGGGTTGAAAGGTAAATTCAACAAATCATTCGGTGTTGTTTATCGGGGGGGGGGGGGGTTGGTGCCCGAAAAATGTAGTTAGGTTCTTAGTACGTTACATAATAATAATAATAATAACTCGTGGCTCACTGTACTCCAAACAATAGAGGGTTCGAGTCTTAAAATTTCTATTTAATTGCCTAACTATAGACAACCTGAATTTAAATTCGCTATTAAATTGACCACATTCAAGAACACAATATTTTTTTAGACAACTTTTACAAAGTACAATTGTGTGCCCAAATTTTCCCAGCATTTGGTGCCCCTCCCCCACCCAGCTCGTACGCCTATGCCAGTGCCTACTTTAGAATCCCACGGGCCTGGCCATGACAGTACATTGCGTATGTCACGAAATATGCACGTGGCATGGTTTCTACCCGAATAAATACTACCGATTAAAATCAATAGGTAACACAAGAAATTAACTGTAAATCATTGGTGGCACGCTTTGGTCAGCAGTCATCATCTTATATTTGTAAATTTATACAATCGAAGGCAAGAACATGTAGCAATCTAAACTTCAAATATGTCTCTACAAAATCAAACTTGATGATGTAAAAAATGAAGCCAGCTACGCTCGACGACATTGGTTTTGTTTCAATCTCAGTTCCCTAACTTTAAAAATTCGCTATTACGGGCATGCTACTACATTGTGTACTCTAGAAATGGTTCCACTACTGATGCCTTCCGTCATACTTCAGGCACAGTAGTGGCTTTTCCAACAGAGTTCCTTTGCGCAAGTTTTGTAGTCAAATGACTACAAAAAGTTTACTGGTCTATAGCTCCCTTAATTTACACAGACACTAACCCAAAACTGTACTGCACATAGCTTAACATATAATAAATTAATTCCCCATTAAAATAAAGGTGAAGCCTTACCGCATAATTTATTAATTTGATGAAATCCATACCTTTCGTGAAATTTCTCAAGTTGTTAAGACTTCATTATGTATGATAGGATTACTTATTTTAATACAAACTGTAATGACAATTGTGCGTTTTAACCTATTTGAACTTGCGTCAAAGGCCTTAGACTGTACCACTTGTAACGATAACCAGCTATAGTTATCGTTACATTATAGTAACTATGTGTACTCGAGTTAAAGGGACCATACCGATTTGAACAGTCTCAAAAATGAAAAAAATAAAGTGCTGAGTAACAGGATTGCAAAAGGCACGTGTATCTACTACAGGGTAATCACTTTATATTTTCAATGTTGTGAAAAAACAATCGAAAATGATTCAATGTCGTTAATACGCCTAAAATAATCACAACAATTTTAATACTTCCGCATTGACGTGGCGTGTCTATTTCTAGTGTATCGAATTGGCAAAGCCTACATTTGAAAACCAAAGAACTATAGCACCACTGAAAAACAAATTTTTCAATTACGGTGCCGCGTATTTGACAATTTTGTGTTAATGTTTAAAGATATAGTTTTATTAAATATCTCATGTAAATATTTACTTGTTTCGACATGGGCCGACGATTATGCGGTGACTATTTATAGCAACGATTTAATGTGAGAGGCGGGTTTATGCGGGGGTATTGTGACGTCCTAAATTTATTCTAAAACTGAGAGGACCAACGTGCTGTTATTGTCTGACGTCATTATTTGGCTTTTGAGTCTGCGAAATTGTCCTTTGGTGTTTACCGTTATTTTCCTTCTACCGAAGTGTAAAGATAATATACGAAGTAGCTTCCCCTACTCTATAACTTTCATAAAAGTGCTTAAAACTTTATGACCTCAACTGGTTTTTGATAATGCATGATATTGACTTTTTTTACTTCAATTCTTCCAAGTGGATCAATACGATACATGTGATAAGGCGGATTCGCGATTACAAGCCCTTTTCAACTTCAGCTTTAAGTAATAGCGCCACCTTATCGGGTGGATTCCTGGCTGACAAGGGCTTTTTATACACAAGACATTCTGTTTATCAGGGTGGTTCTGTAATTCCAACTCCAGAGCAACATGTTGATAGGGGTAGTCGGTACTATCTCGCTTGAACGATTTAATTATCTTGTTTGAACGAATTAATTATCTCGTTTGAATGAATTAAATATTTTGATTGTACAGACGCATGGAAAGGACATGCAGAAATTGTGTTACAGGTAAGATAATATGATTTAATATGCGTAGGTTCTTTACTGTTTCTAGCGTTACCGCTACACTTGTGAAAAGGAGAATTAGTATAGTGTCAGCTAAGGCATAATTCTTTCATTACTGGGTGTGTTTCAAATCTACGTCTTTACAATATCAAAGATACATCATACAAGATTTAGATAAATAGCAGGCCATTCAAAAATAAATAATGCAAAATGAATATATTGAAACTTTCATTAAATTACTTTATTTTGAGCGACGATATTGATAATTGACCTTTAAGGGTTTGATAATATGTGTGCACGGAATATAACCATAGTACTGGTTGTTCGAGTCTAAGCCTCGCTTTACCATTTTTCAAATAAATCATTAAATGACCGAACCGTTCTTATCTATTTGAATGTGTTTATAATTTCTAATGAATAGTTGACCTAAAAAATACCTCTTTGTATACTTTGTATAACCCTACTCTCACGTGACAATTATTGTACCTGAATTACTTCCCGATTGAAACTGTAATACATTAATGTTTGAGAGTTCAATCATTGGCTTTGAATACTTAAATTAATATTTCAGCTATCTCACTTAGTTCATTAATTTGATCCTGGCTGGATCATAGAAGTACGATTTAACTTTAGTTACAAGTAAGTCTCATTCCATTTGTAGATATTTTACGTATTGTGTAATACGGTCGCGTTTCGTTGTTGAGTGACTAATGTTGGGTTCATTCGTTAAGGTTTCGTTCAAGGTCGTTAATTTCGATGAATACCAGGATAGAAAACTTTCTGTGTTACATACGATTTATTCACAATCAAATCGATTAACTGAAATAAGGGAAGTATACAATATAGTTTGACAGTTCAAATATGTAAACTTTTAGAATATGAAAATAATAACCTTAAACACAATGACATGCATAGAGATCTTAGTGGGGTGAAGTTGGCCATTTTAAGAACATTTTGATCTACTTGTTATTCTGTATTTACATCAGTATTGAAGTACTTAGCTTCATAGTTTATTAGAAGTTAGCTTCACATTCTATAAGTAATTGGAGGATATTCGGTTGTCATGTTGGGGGGCAATAATGAATTTACAATGGCCAACTTCACCCTGCCCCAAAGGGGTGGAGTTGGCCACTTTTAATATTTCAAGTACATTGAGAACTAAATTCCAGTTTAACGGTGTTACAAGTTTGATATTTACAATTTCTAATATTTCTCTAAGAAAAGAACAAGAAATGCCACTCGAAAGGCAAAACTCAGCAAAGACATAATATTTGGGGAATCCAAGTTTAAAACGATGAGTGGAATTGGTTTAACAGTTTTATTATTAAATTTCATTATTAATAATAATAATAATAATATTAAAAGAAATAACTAAACAATAAAATTAAATAATTCAAATTGTTACAGTAATAACAGAACATATTTAAAAATCGATACAAATATACAGTTTACATGACTATATAGATCTATTCAACATTTAAACCATCAAACTTAATAGGGAATATATGGTGATTTCTTTTAGAGATACTTGGTGCAGGTAAAACTCTTATAATAGAATCACTTTTGACACAGTCAAAATCAACAATGTTTGGATACACAAACGCGTTTGTGATTTTTTTTGATCTTCGAAGTAAAGTAATTTCCCAAAATGTACCATCAGAAGAGTTTGAGTTTTCATCAGTATTAGATTCAGATTCAGATTCTGGACACACAGACTCCAAAATTTGACCAATATAATGAATACTGCGATTTCTTACAGTGTACTTAACCAATCCCCACTTTCTAGGCTCAATTTCCCCATCCACATCATCCTGACTTTGTGCTTCTGTGTTGATAGATTCTATATCTGATTCGGAATCGGGTATATCTTCGAAGTCAGACTCAGATTCAGATGAACTCGATACATTTGTCTCAACAGGTTTTGAAGATGACGGTTTTGACTTTTTGGATTGTTCAGGTTGGATGTCCTCAGCAGATATACTTTTACCAGGGTCAACATTTACCCTCTTCCTTCTTACTGTTGTTCCTTGGGCAGTTTGGTATCTAAGGTTCTCCAAAGATTTCAAAAAAACTTGGGAGAATCATCACAAGACTTGCCAACGCTATCATCTGGGAGTCTTGACAACACCTGATTTCTGTCTATTGGGAAAATACCAGTTTTTCTAAAACCATTAATAATATTTATACTCAGATTTGTGTTTTATTCAATAAGTTGATGCAACAGCTTTGGAAACACGTCTTTTGGCAAAGCGGCAAAGTTGTGTCCTGGACCAGTTTTCCATTTACCCAATATATTCCTCCATAGTATCTTTAGGGATGAAAACACGGCAACATCTAGAGGTTGACACAAATGTGTGCTGTTAGGAGGTAGGCATATAAATGAAATCATGTGTTCTGCACATTTATTCAACACTTCAGTACAGAAATGTGATGACAGGTTATCACCTATAACAACCTTCTTTCCATTTAGTTTCTTGGCCCATGGTAAAATAACTGAATAGAACCAATCCCTAAAACAAGTATTGTCAAACCATCCTGAAAGAGACCTATTGTATCTGCACATATGCGGGCCACCCTCCATCCAGGTGTTCATCATGTGTTTGGCTTTATATACCACATACAAAGGAAGTAGGGTTCCGTCTGCCGTCACAGAAAACATTAAAAAAGGTGATGCTTTTGTGGAGTTTAATACTCGTTCGGGGTATTTCACCCCTCTTCTGAAAATACATTTCTTTCTTCCAGGATCATCACATAAATTTGTCTCATCGTAATTTAAAATATTGGAACTTGGCACATCTTTTACCCTTTCGTTTAAGTTATCAAAATATTTGATTATGGTTTCTTTGGACACTTGTGCTCTTTTCAGTTTAATATTTTGGCAATGTCTTATGGACAAAACTTCCTTGTGTCTTTTCAGGAAAAGGCGTACCCAATCATTTGATGGCAAGTTATTAGCAAACTTTCCTACTCTTCTAAGGCCATCTAAATATGATTTTACAATCATTCGAAAATCAAGGAAGTCAAGTGGGGTACCCCCAACTACTCAGAATTTTTAAGTACTCCACAAATGTATGTTCCTCCTCTTCAGAAAGGACCGTTTGTCCCCCCATTTTTCCTGGGAAGCGTCCAACTATCCGATTTTGAAGAGTTCCACGAGGTATATTATATCTCTTTGACACTTGTCTTTGACTTCCACCATTTTTAATGTCTTCTTTTGCCTTTTCAAGATCATCCTGACTATACTGCTTAAGTCGTTTACCACCAGGTTTTGGCGTGTATGTTCGTGGCATCCTGAAATTAACATAAATTGTAGAAAATTAATACTATTCATATGTTTTGAGGTTGGGGTGAAGTTGGCCACCGGCCAAGTTGAACCCATGAGGTGGCCAACTTCACCCTGCTATGACCATTCAGATTTTATAAGCACAGGCAATTAAAGGGAGACAATTCATGTAAGACAAACTCTTGAACTACAATTATCAATCAAATTACTTGGTATGAAAATCTTCACATAACATCAAGTTAGTCTGTGCACAGAATTGTAAGTAATCAAATGTAAATGTGAGAAATTGTTAAGTTTGGAAAAACTAAATTCAACCCACCTTGTTATTATGAAAATTTTTTGGAACTTAACTGTCTGTAACTTCTATTGTTGACCTTAACTACAGGGAAGGTCGTTTGGCAGTCTAAAACATTGACTTGGATTAAACCTCTAATAAAGGATTTTCCTGAAATTGGCCAACTTCACCCCGTGTGGCTAACTTCACCCCACTTTACGACTTATATAGGGGGGAAGCTATTTTGATATAATTACAAACAGTCGGGGAACATATTTTACATCAACATATCGCTTCAAAGATCATTGAAAGTTTCTAGTTTCACGTAATCAAATCAAGTCAGCCATGCTGCACTTGTATAAAAATGAATATTCGACTATGCCACTCGAAAATTGACAACTTCACAACCATAGAGCTTGACATGACATATATACAAGTTAGCATTATGAATGAATGGTCTAGAAATACAATAAATATACCAAGTTTGTCGAATTCTACCGGTATTGCATCAAATATTCGCTAAGGGAAAATTATGTCTTCCGTCGCCATCAACAGACAACGCGTTCTTTTTACGTAATAGTCTAGTTTTCCCAGACCCTAATTTATAGTGCTAAATAGATAAGATTATCAAGTATCTAGTAAATCCAAAGTATACAGTCGTGTAGGGCATTTTTGATTAACTAAAGTAGTTTGGGACCTTATAACTAAAACAAAATGGCCGAGCATGGCAAATCCGAGAAGTTTGCCGTCTCCTTAGGCGTTCTGTAGTTATTTGGGTAGCCACGTTTAAAGTTATCCAGATTGCCAAAAGCACGTGCATCTAGGTTACTTACATTTTCAATATTGCGAACGTGTGTGTGTGTGTGTGAGAGAGAGAGAGAGAGAGAGAGAGAGAGAAATGGAGTTTAACGTCCACTCGACACAATCTAGGTCATTTCGGGACTAACATGGTTTTAAATTTTATTTTAATCATTCGCTTGTGCGTAGGGGTCTTTAGCAGTAGGAGGAAACCTGAGTGCCCGGAGGAAACCCACGAGATTGAGAAGGCGCCCCTATCTCCATGCCACATACGCTCTCAATAGGGATTGAAACCATAGCTGCAAGCCAGAGGTGACTGGCTAGCTAGAGGTCGAAGCGCGACACTCTAGACCACTAGGCCGTCCCAACCCCCCGAACGAACGTACTCTTGTGTTTCTTTAAAAGACAATAGAAAACGATTTAGGTTGTAGTAGAAAAAAAACAGTCTCAAATAACTTCCTCATTGAAGTTGCTTGTCAATTTCTAGGGTATCGAATTAATCTAGCCTATATTTAGACAACAAAGAAAAGAACTGTGACAGTCTGTAAAATAAATTATTCATCTACGTTGCCGCGAATTTGACAATTTTGTGTTAACGTGTAAAGATATTGTTTATTACATATCTCGTGTTAGTATTTATTTATATAGGCAGACGATTATCCAAATGACTTTTAATAGCATCGATTTAAGAGCAGGGGCTGATTCGTGTGTAATTTAAAACTTATATTATAATTATTACACTCTTTATATAATTATGTGTACTTATAATTTTGTGGGAATCACGATGGCTAAGTGGGCAAGGAAGGTTGTTCGATCAATGCATTGGCCGAGAAAGTTTATCTCGATTTTCCGGCGTGGTTTCCCCTTTTCAGTGATGCAGAAGGAGGGTCTGACAAGGACAACTTCCTAGGCCTTCGCATGTGAAGAAAAACCGAGGTCCCGTGTACACATTGGAGTGCACTTAAAAGATCCCTTGGCAGTTGGAATTCGATATAAGAGTAGGCCGTAGCGCCACTGCCCGGGCCAAAATTTCCCTCATAGCACACTGTATGGCGTATGCCCGTCTTCCATTAACCCAGGTTAGGTGCAGAAGAGTAGGACGTTAAACCCCATATCATTTATTTTCTTATAATTTTGTATGATTTTGTAAGGGAGATGATTATATTAAAATAGTTTCAGATTGCTAGGAAGACGTATATCAACATTGCTTTAATAAACGTGCGTGCCGTGTAAATATGTTCTTTTGTGTCTTGAGTTGGTCATTTTTAAACAATCCTTCGGCGTGGCAAGGGACAGATTATAGTCGTTCGGGTGGGATGGACCAACATTGGTTGTCAGGGGGGGGGGGGTCTGTCGGTTCAAATTGGAAACAATGTGACATATATTATCTTCAAAATATATAAAATACGTCTTTGCATCCACTGAACAATATCCTAGAAGCAAACCGATCTACCAGTGGCTAAAGGTGATATAAGTTAATTTAGTTTTCTCGTCATCCTAAAACTATATTCAGGATTCTTTGTATTTTTTAGGGAACTGGTATAAACTGTGAGTGCTATTATATAAACTACAACAGCCAGGACAGCCCACATCATTGATAAACCGACAGGGTCCTCTTAAATGATACGTGTTGACAATGGGGCAGCAAGTAATCTCATACCAACTGTGGAAAAAAATGACGAAGATGAAGACGCTGAAAATGCTTCAGAAACATCGGCGATACGAATTTCAAAAAAAGCCGAAGGCGCGTCGCAGGTTTCCAATGCTGAACGGTTTACTGTACCAGACAATACGTCGAAGTTACTAATTGATACCACATGTATGTTCCAAAATAATGATGTCGAGGAATATGTCGATGACGTAAGGTTAACTCCCTCGGCTCCACCATGTGACGACGATGAACACGACCTACGCCGAGAAGATGACACAAGATTAACTTCTACAGCTCCAACCCCTGACCGCGACGAAAGGAGTATCGAACACGAACTACGCCGAGATGATGACGCAAGATTAACTCCCACAGCTCCACCCCGAGGCGATGAAGAAAGGAGTATCGGACATGCCCTGCCCTCAGAATCTGTACAAGCAATATGTCGTAATCTTATCAGAATGACTCGAGATGAAAATTGGATCAGTCAATTGATGTTAAAAGGTCTAACCGAACAGGAGTTAGATGTTATTCGATGGCAGAATAAACAACTTCGACGGCATTTTAAAGACACGATCTACAAAGAAAATATTTCCCGCGATTTAGAAACTTATCAACCAGGCTTCTATTTTGTTTCCGACAAAAATCAGAAGGGAGAACACGAAACGCTTCACTGCACAGCGATAGTTGTTGTACCTCCTGGGGGAAAGCCTACGTATTTTGATTCGCACGGAAATGTTCCAGATGACCTACGTGACAGAGTTGCATGGAGTCAGCTAAAACTACAGAAAAATGTCAAAACATGCACGTTTCACTGTTTATACGTCTTTGATATGTGGACAAAACAGTCCCTTGTTGAATCTCTAGGTCAGTATTCGCGGCAAACATTTAAGGAGTTCATGGACGGTTTATATTCACCCGAACAGGGTTATTTTGATCCTGATATACATGTCATGTTGCACTTTAAGGAACATTTGTTGCCAGCTCTGAGAAAATACATCAACGATACCCATGTTGAAGTTAAACTGCATCCTAATTGATGAACGTATGAAACCAAACATAAGTGGAGATTACAAGGGGAAGACCAACGATTTCAACAAAGTTTCCCATTCAGAAACAATTCCAAATCTTGCCATGCGCAAGAGTAGAGTTCTGGAAGACGTTTATTAACTTATACATGTACAGACATTAATCAACTCTAGATGCCATTGGATCTCTCGGTTATTAAATAGATTAGAACGGTTCAGCCATATTTTGATTTAATCTAAAGCCATTGAAGCGAGGCAAAGCTTCGACGAACTAGTGAGGTGGCTGTGAAACCCTCAAAAGCTAATATGTTCTCTTCAGAGGCGGATTACCCTATAGGCAGCGTAGGCAGTTGCCTAGGGCCCAAGTAAAAATAGGGCCCATAAATTTTTTGACGGCCTTTTTAAATTTGATGTTTTACATTATTTAGTTCACTGGACTACGCTTCCGACGAACCTCACTCGGTTGTGTTGGCTGTTCACTATGAGGGAAGAAGGTCCACACGGTGAGTGCCTCCATACCCTTCATTCGCTTGAAAGTGCCATTTCAACGTAGGCCAGTTCGTCGTTGATATGATCCAAATTCAAGGGTGTGGATGGGAGAAGAGAGAACAGACAAACATTAAGCTGAAATGTTGAAAAAAGCGGCTAAAATTACACCAAGAATCACGATGTTTTTCGGGGACCAGGGACAGGGTCACTGCCCAGTCGGTGAAAACGCGAATGATATCATCGACCATGATGGACTGATTTCTGAAACCAGTTCCACAAAGGGCCCAGCTGGTCGAGTGGCCTAGGGCCCACCAGAGTCTTGATCCGCCTCTGGTTCTCAATCTATGGCGTTTCATAATTCCAGTTTGAAAGGCACTTTGCTCGCCCCCCCCCCCTGGCTCCGCCTCTGTAATTAAATGTTCAATGTAAAGTCCTTGTCGGTCTACACTACAAAAGAAACAGATTCTAATATACACCCACCAAATTGATAATCCCTAAGCAATCTGATTCAAACACAGACCCCTATAATTTCGTTAGGGTTCATACTGCGTTTATAGGTTCTAGGTTTGCTCGATTTGTATAAAACAAAGTTCATATGCTCAACGGTGCAAAGTCGCAACTTTTTTTTATTACCGATAAAGTTTTCTGCCTCACAAAAACTACAATTGTAACGGTTAGGAACGTCTTTTCGCAAGCAAATATTATTTTTTTTAAATAAGTAAAACGATGTGCCATGTAGAGGCGCAAAAAAGTCGGATGCTTTTTTTTTTAATTTCATTTTTGCGCCATTTCGATTTAAAGGTGAAAAAAGGTGTAAAAATGGTCTATTCACAACCCATTCAGGCTTTTTCATATTTTAAAATATTTCTTCGCAACTTTCATAAATTTGCAGCAATAATCCATATGAAGAGAATGTATGTGAAAATTAATTTGTAATACGAGCAGTTGCCGAGAAATGGGCAATGTTTTTTTTACACGAGTCACTTTTTACGCTAGTGTACCTGTAAAAGAGTCAATTATTATTAGATTTTCATAAAAGAGACACCATTTGATTCGTAATGTCAATTTTAATTAGGTTAAACCAATTTAACATTTTCAATGTCACCGGAAATGACGTAATTTGGGCAAAAACTGTATTTATAGCCTTTGGAACAAATAATTTATTCAAATAGTAGTATTTGTTATTTGTTTTGATATTTGATTCCAATCAACTAATAGAATGAACCCATACGATCATATAGATATCACAAAATGGTTTCTAACTTGTTCAGTTGCAGAGAAATAGACGATTTTGTACAGATCACTTTTCAAAGTTTTTGGTCCATAAAAATGTCAATTATCATTCGATTTTCGTAAAATTGTCACTGTGTGATACCTAATGTTATTTACGAGTTTTCGTCGTTAGTGTTGGAATACGCTAAAACCCAAGAAAACAACCCTTCGGCAGTTTTATACATGGGAAACAACTCATACGACTATGACATAGAGTATAAACTAAATATAAGTTCTCTATCCTTTACATAATGGACAGTCTGAGGCCATTATCCATTACTTAACCTGTGTTTGTCATGGCGAACGTTATGTTCTTCCTTCTACATGATGATCTGCCTGGGGTTTGTCTTCGGCCATCTCAGTCTCAGACTTTTCCTATACCGTTTCATGGAAAGGAGGAGGAAATTAAAGCTAGACAAAAGCTAGAATTTGAAGTAGATTGTTTTATTTCAACAACAAAAATACATAGCATCACAATATATTCAATTTTAAAGTTCCAATTTCATATTTTCTAAGAAAGTCAAAACATAATTATTTCTATGTATTTTGCTCAAAAGGTTACAACTCACTATTATATGATCATTGGCAAAATTTTTTGGGCATTAGAAAGGCTGACACCGGCTGATTGAGGAAATAGTTACTCAATTACCTCCCTTGTTTTCCCATCCCTCCCCATGGACAGCCATCTTCAAATTTTTGCCAATTTCTCAACTGGCAATAGTGAATTATAGGATTAATAGGATTATTCTTTAACAAGGTAGGACTCTTTATAGGTTCAATCTATTTTAGGGCTTTATTTTAATACATTTTAAAAATATAACTTAAAAAAATGCTATTGGAACTTTAAGTAGTTAAACCTCATTAGATTTAGGAGAACTGTTTATGGCTCTCTCCATTTTTCAAACGACGAAGTCTCGAATATTATATTATAACCCACTGGGCATGATTCACGAATTCTACATAATGTTCACTGTCACTTTTTCACAGATTCTCTCACTTAATTTTCACTTGTCGATGTTCGTCACCATTTGTTGGTGAACCAACGACTGTCAGGCAGGATACGCCCACATTTTCGAGAGACTGATAGAGAACAAGCTAAAACGAAAGTGATTTTCCTACAATCATGGACCATAATTCATGAAGTTACAATTCGATATGCGCAAATATCGACAGGAACTAAGATCTTTGGATTTTAAACATGCATTTAAAGTTTCATCAAAATCAGATTAAAATAAACCATATTTTTATAGCATTCGAGTACAAGCGGCGGCCTTTTTGTCCTTCAGTTTTAGGTCGATTTTCACGACATTCGAACTCAACATTCATTTCGGTGTAATCAAGCGTTTTTGTAAACTGTAAATAAATATGAACTCCAGAGGAACCACAACCTAAAAAGGGGCGATTTTTCGTACAATCAGGAAGTTACAATCTGAGATGTTCAAATATCAACAAGAACCACGATCTGTGAGTTATAAACATACATGTCAAGTTTCATCAAAATCGGTTCAAAATTGTGGTCCACGAGCTAGACATAATCAATGAAGTTTCGATCTGAAATATCGAAAGGAACCGAGATCTTATGGGGGTAAACCTATATTTCAAGTTTCGTCAAAATCGGACAAGAATTGCGACCTGAAGAGAGTCCACAAACAAATTGTGGACGGACAGGGACGACGGCATAATACGTCCACATGAAAATGTTGGCGTATAAAAAACGATATGAGACTGGTCCTAACTAGCCGTGATGATTGGACCACAACACGTGCAGCCGTATCTCATTGTTTCAGCATCATCTTATCAGAAAATAACCATTAAATTGATCAATACAACGGCAGATGTTTTAATCAGCAGCGTCCGAAGTATTGCTAAATATTATCAACAAAGAACGATATGTTATAAATAAGCATATTCTAAACATCATATCCACCCAAAAATTATGGATAATTTAAACATAAATTTTTACAAAGCCAGTTCAGCTTTAATTGAAGGAGGGGGGGGGGGGGTGAGTGTGAAACGGCGAGCACTGAAGGTTGTGGAGTATCCTTCCAGAACCACAAAATTTTGACAATTAGAAGGCCCCAAACGCTTTTTCCTGTCTTGAAAACACTAACAAGACATTATAGTGGCAGAGCTGTGATCAGATGGTGTTTTTATTTCTGTTTTTAGAGTACAAAATTCAAAGAAGTGCATTGTGTAGAAACTCTGTCACTGATTGTCGGTACCAGGTTGGCCACACGATACATCGTTTGGCGACTGATAGTAGAAACTCGGAATATCTAAATCAGAACCAGAATATCTAGTGCGGAACAAATCAACATTTACACCACGTGCTGGGCAGGATTTTGTTCTTAATAGATTCATCACCACTATTTCAACCCACCAAGTTCAAATGTTGTACCAGGTCTAGTAATATATTTAACTGTAGCATATCACAGTATTAGTACTGGTTTCATTGTAAAGTAATATTTTTCACTGTACTCAGTTCCCACACCTGAAAACACAAATTCGCAGCCCCCTCGGAATCCAACAGGGAATATCTATATTAGTTCCTCCTACTTCACATTGGGTATGCTCGATTCACAGTTCCGGAATTCCGGAGTACAACGCATGTGCCGACTGCTAAAACATATCTCAACCAATCATGACAGCTGAAACATAATTTTTGCTTAGAAGACGTCACGACTCTACTCACACCACCTCAGCTTTCGGGACTGGCAGAACTGTGACAGGACAGAAATCTGCGTCACTCGATTGCAATTCTGTCAATTCAGGGCGTTCTGGACTGTGAATCAAGCATCCCCTAGGTGTTTATAGTGATAACCCATCGCTAACAGGGCAGACAGAAGTGGGGGGGGGGGGTAAGCAGCTTCCATCACCAATTGGGCAGACATTATTGCTGATAAATGAGAAACAATGGCCAATATACAGTAGTTTTAAATATTAAGTTAGAGTTTGTGAACAATACAATGATGAAATCTGTCGACTTTGAGCAATTCCAAGATTTCTGAAAAAAAAGGAGAAACATGATAAATTATACAAATATTATAATATAAATTACATATACCAATTATTATTTTTGTGTTGTCATAGTAACCATTTCAGATCTGGCATAACATAAATTTTAAACTACAATGTGTAGAGGAAATAATATTTAATATTTAGGCCTGTTACAGATTGACGCCTTTTTAATCTAGTGCAAATGTAATGGAACTGTTTCCATGTTACCGGTGGAAACACCATGAAAATGCGATCATGCAAAACAAGCTTTACCCTAAAAAATTAGCAGAAATTCAATTTATCGTCCAATTAACCCAAACTTTGCCATTTTGGGATTAACCCATTTTTGTTGCCGGGAGCGCTAGTTGATTCCTCCTGTGATGGAAGACCAGAGACACATTGTTACAGAGTGACGAAAGTGAAATTCACAAACAGGGTGCAGGTGACTTAATTGAAAATTCAAGATACTAACCTCTGGCTTGCGGCTGTGGTTTCGATCCCTGGTGTGAGCGTATGTGGCATGGAGGGAGATATGGGCCCCTTCTCAACCTCGTGGGTTTCCTCCGGGCACTCCTGTTTCCTCCCTCTGCTAAAGACCCCTACGCACAAGCAAATTATCGAAATAAGATTAAAACCATATGTTAGTCCCGAAATGACCTAGTGTGTGTCCAGTGGACGTTAAACCCCATTTCGCTCTCTCTCTCTAAAAGGTGGGTGGCGGGGGGCAGTCATGTCCTAGGGCGCAGATGTTCCACAGAAAAAATGTCGGGGGGAGGAGGTAAAACTCTGGGGGTAGATGTCCTAGGGGGTGAAGGTAGATGTCCCAGGGGGCAGATGTCCGGTGAGTAAAAGTCCGGGGGCAGATGTCCTAGGAGGTAAGATGTCTTCTGCAGGAAATGTCCTGGGAGTAAAAGTCCTAAAAAGGAGGGGGGTTATCCGGGGGCAGATATCCGGGGGGGGGGGGGGATGTCGTGTATTATTTCACCAAAGACTGTTTTTAGAACTGGGAACTGGGACGTTTGATTTGTCATTTAATTTTCTTTTTTGTACTTCAAAAAGGTTTTCTATAGGGCTCAATACTGTTAAAATGAATGAATGAATGAATGAATGAATGAATGAATAAATGGTGTTTTATGGCACGTCGACACCATAATGCGCGGTGAGTAATTTCGCTGCAGGGGGGTAACCTGCGTGATCGAATAGGCTACTCCCGCACCTTGTCATTGAAGTCTATAACCGTGTCGTCCATTGACTAAAGCATTGCATGACATACTATATCATTAGATCAAAACGCTTATTTTATAATATAACAGTTACTTGAAAATTCAAGTTAGTATCTTGAAAATTCAAGTTAGTTACTTGAAAATTCATTTTAGTTACTTGAAAATTCAAGTTAGTATCTTGAGAATTCGAGTTACTAACTTGAAAATTCAAGATACTAACTTGAAAATTCTAGTCACTAACTTGAAAATTCAAGTTACTAACTTGAAAAATTGAAAATAGAATAAAAAAAAAAAAATATTTGGCCCTATTACGCTTCCGTAAATATGGCAGTTATAAACAAATATACGAGTTTTCCGAGTTTTGTATTTTGGCCTATACGAAAACACAAAACTCGGAAAACTCGGAAAGTGGTCACAAGGTATCAAAATAAAATATTTTTCATTGGATATGGTGTGTAAGGGTTGTAATATGTACAAAGGAACTCAACTCGCCTTTACGGGGATAACATGGATGAGATCGAAAACTCGGACATCCAAAAGATGAATTGATTAAAACCAGGTGTGTATATAATTTCAATTTGACACATGGCCCCGAGGCCGAACCTGCCCCGTTCTCCCATTCTATATACGTCGTGTCGAGAATAGGCCTACCTATGTATCAATAATGTATTCAGTTTCAGATATGTAGTGGAATGACGCACTAGTTATCATAGGGTTGGCTACATTTTTTGTAGAATTGTTCTTGAAGTTGATCCAAGTCGGTGTCGTACTATTTAGGTTATGATTCCTGATTTTTTTTTTCCGGAAATGACATAGTTTTTGTTGAGTAGAAGTTACCCATCCCCCAAGACAAATACATAACGACCACGTGGCGTCATAGTTCACTGTACAGTCATCATGTCATTGACAGATTGTTACTTTCTTATAACAGATATAATATTGCTTTCACAAAGTTTCAGTAGATGATAAATTTATATTAGTTTTACCATTTTACATTCCAGCGTTTAGTATTATCTAAATATCAATATATACCTCGTGCAGATGTTGCATGTCGTGTACAGTCATCATAAATATCAATATTCCATACTAGATTGTAAATTCGGTCTTTGTATTATCTAAATATCAATATATACCTCGTACATATGTTGAATACCGTGTACAGCCACCATAAATATCAATATTACACGGTAGATAGTATGATAGGTTAGGAGGGGACAGACAGAGATATATAGATAACATACTACGTGTCTTTCTGTCTTTGTATCTTAAAGGGAGAAAGCTTACATCTCGTCAGTACCTCAGTCTCCCAATCTAAGTTCAGATATTTAATTTAAAAAGGCTGTTTCTGAGTATTCTGCATTGAATGAACTAATGGACATGTAATCGTTTAATGCAGGTTAAAGTACCAATGTCCACGACCAGCATACCATTTATTATAGGGGAGTCACGGTGACTCAGCGAGTAAGCTAACCTGCGTTGGCCGTGAAAGTTCATCGGGATTTTCCAGAGTGACCCCTCTTTGTTAGAGGTACAAGGACAGGGGGCCTGACAGGACAACATACAGTCGTTGGGGTCGGACAAAACACCAAGGTCCTGTGTACACATTATAGTATACACCTAAAAATCCCCTGGCAGTAGGAAACCGATATAAAGTATGCCGTAGCGCCGCTGTCCGGGCAAAATGTCCTTCATGGTATACCGTGAGAAGAATGAACGAGACTTTATTTGATCATTATTGGTCCTTTTACAGCATTATTAATAACAAATCAAACATAAAAAGCTATCACTTATCAGAAGTAGCCCGAAATAAGGTCAAAAGAAGTCTCGCTCAACAGCGGCCTCGCTTCGTAGGCTCTATCAGACTTCTTTTGACCTTATTTCGGGCTACTTCCGGGCTGGCGAAGTTGGATATCGATCGGGCCCATATCTACAGGGGGGCGCGGGGGGGCATGGCCCCCCCGCGTGAAATGCTCGCCCCCCCCCCCGCTCAGAAATTGCTAACAATCATTAAAGTGTACACAGCTCCTTATATTAACCTAAAAAAGCTTTTTTTTTTTTTTGTTTGAATACTTATTTTAAAATGCTTATTAGACGCATAGTTAACTACATAGCATGATGATTACAACAGTCTGTTAGAATGACCTTTTCGAAAATTTCCTCAAAATGTTCGCCCCCCTACCGAAAGATAATGCCCCCCCGCTTAATGGTGTCTAGATACGGGCCTGATATCTATAAGTGATAGCTTTTTAAGTTTGATTTGTTATTAATAACGCTGTAAAAGGGCCAATTTAATTACATCTGAATGTGAATAATGATCAAATAAAGTCTCGTTAGCAATAAAAATGTCATGAAGTGTTAGAACTAGTGAGTATTGTGAGATGACAGCAGACGATATATCATAAAAAAGTCATAACAAAGATATAACTCGCTGTTTGAAAAATTTCAAGTAATATGCACATTTTGCATCATTATTTTGTAGTATGTGATGATATTGGGGTGGTATTGGGTAGTATGGGGTGATATTGGGTAGTATGTGATTGGGGTGGTATTGGGTAGAATTGGGGTGATATTGGGTAGTATGGGGTGATATTGGGGTGATATTGGGTAGTATGGGGTGATTTTGGGTAGTATGTGATTGGGGTGGTATTGGGTAGTATTGGGTGATATTGGGTAGTATGGGGTGATATTGGGGTGATATTGGGTAGTATGGGGTGATATTGGGTATTTGGGTAGTATGTGACTGGGCTACTTTTGGGTAAATTGTCCAACCCATCAATAGCACCACGTCTCAATAATACATGTTGTACCAGGTCTCAGTACATGTTGTACCAGGTCTCAGTACATATTGTACCAGGTCTGAGTTTAAATATTACATCATCTAGTAATATATTTCACTGTAGCATATCATCACAGTATGTAGAATTGGTTTCATGTAGAATATTTCACTGTACTCAGTCCCCACGCCTGAAAATGCAAATTCTCAGCCCACGCTGGAATCCAACAGGGAATATTCAGTTTAATGATCTATGGTTGCTATGGTTCCTCCTACTTCACAGCGGTCACCCATCACTAGGTCACCCATCACTAACCGGTCAGACTGATTAGGGAGTGGGGGGTGGGGGGTGGAGGAGCTTCTATCACTAGCCGGGCAGACATTATTGCTGATAAATACGAAACAATGGCCAATATATTGTAGTTTTAAATATCAAGTTAGAGTTTGTGAACAATACAATGATGAAATCTGTCGACTTTGAGCAATTCCAAGATTTCTGAAAAAAGAAGAGAAACATAAATTATACAAATATTACAATATAAATTATACCAATTATTATTTTCCTGTTGTCATAGTAACCATTTCAGATCTGGCATAACATAAATTTTGAACTACAATGTGTAGAGGAAATAATATTTAATATTTAGGCCTGTTATATATTGACGCCTTTTTGATCTAATGAAAATGTAATGGAACTGTTTCCATGTTACCGGTGGAAACACCATGAAAATGCGATCATGCAAAACAAGCTTTACCCCAAATAATTAGTATGGAGAGAGAAATTCAATTTAAAATTCTTTAACAGATCATTTTGAGACTAACCTATGGTATAATTTTATTTCAATAATTCACTTGAGCATAGGGATCTTTAGCAGTGGGAGGAAACCTGGAGGATGGGATCTAACCCACTTCACTTGACTCAATTACACACCTTATGATGTATTGTCCCTTAATCTGTAATGGGTCCCCGAGAGAGACAATACCACAAAAAATATAAATAAAATGGTGTTTAACGTCCTACTATTCTGCTCCTAACCTGTGCTAATGAAGATAGGCATACACCTTACAGTGTGCTATGAGGGAAATTTTGCCCAAGAGTGGCACTATAACCTACATCAAATTCCAATTTCCAAGAGATCTTTCACGTGTACGCCAATGAGTCCAAGGAACCTAATTTTTTGTCCCATCCAAGCAACTTGACAACTGCCCTAGTCAGGCCCACTGATGGGGGAAACCACGAATATATATCCCTTACCTGACTAATTTCCCACATTTAATACCAGACAACATGGCGTCCTTATCTTTAATACTTGTACATCTATCATAGGCTTCCATTAAACTACAAATCATAAATATATATCTTTCATTATCATAGGCTTTTATTTAACACTAAATTATAATACAACATACACTGTAGTCCACATATCATTTAATCTTCGGTATTTACCATTAATTTCTTTTACATTCATTTAATATCAATATTGTTTGAAAACTTGTAAAAATCATTTAAAATCACTAAAATCATCTTATTTGTATTCGTGTCCAGTTTAACGCTTGCCATTCAATTTTGATACTCAGTGCTCAATTAACCACTTAAGCTCCTTAATTACAAGACACTGAATCACAGTAATAAACATAATCCTACAATTCTAGGTGATCCAATAACCAGGCCGTTCATTCCAGTTTTTGATGAGAGATTTCCTTTAGATTTTCCATTCCGATCTGTCCCAGTCAATAATCACGGAGAGACAAACCTGCCAAAAAAAGGCCTATTCTGAAAAAAGACTAGAGACATATCTGGGGAAAATGTCTCTCTGCAGTGTATGTCCTTCTACATTAGTGTGGTTTGCACACCCACAAGTATATTGTACATTCATCCACCCACTGTGAGGGGGTATGATAATTATCTGTAACAGCTGTAAAGTGATACTTACTGTGACGGGGTAGGATAATTATCTGTAACAGCTGTAAAGTGATACTTACTGTGACGAGGTAGGATAATTATCTATAACGACTTTAAAGTGATACTTACTGTGAGGGGGTGGGATAATTATCTATAACAGCTTTAGCTTTATCTGCCGACATGCCATGTAACTGTATTAGCTGTTTACCAAACATTTCTTTTATAGTTAATGCCTGAAACACGAAATACGTTAATCAGATAGATAATTACGCTTAAAGATACATTATGAGCAGGCAGTTCTCACTATAATAGTTAAAGATAATGTAATGGGAAATTGCTGAAAATTTCAGTCAAATTGATCTACCCTGAACCAAGATTTTAGCGACTGAATTTTTGGCCTTGCCTTCATCATTACTAAAGTCTGTATGATACACAACCATGTGCTAACCATTCAAGCTATCCAACCTGTCAATTGACACACAGACTTTGGAAATGGTCACCTGACCTACTTCATAGATCTTACCTTGCTTTTAATAGACCCAATATTAAAATTGTGGAACGGCATCAAATACAGTTCGTTATCGTTTATATTGTAACTTTTGTCTAATTCTTTAACAACATCAGGACTACAAGCATGTAATGTTTTATTCTGTAAGAAAAAAAAACATGCAACAAAATAAATAAAAAGAAGGTGATATCTTTGATGTATCAAACATTCATTTAACTAAAAACTAAAATAAATAAATAAATAAATACAGTTAATACAAGACATAAAAATAATCAACCTGTTTCACAGAGAATTACTAACGAATTATCCCTGTAACGGATGGCTGTGCAAAACACGTGCGTTGACTGCACGCCTCGTAGTCATTGGCTCAACGGCTCGTGCAATGTTTACTTAACACCTAACTGCTTTGGGCAAAATGATGCATTTTACTCATTTTAATACCCATTTACTCTAAATAGGAAATATTTTTTAACTACATATACTTCAAACGTCTTTATTTATTTTTCTTTTACCTCAAAAAAATGTTTGAGAATTTAATTTGTTGGAGTAAAAAAGTTAATATGCCGTACTCATTAAGCCTCATCGATGTCATGCTTATCAGTGATTGTAGCGGCCAAGCGAATATTCACTGCAGGATCAGTTTGATAAATAATGTGTAACATGACAAACTCCTACATTGCTGTATTAACTCATTATTTGTATGTCTCATTTATTTAAAGATACCTTATGTAAGATTTAGATAAACACTTGACCATTCTTCATATAAAGGCTCAAAAATAGATAATTCTGGCGTGATTTCCCCTTGTCAGTGATGCAGAAGGAGGGCCTGACAAGGACAGATGCCTAGTCGTTCGGATGGGACGAAAAACAAGGTCCCGTGTACACATTGGAGTGCACGTAAAAGATCCCTTGGCAGTCGGAATTCGATATAAGAGTAGGTCGCAGTGCCGCTGCCAGGGCAAAATTTCCCTCATAGCACACTGTACGACGTTTGCTCGTCTTCCATTAGCTCAGGTTAGGTGCAAAAGAGTAGGGCGTTTAAACACCATTTCATTTCATGTCAAAAATAGATAATTATGTTAAGTGATGATACTGAAAATTCTATTCAAATTGTTTCCTTCTGCGCCAACTTATTACTGTTTGTAGTTTTAAGAAGAAGTGTGCATGGTGGTAACCAGGGCATGGTATATTCAAGACAGCCTCAATTTCCCATTTTTAAATTAAACTTTTAAATGACAAACAGTTCTAATCTATACTATTCAAAAAAAAAGTAGGGGATATTTGATTTTGAGGGCATAATACTAAAATATGCAAATGACTACGAAAAAAGTCACTATAGAATCGACTGCATAGGGGTCACCTTCGCGGCTGACGTCCTCGCGTGATCCCTTGTTTGAGACATTGAGAGTTGATTATGGTCTTGTTTTGTTAATTAATGTCTAATTAATAATATAGATAACATTTCAGGCCTAAAGAAAGACCTGCAATAGGCAAATTTACCTCTTGCATAATGCATGTTTAATATTAACATACCATACAGTGTGCTAGCAGGGAAATTGTGCACAGACAATGCTGGTACCACCTACTTTTATTTCAAATTCCACGACTATTTTGCATACACGCCAACATGTATTATAAATAACAAGAATCAAGGTTATTTACACACGTTTCATTATATCTTATAACTGACACATGGAACCCTATAGAATTACCTTATAAATACATGGGTCTGTAAATGTGGAGAAATAAAAACTAATAATACATTACCCTATAATAACTCTGTAAATATCTAGTCATTACAGTCAGATATACCACAGATTCTTTCGTATCTTTTACTCTCTTCACAGTAAACCCATCTATAACCTTTAACACATAAATACAGGGGTATACAACCTTTAATAGAGAGGGAGAGAGAGAGAGAGAGAGAGAGAGAGAGAGAGAGAGAGAGGTGTTGTACCTATTAATTTGCTAGTGAATAGGGGTCTTTAGCAATGGGAGGAAACTGGAGTACCTGGAGAAAAAACGTACAGATGACCCTACTCTTTGTCATGTACAACCTGGGAATCAAAACAAAGTCAGCTGACTCAATGGCTATATTCAATGATATTTGCTTGTATTTGCATGTAGTTATAGACTAAAGCCCTTTATAAACTTCTGTTGTTTTAATGTGTCAAATCCATCAATAAGAAACTATGTGCAAAGTTTTATGTTTCTGGATTGAAAATATAAACAATGATTGAAAGTTGTGTAAATTCTCAACTTAAAGTCAGAGAAAGCTTTGTAAACTCTAGTCCTGAGTATGGAAGAAATATAATGATACTATATACCAACCTGCGTATTAGTTATAGATTGTTTGATACGATCTTCACCGATACTAAAATTCTGCATCGAGCCATAATTCTCTATTAAAAATATAGCATTCTTTATACCGCTTCTCTTCAGACGAAACTAAGGAAAAAAAACCCAAAACCATTCTTTATTCATTAAAAGGGGCATACTTAACTCAGACTGTCAGTCTATCAGTTAGCTGTGCTTGGGAATAAACGGGGGGTTGGGATGGCCTAGTGGTCTACAGTGCCGCGCTTCGACCTCTAGCTGGCCGGTCACCTCTGGCTTGCGGCTGTGGTTTCGAGCCCCGGTGTGAGTGTATGTGGCATGGAGATAGGGGCGCCTTCTCAACCTCGTGGGTTTCCTCCGGGTACTCCGGTTTCCTCCCACTGCTAAAGACCCCTACGCGCAAGCGAATTATTGAAATAAAATTACACCATATGTTAGTCACGAAATGACCTAGTTGTGTTGAGTGGACGTTAAACCCCATTTCTCTCTCTCTCTCTCTCTTTTGGGAATAAACACTAAGTTAGTTGACAGACATTTTAAGTCCTAAATCGATGATTTTAGTTGAAACGGTAAGTATATACATATGCTTCTAAAATTTTGCGAAGTATTTATTCTGTTTCCACTTAAAACGTTTATTTCGTCCTTGTGTGTATTCCAGATGTGAAACCGAGTAACATCCCATGATACTAATTTTGGGATATGGCCGTCTTTTAGGTCAGAGCTCTATTCTAGAAGTAGGTGGATCTCTGTGAGCAGAATGTTAAAAGGGTTGGACACGGACAGAGAACTAAGCCTTCAGTAACATCAGGTTGCTCAGATTCCTGGAGTATTTCTAATGGATAAGATGCTAATGTCACGTTTGTCAAGTTTTTAAGTTACAAGAATCATAGCCTGTGATTTTTAACAGTCATTTCAGTAAGACAATAAATCAATTACTCAAAACAGTCGAGGAACTTTTATATGCACGCTAAGAAGAACCAATGATGCTTTTCCTTCCTATCAGAATAAACCTGTGACTGTCTGGTTAGTGATGAACCACCATACTAAGCCGTCACGGTTCCCATGAATCACTGAGTTATTATCTTCTCCACCCCCTATCACTTGTTGTACCTTTTGATCCTGTAGTCTCCCATCCACCATACTACCAACTAAATCATCCATTCGTTTCCTCTCTATAATAAAATCTAATACTAACTCTTTATTTCTTCCATCATCTCCTGGTGATACATAACAATAAACGATCTCAGAACACCCTGATTCTTACACATAACAAAAACAACCTGCTTATTATACAGCTTACAGTCAAGTCTGGAAATAAGGCACCTGTCACTGACAATGTCAGGCACAAATTCAGGCTTTGTCAGACACAAAACATCTGGTGACTGTCATTTTGTCCAGCACTGAATTGTCTTTTTTACTTTTCATTATCAATACATGTCTGGAACTAAGTTGAAAATGTCGAGTATTATTTCATTAGTGCCTGACATTTTGTCAGGTATATCTAAAATTGTTATTTCCAGTATTATAGGGGTATAGGGGACTAAAAATTCTAAACCCTTGGGGTAGGAAAATCCAAGAATCATTTGCAACATGGAACTGAAATAAATTAAAATGGGGTTTGATGTCCCACTTTTCTGCAATATCTGGGATAATGGAGACTGACATAGCTTAATGTTTTTAAAATTTGAATTAAGCCATGAAAAAATGTGTATTTTCACTCACACAGTCTTTAAGTATTGTAAGATTTTCTTTTTACCTAAGTTGTGTGATTTTTTATCTCTTGCGACCCACAATAAATCTCCGACATGTAATTCCCGAAGATCACACAGCACATTGTTCTTGATTAAATCAGGCAAAAGGATCTTCGAACTTGACTTTGTACTGTCAAAAAAAATACAAATTGTCAGAAAATATCTTATAAGGGTCTTAGATATGGATATAGTGGTCAAAAATAATACAAATAACCCAAAATTTAGACAAAATAACAAGAAAACTTGATCAAAATATTCCATATGGAGCCACAGCGGCTAAGTGGGTAAGATGCTGGCTTGTTAGCCCGGAGATCGGATGTTCGATCCCTTCATTGGCCAAGAAAGTTCATCAGTTATTTCCAACAGTTATTTCAGCGGAGCAGGACGGGACGAAAAAGCGAGGTCCTGTGTACACATTGGCATTTGATATAAGAGTAGGCCATACTGCCGCTACACAGGCAAAATCTCCATTTTATTTCATTTCTATTATCAATACATAGCTTAACCTGTGGTATAGAACTATAGATAGTACCACATACCTTCCATAGAACTCTCTATTATCAATACACAGCACAACTTCAAATTCTCCTGGACGTAACACAAACTCAGGTACTGGTAAACTGGACACGGTCGACGTCACACTTGAAGCCAAAGACGACTGAGAATTTGACGAACTATCTATTTCTATATAAGGTATTCTTGTATTAGAATCAGTTCTGACATTTTCAGGAACTCCTATCTTGTCTGGAACTGCTGTTTTCTTCTTTGAAACAGGCTCCAAACTAGAACTAATACTATGAGAATTGACGGAATTAGTAACACCTGATGAAATTGTTTCTGCTGATGTTTTTGATTTTGATGTTTTTTTAGGGTTTGAAGCTCCAGAATCTGCTTTCTGTTTATTTGATGAAACAGACAAAGATGCTGATTCTGTAAAAACACAAACAAGTTATATATCAGATAATAACAAAATTACTTTGTATACCCAAAACCAAAATGGATTATCACTTAAGAAGTTTAGTCCTGAAGGATTCTCTCCTCCTTAATTTATGCACTTAAACTAAGTTATCTTTGTTTCCATGGAAACACAAGAATTGTTAAATGTGAAATACCTACTTGGAAACAGGATGGAATGCAAATTCTAAATATTTTAACATAAGAGTGAGTGAGAGAGAGAGAGAGAGAGAGAGAAATGGGGTTTTACTTCCACTCGACACAAACTGGGTCATTTCGGGACTAACATATGGTTTAATTTTATTTCAATAATTCGCTTGCGAGTAGGGGTCTTTAGCAGTGGGAGGAAACCGGAGTGCCCGGAGGAAACCCACGGGGTTGAGAAGGTGCCCCTATCTCCATGCCACATACGCTCACACCAGGGATCGAAACCACAGCCGCAAGCCAGAGTTGACTGGCCAGCTAGAGGTCAAAACACTGCACTCTAGACCACTAGGCCATCCCAACCCCGTAACAAAAAAGTATTTTACAATTTTATTGTTTCCATTAAATATCAATTCAAAACATTTGGTGATGTATATCATACCCCTTTAACCCTATAGCATTTGGACCACCAAAATGAAATCTATATATGACTAAGGTAACCCCAAACCAGATGAACAGCATTGATGCTGAAGAGTGTGTATATTTGGTCAAGTAAGCCTGAGAGAGGCTATTCACATATCTCAATAGTAGTATGAATTTCCTGGGATATAGTGTTATGAAATATATCACTCTTCTCTCATTGTCTTCCAAGAATCTGTGTAGTCTATTTATTACATGCATCCCAAACTTAGTATGTATGTGCAGTATGTATTAGATGTAGCAAAGTTAAGATGAGTAATGTTAAACCTACCATTTTGATTATTTGCTGGTTTTATAAGGTCAAGAGGACAAGCTGTTTCATCAGCATCACCATCAGCAAGATAAGCATAAACAGCATCTCCTAGTGGTCTAAAATAGACATTAATTATATACATTCAATCAGTTGCATTTCATATTTCAAGAAGGTCAGGTAATCATATTTTGATTTGAGATTTTTAGATTTCAGTAACAGCATTTTTCATTATTTTTTGTCCAATTCATTATCAACGATTTACTGCTTTGAATTTGTTATTCAATCATAATTGTCATTTCTTCACATCCTGAGGCAAACTGGTAATGTACTTCAGTAACCAAATTAATTCAGTTTTAATTGTGGAATGACAAGGGCTGTGCTGATTGTAAGATATCGAAGACACATTAAATCCAAGACTTCACAAGAACTGACATGTGGGTTGTATTCTTGATTATTTTGTTTTTTCAACTTTGAGCAAAGTCTGCATCACTACTGGCACGGGACTGAGCAGCACAGTGGATGTATACAGCTAGCCCCTGGATCTATTCACTGGATCTGATATGTACGTTTGTTGACGATTTCTGCGTATTGTGTTTTGTCCGTAGTTTTGTGTAAATTATGTGTCATGCAGTTCCCCCTTGACTAACTATAAGAACATGAATTGGAAACCAATGTATAGATTTCAAGTTGGCTGTAATGACATCATACACGGTACCTGTTATGTATTTTATAGTCGTAATTTTGAAATCAACAACTTTACCTGGTTAAATCTAAAGAATATTTTTTACCAGAGATAATTAATTTGGTATAATCAACTTTAATCAGAAAACCCAATCCAAAATTATCTGAAATGAGAAATAAAACCACAATCAATATGGTATCAACTGATCATAAGTGATGATAATCTTAAAGATAAATTATGGGGGATCAGATCAAGAGTTGGTTGTTCCTAGCTATAATAGTTAACAAATAGATAACACATGCTTCAATTTTATTTCAAAAATTCACTTGCGCATACGGTCTTTAGCGAAGGAAACAGAGGACCCAGCGAAAACCCAGAGGAAGCAAGAGGACCCAGAGAAACCAGAGAAAATTCACGAAGTTAGCTATTGTTTAAGATGAGATAACTAACCATCAATATTAACGGCTGCTTTATCTTTACGTAAAACTTGCTGATCATCCTCCGTTATATACCAATATCTCAACCTATAATATAATTACAAACTGTAATATAACTACAATAGCTCAACCTGTAATATAACTACAATAGCTCAACCTGTAATATAATTACAATATCTCAACCTACAATATAATTACAATATCTCAACCTGTAATATAATTACAATAGCTCAACCTGTAATACAATTACAACCTGCAACCCACAATTACAATATCTCAACCTGCAATATAATTACAATGTTATAAGTACAAAATAAAATGAAATTTCGTCAATGACTGGGATAATGAAAATAGGTATTATATGTCTAAGTTTGCCAGCACAGACGTGATCTCTTACATGAATTATGAATTTCTATGCCAAAGCCAACAAGAAGACAATTTCCTTGCCAGAATATAGCAATCATAAACGTCAGAGTTATCTGCCCATTTAAGAGGGTATGAATGAAGACAACAGATATTTTCAGATACTTCAGGTTGATTTTGCTTCTCATGCAGTTGTTTTTACCTGTTATCTTTTTCAGAAGGGGGAGACACATCAGTTATTCTTCTTTCACTTTCTACATCCATCCTATCGTTTGATTGGTTTAGAGATGGTAGAGTAGATTTCCTGTCAACATGCTGTAATCTATGTGCCAAGTTACACCCTGCTTCTGTTAGACTAAACCTAGAAAGATGAAAGATAGGGTTGTCAAAACATTTTCTGTCAAACCATACCAGCATAGCAACACTTTAAAAAAAAAAATCTTAATAGCCATTGAATAATAAAACATAGTAGCCTACACCAACCCAAACCAAGATGATGGCCATTCCATTTAATGTGACGGATATCAGTTATCCAAACTCATTGTCGCAATATCAACAATTTCATATTGAATTTTAATTGGTTGTCATTTTTATCCTGCAAGTTAAGTTGCATGGGTTTGAGTTGTATGTGACAAGGAGTAAGGGTTGTCTGCTCTCCAACTTCTTGGGTTTCCCCTGGGTCCTTCCACTGAGAAAACAACACATTATATGTTTCTAGTGGATTGCCATAACATCATACAGAACACGTCAATGATAACAACTCTTCCAGATCCTAGTGTAGAAAAGACAACTTTAACGAAATTTTGAACAATAAAAAAAACAAACGAAATTGGATCTGTCAGATCTGTGTTTTTCCCCCTATTATATCTCTCATGACTTACTAGAAATAGAAAATCTAAATTTTATGTGGTTGGGACAGGCTGCTCTATTTAAAGTATTTGTAATTGGAGGTTTGGATTTCAAAGAAATAAATATTTAAAAGCAAAGACTTACTGTGCTGGACTTCTTTCTTTAAAAACTAAGTTTTTCTTTATAAGTGTTGACATAGATGACCAGCCTGTATATCTCTGGGCATTAGCAGGATCAGGCTGAAAAAAAGGACACTTACTCAGTATACCCTGAAAATCCCAAACATCAGTTTTTATGTGCACGCCAATGTGTACATGGGACCTTGGTTTATCGTCCAATTTTAATGAACATACGTTGAACATTGTCATTGAACATTCTTGGCCAATGCAGGGGTTGCAGATGGGACCTCGAGGTAAGCGAGTCACTGTGGTACCTGAGGTTATTAAGTACACGCCAACAGGTACATGGATAGACCTCTATTTTTGTCAGAAAGTGAAATGAAATGGGGTTTAAAAACTGTTCTGCTTCTAAACAGGGCTAATGAAGATGATATACACCTTGTTCCCAAGCTGGCAACCCCTTGGGGCACTTTCTCAACCAACGCTCTGATAAACCCAGGGACGCTGAGCTACCGTGACAATATAACTTGAACTGAGAAAACTATGACATACTTCTGTCAATGAGGTATCAGTTAATGGCTGGGCCAATCGGATCAATTCTGTCTTCGTTAAATATCCTTTACAATTAGCATCCTGAAATTAAAATAATTGTAAACAAGTCAACAGTGAGGCTGATGTCCCCCGCCGAAATCCCCAAATAAATTGATGACACATATTAATTAATCGCACATTTATCTTTTTCAAACTATCGAGCAATCAAAATGTATAGGAAGTGTCATCCAAAAGTGTTTTATAAAGAAAAATGCTAAAACCGAAGAGAAAAATGAAAATGTACCCTAGTTATAAGGGGGACCCTAAAGGTAGACAAAAGGGCCCCCAGTGGGGCTCACACTGTCGGTCGCCAAAGTCGCAATTTGCGATAAAAAAATGAAAGTGGCGATTAAAATTTGATTTTGGCGATAATTTTTGCGATAAAGATTTACAGTACTGACCCCCCACGCTTGACAAAAGAGCCCCTCTGGCCAAGGGAAAGGGCACTCTTGTCCAAGTCAATCGTTTCTATACACTGTTACTGTCGAATCCATTACTGAATGAGAATGCAGTCTTTGTATTGGCATAAAAATCATCAATCAAGATGAACCTAAGTTATCTTGTCCAAATGTATCAACCAGTCAAATTGCTTATCTCTGTCTACCCTAAGAAGAAAATGATCATCTTCGAACTCCATCAAGGCATTGACCTAATAAGCATACACACCAATTTAGAACATTTTATTAACTCAATTCGAAGAAGAGTTATTGTGTTCCAAAGTCACGGCAAATCATATTGCGTATCGCTCTGCTTACCCTGAGCAGAAAATGCACATTATTGATCTTAGTCAAGGTATTACTGTAATGAAACTATACAGCAAGTTACATCACTCTCACTTAATTAGAACTAAAGTTATCGTGTCCCAAAGCATCAACCAATCAAATTGCTTATCTCTGCTTACCCTAAGCGGAAAATGCTCATCTTCGAACTCCATCAAGGCATTGACCTAATAAGCATATACACCAAGTTTGAACATTCTAGCTCAATTAGGAAGAGAGTTATTGTGACGGACGGACGGACCCATTTTAATAGTCCCCCAACTTTCTTCGAAAGGCGGGGAACAATAATATTTAAAATAATGTAGGACAGGTGGTTGTTAAAACAGGTGTTTATTGTATTTATGCTATTCTGAATCGCCTCCCTAAAATCACATTAATATACTGACGTTTCTATGTCACATATACTCCCCCATCCCCCATAATCATACATTTTATTGATTATTTTGATCTATGGAGCATTTTGTGTTGCCAACCCTCCCCCCCCTCCCCCCAGTAATATACAATGCTCATGTGGACACATCCTGCCTATCACTTTAAGATAAATTTAGTGAGGATACCATTCTATGTAATTTAATTAAGATACATTTAGAGATGATTCTGTGCCTGTGTTACTAACCCCCGCCTCCTCTCCCCCCATTAATATAGAATATAAACTTTACCTGTCTATTCCTATACAAGGCTAGTAAAATGGCGTACGGTCCAGTTCGATAACCCGGTATATACTCTGTATTACCAGAAGACTTCCTTCTTTTCTATAAACAAATAAATATTAATTTATTTCAACGGAAATAGAGAATTCTACAATGACGCTAATGTTTCTTATTTCCCTTTTATTCAATCTCAAATAAATATAACACGACCAAAGCCAAGGAAAGGGAGAATTATGCCATAACAGTAATATGTTCATTCCCTTTTTCATAATCCCAAACGTGAAATGTCAAGGGTATTTTAATTGGATAATAAATTGTAAATGCATCAACGTCAGTCTTTTGTCAAGCGGTATAAGTGCATATGATTTTTCAAAAATAAAATGTCCTGGGTTAATTGTAAATGTTGCATTGTCACATTCTTTTGAGAAAATATCATGCTAATTCTAGGTAGTAAACAAAATAATAATATATGAGACAAAAAATGAAATAAAATTGTTCTGCTCAGACTAGGCTCCGACAGCGTCAATAGGGTTACTCTTATTTCGAATTCAAACTAGGGGGGGTGGGGATGGCCTAGTGGTCTAGAGTGTCGCGCTTCGACCTCTAGCTGGTCGGTAACCTCTGGCTTGCGACTGTGGTTTCGACTGGTGTGAGCGTATGTGGCACGGAGATAGGGGCACCTTCTCCACCTCGTGGGTTTCCTACAGGCACTCCGGTTTCCTCCCACTGCTAAAGACCCCTATGGCCTAAGTGCAAGCGAATTATTGAAATAAAATTAAAACCATGTGTTAGTCCCGAAATGACCTAGTTGAGTCGAGTAGACGTTAAACCCCATTTCTCTGTCTCTCTCGAATTCAAACTACCAAGGCATCCTATACGTGCACTCCAATGTGTACACTGGACTCTGGATTTTTGTCCCATCCGAATGACTTGTCGACTATACGTTGTCTTCCATCCTGCACCACAGACAGACGATGGAAGAATCTGATGGATCAATTACAGGACCTTTAGGTACACCAAACCAACATCCTACTCACTGAGCCACAATGGCTCCTACTCTTTTCAGAGAAATTAATCGATTAACTAGCTAGCAGCAACTTAAAGTGTAAACCCTATTGTTAGCCTGTCTGAAAGGTGAAATCGTGAAATCTTTACTTTAGGAGGTCTTGCTTTCACCAAGTTATCAGTCGTATCTGAATCACTGCTGTCGACACCTGCGCTGATTGTTGTCGACGCTGTACTTGTTGACGCTATAGAAGATGGAGGGATATGAACGGTTGATGTGACAGTGGAAGATGATAGAGATGCCACGCTTGTTGATAAAGTTGTGGTAGATGACACTGGAGCAGTTGTACCTAAAATAGTTTTTTTATCATTATTATACAGCAGTGATTCTCAGAAAGTTTGACTTTCTTAAGTGTGCGACAAAATTTGGAACAGCACACTTAGAAAATGTGGAAAAACCCCTTGATCCCAATTGGTGTATTCACTGGTGTCTATTGGTAATTAAGTTCATAGCTGTGTTTTTCTTTATATGTGTCATTTTATGTGTCTAGGGCTAGTCTATGTCTATGGTTGTATATACCATCTATGATTTGCCATGCTTCTACTTTGCAAAATTAATACACTTCAGCTCAATGTTTGTTAACCCTACAGATCTCACCGGACCGTGTGACGATGACCTTGACATAGAACGACAGATTATCAATGAACACGTGATAAATTAACGTCAGACTTGACCTATTCAAAATGCCTACGCATGTTGAATGAAATAAAAATTAATGTTAGAAAAGTTTATCATTTTTAAAGGGGATAACGTTCTGGTGATTCGAATCAACATTGTAATAATATTTCCGGTTTTCGAAGTTACAATATTTCCGGTTTCGACAAAACTGGGTATTCTGACATTCTGTGACTTGACAGAGTCCACTGTATATATTTAGCCAGGTGTGCGGCTATTTTTTCATGTGTTTCAAGGTGTGCCGTTGGCAAAAACAGGTTGAGAAGCACTGTATAGAGGTTTAAGATGCCTTCCCATGTACAAACAATGTGATTTGATGATATATTTGGAGAAAAAATAAAACAGTTAGTAATTGTGAAAATAGGAATATCCTCAGATGTAAACATACAAATAGATTTGGTTTAGATACCTTGCTAATCACCAGAATATAGTTTTTGTCATTGCATAAGTCAATAAAGTATCAAAACAATAGAATACATTTAAAACATAATCAAATATGTAACATCAAAAACTAAATTCTGTCCTTACCATGGAGAGCTACATGTTCTGCTAATTTAGTTTCTAACATTTTACATGTTTTATCGCCTGAAGATAAATAAAAAATCAGATATATTATTTTTGTGAACAATAGTTGACCACCGACGCTAAATACTTCTGAAATATAACTATGTTGCACACAGAGAGCTAACTACTTCAAGAATAGATCTCTGCCTTGAATGGCCATCATTTCTGAAAATCAGAACAACATTTTGTAATGTGGTTCTACCCCGTTTAACATCTGCCACACATGAAGGCTAAATAAAAAAATACTTCTCAAAATTCTGGTGTTTTCGACTAAAATCATTGATTTACGAATATAATTATGTCAGGTCAACTAGCTAGCCTGGTGTCAGTTCTCAGCTTTTTGTTATTGCATGAAGAATTAAGACGCCAAATTTCTAATCACTTACCAAAGTTTTTCAACATTTTGCATTCTTTCCCACTTGCTAGAGGTAACGGGAATCTCTTCAATGTAGCTAGGGCCTGAAAAAAATCACATATTAGAACAATTGCAGCTTGTAGTCTTTTTCGATTCTTGTTCAAATTTTCCATGGCTAGGTCTGGTGTTCGGTCCCTGCATTGGCCGAGAAAGTTCATTCATATTTTCCGGCGTGATTCCCCTTTTAAGTGGTGCAGGGCGGGGGAGTCTGACAATGACAGTTGTCTAGTCAGGTTATAGAAGCAATGACTACGTAAAGACGGTAAATGGAATTGAACCGATATTTCTTTTAGATATTAAAATTTCATAATCTTCCAAATGAGATTAAGAAACTTTAAAGCAATTACTTTTTTTTTTTTTAATCAAAAGTGCAGCTTTTCCCCAAAATATTGTTCATGGCTATAATTTATAGAGTAGAGATCAGATTAAATCTAATAATTTTCAAAAAACCCTGAAAACCGGCACATACCTTTCCGTAATTAAATTGACTTTTCCATCCCTTCAAGGCAGCTTCATCCCTCCATTCAGTCAACCATTGTTCAAATAAAGGGTTTGGACATTTTAACTTTTTCTTCTTTCTCTTTCCATATAATTCTTCTGGATCAGAATCCATTATCAATCGGTATAATATAGTTCAAGACAATCTGACTAAAAAAATACAAAGTAAAATAGCCTACATATAATTTAACAAGAAGCCAATCACATATTTGTACATGTAAGTCATACTAAACTTGAGCTGTCTCTTTACAGTTAATTCTGCTTGAGAACAGGCACTAATAAGGAGTTGACTGACATTTTAAGTCCTAAATTGATGAATTTAGCCCAAAACACTAAATGTATATTTCGAGGATTTTGTTCAATCTGTTTCACAGAGAATTACTACAAATTAACTCTGTAACAGATGAGTGTCCACAGCACGTGCATTGACTGCTGACGGCGCCAGTCATTTGCTCAACGGCTCGTGCAATGTTTACTTAACACCTAACTGCTTCGGGCAAAATGATGCATTTTACTCATTTTAATACCCATTTACACTAAATAGGAAATATTTTTTAACTCCAAACGTCTTTATTTATTTTTCTTTTACCTCAAAAAAATGTTTGAGAATTTAATTTTTCGGAGTAAAAAAGTTAATATGCCGTACTTATTAAGACTCGTCAATGTCATGCTTATCAGTGATTGTAGCGGCCAAGCGAATATTCACTGCGGGATCAGTTTGGATTTTGTTAAGTAGGCCTACTGGTAGTTATATATTGAGTTACAGACTCGGCTACTTTAATTTTGAAGGTATTATATTTGATAACAATCACAACAGCTTCACTCTACTCAGGCAAGGCCTGTTTAATCTTACGTAGTAGTAGTCCTATGCCAAGGCATGATGATGATACTTGACCCTAACCCTAACCCTCCACACATACCAGCAGTAAAAGAAAAATAAAGTGATGGAATGGAATGTAAAAACGAGTCGGATCAAACATGATTGCCAGTGAGTAGGGCCTACTCGGGGGTAGAAATGGCTAAATATAACACCTTTACTAATGCATTTTCAAAATGAAATTTTCTGAAGGCTTGAAATGTCAACTTTTTCAACAAACAAACTTTCCCGCAAATACTGAAGTTGCAACCGGATGTTGTTGTTTGACGATTTTGTCCAATAAAATTCCCGTATGGATTAACCCCAGACCTACTTAACAGGATATCCGGTGTAAATGTTTTCATTGGTTGCAGAAAAGGAATTTATTTATTGATGTCAATGATGTAAAAAATGTAGATAAATCTAATACATTTATTGTAATTTACATTCTTGTTGAAGAAATTAAAAGCTGTCATCATTGTGGCTCCGAAATTAAACATGACAACAAGGTAACTGATAAATAATTATAGATTGAGACTTGGGTGCACGTCCGATTCGAGTCCGGTGTTTGTTAATTGTTACTGTTTTAATTCAGTCTTGCACGACTTGTGTTGACACTTCTTGTTTTAATTGACTTGAACATAGATAATACCATATAATCTATGACTTGACGCAATGACTGACTTGAGCTGAGCATGGGTCGCCCCCCCACCCCAATTTCCGACTGCCCTTTTGGTACTGAAATGCCTTTCAACTTTGCTCGATTTTGAGGCTCTTTTTCTACGATTTCCGAACGTTTAGACGAAAATATCAGCCAAATAGCTCTTGAATTGGCTACAGATGCAAGGAAAAGACAGATAATTTTCCTGAGACCCCCCACCCCCCTCTCAGCGGCGTGCCCCGTCTCCATGGTCAGTGCCCTCATTTTGTGGTCCCGCCCCCCCCTTTTCAAAATTCCTAGATTCGCCCCTGTTCATTAAGTTAAATAGTTTCATTTTTCCGAATTGATTTTTATCTAAATTACATGATTTATTTATTTTTTTTTTTAAAAAGTGAGAATTATTTTCATTGAATGTCATCAAAAATATGTGATATTATTGATTAGACGTGTCATAGAAATATTTCTAATAAATTCTATGGGATGCGTAATCTTGCTCTGGTGCAAGCTGGTAAGTTGGCATGCGCATTGCCAGTTTTGCCCAGTGTATCCAGTTTCGGTCAAAGTTTTTTTTTGTAATCAACAGGCGCAGTTGTGGTTGCCAGTTTTAACTACAGGAATAGAGCTTTGCTGAAGCACTGCTCTTCGCGTGATGATTTAGAGCTTTCGCTCTATATTATTTAGCACTTAGAAATGGAAATGGCGTTTCAGACTTGTGTTTGCCATTCATGTGTTTCCAGGCCATAAGCAAGATGGTCTAAGATAAGGGCAATAAATAGTTGATTCATTGATTCTCCATCAGTTTTCTTATATAATGTACATTCTCTGAATCTTAGGGGGTTGGGATGGCCTAGTGGTCTAAAGTGCCGCGCCTCGACCTCTAGCTGGCCGGTCACCTCTGGCTTGCAGCTGTGGTTTCGATCCCTGGTGTGAGCGTATGTGGTTTCGAGCCTTGGTGTGAGCGTATGTGGCATGGAGATAGGAGTGCCTCCTCAACCTTGTGGGTTTCCTCCGGGCTCTCTGGTTTCCTCCCACTGCTAAAGACCCCAAAGCGCAAGCGAATTATTGAAATGAAATGAACCCATATGTTAGTCACAAAATGACCTAGTTTGTGTCAAGTGGACGTTGAACCCCATCTCTCTCTCTCTCTCTCCCTCTCTCTCTCTGCGAATCATACACTACTTTCAATTTCGCATGCCCCTTGACCGCCGATGCATGTATGACTTTGGAATTTGCAGGAAATATTTTCACAATTGCAGTAAACCAGTACTACTAATATATTTTCAGTGAAATGACGTCCAAATGGCTTGATGCTTATCACGATCCAGTTGCCTCCCTTTACACGTTTACTCAATGTTTGACGTTGGCAGACATACAAGCAGATGGTGACTGGAAACTGATCATTGCTGATCTTGGCACAGGCAGTTACGACATGAAACTTAAAGTTTATAAAAGTAAGTGCTATGAAAATACCTTATGTAGTGCTTCATGTACTCCATGCTGAATTTGACAGAAAAATGAATTTGGGTACAACGTCCTACTTTTCTGCACTGTTTAAGGAAAACAGTTTAATTTGAAGGAAATTTTGCCTGGACCTCAGTTTTTTGATCCATCTAAACGAATGATTAATATGTACATGTTGTATCATAAGGTCTGTCATTGAGTCAAATAGCATGGTTTTGATTCTTCTGTCCAATTTTGTGAGTTTAATCCTGGTCCTCTGATTTCGTTCCACTCCAATGGACTCCTGACACACAAGCGATTGATTGAAATCAAATTAAAAACCATATGTTAGTCCCAAAATGACCTCATTTCTCCATCTCTTGTGATAAATGTGCATGTAATTATTCGGGACATACACCTAACAGAATCTATTACAACATTTGTTTTAATTTTGATGTTTATTTTTAGATACGAACCTAATGAGTGAACATGCTATAATTGATCTACCTACTGGCGTTGTTAATTTTTATATGGATACATTGGAACCACGAACACCAGGTAATACAGCTGGAATATAACCCTATTACGTGGATAAATATGTTTTTTATACGGTTACCTGAATAACCTTATTTCTTTAAAGACAAAATTACTTCCAGGTCCTATTAACCATTTTTGAAGTGTTTTTTATGCCATAAAATTCCAAGACTGAAATTTTGGTATTTCTCTAAAAATGTGGTATAACGTCCTACTCATGTTCTGCTCTTATTTGGCTGATAAAGATGGGCATATGTCAATACATCATGATGCAGTGTACTATGAGGGAAATTTTGCCCTGACAGCAGCGCTATGGTCTACTCTTATATTGAACTTGAACTGTCAATGGTTCTTTCCCGTGCACGCCAATGTGAATATGGGACCTCCATTTTTCATACCATCCAAATGACTATAATTTGTCCCTTGCCAGGCCCTCCGTCCTACACCACTACCAAGGGGTGACCATGCCAGACAACCCTGATGAACGTTCTCGTCCAAAGTAGGAACCCAACACGAGATCTCCAGGTTAGTGGGCCAATGTCCTATCCACTGAGCCACAGCGACTCCCCGGTATTTCTGTAACTGTTTTCAAGGAGCCAAAGTATTCAGTATTTACATCTTACCAAGTGCTAGACCATTGGGGGAGTTAGATGGCCGAATGGTTAGCGTGCGCGCGCTGTATCATACAGCCTGACATTGAGTCAACTGGCATGGTTTCAAATTGTTAAAATTAAACCATATCGTCGCTGCGCTATCCAAATCTCGTATGTCGATTTATGCAACTTTTCAGGGGAAACAAAAAACATTATAAAAATGTTACTACTAAACCAAATTCTACAATTTTTTCACACAATGACTTATTAACTAAACATGAATTATTGCATATAGTGGGGTGGGGGTGGGACACCTATGACGTCATAAACCAGACATACGATAATTTGACGCATTTTATATTCTCCAAAATTGGACATACGAAGTTTGAATATGATGCATATGTCCCAAAAAACGATGTACGATAATTTGTCGGTAACAAAACGGGCGTGGCCGTTTACCATTTACGTGGTTAAAAGCCTTATTGTGTATCTCGATGTCATTCATTTGATTATTGAGACACGTTTATTAAAAATAAATGAATTGAAATGGAGTTTAACATCCAACCTTTCAGCACTATCCAGGTTAATGAAACGGGTCAAAATCAGTCAAAGTGGCTCAGTGAGAAAGGCTCTTACTCGCTAACCCGGGTGTACCGGTCTTAGCACGGATTTTCCCGTGTCCTCTCCTATTGTGAGGCCTGACTAGTAACACAATCTAGTCGTTCGGATAGGACGAAAACCCGAGGTCTCGTGTACAGTTGTAATTTGAATTTAAAGTAGGCTTTTGTGCCACTGCATAACCTTTGATTTCCTGACATTATGATTTTCTATTATTTCATTATCTTCATTTATTTCATTATATTCATTTATTTCATTTGCTTTATTGTCTTCAATTATTTCAATAACATCATCTATTTCAGTTATTTCGTTATCTTCAGTTATTTCAATATCTCCAGTCATTTCATTTATTTCATTATCTTCAGTTATTTCATTATCTTCAGTGTGTGATCTAGCCATATATACCTACATCCCAATCCGGATCTTTTGATAATGTCATCAGAGTCTGAAAGTGTGTCACTTAATTCATAGATTTTATCTTCTAGGCTATTTTCTATATTTTCGTTCCCACTAGTATCGAAAAGCTTATCTATTGTGGAGACATTTAAACCGATTTCATCATAACTGGAATCACTGTGGCCTGAATACAGTTCGAGTTGGAATGTTTGAAGCAACACCTCTATTTCTGGCTCTCATATTGTTTTAAGTGTTCGAATTTTATTTTATTTGAGTGGATAGGGGTAGAATAAAGGTTTAAATCATCTGAAAAGTCATCCCCAAGCTGCATTTCCATTAGTACGGATCGGGTCCGGTTGCGGATACGGAAAAAAACACTTTCATAGAATTTTAGTAAGAGTGCTTCCTCGTGTGCGGGTGCGGATACGGTTCTCTGTGCGGCGTCCGGTGCGGTTTTTCGGTACGGAAACGCATGCGGAACCGTGTCCGTAAACACACATAGGGAAACACAGTTTGGGTAGCTCGCACGGCAAAAAGCCAAAAATAGGTAGGGAAATTCCAATTTTCACCCTTTCTTGGACACGTGCCAAGATTAAAAGAGAGCCCTTCCGCTTGAAAAACCGCATATAAGGAATACACAACCTGCCGTGTGCCATAACTGCTCCCGGACCGGAGCCGTACTGGATCCGTGCTAAAGGAAATACAGCTTCAAGCTGCATTTCCTTTAGTACGGATCCGATCCGGCTCCGGTCCGGTTGCGGATACGGAAAAAAACACTTTAATAGAATTTTAGTAAGAGTGTTTCCTTATGTGCGGGTGCGGATACGGTTCTCTATGCGGCGTACGGTACGTTTTTTCGAAACGGACCATGTCACGTTCGGTACGAAAACGCATGCGGAACCGTGACCGTAAATACCCATAACGCACATAAGGAAACACAGTTTGGGTAGTCCGCACGGCAAAAAGCTAAAAATAGGTAGGAAAATTCCAGGCTGCATTTCCTTTAGTATGGATCCGGTCCGGCTCAGGTCCGGTTGCGGATACGGAAATAATCACTTTCATAGAATTTTAGTAAGAGTGTTTCGGTTATTTGCCGGTTCGGATACGCTTCTCTATGCGGGGTCCAGTACGATTTTTCGAAACAGACTATGTTGTGGTCGGTACGGAAAAGCATGCGGAACCGTGTCTTTAAACGCAAATAACGCACATAAGGAAAGGCATTTTGGGTAGCCCGCACGGCAAATAGCTAAAACTAGGTAGGGAAATTTCAATTTTCGCCCTTTCTTAGACACGTGCCATGTTGAAAAGAGAGCCCTCCCGTTTGAATAATCGCATATAAGGACACACAAGCTGCCGTTTGCCATTTATGCTCCCGGACCGGAGCCGTACTATAAAAGGAAATGCAGCATTATTCGAATTAATAGCAATCAAACTCGTCGCTTTTGGTGCTTGTTTAGCCCGGGCCATATTTACGAGTATCTGACCCCTTGATAAGGCTTTTTGCAGACTAGTAGACATATACTGATGTAGATTAAAAAGACAGAAACCGTTCTGAAATTTAAAAAAAAAATATGTCAAAATGTCGTATCTCTGTACGTTATTCGCCGATGGGGTATACCATTCATCGGTGTCGTTAATGTCAAATTATCGTATGTCAGAATTTCCCACTAATATCTTACTTATTAGTGTGTTATCAGTAAAAGAAGCACGTATTCATTAAATAATGATAGTATGTACTGTAATATATTTTATATTTAGCCAATTTTATACAAATTGTAACTAAATAACCCCAAAACAATGAAAACAGGTTAATCAAAGTATTTGTAATTGTAATTCGATATATATGCAAAATATTGATTTACTGTAAAGCAATTTAAGTTTTCTTTCTGGATTAGTTATGGTTTACCTCATACAGCATTTAAAAGGGACTTTAAACTACACAAAACATCCACGTCGTCTGATTTTGCCACGTGGTACCGAGATACGATATTTTGTCAGAAATACGATGTTTTGGAGAAATTAATTTTGGCGAATCAGATTCCGAGAAATTGTCACATGCTCGAAAATCCTATTTCTAATTGGCGTAGAGGTACGAACTTTTGATAGATGGTGCGCGGCAGGAATTTGGTTCTGATCAAGCAAAAATGTAAATTTGGCAAAAAACCGAGATACGAGGTTTGGATAGCACAGCGACGATATGTTAGTCCCAAAATGACCTAGTTTTTGTCGAGGAGATGTCAAACCTTATTTCTAGATTAATTACAATCTTGTTTTAATTATTTTTTTTAGCTATTGCTGTTGCGTCCGGTCCATATATATACATCTATAAAAATTTACGTCCATATTTCAAGTTTACGCTACCTCCATTGAGTATTAATCAGATAGAACAAGAATTGTGGGAACAAGCAAAACATGTACGTTTATATTTTACTATCAAAATTAAGAGGTTTTAAAATGAAATAAAATGGGGTTTGTAACGTCCTACATTATTGCATCACGCAGTGTAATGAAGAGGGATTTATTAGGGTTGGAGGATAAAATGGTGGATCACAGCACTTTTATCAGTTTTAAAGTAGCTAAGTCTCTAACTCAAGAAAAAATGAAAACCCTGTCGATTAAAACTTTTTTTGTATTAAAATAGGATAATTAAGATTATTTCAATATCATCCAAAGTCTTCAACATTCAAAAACCGAATTATTTGTCAATTCAAATCAACACTGATGTTGTCATATTACCGGGAAAAGATGGGCTTTTGATGTCCAATATTTAAAACAAAATAAACATTTTACGATTGGAACACGAATCGTGTACCATAATGCACTTTAGTCCCAGTTCTAGCAAGAGACTCGGAGAACAAGGCTAGACAATTACACCAAATCAAATGGTGTATGTAGACTGGAATAATCCGACACTAAAAATAGCCACTCTATTGAAACGTCTGGCGAATTTTGCCGAACATAACTGATTTGAAATTAGAGTACAAACGAAAACGATTGAATGTAAATCAGTTTGTATACATTCATATTACATTATTATATGGGTTGCGAATTTCTAGGTCCCAAATATTAGCAATTTAGCTCCTTTGATGTATGTGACAAAGAATTGGCATGGTCAGAGGCGTACATATCCATTTTGTGTGGGGGGTATTTAGTCAAAATTAGACGGACTGATCAGTCCCCGGGTGCATGCTTGTAGACATTTATGAATTAAGGGTCCCTGAAATGTGATTTCCTGGATTTAGCAGAATTTTGATGGTCAGAAAAACACTTTTTACATGAGTTAAATTGAGTGCTACACATGTTAATTCATGTTATTTGGTACTATGAATCTGTTACAACTTATGAAAGGGATAATTACATGGTTGCCTATCAAGGTATTTGTTGATTACGGTAGCTATTCAGTATAAAAAAATAGAATTTGGTTTCTCAAAAATTGAAGAGTCAGACAGGGTTTTCCATAATTTATTCTCTCATGAAAAGTTAGCGTATACTGAATGATTGTTTAATTGATATATAAATGTGATATTTTAAAATTTATTTATTTTGTAGGATAACATCAATGTATTTGTTCTGAGGGATGCTTTAGAGGGACTAAGGTAAGGCCATGACAAGTTTATTTATAGATGTATTATGTAAGATTTAGATAAAAAGCTGACAGTTATCGCTAGAATGGTTAAACACTAGATAATGAAAAGGGAATATATTGAAAATTTCAAATTATTGTGGGAGGAAACTGGAGTGTCAAAGAAAACCCACGAGGTTGGACAGGCGACCCTACTCCTTGCGATGTACAACCAGGGATCTGAAACCACGCCAGTAGACTCAATGACAGGCTTTGTAGCGCTCACATGCTAACAATTCAGTCATCTAACCCCCTATTAATTGGTGCATGGAATAGTATGTGAATTATGTTTTATCTTACAGGAGTGATGGTCAGTTATTAACCGTAAGATCATTGAAGTTTTTACAGCTGGAGAGCACAGATCTTGAAGCCTTTGCAAATTTACATAAACACGCCCCTTTAAAACGACAGGTGAGATAAAATCCTGTAACAGTTGGGGTTTAACATCGACACAACACAATCTAGGTCATTTCGGGACTAACACACGGTTCAATTTTATTTTCAATAATTCGGTTGCTCATTATAAACGTCTTAAGCAGTGGGGGGAAACCGAAGGAACCAGAGGAAACCCAATATGTTGGATAGGTGACCCTCCTCCTTGTCATGTACAACTGGGAAATCGCAATCACGCCAGTTTGACTCAATGACATGTCTTATGATACAGTGCGAATGTGCTGACCATTCGACCATCAAACCTTCCATATGACCACAATACTAGAATACTTATGTACAATCATTATAATTATTAAACTATAACATTTCAACAAGATTTCATAAATGGTTATCAAGCAAGTACCTAATTTATATGTGAAAATACTGATTTAATTACAAGCTGATTTTAAGATTTTCTTTTCTATATGCCGACATGGAAATGTGGTCCTATATTATTGTCCATCGGTCCATTGTACACAATTTCATGTGAACACTCTACACTATTACAACTTTTATTTATTTATTTATAAAATATGTGATATTATTTTCAGACAGTAATCACATGTTTAGATACATTAAAGAAATCTCTGGCTGATGAAGATGCAATTAGTTGTTTAGTTGTCGGAACCGAGAATAAATCCATTTATATCCTAGATCCTGAAGCTTTCACAGTTCTTACAACAGTACGTACAGTTTTATTCAACTTTAACCTGTTTACTTGGTCTGGCAGTTCTCCAGGCCTAAAGTGTTGTGTTAACTAAATAATGAGACTAACATGTGGTATGTGTGTAATATGAGTAAGGGTCATTCTGCTTTAAATCACAAAAACAATTTAAAAGGTACACCATACCTACTTGTGGCTTATTTATATCAAGTTTTCTGTGGGTTATCATAGTGGTCTAACCAATAGACGTTGGATGTGCCCAAAATGAATATTTTAGGCATAGTCAAAGTGTGGCATTGTGTAATAGTAATATGCCATGGCTTAATTGGGGGGAAAAGCACAATTCTATCATCTCATTTTAGGAGCGGCCCACAATCACAACATTTGCCTAGGTTTAAACCAAAGAGGGCCTTAGGTAGATGTATGTATTGAAAGTTTACTTTTTCCCAGGATATTGTAGCTTCAAAATCTGTTCATTTGTGTAGGTTGATTTACCCAGTATCGTGTTTATATGATATTGTATTATTCAGGTCGATCTACCCTGTATACCTGTGTTTAAATGTGTTTATATCATGTTGTTTTATTCAGGCCAATTTCATCTGTTTTATATATATGATGTTATTTTATTCAGGTTGATTTACCCAGTATACCAGTGTTTATAAGTGTTAATGGTTTATATGATGTTGAATATCGACTGGTTGTTTCCTGTAGAAATGGTTGTATTTATACTCTAAAAAGGTAAGCACTAAAGTTTATTTAATTTTGAGAACAATTATTATTAGAGTATTGTGACGGAACATGACTTGGTTGAAGTGTCTATTCTTCATCCTCGGAATTGCATATTGATGCCTATTTGCACATCTTCTAGAAATCGGGGGGGGGGGGGGGGGGGGTGATGGCCGAATGGTTCGCGAGTGTGGGCTGTATCATAAGATCGGTCATTGAGTCAACTGGTGTGGTTTGGAATGCTTGGTTGTACGTGACAAGGTGATGGGTCATGGATTTTCTCCGGGTCCTCCGCTTTCCTCCCACTGCCAAAAGACCCTGACGCACAAGTGAATCATTGAAATAAAATTGAACTATATGTTAGTCCCAAAATAACCTAGTTTTTGTTGTGTGAACTTAAAGCCCAGTTCTCTTTCTCTTGGTAAGAGTTTGAAGTTGATTGTCCAAGTTTTTCCAATTGTTCTGATTGTGTTATCTATATATTTTAGAGGAAGTAAGGAAGGAAGTAAATATTGTATAGAATTAAATTCCCAGCCTGTTGGCATGGAGAGAATTAATAAAACTATATACGTTGGTTGTATGGATGAAACATTACAATGTTACTCCTCTAAGGTAAGTTAAAAACAGAAAACAAGCCTGTAAGTCGATATTTATGGCTTTTTTTCTGTATATAAATACTTTATGTTTTACATATTTTATCATTTGTTTGATAAAGATGAGAGTATAATCGTTGAAACGTTGCATGTTAATAAACCAGTAATTGTTGATCCATAAATAGTGTTAGTGTGGTACTGTTCAATTACTAAATGCCAATTAAAGAAGTATTGGCAGACACAATCAATCAGATTTCTAGCATTTTGTCCATTTTCTGTGATTTTATCTATATTTTCAGGTGACTCACTTTTGAGAAATTTCAATCAAATCACTTCACACTATTTAAAAAAAAATTTTTTTTTTTTATAATGCTACGTTTTCTATTTTAGGGAAAGAAACTATGGACTATAAAATTACCAACCAGTATAACAACGATGAAGACGTTAGATTATAGTCCACGTCAACTCAAGACATTATTGGTCGCGTTAAGTAATAACGAGATACACATGTATAAAGATAAATATCTGGTGGACGTTATTAAAACAGAGGGCGTTGTTACCGGTTTACAGTTCGGTCGATTTGGACGGGAGGATGGGACTCTTGTCATGACAACTCGAGGTTAGTGAGAACGCAATACTCCTAGTGACAATAATCCAACATTTATTTCTGTTTTTAAAATCTCTGATCCAAATAGTAGATTTCTTGGATATCAAACTTTATAAATTAAGAGAACCTAACCAAAGTATCCATGACAGATAAGGCATAGACTTAACCAAAATATCCATGGCACATTATCTCCAAACGTCACGTTAAAGATAGGTTCCCAGCAAAGTATTTATCATGTGGTTATTGCCAATAAAAGTATGGCAAATTTGGTATATATGGAAAAGTAGATGTATCCAATCTTACTAGAAAAATACTGGATTCCCTGAAAAACACTCATTGAGCGTATACAGGCAAAAAATGTAAGGGTTCCCTAATCGACAGCCCGACGATTAGGGCTATACCCATGCGTGACGTCAAAGGCTGCACGAGCACATTGGGCGCTTTGTGTACATGTTGATAAACTCTATAAAGAGCTAGACCTACAACACTTTCTGAGATAAAAATCACGGAAAAAGATGCAGGCAGTGGATAATCCAAGAATTTAATTAGGATTCGATATTTGTAATAAACAGTCAGCAATTACACACAGCAATGTCTTGTGTATGCAATGAATTCTCACCCGTCTCCGCCCGCGGTTGCCATAGGGATGGAGAGGGGTAATCCCCTGATGCAAACATGGCCTCTTTTGATCTATTTTCATAGCAGGATATACTTGGCAATTACAGTGTTTTGAGAAGGATTTGAAGCTAAATTATGATAAATTAATTAGTTTGAATATGTTTTTAGTCCTAATATATCATCAAATCACCCAGTTTGTACCGGGGAAACCAACTTTAATTGGTCAGTTTTTATATCGTCAGCCCATGTTATAGTTGCTGCTGGACAGTTTAAATCTTTAATAAATAAAATATGAAAATCTGCAATACGGTGACATCTCTTTTAAATACAGCTTACTTTTAGACTTACCCTTGTTTTTCTAGGTGGAGGTCTGTTTGTGAAGATATTAAAGAGAAGTGCAAAATTTGAAGAGAAAGATGCGTTAGCTGGACCACCCATATCACAAAATCAAAAAATTAACATCCCAAAGAAGACTAAATTATTTGTTGATCAAACATTGAGAGAAAGACAGAATGCTGTGGGTAAGTGAAATAAATACAGGTTTAAAGTTGATTGGCAGGGAAATATTGACAGGTGGCTTGGTTTTAACACAAGGTACAATTTTATGGATAAACAATTACTCAATTTAATACTAAGCGACGTTTCAACGCGATACTCTTGTCGTTATCATTTGCTTGATAAAGACGAGAGTATCTTCAGTATTAAAGTAGCCAAGTCTCTAACTCAATATCATCCAAAATCTTCGACATTGAAAACACAAATTATTTGTCAATTTAAATCAACATTGACGCATTGATCTTACCGGAAAAAGATGGGCTTCTGATATCTAATATTTAAGACAAAATAAACATTTTACTATTGGTACACGAATCATGTACCATAATGCGTTTCAGCCCCAGTTCTAGCAAGAGACTCAAGGAACAAGGCTAGAAACATTGCACCAAATCAAACTGGAATATCCAGACTCTAGATATTTGCATTCGAATGAGACTGTTGGCTTATTTCACAGAACATAAGTGATTTGAAATCAGAGTAAAAACGAAAACCATTGAAAGTAAATTAGTATATATATATACATTCATATTACAGTATTAGGCTATATGCGTTGCGACCCACTTGTGTCAATTTCTAGGTCCCAAATATTAGCTATTTAGCTCCTTTAAACTCAGTAATTGTATCCATAAAATTGTACCTTGTGTTAATATGTTCAATTACAAAAAAAAAAATGCCAATCAAAACAGATGGTTTGGTTTTGCCTATAAGTGGCTTAGTGATATAGTTGCTGACTCACAGATATCCTGTTGTTGATCAAACAATTTCCATTTGATGTGGGGGGCCAACCCTAAGCGTACATTGCGTTTTTTAGCCCCAGGTTTAAAATGAAAAAGAAGACCCTCACAATGAATATATTAGAAGGTCAAGAACAAGGAAAATGCTAAAAATGGTAATGATTTACAATTTTTCAACAATAAACATAGTTATGTCCCTTATACTGGTTAACAGTTTAATGGAGGTTTTATTAAACTAATCACTGCTGATACAAGAATTTCAATAATTCTCTTTTGCGTATGGGTCTTTAGCAGTGGGAGGAAACCAGAGTACCTGGAGAAAACCCATGTGGTTGGACAGGCGACCATACTCCTTGTCACATACAACCAGGGATTTGAAACTACGCCAGTTGACTCAATGGCAGGCCGTATGATACAGCGCGCACGCTAACCTTTCGGCCATCTAACCCCCTAAACTGTATATGCTTGATAATGTTAAGAGAATACTCTTCAAAACGTTGCCCAGTAAATAATAGAGATAGATAGTAATGGGGTGTAACGTCCACTCGACACAAACTAGGTCATTTTGGGACTAACATATGGTTTCATTTTATTTCAATAATGCGCTTGCGCGTAGGGGTCTTTAGCAGTGGGAGGAAACCGGAGTGCCCGGAGGAAACCCACGAGGTTGAGAAGGCCCCACTATCTCCATGTCACATACGCTCACACCAGGGATCGAAACCACAGCCGCAAGCCAGAGGTGATAGGCCAGGTAGAGGTCGGCACTCTAGACCACTAGGCCATCCCCTCCCCTCCCCTCCCCAGTGAATCAGTATGTGTTATAGTTTATTACACTATACAGTTACTAGCATGAGTATCATTTTGGTTCCCACTTGTCAGTGATGCAGGACAGAGGATCTGATAAGGATATCTGTGTAGTCATTCGGATTGGATGAAAAACGGAACCTCCATGTAAAGATCTCTTGATAGTTGGAATTCGATATAAGAGTAGGCCGTAGAGCCGCTGCCCGGGCAAAATTTCCCCCATAGCACACTACCGTATGGCGTATGCCCGTCTTCATTAGCCCAGTATAGGAGCAGAAGAGTAGGACGTTAAACCCCACTTCATTTCACGAATATCATTTAATTTAGCACTTCATTTAATATCAAATCTTTGTTTAATAGTACGTAAAAATTGTTTTAAATCACCCCAAGTCATCTAATTTGTACTTGTGTCCAGTTTAAAGCTGAGTGATTTAATTTATTGTATTAGTGTCCAATTTAAATTCCTGACTATGCAGGGATTCACTCTCTTGAACCATGGAATAATCTGAGCGGTCTTCAATGGTCATTGAGTTTTATCTATTTCTTTAAGCCTGAAATGCTATCTAAATTATCAATTAGACATTTATCAACTTTCCAAAACCATAGACAACTCTCAATTTTTTTGTTAACCTGTGATATGTAGTTGATTTGAATAGATTGTGTTATGGATATTTTAAGACTTTGTTTACTATTGTTTCACTATCAACGTTAGTAAATACAGTTGAGGCTAGCCTAAAATTGATTTGCTAAAATTTGGGTTCAGTTTGAAACATTTGTGTGAAATTTTCAGCATATTCAGTTTTCATTATCTATGTTTAACTATTCTAGCGAGAACTTTCAGCTCTTTATCTTAACTTACCTAAATACCGCTTTAAAGAAAGAGAAAGAGAGAGAGATGGGGTTTAACGTCCACTCAACACAAACTAGGTCATTTCGGGACTAACACATGATTTTATTTTATTTCAATAATTCGCTTGCGCGTAGGGGTCGTTAGCAGTGAGAGGAAACCGGAGTGCCCGGAGGAAACCAACGTGGTTGAGAAGGTGCCCCCATCTCTATGCCACACATCAGGGATCAAAACCAAAGCCGCAAGCCAGAAGTGACCGGCCAGCTAGAGGACGAAGCGCGGCACTCTAGACCACTAGGCCATACCAACCCCCCGCTTTAAAGAAAAAATTGCAAACAGTAAGTGTAGGAGGGTTGTACTACACATAAACAATTGGACACGACAAACCCACGGACGTAACACGCAATATACACAGACACCTCAAGGAACAGTCCTGAGCCAAAAGTGATAGAGGCTTCATTTATAATATGAACTAACAATGAGGAAAGAATGCAAGAAAAAAAGAGTTGAAAATATTCTTTTGTTTACCCCAGGTATAAATTAAAAGGAAATGGAATACGAGGGGGGGTCTAACTAGCTATAAATATTCCATCACCATCATCTAATACTCTTCCTTATGAATTTTCACAGGTTTGAAAAAACAAAAAACAATGTCACTTCATGGAATCTACCAGATGTATGTACATGTTTTATGAAAGTTCATACAAAAACAATTTGCATTATGTAAGATTCAGATAAAGAGCTGACAGTTCTTGTTATAATGGTTAAAAACCAGATAATGACAAGGGTATAGATTAAAAATTTCAGAAAAATATATCTGAGTTTTCGTGGATTGCAGAACAATGTAGTCACGCACATAGGCCTCCGGAGAAATTTTTGACGGCGGGGAACGATGGTGGTTGGTGCCCCAAAAATGAGGTTACATAATAATCATAATAATATCTACAATATCTCTTTTGCAATGAATAAGTTCTTAATTTCTAAATCATCAATAAAAGAGAACTAAATTTTATTTACTTGTAATATACACAATTAAAAACAGTTGTTTATGTAACTGTAACTCGTGGCTTACTGTACTCCAGTAAGTTCTGTTTAATTGCCTAACTATAGACACTCTGAATTTAAATTCGCTGTTAAATTGGACACATTCAAGAACACAATATTTTTTTTATACAACTTTTACAAAGTACAATTGTGTGCCCAAATTTTCCCAGCATTTGGTGCCTAAAATATCTTCCTGAAAAATAGCTTCAGGTTGCATATAAAATTTCACCTTTTTTGTAGCTTTTTCTCTGTCTATCTCTGCAAGCGAATTATTGAAATAAGATTAGTCCCGAAATGACCTATTTGACCTATTTTGTGTTGAGTGGAGATAAACCCCATCTCTCTCTCTCTCTCTCTCTCCAGACTTGTATTCGTACATTGTTTGATAATATGTACTGGATAAAATCTCTGACCAGGCGCCTTATGTCCAGGTTTGATAAACAATATTTGTTAAAATCATATTTTAAAAGTAACCACTAAAGATCACTGTTGTTTGATTTTATATATTTGAATTTGATCAATTCCTCACCTTATTATCAGAAGTTTTTTATTGATTGATTTTTATTGTTATGATTCCTTCATATGTTCAATGATACGTGTACAGGTATAATTACAATCTGTTTAAAATACCGATCTATATTTCATTTTGTTTTTTTATTCTTTTGATAGCCTACACTACAAGTTATAGTGCGAGGTCAAATCAGTGGTTAAATGAGCAGGTTTTATTGAAATAAAATTGAACCTAACCATGTGTTTGTCTCAAAATGTCCTAGTTTGTGCCGAGTGAAAGTTAAACCCAAAATCTCTCCCTCCCTCTGTTTTAAATTTCAGATCTATGTGCATGTCAGTTATTCTACTTTTGACAGAAATATTAATTATTCAATTATACATTTTTGAAATAATTAACTTCCTATTATTGTACTTTTGTTTAACCCAAATATTGTTTCTTGAATTATTTATTTTTATAATTAATACATGTATAAAGAAGTCAAGGGGGTTGGATAGCTGAATGGTTAGCATGTGCGCGCTGTATCATAAAGCCTGTCATTCAGCCTGTCATGGTTGTGAATCCTCCGTTGTACATATGGCAAGGAGTAGGGTCACCTGTCCTACCTTGTGGGTTTTCTTTGGATCCTCTGGTTTCCTTCCACTGCTAAAGACCTCGACGTGCAAGTGCATTATTGAAATAAAATCAAACTATATGTTAGTCCCAAAATGACTCTCTCTTTATGTTGTTTCAATACTGTTGTTTCAATACTGGTTGAAATATCAGTCAGTGAAATACTCAATATATATTCCCCAGGATTGTGTCGCCTGAAATTTGTCATTGAATCTTATATGACTATCATACTTTTTATACGCCCACATTTTCATGTGGACGTATATTGTCATCGCCCCTGTTCGTCCGGACGTCCACAATTGTTTATGAACAGTCTACAGGTCACAATTTTTATCCGATTTTAATGAAACTTAAAATATAGGTTTATCACCATAGGATCTCGGTTCCTTTCGATATTGGCATGTATCGGACTGTAACTTCATGGGTTATGGCCCCTGATTGTACGAAAAATCACGTTTTTTAGCTTGTGAACAGTGTAGAGGTCACAATTTTGAACCGATTTGGATGAAACTTGAAATGCATGTTTATAACCCAAAGATCTTGGTTCCTTTCGATATTTGCGCCAATCGGATCATAACTTCAAGATCTTTGGGTTATAAACATGCATTTCAAGTTTCATCCAAATCGGTTCAAAATTGTGACCTCTACACTGTTCACAAGCTAAAAAACGTGATTTTTCGTACAATCAGGGGCCATAACCCATGAAGTTACAGTCTGATACATGCCAATATCGACAGGAACCGAGATCCTATGGTGATAAACCTATATTATAAGTTTCATTGAAATCGGATAAAAATTGTGACATGTTTGTTTATAACCCAAAGATCTTGGTTCCTTTCGATATTTGCGCCCATCGGATTGTAACTTCCTGAATTATGGCCCCTGATTGTCCGAAAAATCGCCCTTTTTAGCTTGTGGTCCCTCTGGAGGTCAAAATTGTTATCCGATTTTAAAAAACGTTTGATTATATCACCATTCTATGGTTATGAAGGTTGAGATCGAATTTCGTGAAAATTGGACCAAAATTGACGGACAAAATGGCCGCCGTTTGTACGCGAATAGTGTGAAAATATGTTATATCAAGGTTGTGGACCCTATAGAGGTCACAATTTTGAATCGATTTTGATGAAACTTGACATGTATGTTTATAAACCAAAGATCTTGGTTACTTTCGATATTTGCACCTATCGGATCATTACTTCCTGAATTATGTCCCCTGATTGTACGAAAAATCACCCTTTTTAGCTTGTGGTCCCTCTGGAGGTCACAATTATTATCTGATTTAAAAAAAACGTTTGATTATATCACAGTTACACCGTAGTTATGGGTGAGTTTGAATTATGATTTTCTGATGATTACTTAAAATGCAACAACTCTTGTTGACTGCCTGGACGATTTGGCTGCTGTGTGGGCGTATGTTTCGTTGCCTGGCAACCTATTTTTTTTGTAGAAAAGAATACTTAGTTTTAAAGATATATTATGCAAGAGCTAAATCTGCATATTGCAGGACTTTCTTTAGGCCTAAAATGTTATCTAAATTAATATTATTAATTAGACTTTTGGCTATTAATGTTATATAAACTATTATTTAGACATTTATTTCCATTTGTTAGTTCCAAAATAATCTAGTTTGTGTTCAATTGATGTTAAACCTCATTGTTCTCTCTCGTTGATTTCTTTTCTACATGATATATATATTTAGCAATTTTTTTTTACATACAAATAATTGGCCACAAAACGCTATATCATATAGATGCGTAATTTTGAACACGTTTCATTTATTTACTAAATGTCGCTAGCAGCAATGTCTGGATAATGACGTGAACTTTCATCATATTTTAATTAAAAATCTAACTTATAATGACTGGAAGCATTTTCAGAAAACTACCCATAATTCAACGGTAAATTATAGCTGTTCGTATAATTAAAGCCCTTTCATCGTTTTCCCGTCTAAAGAAGTCATCCTGCATACTTTTATCATTTCTCATTATTGGGAGGAAATATCTTTTAAGATCAATTATAAATTGATGGCTGTGCCATGAGCTAAGTATATTATGTTCGAGCGGAGAGATACCTTTAGTTAACTAAACCACGTATCTCTCGCTCGTCATCATCTCTATAAAACGCCCGTTAGCTTTTCTTGTCATCTTGTCGTTGAAATGTCAAACAGTCATTACGACTATACCCAGTATTGACAGACGTTTTGAGCGAGGAACGGATTAAGTTTTCAGTTAATAACAGGTTATAAATGTAGCTGCTGTTGCTGACGACATTCGTCACAGTCCTTGTATCGCTATAACATTTTATATAAGACACAATTTGTCTAATGACTAATGTCACGGATATCCAGAGAAAGGGAGAACTAACACATTGTTCAGTTTTATTTCAATAATCACCAGCATGTAGGGTTCTTTATCAGTTGTAGGAAACAGAGAACCTGTCACGTACAAGCGGGGAATCAAAGCAATAACAGACCATATCCTGAGATGTAATGGTCCAATTGAATTTATGACACAATTTCTTTAATGTCCCCGCCTCGTATCCAGAGATGTACCGGTAGATGAAATTTGTAATTAATACAAAATATGCTTTATGATTATACAGAGTTGTGGATAAAATTTTACATTAACAAGTTGTAGACAGATAATGTAATAAATAATTATCTAGGGATAAAATGTTGAATTCAATTAACGAAAATATTTTATCTTCTTCAACATTCATACGTGCGCTTTACAAAAAGTATGAATATCTATCTAATCTGTAAAACAATAAATTTATCTCATAGCACACTGTATGGTGTATGCCTTTCACCATTAGCCCTGCTGTTCGTAGTAGAACAGTAGGACGTTAAACACTATTTCATTTCATTCCATTATAAGTTAGAAAATGACCATGTGTTAGTCTCAAAGTGATCAATGTATTGTTTAGAGGAGACATTGTGGAGTTTTCTCTGGGTCCTCCGGTTTCCTCCCATGGCTAAAGACCCCTACCCACAAGCAAATTGCTGAAATAAAATTGAGCTGTTTGTTAGTTCTGAAATGAATAGTTTGTTTTAACTCTCTCATTAAATGCACAAGCGCATTATTCAAATAAAATTTAACCTAATGTTTGTTACACTCTCTCTCTCTCTCTCCTTCTCTCTCTCTCTCTCTCTCTCTCTCTTTTATAGAGGTGAAGTAATCTACAAAATAAACCTGACAGAAATAGAATAAATTACAGTAAATTCATCCTTTTCAAAATTCTGATTGAAATTTTTTTCCCATTTTCTGTCAATTTTACTGGTAGACTAGAACAATTAAATTAGGCAACAGTTTCTTTACAAAAAACGTCAAATTTTATTTCCATCAAGTTTCTTGTCATTTACCTGATGATTGAGTTCCATGTTTTAAAGAGATCTGTCTGAGACCTGATTAAAGGGCATGGTCCATCTATTTTAAAGAGTTATGACTGGGAGCTGACTGTTTTAAAGAGATCTGACAGGGAGCGAATTAAATGTGTTGGTTCACCTACTGTAATATTGATAGACAACACGGACAGCACCTTGAATCAACTTTTAAAAAATCTCTGGACACCTTTAAACACAACCCATTTTCTTTTAAAGATAGGGGGGGTGGGATGGCCTAGTGGTCTAGACTGCTGCGCTTCGACCTCTAGCTGGCCGGTCACCTCTGGCTTGCGGCTGTGGTTTCGATTCCAGGTGTGAGCGTATGTGACATGTTGATAAGGGCGCCTTCTCAACCTCGTGGGTTTCCTCCGGGCTCTCCGCTTTCCTCCCACTGCGAAAGACCCTTACTCGCAAGCGAATTATTGAAATAAAATAAAAAATGTATGTCCCAAAATGACCTAGTTTGTGTCGAGTGGATGTTAAACCCCCATTTCTCTCTCTCTTTAAAGATAGGATCACAACTTACTACCGGTAGTGTGTTCAGTGGACGAGTGGTTAAAAAGCGCACTTTAGGTCATAAGGCTTGTCTTGAATCAGGTGGCATGGTTTAGACCCCACAAACAATACGCTTCAAACATTTTCATGAAAATGTATGGAAAATTATCATGTATGATATTCATAGTTAGCAAACCATGAACACTGTAAAATGTTACATTTTTTAAAAAATTCATTATGGGAGATTAGATAAGGAGCTGGCAGTTCCACTATAATAGTTAAAAACTAGATAATGTAAAGGGAATTGGCTGCAAATTCCAGTCAAATTGATCCAAAATGAACTGAGATTTTAGCGATTGAATTTTTGCCCTTGCCTCGATCATTACTAAAGTCGCCACAATAATAAAAACATAGTCTTGCTTTTCCATTTCATGATTAAATAATGAATGAAAGTTGAGCACCAAATCGGATCCTTATTCAGTAAATATCGCAGACTAGCGTTGACATCCAGAGTTGATTATGGTCTTGATAAGTTAATGAATGTTAGATTAATAATTTATATAACATTTCAGGCCTAAAGAAAGAGGTGCGATAGGTAAATTTTGTTCTTGAATAATGTATGTTGAATGAAATAAAACTGATACATGTTTTAAACCATTGTTACATTCGCACCATCAGAACTGTCTTGCTCAGTTTATTCTCAGTTTTACTGAATTTTGTATCTAGAGTCACTAATGATAAACTAAATGATACGTATATATTCATGAGGATTATTACGTTTAAAGTATTTGACAATATAATTATTATTTATTGTTACCAAGTACTAGTATATCAGAGGAAAGATTGTAGGTAGTTGACCACAGACAGGCAAGAGGACATACTGAAGGGAAGGTTTCTGATAAGTTATTTCTTAGATGGTGTTCCATATTATGTTACAAACTGTTGGTCATCATTGTTTATAAGTGTGGTTACCAGAATATAGAGGGACCATGGTGGCTAAGTGAGGTAGGGCACTGACTTGCTGGCCTCAAGGTCGCTTGGTCGATCCCTGCTTTGGCTGAAAAAATCTGCGATGGTTTTCCTTTGTAAGTGGTGCAAGACAGCGGAGGTGGGGCCTGACCCTGACAAGAACAGCTGTCTAGTTGTTTGGATGGAATGAAAAAGCGAGAACTAGTGTATGCATTGGCTTGCAGCTTTATCCCAGTCAGAGAAGAACATCAAACCCCATTTTATTTCATTTCAATTTTAAGCTTTGGTTTTGAGTCAGCTCCAGACGGACTTAACCAACAGGACTACCACTTTGAATAAATAAAATAATTGTTATGTGTCTAATGGCCGTATGTTATATGGTGGTTCAACAGATCATGAATACCTCAATTAACTGTTTATTGTCGTAACACTTACTATGACTTAATAAAACATTTTCCTTCATATGAGACCCCCAGTTATAAATAAAATCAGGAGAATTATGCAGAAGTTTTGGTTTTATTACTATTAGATCATGGCTTAGGTATTTTAATATAAAAGAATAGCAAAGTTCTGACGTAAAGATACAAACTTGTCTAGACATTCAGTCTCCTGTTACTCTTAATTCCTTTAGGAACTGTCTCTTATCGGACGATGTCTGATGACTGTTTCTATCTCTTCCTAAATATATAGCTGCAATATGAAAATACGGTAAAATACTGCTCTTCCTCACCTCTGTTTACAGGCTGTCTTGGAAACCTTGCCTTCTATTTTTCACCGGATTTCTTTATTTTTCGCAAAAATAATTATTCTTCGCCATATCTGACAAAAATTTATAATAATTCAACACTGTCTTTAAGTAGAATATGTCAATTAAAAAACCATTTGGTCTGCACATATTTGAGTCTCATAATGGCTGATCAGTTAAAACGTATTTTGTATGTTTTTTTAATCGCAGAATTCTATTTGAAAATCGTGTTGAATTAGTATAAATGTTTGTCAGGTGTAGCAAGAAATGGGTAGTGCCGATGTCCAGGCAAAATTTCCCTCACAGCACACTGGCGTATGCCCATCTTTATTAGTCCAGTTCATTTTAAAATGGTATGTTTGTAATATGTGGTATAAGTATCGTGTTTGCTGGAGGCTGTCCGTGGTATTTCAATTAATTTCTCTTTTCCTGATGATACAAACATGAAATTACTTGAAATAAATGGAAATTAATTTTATGATGCCTGGAGAACCCATTAGAAGACCAATTGATAATATTTTCCCACATTGGATCACGGCGCCCTGTAAGGTACAGATAACAGATTTCTCTCCTTCTGAACAGGTATGTGCCATGCAGTATGTCATACAGTGTTCTAGCTAGGAGGGTAATATCTGCCTTCTCTCTGTCAAGGCTAGTTTTGGACTGTCAAGTTTTGGACTGTCAAAGCTAGTTTTGAACTTGTCATGGATAGTTTTGAACTGTCAAGGATAGTTCTTCTAGTACTCCAACATGGTTTTTACTTTCTAAGTCCTTCAACAGCACAAGACACACTTAAAAAGACGCTTTATTTATTTTAATCAGACATAAAGAAAATTAGACAGGGAAAACAATCTCTTGAGTTTTTTCTGATTCCTCCATTTCCCTTTCATGAAAAGTTGATATTTTCTTTAAATATGTTAATTATAGTATATAAAATGAAAGACGAGACACCAGAAAAATATTTGATATTTAAAGATATCATCAACTGGCAGGCTGTCGGCTTTATTGTCTGATCGGGTGACCATTACACATGTGACCATAGAAAAAAATATTCCAATAAAGTCCATGTATTCTCAAAATAACCAAAGTATTACATGGGTTGACACAGCATTACACTCTATTCTTCCATTCAATTCATTCAGTTGCCTGGCAAACACTCATGGCTGTATTAATTTTATCTTTCAGCCATGCATCGAACATTCCAGAGAGATTTATATTTATTAAGATTAAACACAGCTCGGCAGTATGTTAAAGCTCTTGACAACAGTATGAATCCCATTTCATCAGACCCTACTGAACCACTCAAGTTGTCAGCTCAGGTGAGTTATAATTAGCTGGTACAGGACGGTACATGGTATTAATTTTATCACTTTAATATTAGTTGTTTTATGGCATTCCTAAATAAGGTGAATTTTATCTCATATATGTTCACTGTCAAACTTTAGTTAAGTCACCTAGCCGCAGAAACTGCCGTACTGTGGTCAGCCGATCTGGCCAAATCCAGCAGGGCCATTGTATGCTTATGGCCGCCCCATTCCGCCAACAGCCATCCCCATCCCACAGTCCATTTGGTTGATTTGATATAGCTTGCAATATCTGCATAGTTTTTGTCTTGTTCACATGTTTGTGTAGTTGGTTGTATGTCGTGCAGTCCTCCTGCACTTACTGTTAAGATTTGTTACGGGACATTACAGCGCAGTGGACCCTTATGGCTAGCCCCCGGATCCACAACCAAATCTGATAGGTATTTTTCTGATTTCTGTGCATTGTGTCCTGTTTGTGTGTGGTGCAGTCTTCCTGAACCTACTAATACAGTGGGAATCAATTTGTAGACGATGTACATTTCCTGAAAATCAAATTCTCTGGACGTCTTTTGAAGTTCTTTTTCATCCCATAAACTACAATAGTTTTGTGGAAGTTAAAAAAAGATTCAGTTCCATTCAGTATTTACACAGAGGTGCTGAACTGAAAACTAGTTAACATTTGGATACTCAACAAGGAGGTCAGCGCTGGCCAAAAATGTTCTTCAGGATGGTTTCCCCTTGTCAGTTGTACAGGATAAACGGCCTGACAAAGAAAAAAGGGTCTAATGGAATTTGAAGGTTTGGGACAAAGTTTTATGAGTTGCATTATGTCCTGTAGATTAAAATTTATACCAGTTTGTAACTAAGCAATAGCAGGCTTATAGAACCAGGGATCCATTGCAACTTGATAGAGAGAATTGTCAGGAATGCAGGTCAATATATTTGTCAGGTGTGCAGGTCAGAGGTCCCACCAATGTATAGTCGTTCAGATGGACAAACACTAGAAGCCATACCAAGGGACAATTTATAGACGTTCGAATGGGCAAACACTTGAGGCTCTACGAAGGGACAATGTATAGTCATTCAGATGGACAAACTAGAGGCCCAAATAAGTGATAATGTATAGTCGTTCAGATGGGCACACTATGAGTTCTGTGTAAATATTGCCCATAAAAAACCCATTGGCAATTGAAACTCGATATAAGAATAGACAGTAGCTCCCCTGTCCGGGCATAATTTCCCACATGTGTGACAAAGTGATCTATACATAGAACTTTGCTAGATTTGATATTATATTATATTTGACGTTTTCAACTACATACAACTTCTGCTAGGCACGGACTTATTAAAGCATCTAATGTGTTCAGTATGTTATTTACGGGCAACACACGAATGACCTCAGCTCGTTTTGACAAAAGGCACAATCTCATTAAATATCTTACTTATTCATATGTTCTTTATAACCTACACATGATCTATGTGTTTATAACTTGGCAGAACTTCGCGACTTTAAAGGAAATATGCAGTGCAGTTACAGAGACTATAATCTCAATACCAAATAAGTTAATCTGTCATGTATCATTATTCTTAAAGGCCGTACGCTTTATAAGCCAGAATTTAGTGACAGTAAGTCAGACTTGAATAGAGCTCCTTCCGATCTACGTCTATTCCATGTTCTCAATATTTAAAAGATCTACCAACTATGTTGATCGTCTGTTATCTGTAGTGTTACAGATAGCACATTGTATTGGGACATTTTAAAACCTATTTTATTTCATTTAACTCTCTGACCTTATTTAGTAATTCAACAATAACACACCAGAAAACTATTTATGGAATAACATTACTGGTTTATAATCATACAAAGATTTAATGATAATACTTCTTCTTTATCAACCAAATTATCCTCCACACGATACCAACTTCAACATGTCAGGTGTTGTCGTTGGAGACGAACTGCTTGACAAACAATCCCCTTGTCACTTGATAAACTTGTCTATGTGTAGGCACTGACAACTTCCAGTAACAATTCCATTATTTTTTTTGAGTTCCAGGGTGTTATAATATTGACGTGAAAATTACTCAGCATTTTTGTGGCATAATAATTGTTGTCTGACAAACGATATCAAATAGTTGTATTTATGTAAAAAAAATTGAAGGCAAGGACTCGTGTGACCGCATGGTTTAACATGTGGGCTTCATATCATAAGGTCTTTCATTGAGTGTGTGGTAGAGTGGATGAACGAATAGTTAGTGTGTGCGTATTGTATGGTAAGGTCTGTCATTGAGTCAACTGACATGGTCTCAACACCCTGGTTGTACGTGACAAGGAATAAGGTTGTCTGTCCACTGTCCAACCTCATGGGTTTTCTCCAGGTCATCTGGTTTTCTTCCACTGCTGAAGACTCCTGCGGGGGTTGGGATGGCCTAGTGGTCTAGAGTGACGCGCTTTGACCTCTAGCTGGCCGGTCACCTCTGACTTGCGGCTGTGGTTTCGAGCCCTGGTGTGAGCGTATGTGGCATGGAGATAGGGGCGCCTTCTCAACCTCGTGGGTTTCCTCCGGGCACTCCGGTTTCCTCGCACTGCTCAAGACCCCTACGCGCAAGCGAATTATTGAAATAAAATGAAACCATATGTTAGTCCCAAAATGACCTGGTTGTGTCGAGTGGACGTTAAACCCCATTTCTCTCTCTCTCTCTCTCTATGAAGACTCCTGCGCACAAGCAAATTATTGAACCAGTTGTTAGTCCCAAGTGCGACACCTTCTTAACATTGTTATTGCACAGAAAAACCCACCCCACTTCTCTGTATGATTTCTACTACAACTAGAGTGCAATAACACCGAAAATATCTATTTATTACAGGGTTATGCTGCACCCAATCTACTAGAGGGAAAACAATCTGTTTATTCAACGAAAAGAACAAAGGAAGATTTCCCGTACATGTTACAAATGGGAGTTAAACTCCATTTCTTATCTCAGTTCCAATTTCATGTTTCAGTATAATACAACCATTCATGTGGAATCTGTCCATGATGAGATTTATTTATAGCAGATTGAAAAGCATGATGAGTCATTATACAATGATATCCTAGTTTTCTTGTAAAATTATCCTGCTTCATCACTTTATATCATGTCAGTTTGGTCTTACTCTGTAAATATTGTCATTAGAGAGAGAGAGAGAGAGAGAGAGAGAGAGAGAGAGAGAGAGAGTTTAATGTCCACTCTACACATAACATAACTGGGTCATTTTGGGATAAACATATGATTTTTAACTTTATATCAATAATTTGCTTGTACGTAGGGGTTTAGCAGTGGAAGGAAAACCAGAAGACCCAGAGAAAGCCCACAAGGTTGGACAGGTGACCCAACTCCGTGTCACGTACAACTGGGGATTCGAAACCACGGCAGTTGAATCAATGACAAGCTATGGTAACAGTTTGTACCTTGGTTCCTTTCGATACGTCGGTTCAGATCAAAACTTCATGGATTATGGCCCCTGATTGTATGAGAAATCATGTTTTTAGCCTGTGGACACTCTAAAGTTTACAATTTTTATCCAATTAAAAAAACATTTGAATGTATCACTGGTACACCGTAATGACGGTTGAGGTTTAATTTGGTGAAAATCGGACCATAACTGTCTGACAAAATTGCTGTGTAAAAATATGTAATACCAAGGTTGTGGACTCTCTAGAAGTCACAACTTTTATTATATGTTGATGAAACTTCAAATATATCTTTATATCTCAAATATCTTAGTCTCTTTTGATATACATGATTTTCAGTACATAACTTCCTGGATTATGGCCCCTGATTGTATGAAAAATCTCTTATTTTAGCTTGTTCTCTATCCATCTCTTGAAAAATGTGGGCATATCGGTTGGTTTTGTATAGATATCGTCATTTTCAAAGTGATGTGTTTGGCCATTTCTCTATTAGTATGATCTGTCCAAACTGAAATATACGTATTATAAGTACACTTTTCATTTTTAGTTTTATATTGCTATGACCTTCTCCTACTTTCCGGCTGAATTGGTTGTGGGCAATTCCCTTTGGCTCACACCATTCCTTAATTTAATATGTTCGTTTGTTTGTGATTTCTGCATATTGTTTCTTATCCGTATATTAGTTTTTATGTTATTTTTTATGTGCAGTGGAGTCCCCCTGCACTAACTATATAAATGTGCATGAATTTCATGCCTTAGACTCTCAGCTTCGAATTATTTCATTTGTAGAAGTTATATTATGTTATTTGTACTTATTTCAGATTCAAGGAATTGGTCCGACGTTTAAGCTAACAGTAAATTTACAGAATACCTCGTTAAGTCAACCGACGTCCAACTTGATTATAACTTATAACTACGATGATAAACTTTACTCATTTAGAAATAAATTTATTGAGGTAGGTCTTTTTAAAATAGTTTTTTACACCATGTATCAATGCTTCAATAAAAGTGTTGTCTCGCCTGTTCAGATGTTACACCATGCTTCAAAGGTGTTGTCTAGGCTGCCCAGTTGTTTTTCACGCCATGCTTCAATCTTTTTGAAACTTTGTCCAATCATCAATCTATTCTTTAATTTCTGATGTTTTTTTAAGCCTATTGTTTAACATACAGCAGCTGATTGAAGTAGACAAAGGTTGTACAAACCTTATAGGGAGTAGTGACCCTGCCTTGCCGAGCTACTGTCATCAGGGTATGAGTCTTCTGTCTCCCATTGATATTCCGATTCCCTTATGCTATCCAAACAAGTGAAGGGATGTGGGATGGTGATAACTGGTCTTCTTGTTTTTATCATATTATTGGAAATCATGTGGCTAAGTTGGTATGACACTGCCTCGCTAGCATGGAGGTCGGGTGACCGAGAAAGTTCATCTCGATTTTCCGGTGTGATTTCCCCTTGTCAGTGATGCAGAACAGAGGGCCTGACAAGGACAGCTGTCTAGTCGTTAGGATGGGACAAAAAAACTGAGTTCCTGTGTACACATTGACGTGCATGTAAAAGATCCCTTGGCAGTTGGAATTCAATATAAGGGTAGGCCGTAGTGCCGCTGCCCGGGCAAAATTTTACCTCATAGCAGTCATAGCACACTGTATGGCGTATGCCCGTCTTCCATTAGCCCAGGTTAGGTGCAGAAAAGTAGGACGTTAATTTATAAACCCCATTTCATTTCATTTTTTATCATATTATATTATATTAAGTGTCATTAAGCTTTTTTATGGAAATTTGCACTATATTAATGCTTGTAAATAACAATAATGATAAGTTTTCTTTAATATGTATGCCAATGTTTACACAAGTCCTCCGACCTTCACCACTGACAAAAAACCTCCAGATTAGCAAGAATCTTACTCACTGAGGAGCAATTGCCAGTGTTTGTGCGAGAAGGGGGTGTAGCATGACCACGATTAGCCGTTTTTTAAGAATAGCCTTCTCCAACCAAGACAGGGGTTGGATGTGGCCATATGAGTTTGATGACTCATGAGTAGGATGGACTCATACCTAACCTTGTGGGTTTTCGCTGGTTCCTACAGTTTTCTCCTACTGCTTAAAACCTTAACATGCAAGTTAATGAAATAAAATTCTACCATATGTTTGACCAGAAATGACCTAGTTTGTGTGTGTGTCTCTCTCTCTCTCTTTCTGTCTCTCTGTCTCTCTCTCTCTCTCTTCCTCTCTCTCTCCCCAGACATCTACCACAGAATCCTTGTTCCAAACCTATATGAAAATAAATGATATTATTCACAGCACATTGAAACGAATCACTTGAAGTTAGTTATTCTCATAAAAGAAATAATTGAATCTCAGACTTGCATGAAAAGAATGTTTTTTGTAAAATAATCACTTGCCAACCATTATATCCCAGTTTTATGACCAGATCTTTTCAGTGTGATGTAGTTTTGATGTTTGTTAAAAAGAGATTATTATTTGTTTTCAAATCAAAATCATAAAAAAATAATTCTTGCTTGTATAAAATTTTCTATAATTAGATAGTAAAGAGGAAATACAATGAAAAAAATGTAATTCTTTAAAGTCTAAGTAAGCCATAATAATTTGTTATCAAAAATTTAGTATGCGAGTTTTTAAACCATGTAATAAAGAGAAATGAGAGTTTTGTGAAAAAAATTCCGTAATTGTAAAAATTGATATCAGTATTGCCATTTTAAAGGAACATTATGTGAGATTAGATAAAGAGATGACAGTTCTCACTATAATCGTTAAAAGCTAAATAATGTAAAGAGATTTTGCTGAAAATGTCACTGCAATTGATCATCTCTAAACAGAGATTTTAGTGTTTGCATATTATGCCTAGCTTCGATCATTGTAACTAAAGTCAGTACACTACAATGAATAAGATACCGGTAGTCTTGATTATCCATTTTTGGATTAAATCATCAATGAGCGTTGAGCAGGAAATTGGATTCAAATCCATTGAAAATATGACACATGAGATGACCTCGAAAGTTCATTAAGGTCATTTCAATAGTTTATTCCAGGCCCAAAGAAAGATATGCAAAAGATAGATTTAGATCTTGCATAATGTATGTTTAACGATTTTGAATGAACCCATTTCATTTTGTAAAAGTGATGACTTGGACTGTTGTTGTTTGCCAATATCTGTACTTGATGTAAAAGAGTAGGACGTTAAATCCCATTTTATTTAAATAATGAGTACGTGATTGTTCCAGTCTAATGACAGCGTATTATTATCATGTTATAACGCATCCCTACATCAACTTCACCACCTTCATTACGACTATATGATGTTTTTACACAGAACATTGTATCACAAAGCAGGACATCCAAGCTAACATTGATTTGATACGAAAATAGTTGATCATAAAACAGTTCTCTCCGTGTGGGTTTTATCTTTTATCGGCACATTTTATCGTGATTTAGGTGCTACGATATCATTGCTTCATTTTTTATTATCCAGTAAGAAGCTTCCTGCTTGCTTCATTGACACATGACTTTTTGAACATCCAGACATATTTTGATTTGATATGAGATGAATGGATTTCAACGTCCTAACTTTTTTTTTTGACCAAACATACAAACGAGTGCTGACTGAAAGACCTGTACAAAGTGGATGGTTCCCATTTATATTTCTTCATAGACGCCTTCAAGTTGAACACACATTTGCCAAAGATGCTGCAAGGTCTTGTCATTGACACATGACTTTTTTAACATCTGGACACAATTTGATTTGATGAGATGAATGAATTTCAACATCCTAACTTTTTTTTGACCAAACATACGAGAGCTGACTGAAAGATCTGTATAAAGTCGATGGTTGCCATTTATTTTTCTACATAGATGCTTTCAAAACCTTGATCAAACCATACTTATCATATTTTGACCCACAGATGTCCGACATTGACACTGGCCTGACACGACCCATGGCCATGTAGAAGTCATTAGTTAGTTATTATGCAATGTAGTCTAGAAGAGGGATTAAAAGCAGGAATCTAAAGGCGATGGCGTCTGAAAGTTAACCTGGGACATGACAGGTCACAAGTTAAGACTGTGCGGCCAGTTAGTTGATAGAACCATAGCTCCCACAACTCAACACAATCTAATTATGGATCCTTTAAAGGACAATATTTTTGCCAGTTATTATCACATATGTGATAGAACTGATTAAACACTTTCCAAATATAATATTAACACAGAGATCATCGCTACCATAGAGGAGTAATAAAGGATTCATGAATCGGAAGTGACGAACGCCAAAGGATAACACGAGTTATTCCGCTATATAACTAACTGAAATGACTAGTGATAGCAGATACATGGGCGAATATCTGCTCACTAATAATTCCCCCGAAGACCTAAAGTTGCTGTGTGACACTGTGAGAGAATATCTTACAATTCATAAAAAGAATTGACTGCCATTAGATAAGAGAACAGGAAAGAAAAACAGATTAAAAGTCTGTGCATTACCATGTTTTTATAAGGTAGGGGAGACCGGGGCACATTGAACCACCATGGATATATCCTTTATAAATAATACTATACAACCCAACACTATACAGAAGTGAGATAACTTCTTAGACCTATTTCTCTATCAATAAGCCACATGCTGTCAATTATTTTCTTAGGCACTGAATTTTTCAAAAAAGCGCTTAAAAGAGAAAAATTTTCCATACATGTTAACTTCTTAGCCTAGAAAATTCTTGTACTAAGGTTCATATATTATGTCTAATCTATACAATCCAGATAAACCGGGGTTTGATCCATATAAGAGGGCATATTGATTTTTTTTAAAATTTTGATCATGAAATAAAGAGATCTTATAATAAAAACATTTGATATGAAATGAGGAAAAACATGTATGCGAACAAAGTGGTTCAATGTGCCCCGGTCTCCCCTATAGAATGAATAAAAACAAGGGGCTGTACGGAGTATTTCTATTTTCCCCGTGTTCTCTTATCTTATGACATTTAATTACTTTATTGTATCGTCAGATAACCTCGTGCGGTCCCACATAACAATTGTTTGTCTTCGAAGGAATTATTAATGAGCAGAAATTCGTCCGTTTATCTGTCATCACTCGTCACTTTAGTCATACACATAGAGAGATAACTCGTGTTTTCCTTTGGCGTTCGTCACTTCCGATTCATGAATCCTTTATTACTCCTCTATGGTAGCGATGATCTCTGTGTTAATATTATATTTGGAAATTGTTTAATCAGTTCTATCACATATGTGATAATGACTGGCACCAATATTGTCCTTTAACTATTAAAGTATTATATGAAGTTAATTAAACCAGCGTAGTCATCATAAAAGAAACAATTCTGTAACACTTGGTTAGTAAAGAAGGATCTTTTTTCTTTTCCTTTCAATACCAAATTTTCCCTTGTTGCACTCCACATGGCATGTTTGTCTCCATCTTCCCAGTTAGTTAAACAAAATTGGGGGGGGGGGAGATGGCCTAGTGGTCTAGAGTGCCGCGCTTCGTTCTCTACCCGGCCGGTCACCTCTGGCTTGCGGCTGTGGTTTCGATCCCTGGTGTGAGCATATGTGGCATTGAGACAGGAGTGCCTTCTCAACCTCGTGGGTTTCCTCCGGGCACTCCAGTTTCCTCCCACTGCTAAAGACCCCTACGTGCAATCGAATTATTGAAATAAAATTAAAAACCATATGTTAGTCCCAAAATGACCTAGTTTGTGTCAAGTGGACGTTAAACCTCATTTCTCTCTCTCCCTCTCTCTCTTGAACAAAATTGTAGGATATTAAACCTGTCAGTTAAAATATTTCCCTTATAGCATACAGTATGGTGTAAACTGTAAATGCTTGTCTTAGGACGTTAAAACCATGTTCTTATTAAGTATTTATATGTTAATTAACTAGTAATTATTCCTGCTTGGTCAATTGGTAGTAAATTAACAACATTACTGATCAATTGGTAGTATATTAACAACGTTCATAGTCAGTTGGTATTATATTAACGATGTCCCTTTATTGGTCCAGTGACACAGTAATTGTTATTTAGGTTGACCATTCCACACATTACGGCTACTGTAATGCCAATTATCGCACGGCTAATCGTTTAATACACCAGTTTACACCATTGGTCTATACAGTCTTTTATACCACATATTTAAGAATCCAACGAACTACACATCCTTGTCAACAAGAATTATGACCTTTTTATGCACCCACATGGAAATGTGGTCAGTCCATCGAGCATAATTTCTTGTGAACATTCTACAGATTACATTTATCATCCGATCTGTATGAAAACTATATGCATCATTTGAATAAAATTAGTGAAAAGAAGGAGCCTATTAAATTTCAGCAATTTCTGTTAATTACTTCCAGAGATATGGCTCTTGTTTAAATTTGTTGAACTTTGTGAATACTTGTACACCAAAAGTTATCATCTAATCTGTATGAAATTTATATGCATCATTTGAATTAGTGAAACAAAGAAGCCTATTAAATATCAGCAATTTCTGTTTATTTCTTCCAGAAGGCCTCTGTTTTAGTTTTCAAAGGACGAAAATTATAATTTGATGTCGGAAATTGTCTTTTAAATGCTCCGCATTAGCAACAAAAAAATAAATATGTGACAAGCCATGTCAACCTTTCAGACGATTTAGCTGCTGTGGGCATATGTGTTTTTTTGCCTGGAAACCTATTTTTTTATTCTTCAAGTTATTGAGTTGAGATGTCTGAATGGTTTAACGTATGTCCTTTAGTTTATAAGGCCTGCGATTGAGTTGATTGACATGGCTTTTGATTCCAAGATTGTACTTGACAAGGAATAATGTCACCTGTCCAACCTCGAGAACTGATTTTAAAATGTTCATTAGGTTTTGAATATTGGATATCAGGAACCGATAATTTATCAGTAAGATAACATCGTTGGTTATGGAAATCAACAAAAATTATATTCTGATTCATGTTTCTATTGTTGAATGTTAAAGGGATAATTGGTAGCTCCAGAAAATAAATAATACCCTTATTCAAGTACTAGATGTTTAAATGTCCTACCTGTTGTGTAAATTATCCATTACAACCTATTTTATTTGTCCAGAGGGTTTGAAAATATTTTAAAATCCAAGTCACATTTGAAAAGGTTTACGTTAGACTTTTCAAATCAATTGGTTGAATTTTTCCAATTTTTTAAATTAGGTGTGTTAAGATGAAATTTATATCGTCATTTAATTGGAATATTGTAAAATAATACGATTTGTTGACCAGAATGAAGATTGGGACATATTTTTCAGTTACAACAAGAATGTTATTGGGGCTTTAAAATAAGTACCCCCAAAAGACACCTAGAACACAAGAAGTTTCTGTCCTGCGATTTGATTCACAAGATTACAATATTATTCAAGATTTTACTGAGGACCTTAAATTGTAAGATGCTAATGGCCAAGGTTTATAATATTTCCTATATGCACTGTCAAACCTCATGGGTTTTCTCTGAGTCCTCCGGTTTCCTCCCACTGCTAAAGACCCCTATGCGCAAGCAAATTATTGAAATAGAATTAAACCATATGTTAGTTCCGAAATGATCTAGTTTGTGTTGAGTGGAGTTAAACCCCATTTCTCTCTCTCTCTCTCTCTCTCTCTCTCTCTCTTCTTGTGGAATCTGGGACCTTTCTTCACCGTAAATCTGGCAATGGATATTCCTCCTTTAAAATAGATGTCTTGGAGCTGTGTTGTTATATCTTTAAATGATGTGGTATGTTTATACAACTCATATTAGGTGCGGAGTTCAGTATATAAATAAAGTTAAATCACCGTTTAAATAAAACAAGGTACCCAGTCAACTAATAAACGATAATTGGTATAATTAACTATTTATTGTCGTGTCTGGTACCAAGTTACTGGGGTCTATTATGTATAATGTACCTACTATTGAGGTTAATAGTCCTTGTTTTCACTATCTTAATATTAATCAATTATTGATTTATTGATTGATCAGTTCTGTTGAATTAAATGATGTTGACACACATGATTCCCATTATACAGACATTTCCAGCACAATGCCATCCACGCTACTCTCCATGGTTCTAAAAAATAGTAATCCAACGATAGAACTTATGATATTTCTGGCATGTATGTCTATTTAAGATGATCTAAAATGGGCTTTAACTTCCTCATTTTCTGCACCAACTGGTATACCGTAATTAAAGGACAATATTGATAATAATAATAATATCATATATCAGTCATTATCACATATCTGGATCTTGTTAAACATGTTACAAATAGAAATTGACTGTCACTAGAAAATAAAAAACAAAAAATATAGAAAAATTCTTTGCATTATTAAGTATAGAATGAATAAAAACAAGTGAAATATGGACTATTTCTGTTTTTACTGTGTTCTAGCTGTTATCTATTGACGTTCAGTTACGTTTTTTGAATTGTCAGATATCCTCTCATAGTCTCATATGAGAACTTTTGGTCTTCAAAGGGATTGTTAGTGAGTTATATAGAAGGAGAACTGTTTTTCTTTTGTGTTCGTGACTTTCTTTTGTAGAAACCTTGATTAAGTATCTATTGTAGTTATGATCCTTGTTTTAAAATTATATTTGGAAAGTTATAAACAAGTTCTATCACATATATGATAATGACTAACACTAATATTGTCCTTTAAATATTGGTAAACACCATGTTAGTGTACATTGAGAGAATTTTTGCCAAGACAACTGTGTTTTCGCAGACTCTTCAATGAATTCCAGATCCACGGATCTTTGATATGCACACCAATGTGTACAAAGGACCAGATGCTATGCCTTGCCAGTTCCACGTCTTGCACTACTGACAATGGGCCAACGTACATGTAGATTTCAAAACCATTGATGGTTTCCTGATCATCATATGGTCCAAATCCAGAGATCGTTTCTTGGCCATCGTATGGTCAGATTCGGAGATAGTGTCTTGGCCATCGTATGGTTCAAATAGAGGTTTAGTTTCTTGACTGACGTATGGTTCAAACCGGATGCCATTGTACCTCACATTTTAATTTGAATATAAAGAACCGTTCAAATCCCTGTGTTGATAGGGACAAGCCTCTGAGAATTTTCAAACCCAGCTTATAATTGACATAGGGTGGTTCCTGGTTGTTTGATATAGGATGGAAAATAAAGGTCGACGTTGGCGTACATATAAAAGAATCCTTGACAGATTAACATTAGAATTATTCTTGATTATTCCAGCCTATTGTTTTATTATTTCGCTTAAGTCATGTTTGAAATGCATAACTGATCAATCAGAGACTGTCAGCATGCACAGTGCTGACTATGTATATGAATACATGAGAATTATGAAGACTTTCATGGTTAAGCGAGAATTTCATATTTTCTAAGAAAGTCAGAACATAATTATTTCTATGTCTTTTGCTCAAAAAGTTGTCAACTCACTATTATACGATCATGGTCAATATTTCACAGGCATAAAAATCAGTGGCACAGGAAATAATAACACAATTAAGCCCCTTGTTTTTTCCATTCTCCTCCCTGCAATACCTATTTTCAAATGTTTGAATTTGAAGTTGAAAATGATATTTTTGCCAATTTCTCAACTAGCATTAGTGAATTATAGGATAAATAGGATTATTCTTTAACAGGGTAGGACTGTTTATAAATACAATCTATTTTGGGCTTTATTTTAATACATTTTAAAAATATAACTTTAAAATATGAAATTTAAACAATACTATGGTTATTGATGAATGAATCTGACATTTCCGGCAACATCTCATAATATCATTTGGAGATATGGCTGGATGACGAAGAATCACAACTATTAAATTGCTGCAGTCACTACATCATTCTGTAATAAAGGCAGGAACCGTAAAAAAAAAACCAACGGAATGAAATTCCTTACAATAATTCTCAGCCATCAGACAGAAAAATTACACCAGACATCTGTCCTGGTTATCTTGACTTTATTTGACCTATTATTAATTCTATTTATAAGCTCCTTTGTCTTGATGTGGTTTATAAGTCCATGGATTTATCTTGCATAACTCCCATATTAATCTCCTTTCATCTACTCAAAAGGTCATGTATTTATTGTCGTTCTGGGAGGCAGCTGGCAAAAGTTCTCATCCATACAAAGTTAAAGATTCTTTTCGATATGTATCTTGAAAATATAATTTGTTGGTTTGGTTTTTTTATACGCCCACATTGAAATGTGGTCATATATTGTCGTCGGTCAGGCGTCCACAATTGCTTGTGGATGCTCTAGAGGCCAAACTTAATATGCGATTGACTTCAGATTGATACACAGAGTTTAAGGTGTTGAAACAAACTAGTATTTTGATTTTCAATGAATTTTGATAACTGAACAGCTAAATCCATCATATTAAATGTTTCCTGTACTAATTGTTAGCGTGGGGCAAAATTTTATAAAAGAGCAAACAAATTCTAATGATTTTCTGATAATTACATAATGAATTACTCTTAATCAGATTTTAGTGTATTACAAATGTTTCATTACCATATATTTTATATTTTGCAGGCTCCGATGTTAGTTCCTGGCTTGAACTATGCCTTTGAAACATTTATTGATTGTTTAAATGAAAAGGGCGTTTCTGATAATGTTAAAGTAAGTTATTGTTTATTCATTTTAAAATTTCTGGAAATGCCAAATCTGTGAAACTTGGTGACTACCACTTTGGGATATTGGTATTAGGAAAATAATTTAGATGAATGCCTGTTACTAATGGCCTGTAGAGACTGAGGGGAACTGGTGGGGACCAGGTCATATTAATCCCTGTTGCTAATGGTGTCTAAAAGGTGGTGCTGGGGATAGTGACCAGACCATATGGTCTGTCATCAAATTGAATATTGACTAAGAATAACCTCTTGGGTTCTCACCTTGTTCTATAGTTGTCTCTAACTTGTAAATAATTTAAATCATATTATTTTAGCACAAAAATAAGTTGAAATGACATCAAATGCCAATTTGATTTGTATTTAAATTGGCTGAGTGAATTCTGTCAATTTTCCAGACAACTGATTTCAGTGTGCATATATGACCAACTTAGACACTTGGAACACGATCATTGACCCCACACTCCATTCCATATTCTAAATAGTCTAGATTTTATTTCAAAGAATCTCAGTTGAAGGTTAACGCTTTGTTTTAATTCCAGGTTTATGTTTTAAAAAGTGGTAGAAGTGTACCAATTATTACTGGAGTCATCAGTATGCCTGTTAGTGAAGCTATCGCTGTTGCCTAGTTCTAGGAATAAGTTATTGATAAAGTTGCTGATCGTCACTAGGGAGTTGAATCGTGAAAGTTGAATCCTGCGTATTGTATATTGTCGGTAGATTTGTTTTGTGTAAATTATGTGTGGTGCAGCGCACCCTGCACTTACTATTAAAAGGAATATCAGTCCAAAATTGGTTACAATTTACAAAGATATGATCAATTGAAGATCTGTTCCACATCCATGAAGCCTTTGTCACTTATGATTTTTGCTGAAATTCTTTGAAAGGCTTCTTTTAATCAGTCTGAATCAAAGCTGTGAGATGTTCAATCACTGATATTTAGTTTTTGTTTTCTTGAATAAATCTTAAAGAATCATCTTGATTTATGAAAAATTGTATATTGATATCAAGGATCAGCGACTTGTAAGTTTGTGATTGTATAGTTGTTGTTGTTGTATAAATTCCGTCCAGCAGTCCATGCTTATATGTCTACAGTCTACAGCAACCCCTTTAGACTTTTACAAGGGTTTGTCACCATATTAAATTAAAATTATACCATACTCATTTTTCATTTTCCTTTGTACAAAAATGCTTCAGTGACAAAATCATGACTCCAAAGTCTCATCTCTACTCGCATATAATTATCTTTTTATGTTTTCTAAACATGTATTATTGAATGAAGAAAATGACAATTATCTTCTTGGTAAATTTGGACCAGGCTTTTGAAAAAACAAACAAGGCTCCCCCAATTGGTGTATAATTGACATAAAACGTGACAGGCGCGTTTTTTGGACAATTGCATACCGAAACATGGACCACGATTTTCCATTATTTCAAGGATAACATCACGAATCGGCTTTTCCTAGTTCATATAGTTGTTTGGAAGCTGGGGGGTGGATGGCCGAATGATTAGCACGAGCGTGCTGTATTATAAAGCCTGTCATTGAGGCAACTGGCGTGATTTCGAATCCCCTGTTGTACGTGACAAGGAGTAGGGTCGTCTGTCCAACCTCGTGGGTCCCCCTGGTTTCCTCACACTGCTAAAGGCCCCTACGCGCAAGCGAATTATTGAAATAAAATTAAACCATATGTTAGTCCCAAAATGACCTAGTTTGTGTCGAGAAGACGTTTAACTCCATTTCTCACTCTCTGTTTCAAAGCTTTTAATAAAAAGAATTAATATTAAGAAGCATGAAATTGTTCAATTCGGATTATCCGAAAAACTTAATCCACCAATTTCAGGGTTTAATTTGCCCATATAATATCTAATCTGGTTACAGTAAATTCCACGAATGTGTTTTTATATCTTTTACGTCAAACATCCGAGGTTCGCGTTTATCTCAAAGCTTCATCTATTTCAGGTGGGATTAGGGATGACAGGAAGGGATTTTTTTAACGATCTTATTTCAATATCAAATCTCTCCAGTATTGTCAGCTTGTGTAGCCATCAGCCCAAAACTGTTTTAAAATAGAAATTGTAGATTATGCTGTCAATGCTTTATATATCTGAACTAAAGTTGTTTCTGGAGATGTTGTTACCGTGAACGGTACATTGTTATGCATTCTTTCATATGAAATAAAATTAATTAATTAGACTTATTAATTCCTTTGCACAGCAGATCAGTTCTCAAGAACACAATAAATGGAATTCCACAAAAACGGGATGTTGAAAATCTTGATTTTTTGATCCCGACAATGGGGTATAATATGTAATATGACCTTTAAAAAGCTGGGCTCAGTACAACTACTACACAATTGTGTAAATCAGAATGATAATGCTTGGTTTGGCACTGAACGAAAAAAAAACCCTCGCCATTTGCGTCAATTCAGTTGGCATCCTGAAACTGGGCGATCGTTTCTAGAAGACAAACTCCACTGACGATTGACCAAGGTCTTGACGACAAAGCGTGTCAACGCTTAGATAAAACTGACACATTATCCAGCAGCTTCTTCGGTGGATCTCACGCTAACAGCTTCTTGTGCTGCTGCTACTGTGAGTCTTCGACATGGGTTCGTCAATTGACACTGTTCATCGCCGACTACGCCCTGCCCTGCTGCCTTGCCATGCGCTCGACTTTGAACCAATTCAGCATGTTAATTAATTGTCCAGCGCATACAGCATATATTTCAAACCTAGTTGGTGCAGAAAAGTAGAACGTAAACTCTATATTATCCGGCAGTGCCTGAATGGACGTCGTCTCCCCAGGCTCCCCAACTGCAAAATCTCCGACAACTGGACAAGCCTGGAGATGAAGCACCCGCCACAAATTATATATCTTATATATTTGGTATTAATTTGTGTCTTATAACGGCTGTGATATGTCCAGACTAACAGCTGGGCAAGCAGCATTGTATCGAGCGTAAAGAACGGTCAAACAGGTTGTGTTACAGTACTGAGTCTTCAGGTTCTTGATGACAACACTAGTTTAACTTCTACTGACTCTTCGGGTTCTTGATGACAATACCAGTTTAACTTGTACTGACTCTTCGGGTTCTTGATGACAACACCAGTTTAACTTTCATTGATTCTTCCAATTCTTGATGACAATACCAGACATAATTAGTATTATTAAATGACTCCATAAAATAAGGTTTAGAGAGCCTTGGTGCTACGTGGCCGTCCGTCCGCCTTGACTCGAGACCAAGCCCTAGCGTAAGGTGGTAACTTGGTAACTATCGTCCTAATCTCTTAGACTCTAACTTCTTTATACCCATTGGCCCTTCGGCCTTGTCAAATATCCGCCTCAACGGATCAGCCCTGACGCCCACACAGTGTGACCTGACTTGCTAGTCTTCAGTCGAGAATAGATTATGCTAGAGCGTTAGCCAATCAATTAACAACGTGCGTTGACTGCACCATCAAGGTAGAGGTCAAGACGATTATAATTGGCTATTACTTAATGCTAGATTAGTCGTCTGTCCAAATCACCGGACATTACATAACACCAGATGTTTACAGAAATGAAATTAAGTTTAACGCCCTACTGTTCTTCCCCGAACTGGGCTTAATGAAGACGGACGCACGCCTTACAGTGTACTATGGGGGCACTACTACTACCTGGTGTTTTAACGTCCGCTCTCACAGAAATGATATCGCAGACAATCTATGGGGGCACCATCACCTTCTCTTTTGTCGAATACCAACTGTCAATGGATCCTTTACGTGCACACCCATGTGTACACAGGACCTTGATTTTCCGTCCAATCCGAGCGACTAAACATTTGTCCTTGTCAGGATGTTTAATCAATCAACTATCTGTTATAAATGACAGCTTACAGGATTTAATTAACCATATTGCGTACAATTACTTCCATCCTTTCAGTAAAAAAATTATAAAATAACTTCTTAAGATCATTAACGAATTGAAAATAAACGGAGTCGACAATAACCACACTAATTAAAACATAAACAACAATACAAGAAAACATTAAACACTGATAAAAAAAAAAGTCATATAAACAAAAGTTTGTAACAAAAAAGTCAAAAGAACAAAACACTGATTTAAAAATAAATGTATACAAAAACATTCCCGTTTGGTTGTTGGTGATCATTTTTTTCAAACACGCGAGATATTTAAATCACGTATAATGATATAAATTCTTATAACGGACATGATACTGCCACACACGCGATGTACATAAATCACAAATAATAAATTCGACACAAATTCACAAGACGCGATTAAGAAAAGGGAGATATTTTCCTCCTTTCTTATTTCTCTTCGTTTGTGGAGAGAGCGGGTATTTCTTTCATTTTTTCTCATCATTCTCTTTTTTCATTTCCACTTCGTTACGATTTTTCATTAATGGCCGCTAATTGCTTTGTCGGGTAGTCTTTCCCTTTTCCATGCCGTCTGCTTAAACAGAGTCTTAAGACATGTGTCATGAAAGTATTGTAATTATAACCAATGCCCACCTTGTCAGTGATGCAGGACATGGGCAGTTGTCTATTCGTTCGGATGGGACAAAGGACCGAGGTCCCGTGTACATACTGGCGTGCACGTAAAAGATCCCTTAACATTAGAATTAACATAAACAAAATTTAAAATAGGATTTTGTCATATTGTCTCAACATAAAGGTTAATGAATAATCTGAACACATTTCACCAGTCTTAAATCTAACATTTTTGAAAAATCAACAATAGCTTATTTCTCTAAGTTTCAAACAAGACACAACAAAACATGACATTCGCTTCAATTATGAGCGCTAACCTCCCCTTGTCGGTTATGCAGAACGGAGAGCCTGGCATGGACTGTTGTCTAGTCATTCGGATGGGATGGAAACCCGAGGTCCCGTATACACATTAACGTGCAAGTGAAAAATCCCTTGTCAATTGGAATTCGATCTAAGAGTTGGCCGCCGCACCACTGCCCGGACACAATGTCCCTCATAGCACACTGTATGGCGTATGCCCGTCTTCATTAGCCCAGGTTAGGCACAGAAAAGTAGAAAGTTAAACCACGTCAAAACATAAAAATAATCACACTTATATGGATACTATCAAGCAAATAATGCCATAATTATTTCTATATATTTTGCTCAATAGTTTGTCAACTCACTATTACACGATCTTAGGCATTATTTCCCACACTTTTTCATTCACACCGGAAATAAATACAAAATTACCTCCCTTGTTTTATAACCCCGCCCCCGCAATAGCTATCTCCAAACGTTTGAATTTAAAGTTGAAAATGATATTTTTGTCAATTTCTCATCTGACAATAGTGAATTATTAGATTAATAGGATTATTCTTTAACAAGGTAGGACTGTTTATAGATACCATCTATTTTAAGGCCTTATTTTAATGCATTTTAAAAATATAACTTAAAAATATGAAATTCTCGCTTTAATAACAGCCGAAAACTCATTTATAATGGCAACACCAGTATTGTTTTTTATAAAGTTTTGCACTCGATAACCGCCATGTTCTTTATATTCCAGCTTTTGATAGGTCACAACCATGTAAATGTATTTCGGGTCTTTGCTGCACTTTGATAAACGTATTTGTTTCATAAAACAAACAAATATATCCGTAAAAGCATCTGAATGCCAGCGTGTTTTGTTTTTTTTTTAATTTTTTTTATAATTGAAGCCATCAAAAACTGTCCGGAAATGCTTCGCCCCCACCTTTGTTTTGATGAATCCGAGTGTTTTGCTTAGAATGTACTGTATACGCCGTACAGTGTGCTACGCGGACAATATTGCCCGGGCAGCGAATCTATGTTGTTCTAAAGACTGACTAGTACAGATAAATGACGAGTGAAATCGATTTTTTTTGGCGGGGGGGGGGGGCGCCATTTCATTTTGGCGTTCAGATCACGTGATCTTAGTGATAATCAAATTGTCTGTTTTGCTGTGTATAGTGCATTTTGGAAAACACCCTTGATATTTTACACTGTCAATATAACTAGCAATATGGGATCAAGAAAACAATGAAATTTGAAAAAACATCGATTGTGCGTGGGATAAATTAAACTATATGTTACATTAAAGGGACAATCCCGATAAGAACAGAGTCTCAAAAATTAAAGTCCGAGCATTTATGAAATTTATGGACCAAAATATAGAGGCATGGTGTATTTGCATTGGCTCAAAATTTCATCTCAAAATATTGAGTCGTTTTGACGTTAACGTGGACACTGCTTATCCGGACTCGTAACCCTTTTAAGATTTAGGGTCAATTTTTTCATTGGGTGACCTGATAATCGATTCCCGTTTCTTGAGAGGTCTATACAGTGAATGACCCATATACTGTACTTGATAACAAAAGGTAAATTCCACCTACACATTATTTTCATAGAAAAAAGTCTGGTTTTATCCAGATACTGTATAATACAGCGGTCTCCATTTCCAGATGAAGACTGTCAGGTTTAAGTTATTTACAAGCATATCACAAATATCGGGTTAGTTGGTCGGCCTTAGGTAATGAGTTTTAAGAGATTTTAACACAAAATTAAACAGTTTTTTTCCCCAAAAAGTTATCGGGATTGGCCCTTTAAGAATAATATCTTTTTCAGAATAAAACGCGGTTTGCCAGAGGAAACTCGTCAATAAAATCCATTTTCCGTTAATAACGTTATATCAATCCAGTTTTAAAATAGCTGCCATTTCCCTGCAGTCTATCTGTTTCTTGTTTGTTTGGATTATAACACGAGCAACATTGGTTTTGGGGTTTTTTTTGTTACTGTTTTTACTTCTTTCTTTTTCTGAGTAATTTGTATTTCGAGAAGGTTATTTATATCCTGTAACCACGTGAATAAGAACGGAAGGTGTAATCTTTCTTCATATACTGACTGGATCAAAAACAATTTCAAGTTATTTTTGTCTGAGATAAAGATTACCTTTTGATGTAAGTTTTCAGCAATCAAAATACTTTATTTAACTAAAATCCCAACTCTTTTCGATGCATATTTGCAGGAATGTGTATTACGTGTATGCTTGTGTGGTCGATGACGATATACAATCAAAATACTCTATTTAACAAAAACGACCAACTCCTGTTGGTGCATATTTGCAGGAATATGTGTTTATTGGTCGACTGGTTTAACGCGGGTGGGTTACATAGCGTCTGTCATTGAGTCAATGGGCGTTGTTTCGATTCCCGCCTCTCCAGGGGGGTTGGGATGGCCTAGAGGTCTAGAGTGCCGCGCTTCGACCTCGAGCTGGCCGGTCACCTCTGGCTTGCGGCTGTGGTTTCGAGCCCTGGTGTGAGCATATGTGGCATGGATAAAGGGGCGCCTTCTCAACCTCGTGGGTTTCCTCCGGGCACTCCGGTTTCCTCCCACTGCTAAAGATCCCTACGCGCAAGCGAATTATTGAAATAAAATGAAACCGTATGTTATCCCAAAATTACTTGGTTTGTGTCGAGTGGACGTTAAACCCCATTTCTCTCTCTCTCTCTCTCTTTCTCTCTCTCTCTCTCTCTCCGTCTCCCCAACCTCGTGGAGTTTCTCACACAGCTATATATAGAGATCCCTACGAGCAAGCGAATTATTGAAATAAGATGAAATCGAACCATGTTAATCCGGAAATGACCATTTTTGTCGAGTGGATGTTAAACCACACGTCATTTCACTCAATGACAGACCTTTATTATCCAACGTGCACGCAGGACCCAGGATGTCCCACTCGGGATAACAGACAACCCATGGAAGCAGCCCTGTTGTCTACGATATCACCCCGGTGGAAGTGGACGTTAAACTCCAGAAACTAACGAACGAAGCAGGGCAATGCTGTTTATTATTATTAGTCTTGGAACACAAGAGCACTTGTTGACATTCATTCGAGGTTCTACCTGTTCGTACAGAATAGGTAAGGTGGGATAGGTTTGTGACCCTGGGTCCACACAGGACGATTGCACCTGACCTCGGGTTGATATAACAAACCCAAAGTTTATTTTCCGTGACCACGTCAACAGCGATTGGCCTTTCCTCTTTTCGGTATGTTTTGTTCCCACTTGCAAACGTCAAATAACATTTTTCCGTGACGCCAAAAAGCCGTGTGTCATTCGGGGCATTTTAAAATTGCCTTTATATTTGGATGGCCTAGCCGTTAGTGCAATATCCATGCTTGAGCATGCTCAAAGCGCAGTCCATGATCACAATTGCCATAAAATGAATGCTTTCTTAAACGAAAAGGTTTTAAATCTGGATCTTAGCACAGCAATATCTGGAGAGTTATTTATTTCCAGTGGCAGATCATTCCACTCTGTTGGTGCTGAGTAGGAAAAAGTCCTTTGACCAAAACGGACTGCTTTAGACTTCGGCTCTACACGGAGTTTCTTTAGGTCCTTGCAGGAGTATATGATTGTAAGAGATCACTCAGGTACTTTGGGGAAGTGCCATTTAAACATCGAAATGTATAACACAGAATTTTAAATTTGATTCTGTAAGTAACAGGGCGAAAATGAAGTTCTTTGAGAATTGGTGTTATATGACTGTAACGAGGAGCCAGAGATATTATTCTGGACCTTTTGTAGTCGTAAAACAAGAGAAGTCGGAGCTGCAGTAATCGATTATGGAAAGAATCAACAAGGACACACGTATTTAAGTGGAATCAGCATTAAGATACTTCCTGGCGCACCGAATGTTCCATAGAATCAGACAGCAAGAATGTTTCATAGAATCAGATAGCAAACTTTCGATATAACACTAACAAGTAAGCTTTTATAGATATAGTTTTATTACAGAGGCAATCTTTATAGATTCTTTTTTTACAACTAAAAATAAATCAGATTTTTCATTTTTAACAATCATATTCGGCCAAGTATCTTAATGATATTTTGATAACGAATCAAATAACGTATCTGTATTACTTCACCAACAGTAGTATACTGGGCACTTTTCAAAAAACAAGAATGACGAACAAACAATAATTTAACGATGGACAATGACTCTATTTTCACTAAAATATATTGAGAACGTACATAAAGGTTTTCACTACTAATAAACGGGGTCTATCTTATATAGGCTTAATTTCTTATACATCATAGGGCCAATGTTCATTGTACATTTAAAGGGGTTTAACTATGAATAAAGGGCTTATTTTATAAGGTCTGAAACTATACATAAAGGTCTATATTTTCTTATAAAGGTTTTAAACTATAAAGGGGCTAATTTAGTATATACAATATATTACATATATTATAATAATTTTTGAAATATAGAGATACATACATTCTATATATATATATAAATATTTACATCAACATTTTACTCTATCGACAGGTTTCATGTAAGATACCATTGAACGCTGCCCGGGAAAAATCGAGGTCAGGTGTTTAAATTGGCTTGCACGTGATAGATCCCTACGCATGCGCATTCCCGTCTTCATTAAACCCCATTTTATTTTGAGTCGTATTTAATTGAAGAAAACAATCATTACAAGACGAAGTTCAATTGAACACTATTGATGTTTTATTTCTATCGAATGTGTTCATACTGATTCATTCTGAAAATATGACGATTACAAACTTGAGACGTTTGCCTACATGATTGGTCAGCTTTTAGAACGGATCAACATTTTACAAAATGAAAATGGCGGGAAAACAGAGAAGATAGATGACCTTTGTCTTCACCAGTAGAAGAAATCAGCTGTTTATCTATGGTTTACAGCCATCTTGGTATCTTACATGAAAGTTTGGGGATATTATTTATATCATACAACAATAAATAATATTTTTAAAAATTACAGCCCACTGCCGCCATGTTTAAAATTACAGCCCACAGCCGCCAAGTTTAAAATTACAGCCCACGGCCGCCATGTTTAAAATTTCCGACTGTGTTATGCTTAAGTACAATTGTAATTTTAAAACTTTACTTTAAGTATTTTCAGCCGCCATGATATTGAGATAAGTGTTTTGTCCACGCTAAGTATCCAAATATGTAATGATTAACATGATTTGTTTAAAAAAATAAAATATGATTAAATTTGGGTTGTATCTATCAACACAATATAACTGTTGTGTTCAATTTAAAACTAACAATGAAATCGAAGTAAAATCCCGCTTGATATCTCGTAACAAAAATTTATTTGACAAAAATCAAAACAGTTGAAAGTTTGTTGGCAAATATATTTTCCAATATATTAAGCTAGTTAGTGTATCATATAATCAGTCAGATAGCATACCATGAATCTAGTTAGTTGGTATATCATGTATTCAGCTAGATAGTATGTCAAATATGGAGCTAGTATATAATATATTCAGCTAGATAGTATATCATGTATTCAGCTAGATAGTATGTCAAATATCGAGCTAGGCAGTATATGAGATATCCAGCTAGACAGTATATTATTCATTTAGCTAGTTAGTATATAATATATTCAGCTAGATATTATATCATGTATTCAAATACATAGCATATGGTCTATCCCACTAATATATTTAGCTAGTTAGTATATCATATATTCAGATAATATCATATATCCAATTAGTTAATATATCATATATCAAGCTAGATTGTATATCATATATCAAGCTAGATTGTATATCATATATTCAGCTAGATAGTATATCATATATTCAGCTAAGTAGCATATCATATATTTAGCTAGACAGTATATCCTACATCCATCATATATAAAATATCATATATTCAGCTAGGCAGTATGTTATATATTCAGCTTGTTAGTATATCATCGAACTAGATAGTATATAATATATCCAACTAGGTAGTATATCAAATATTCAGCTAGGCAACATATCATATATTCAGCTAAATATTATGTCATATATCCAACTAGATAGAATATCATATATTCCGCTAAGCAGTATATCAAATATTCGGCTAGGTAGCATATTCAGCTAGATCCCATATCATATATTCAGCCAAAAAGTAAATATCATATATCAAGCTAGTTCGTATATCATATATTCAGCTAGGTATTGGTTCCCCAGATGTTCAATATTTCATGTTGACATGGGCCCAGTAAGACAGTAATACTAATCGGAAACGGATGGGGAAACTGCCACATTCTCTTTAAAAGCTAGCAAGTGCTGAATAGGCTGGTAGTTCCGTGTGGTCATTGGATTAAAAGCCAATATCAATGGAGAGGGTAATTATAATTAAGCGTTAAAAATGTCGGCATGTGGTGATATGTGACGTTGTTGAGTGTTGATGTGTTGTTATACTTCGTTGCCGTACCTATGTACAATGATATACATTTCTGTTGTGCAATGGAATATCGACCATTAAAGATGCATTATGTAAGATTTAGATAAACAGCTGGCTGTCATAATAGTTTCAAAAATATATAATAAAATCTAATATATTGAGAATTTCTATCAAAAGCGTTATTCTGAAAGTTATGAATGTTCAAAGTGTTGACAGCAAATCGCGATAATAATGAACGAAATCTCGATTTTCCATTTTAAAGTTTAACGAATAAACGACGGGCAATTGTCTAAACCATTTAATATCCTGATCATGGTCCAGAGAGTTGGTTATATAAAAAAATGTCCAAATAAATCTTTTTACAACTTTTGAAGGCAGAAAATGATTGCGATGACATATTGAAAGATTTAGCTCCTACATAACGTATCTTTCAATTATGCTTACTAGGCAAATATAATATAACTGTACGACTCATATTGTTTGGGTGAACATTCTATATATAAATATCTATTCATTTATTTATTTACAATTTTACTTCATTGAAAATAAACAGTTATTCACATATTTTTTTAATTTGTTTTTTTTTTTTTTAGTTTTTCGAAAACAACAATCTATAAATTGATAAAAAAAAAATCAATGAACACAAAAACAAACAATCAAAAACAAATTAGACGGACTAAACACATAATAATTATTCTCTGAAGCTTTAGGATAAAGAACTCACTTTAATTTGGTCAAATAAAATAGAGCTACACACAAGGCTATCAACTGTAGGTATAGAGATTTAACTCATTGTCTACAAACCAGAAGAACTCAGCAAGGAAACAATCGTAAATTTAACTTTCTAGAATCAAAACAAAATAGAAAAGATTGCGAACATCGCGAATCAGAAAAGTAATTGGGTTTTTATGCTGTCATTTAAGGTGGAGTTAAACGTACCTCTGCTTTCATATTGTTTTGTAATCATAATAGTTTTAGAATGTTCAAAAGAATAGTGGATTGGTATCTGCTTCTGAAATCCAGAAGAGCTGTGGGACTTGTTATGCTGGTAAAAATCCCTAATTACTAATATCAGTTTAATACTGCAAAAGGTAAACAAGACATATTTCTTTAACATTCAAAATTATCGATATTATATTTCATTTTTACACGTTTGTTTTTAAATTCGCTGTAAAGAAATAAACTTATTCTGGTATGTCGCTTGTCGTTACCGATATTGAGTACAGAAGTCAGCACAGAATGGAAAACTTCAATGGTGCTATTGAGGTCTGCGATATTCCAATTACTGATATGTTTTGTTTACTTGAAAATATTCGCAATTGGACAGCACCGTCTGGGTATCAGGACCCTGTTTATCGAAATCTTAACTAAAGATAAAATCGAATTGTGATTGGCACAACAAGCAACCCAATCAAATTACTAAAATGTGGAATTTATCTAAGTTAAAATTTCGTGAAAGAGGCTCCAGGTCTACTTCACAATACCTTTGCTACAATTAATTGATATTATTCAAAATTGGTTTATGCAGTCGTGGCATCAAGCACCTTTACAGAATAAACCTATCTGATAAATTCTGTTTACTTTAGGGTTAAATATTTAAAAATGGCCAACACTTCACAGTTACTTTACACAATAACTGATATGTTTTGTTTCATTTGGGTAAAATATTCAAAAGTTTGGCCAACGCAGTGTGGGTATGTTTAAGAATTTCTTTCCAGTCCCAAAATAATGGAATGTCGATGTATTTGTATGGGCTGACATGACGTGACGTGTAAATACTAAAAAAGGTTATAAGATGGAAACACACAGTGACTATTGTTCAAGGTTATTTGTAAATGGTTGTAAAAATAAAAGTAAAATAGTAGTTATTTATGAATAAAACACATGAATTAATTAGCAGTTATATGAAATCAATAAATAAATCAATTAATAATGAACACCAACTTTAAAAATGTATTAAAATATGCAATTTGGGACTCGTTTTGGAAACGATGATTATCGTTCCTGATGAAGCAAAGGTTATGGAAATGTCTGCTGATTCCCATAGTAACGGTTGATAGCCTGTTGTGTGACGTCATGAAGTTATTTTATTGGTCTTGATGATTGGATGCCAGTAATCTGTAGCACGATGTGGGTGTTCCATTATCTCGTACCAATGTTCTAGCTGTTCACCATGGCTATACCACCCCAGGTCAACCTGAAAAAAACACCATTAAATATTATTTTATTTTAAGTGAAATACGCGGATGACTCTCTTTTGTTCCCCAACTGTTCTTAAATTAAAAATGTCTCGGTCCATTGTACATTTACACGGGTCGAGCCTCGAATGACTAGTCGCGCAAGCACCATCACTGACATGAGAGCACACGTTTTGATTAAAAAATACCAAGGCTCTTCTGAGATTCGAACGAATTACATCCTACTCATCTGCCACTACAGGGTTATTAAAGACTTTCTATTTGAAATTTCGAAGATATTAAGAAACTTTGCAAGTAGACATTTAAACATAATAAAGTTAATCGAGGGGCATTGCCAAGTCAAAAACTAGTTATTACCGCCAATACAGCATAAGTCAGAAACGTACTAATGATTTGACTTCTCAGTAAAATCTTTAGATGATGCGACGTATGGAGTTTACACCGGGTCTTCTTGCAAACTCAAAAGAGATTTCCAAAATCAAGTTTGCAAGTAAAGGTGTAGACATAATATATAGTCAAATGAAAAACGCGAAGTTACGACATAATTTAGCATGAGTCAGAAACGTTTTAAGAATTTGACTTCTCAGTAAAATCTCCAGAAGTTACGACATAATTCAGCATGAGTTAGAAACGTGATAAGAATTTGACTCCTCAGTAAAATCTCCAGAATATGGAGATTTACATCCCAACTGGGCTGATGAAGATGGGTCTACTTGCGAACACAAGGTGTATTTAGAAGCCCCGGTTTGACTTCTCAGTCAAATCTGTAGAAATTACATTCAATATAATAAAAGCCTGGATAATTTTTACCTGCCCAATCTTATGAACACCTGTCATCATGTCTTTATGTAACACGTGAAAGACGAACACGTGACCCAGTAATTTGGGATTCTCTCTATTAATATCAAACACACACTGATGATGCCAGACTGGATCCTGGGTATTCTGACGTACTTTAGTTTTATGTTTAGTTTCACGGATACCATTCACATACATCTCCACTTTAACATACGGATCTGGAACAAACAAATCAACACACAGGTTACGATACGACATGAAATGGGTTTATGTCCTACAGCTCTGTACCTAATGAAGAAGGGCATACGCAAATGTGCTACCGTGGACGCTTTAGTCGGACAAATGGCAGTACGACCTACTCTGTTATCGAATACCAACTGCAAAGGGTTCTTTTACGTATAAATCAACCTGTAGGCTACATGGGACCACAGTTTATCGTCCCATCCGAACGACTGTTTGTCAACATTTGGCACCCGTGTAGACCATAAATAGAATGCTATCAACCCCTACGATTTTCGCTGAAATCGTTTGGTTGACCCCCTTTTAACTGGATTGAACCCTAGTCTGGAGGGTATCTACCGTCGATATTAGAATGTGTGTTCATCAATGAATGTGAAATCACCTTGGCTTTATTTCAGGGCAAATTAAATAGGTCGGGTCTGTTCTCTAATTCAATTGTTTTTAAATCCACAGCCACAGACAAAATAATTTGGCCCCGAGTTTACAATCTTAAGAACTTTCTCCAATTGAAATTCAGAAAACCAAAATGGCCGCCGTGAAACAAAATGGCGGCCATATGATTTAGACGCTTGAGGCGATCATAAAATGGCACTCCACATTGTCCTCTGTAACTTATTAATCAAACCACAGACAATGATATATACTTCGAGGAATGACAAATCTGTAACCAAAAATGTGAGAAAACTTACTTATTGCTCCGAGTAATGACACCCTAGGTAGATTTCTTCCTTCAAGCACGTTGAAAACTATTTTTCCCGCCACTGGCTGATAACACCCGGATATTCGTAAATCACCTTGATGTAACTATGGGAACAAAAAAATAACAATCACATTGGTGTAACTATAGAAACAGATTGAAATTGACATAGAATTTACTCAACAGCATTGGTGGGTATTGTGCGGGGGAGGGGTGGGGCGATTTACCTCGAATCACTTGGTACCACCTTAGGATAGCATTTTGGTATTTGGAACTGTCCGGTTAATCGCAACGTTCCTCTATTAGTAAATCCCATGACGCACACTAAGGTCACAAGATAAAAAATCTTCTGGAGCCCAGAACGGAAACGGTTCTTTTCGGGATAACAGCGTTTCCGCCTTTTCTTCCGTGAATGAGAAATTATTAATGGTTCTGTTATAGTGCAAGCCAGTGCGCTCACCGGGTGACTTCGGCGTTGATGAGCTCACAGAGGTGGTCAGTAAGTTTTTTGTAAGAAGTTATTTTCATTAGAAAGTTATAAGGTAATGCTTTGGACTGTTTCTGCTAAAGCCATGGTCGCATCTTATTGTCAAGCACGTTGTTGACAATAGCGGCCAATGCAACCGTAGTTGACGGCAATGAGGAATCCTACCGTAATTGACCGTAATGGTCCTTAGTTGAAAGTAATAGACCTTAGTATAGGTATAACGTAATTTCAACTGACCGTGATTGGTCCATTTTTTTAATATGTTCAAATTATCTCCACAGTGATCTTGGATGCAACGACGCTACTGTAGGGTCAAGTAGGGTAGACCCTACTTCAACCTGACTGACCATAGTGGCACTGCCACGAACTGTCGTCAACTACTTGCCTGACCGGAAGTTGTGACCGCGGCTTAACGCCACAAAGACTAAGAGTTCAAAGGTTAAACCTACTTACCCTGTATACTGTTTGGGGATAAAGAGTTAAATCGACTTGTCCAGAACTCAGGTTTTCTACATCCATCAATCTTACTGATCCCACTCCGACAAGATGGCGACGTGACACATGATGTGATGAATACACCTGGAATTCTATGGCCGAGTCTTCATTTATTTCACTCGGTACGATATCCTTAATGCAAAATTTCTCCAAAAATAACGGATTCTGAAACACGTGAAATAACAAAAACAATTAGTCGAATATAATAAAATAATTGGTTAAGGATGGGTGTGATTGGGCACAGATGTAACAAGAGTGTAGAACCGTTACTACTAGGAGATTGGGTACCGTCGTTGGTGCATGGTGACAGTTAAAGCGATGTAATAGTAAGTGCAGGTGGACAAAAACAAATATATGGACAACACAGCATACTCAGAAATCACAAACAATTCAAATAAGAGAATGGATCCGGGGACTAGCCGTAAGAGTCCACTGCGCTGTACAGCCCCGGGTCTGTAGTGACACAGACTTCTCTCAAATTTGAAAACAATCAGGAATATAACCCAGAATGGCAAGTATGTCTCAAATGTTGAACACAATTTCATTGGAACATGTCAAACTTTTTTTATCGACCGAAGACACAAAAAGGTGTAATTTCCCTTTAAGTTAATCATCAATATACATGGTACTTGAGAAGATGCCCCGTCTGAAATTGTTTGTATGTAACTCTGGATTTTTTCTTTCCTAGCGAAGACAACAAAAAACGCTAATTTCCCTTTAAACTCATCACTAAGAAACGCGACCCGTTATGAAATGTCATGTCAACGCCGTAACCCCAAAAGCGTTAATTCCAGATAATCTTTTCACTAATAAACACAGTCCTTTAGAAGATGTCACATCACGTCTAAGAACGTTCAGATGTAACTCAGAACATCACTTTTAGACATGGATCGTCTGGTTTTTTGAAAACTATATCTTCAAGAGTATCCCAGGAATTAACAGAATATTGTCATTGTTAAAAGAAATTCTAAATATCAAAGTTTACATGTCTCGTTTCGTTAAAATAAAAATACCGACTTAAGATATTTAGATTTATATGTAATTATCCCTGTTCACAGGCATCTGTCATGTCAACTGATAATGCCTGTTTTTCCCTTATAAAAAATATACATTTTTCCTTTAAAAATATATACATTCTTTCTATATAAAATGTATAAATTTTTCGCTTATTAAAATCTATACACTATTTCCCTGATAAAAGTATATACACTATTTCACCTATGAAAATATCAAACAATATTTTCCGTATACACGTATAATTATAATAATGTATTATTTCCCTAGACAAATATATACATTATACCGGTGCTTTATTTACGTTTCCAATACAAAAATGAATCAGAAATGAAATAAACAAATACATGTAAAATGTCAAACCAAGATGAAGGTAAAAAGCGTTTTAATTAATTAGAAAATATTCTTTCAGCGCCATACACATGTACTTGTATGGAATGAAATTGGTCATTTAGAATAGCCAAGTACGACCGGCACTTCCGTTTCCGCCTTCATCTAGTCCTCCATGCTTTCCATCGTCACTTGGTATTATTGTATGCTGGTATGTCATGTCATATATAAAGTTTGCCTAACCTGGAGTTGTTGTTGGTTTTATTGTTGGTCGGGCCCTTATCTTATTACTGGCGCAGAATATAAATACAAATTAACAAAAATAAAAGCCTTTATGGCGTAAATCCGCAATGTCAAAATAAAAACGTACACAGTAATAATTATAAAAAAAAAACTTGAATGGCATGCATACAAAATAATAAAACCTCAATAGCGTTAATATCAAACCTCAATATGGTAAACATCACACCTCAATATCAAAACTTAATTGCGTGAATATCAAACCTCAGCAGCGTTAATATCAAAACTCAATGGCTTAAATATCAAACCTCAATAGCGTGAATATCAAACCTCAATAGGGTAAACATTAAACCCCAATAGCGTTAATGTGAAACCTCAATAGTGTTAATATCAAACCTCAATAGCGGTAATATCTCACCTCAATAGCGTTAATATCAAACCGTTCATGTTGTAAACACAAACACAGACGAAATAACACAAATATAAATTTTCAAGGAGTAAATTTTGTTCGAGTGGTCTAAAGTGTGCGTTTTAGATTATAGGATCTGCCAATGAGTCACGTGGCGTAGTTTCAGACGAATTTAACTGTTGCGTAATAATCTAAATCTATACAGAATGCTTAGGAATGAAATCTCGTTTGATTATCGAAACGTCACACTGTTCTGTTCCGGTTTGGCTAACAAAGATGGTCATGCGTCATACAGTGTGCTATGAGGGAAATTTTGTCTTGGCAGTGGCGCTATGGCCTACTCTTTTATCGAATTCCAACTGCCAAGGGATCTTTTACGTGCACGCCAATGTGTTCCCACCCGAACGACTAGACAGCAGCTATTGTCACGACCTCCGTCCTGCACCACTGACACGGGCAATGCCGGATTAAACATGGTGGGGGCCCTGGGGCCTGGAACATGTGGGGGCCCCTGATCACTGACCCCCGCATAGGGGGTCTGGGGGGTTTCTCCCCCCCCCTCCGAAATTTTCAGAAATTGGAGGCCAGAAACGTGATTTCCTGGCATTTCAGGCACTTGTGTTGGAGCCATTTAGAAGTACCTACCCAGAAAAAAATAAAATTCTGCCACCAAATTAGCGCATTCTGGCGTTATTTCAGTGGACCAATCCATGCGAGTGCTATGAAATGATGACATTCTAGAGGAGGAGACTGTAAGTGGGCAGAGCGACATCAAACCTAATTTTGAAGTCGCTTAGTGATAAATAACGGGGTTACTTGATTTGGAATCGTATTATACCCCCACGATGATTTGATGAATGGAGGCCGTAACGTTACGACCAAGCTGGACTCGATGTTTGACAAACAAAATGGTAATACGAGATTTAATCAAGAAATATGAATATTTCGTGTGATCATGGTGTGCATCTCATCAAATTCAGCTTATACCCACAACAAATAGTAACAACAACAACAACTACAGCTTATAATATACAATCGTACGTCAATCTGAAGCAAAATTCGCGTTACTCGAAATGATGGGAACGTGTAATGTGTTCGAGTTATACGATAATTCGAGTTAGACGATGGTCGGTCCGATTGAAGATCTCACGACAATAAAAAAACATGTGTTACAACCATCACCAGATTACACCGAATTCTCGGATGTCGATCGCAACACAACATGGATTGAGGGGGCCCAAGGGACTTCAGATGGAGGGCCCTCGAAGCATCGGAGGGGCCCCGTCACTAGGTCACCGGCCGTTGGAATCCTCGGTCCGACTATGCTCGAGGCGCGCAATTGAGATTTTTGTGGGGGGCCCCCTAATGTTGTGGGCCCTGGGGCCTGTGCCCCATGGTGCCCCATGGTTAATCCGGCGTTGGACACGGGGAAACCACATCGGCCAATGCTTGGATCTAACAAGCGACTACTAGACTAGCGAGCCAGCTTAGCTACCGTTTCCTCCCTTTACTTTAGAATACCATCAAGTTTTCCATTAAATTTTTTAATAAACTAGGGTCATTTTATGAGTGGAAAACACGGGCCATCCAATTGTTTTCGTAACTGCGAGATTTTTGGTCGCCATGACGACGTTTCTTTTCAATGCATTCTATTTGCCTAATACTCTCTTTAAGCTCGTGCTTTCAGGAAGTTGTCGAGGTTTCTATTCGTTAAGCTATATTATATTAGGTTCTTGCCTTTGTTAATGGCTAAAAATATCTGCTAATTTATCACCGGAGCTGAAGAAGTTGTTTAAAAGATTATCAAGTATAGAAAGATGGAAATCCCTTAATGCACAAAATGGCGTCTAATAACAAATCAAACGATTCCTGTTGCTTTTTTTTAATAAAAAAGTTATCGTAACTGTATTCGCCATACTGTTCATTGAGAGAATGTTTGATGTTGGAATGACATTTTGTTATATAATCAATTTTTTCGGTTTTTTATTTCTATTTTTTTTTATTGTGATTGACAAAAGAAGGATGAAAAGACAATGACGTCATTCTTAATGAGATGACGCAAACAATATTTTATAGGGCAATATATTATTATGTTGACTCAATGTAGATAAACTGGGGTTCCACGTCCAACTTCTCCGCACCAACCGGGATAATGTTGACTGCGTGTTCCTACGTCACAATTCAATAGTAAGTACAGGGGGGCGGCACCACATACAATTTTACACAAATATATGGACAAGACATCGTACTCAGAGACCACAAACAAAACAATTCAAAAAGAGTAAATGGATCCGGGGGCTAGCCGTAAGCGTCCACAGCGCTGTAGAGACCAGAGCCTGTGGTGACGCAGACTTCACTCATATTTGAAAACAATTGAGAATACAACGAAATAATTGTATAATGCCACCATGAGTCATGATCTGTCATATTTTGCAAGAAATAAGAATGCAAGCATATTGTATTAATTCCGCTATACAAGTAACCACACCGGTAAATGTATCAGAGAAGTAGTTCAAAAAACTAAATGCACTAAATCAATAAAGAAACGTTTAGGCATACAGGGGAATCGAAGTATATTGAATGCATTTAGGGCACATATTCCAATCGTCACAGAAACAAAACAAACTGAATACAGATAAGCAAAGAATTAAGGAATGTAGACCGTCTCGGAAGATAGCCGTCTGCTGACTGAATGGCGTGACGTAAATTAGCCGTTGCAGTGGTAATGACGTCGCAGCTGAGAAAGTGACAAAGTTTCCCAGAATAATGGGCGATAATCCCGATAAAATAACGTTAAAAACTAAAAAAAAACTATTAGTTTTAGCGACCAACCAGAATCATTAAGTTATGTAATTGTACAGACTATATTATATAATACCCCACGCAAGAAGTGCAAAACAGGAATGCCGAAGAAATCGTAGGCTATAAGTGTATTTATAAAGGCATAAAAATAAGGGAGATAATCCAGACAGGATTAGACAACTACAGCAGAAATTTAAATAAATATTAAATTGAATCATTATCCAATATGTAGTCAGTAATATATCTATAAGAAATGTCAAACTTGGTATGTTGAAGAAATATGCGTAATTGTGTTCCGCCTTTGTGTGGGTATAGGGTTTAACGCCCAACGTCTTTGCACCAAACTGGTTAATGAAGAAGTACATACGCCAAGCAGTGTACTATGCAACCAGGCGCGGATCCAGGATTTTTTGCAGGGGGGGGGGTCTAGGTTTGATAATTTCTTAACTAAGGCGCTCAACCAATTAACGTGGGGTTTGGTAAATTAGATTCAATTGGGTGCATTCTGACGTATTTCTGGAAGGTTAATTCCAAAATTACAGGTCTAAAAATCGCCAATAAAATCGCATACAAATTTTTTCAAGCCTGAGCAGGGGGTTGGGGTCCGGACCGCGCCTGGCAACTGGATTTATCATTAGTTAAAGTAGCTGGTCGTCCTTTGCAGCCCCCCCCCCCCCGCATACACACATACTTATTAGTCCCCGTATGGTTTCCTATTTTGTACGATTGCTGTTACAGTCTTGTGTATGGTGAGCATTGTAATAAAAGAAATGACGTATGTGGTCTGCGTTGTCAAGGATATGATGTCATCGATATTAAATTTGAGGACTTACCTTTGTTTTAGAGAATGTTTTCGTCCTATATTTAACAGCCCTTCCAGGAACAAGAAACGCCTTGACGTAAGGATTGACGTCGACATCTTTAGGAATACCAGGAATGATCAAATTCTGGGCCTACAAATAAAAAACATAACGCTAACGCTAAAATATACATCCACATTCCTGCTTTGATTCATATGGTACTTTGTCAAGAAGGCTAGGCCTGTAAGCAACACACACAGACACAAAGTAAAAATGGGTATGACTCTTACTATCTCATTTGTGCCGCAAAACATTACTATTTAATTTATATCACAAAACTACTATTTTATTTATACCACAAAACATTACTATTTTTATACCGCTAAACATTACTATTCAATTGCCGCAAAACATTACTTTTTTATTGCCGCAAAACATTACTATTTTATTGCCGGAAAACATTACTTTTTTATTGCTGGAAAACATTAATATTTTATTTGTGCCGCAAAACATCTTATTTGTGCCGCAAAATATTACTGTTTAATTTGTGCCGCAAGACTATACTATCAGCGATTAAAGAACATTTGTCGGAACGTCGCTCTATATTTATAATGAACCAGTGAATTTATTACACATATTCCAGTGTTAAAGGTCAGTTTTGTTTATTTTTCATTGGCCAGTTGTCCAACACTGACGTTGAGAAAGCAATGTTTTAAATGATTTCCTGATTGTTAAGGAGCGTGGGTGAAACAGGTTGTGATTCATCACGACATAACGGTCTGTAATCGGTGTATCAGGACACATCAGTCGCCTCCAGCACCAGAAACAGGTTAGACGATAGTTTTAGCGATCAGGAAACCAGCTACTCAATTAACACCAATTGACACTCGGTATTACAAACGTTAATTGAACACCCTTTAGCTATAGGTCATTCAGCTAATATTCATTACCCTGGAAATGTGGAGCCATGGCGACCTGGTAAATACCGTGCTGATCCCCGGACTGGGTTCCATCCTGGTGTATCCAGCTAGTATACATTACCTTGGAACGTTAAAGCCAATATGTTATAAAGAGGTGACGGTGTTGATCGGTTAATATCTCGCGACGTCCAGCTAGCTAACTGGGTGATCTCGGGTTCGATACTGGCGTGCCCATCTAGTATCAATTACCCTGAACATATAGTGCCAAGGTGGCGCTCTAGCTGGGTGATACCCGGGTTTGATCCTGGTACCACGGTATATCCAGCAATTATCCATTACCCTGGTTATACTGCCATGCCGGCGAGGTAGGTTGCACTGCTGAATAGGCATATTAATGGACAATATTGGTGTCACTTAATATCACATATGTGACAAAACTCGTTATACACATTCCAAATATAATTTTGACACGGAGGTTTCAGGAAAGGTGATGAACGCAAAAGGGGAGTCATGTATCTACCTATATCCGCGTTTCTCTACCTGGGGTGCATTCACCCCCATGGGGGGAATGGCTCGCGTCCAGGGGGTGAATGACCACACTCCCAGTAACTTCAAAAATGGTCATATAAAGATTGTGCAGTTGAGATTAGCAATCTCAAACACTGTCCCGAGAATAAAAAAATCGTTTGTGACAATCACCAGGAGCAAATTTCGCACTGAATTGGAAACAACGCATTTTCATTAAAATATAAATTTGGTGATTATTGAATCGCACCTTCGATCCGTATTCATTCCATACTCAATGTCAATGTGGTCAGGGGGTGCAGGCCCGTACAAGGATCCGCGGTTCATGTCGGATGGCTTCTATAGAAAAGGGCCATTTTCAAGTTCCTATGAAACGCCTGAAGGGTGCCTGAAATGGCTGGAAATCACATTTCCGGGCTCCAATTTCTTACAAATTTCCTAGGGGGGGGGGGGAGCCCCTTGACCCTCCTCGACGGGCTTCGCTCCTACGGTGCTCGACGTGACCAGCTTCGCCGGCCACGGCTCCGCGATCATTAACCTCCTCAAAACTCTGGGGGTAAATGGGTTGGTTGAGAATTGAATTAGGGGTGAGCGGTGAGAAAAGGTTGAGAAACGTGGATCTATATAATGGGCTCAAGTGACGAGTGATAACAGATAAACGGGCGAATTTCAGTCAGTTATATTGAAGGACAACTCAATGTTTTCTTTTGCCTTCGTCACTTCCATTTCTTGAAATCTTCATACCGCATTTATCGTAGCAATGCGTAGGCCGTACTGCCGCTGCCCGGGCAAAATGTCCCTCATAGTACACTGTATGGCGTATGTCCAACTTCATTAGCCCAGTTTGGAGCAGAACAGCAGGACGTTAAACACCATTTCATATCATTTCGTTTCATTAAGCTCCGGTACCCCTGTCTTCATTAGCTCAGTCGAGGGAAACGGTAGTGAGAGACAGAGAGAGAGAGAGAGAGATAGAGAGAGAAATGGGGTTTAACGTCCACTCGACACAAACTAGGTCAATTCGGGACTAACATATGGTTTAATTTTATTTCAAAAATTCGCTTGCGCGTAGGGGTTTTTAGCAGTGGGAGGAAACCAGTGTGCCCGGAGGAAACCCACGAGGTTGAGAAGGCGCCCCTATCTCCATGCCGCATACGCTCACACCAGGGATCGAAACCACAGCCGCAAGCCAGAGGTAACCGGTCAGCTAGAGGTCGAAGCGCTGCACTCTAGACCACTAGGCCGGAAACGGTAGACGTTAAACTCGATTACCCCTATTTTTCATTATTGATTACATTGGAGGGCAAATCATAAATTAAATACAATTTAAAGCTGCAATTTCATATTTTTAAGTTATATATTTAAAATATATTACAATAAGGCCTTAAAATAGATGATATCTATAAACAGTCCTTCCTTGTAAAAGAATAATCCTATTAATCCTATAATTCACTATTGCCAGTTGAGAAATATCACTTGCAACTTTAAATTCAAACGTTTGAAGATAGCTATTGTATGGGGGGAATGGGAAAACAAGGGAAGTAATTGTGTTATTATTTCCGATGTGAAAGATGTTTAAGTGTGGAAAATAATCCCTATGATTGTATAATAGTGAGTTGACAACCTTTTGAGCAAAAGACAGAAATAATTATGTTTTGACTTTCTTGGAAAATATAAAATTCCCGCTTTAAGCTCTCTAATAGGGATTTAATATTCGAATTTAGCACATGCATCGATCCCTACTCCTAAAATGAAATTTCTATTAGTGCAACAATAATTGATTCGTTGTTATTTCAGGAAAATCAGAAGTGAACTTTAATTTAAAGCAATAATAATTGCAGAGTTAAAGTGTATTATATTAGAACCATCTGTAAACTTATTGAATTACAACGTTCGAAAATTGTAATTCTTAACTTAGTAGGCTATACCAAAATAATAAGTGACGTCATAGATGGACAAGTAATGAGCATTATTGGAGAATATGTTATTGTTAAGTGCAAGAGTTGATATTAATTGAAGTTTAACGTCTTACGTCGACTGGGATAATCAAAACAGAAATACTTAAGCTTATAAACTGTTAGGATTATTCGTAAATGATTTTGCAAATTCAACAGGATTGTCAAAGTGTGATTTAAAGGAGCTAAATCGCTAATATTTGGGACCTAGAAATTGGGTCGCAACTCATAAAATAATGCAATACAGTTGTATATAAAATAATCTACATGTTATCATTTCTGTTTTTACTCTTTATTCAAATTAGTTGTGTTCTGTGAAAAAAACTCAACAGAAGTCTGAATCGAATGACAATTTCTAGTGTCATTTCAATCCACGCAGTATTTAGTGCGCATGCTTTCCAGATAAGAATGGTAAAATGTTTATTTTGTCTTAAATATTGGATACGAGACATAATCCCATCTTTTCCCGTAAATGTTTAAATTGACCAATAATTCATGTTTTCAATGTCGAAGAGAGAGAGACAGACAGACAGACAGAGAGAGAGAGCGAGAGAGGGGGCGGAGTTTAACGTCTACTCGACATACTAGGTCATTTCGGAACTAACATTTGGTTTATTTCAATAATTCGCTATCGGGTAGGGGTTTTATCGATTCACTAAATGACAGACCCTACGATAGCATACAACGTGCACACACTTAACCATTCGGCCATCCAATCACCATCGCCCCCCCCCCCCCCATTATCGAAAATTTTGAGTGATATTGCGTTTAGAGACTTAGCTAGTTTACGACTTTACTACTTTAAAATGCGATTTATTATTCTAAATTTGCATGTATATTAATCGTTCGTTCGATGTATAGATTACGCTGGATTTGTCAAGGCTAATAAACAACCCACGACTGATAAAAAGAGTTATAATAATTCTTGAAGTATTTGTGAATGGCATATGTTACAGCTGCAATATATTAATACATATTGTGCCACGTGCGTCATTGATGGGTTGCTCCTCTAAGACTTATTTCTATCTGTTCTTGCTAATCTACATCTCGACGCTCTATTTCTAGACAGACGCGAGTAGCTTCCAGAATGTTCTCTCGCTCAAGTAGGTTCTTCAAGGGGGACAATTCATCGATCGTTTTGATTTTAAAAAGATAAAGTTGTTAGCGCTAAATCGGCCTCATGCAGGTCTTTATTTTGACTTCAAATGTTATATTGCCCAATGTCAATGATGCAGGACGGGGTATATGACAAGGACAGCTGTCTAGTCCTTCGGATGGGTAAAAAAAACCCTTTGTCTTTGAGCGCTAGACCTGCAAGTTGTCATGTATCATCACTTGAATCGGATAATTCTTTTTTCTTTTATTTGTTCCGTTTTAAATTATGTACTATGTTTTTTTTCTCGGTCACCCGATGTATAAATTCATGTATGTTATAATTATGGCAATAATGAGTGGGTTTGTAACGCAACCGTGGCCATCATTCATCACCCGATATATAAATTCATGTATGTTATAATTATGGCAATAATGAGTGGGTTTGTAACGCAACCGTGGCCATCATTCATCAGATTGACAATAATGAAAGAATATAAAACATCTTCACTATACGCCTATATCTATCGAATTTGATTTCAAGGCGAAATATTAGCTCAACTCCATTCTAATTCTATACACAAAGGCCCCTAAATGAACAGAAAAATATGACACGGAGAGAACCCAAGAGATTGGACAGATGACCCTACACCTTGACACGTACCAGCTTTTAATCGAAACCACACACCTTACCACACACCTTGACCCACCGGCAGTTTCCTTATACAGGATTAGTGCCAGAAATATTTGCCTCCGTCTAAACTCCTTGAGTGTAACGGTCGGTTAAACATTAACTATTGTCGAACCGGGGTTCTTGTTAAATTCAATCTCTGCAAACAGAATTGTTAAATACAGATTTTTATTGTTGAAATAAATCGAATTACTGTTGATCCATAGGTAGCTAATGGAGGTGTGAGAGATAATAAGAATTGACAGAAACTAGTTGCTGAAATCAGATTATTGTTTTGATATTGAAAGATGTGAATTCAGTGAGACAAGATTGTGTAGATCTTTGTGAATCTTGTTAGTTATTGAGGTTGATAACACGTTCAATAAATTATAGTTAATGTGATTGAGGAGAGAGATTGAGGATGTTAACTGATAAATAGATACAACGAGTACTGGATCTAGGTCGGAGGTGGGGGTGGGGTGACATTGGATCCACCTACGCTTTTTTCGTACTTCAGCCCCCCCCCCTCTCCCATCGACTTTATGTCATCCCCTCTCCGCCACAAGGTAACGAATTCTGTAACACGGATTACAATTTGAACTGCCCACGTAATTTATTTATTAAAAAATACAATTAAAAAAATGAATGTAAATCAGTTTATATATACATTCATATAATTTTAGGTTTCAAAGTCGCCTTTCGCCATTATCATTTTAACGACAATATCTAATTTTTAGGACAATGTCTTATTTTTAGGACATTGTCTTATTTTTAGGACATTATTATATTTCTAAGGACAATATCTAATTTTTAGGAAAGTCTCTAATTTTAGGACATAATCTGATTTTTAGGACAATATCTAATTTTTAGGACAATATCTAATTTTTAGGACTATATCTAATAATTTGGACAAAATTCTTATTTTAGGACGATATCTATTTTTGAGGACATTATTTAAATTTTTAAGACAATATCTAATAATTAGGCTAATATGTATCTAATTTTTATGACAATATTGATATTTCAAGACAAAATCTAGTATTAACGAAAATATTTAATGCTTAGGACAATATCTAATCTTTGACGGCTTAATCCAGATAAAAATGTACTTAAATCATCATCATTTAACATTTTATTAATGAAACACGATCAATATATCAACTCTATTCAACGCTTGGATTCAATCGGATTAAAAACATAATGTATCTAAAGAGTGCAACACTTCCAGATGATACTGGCTTGTTCGTTACTTTTGATGTCATATGTGGCGACATTGTCATGAATAATTTATAGAATAAAGTTTTGAGCAAAAACTAAACAGAATACTAAAAGCAATCCGGAAAAAAACTTGACAAGCCTGAACGTTAGGTAAAGACGGTCTATTTGCCACTAGGGCGATAATCTAGATAAGACAACGCTTAAAGGATTAAAACTAATAATTTAGGAACAGATACGTATTATACAATTGTGTCATTGCACAAAATATAGTAAGCCATATATTTATAACAGAGAGGGCGGGGGGGGGGGGACTTTATGAGAAAAGTGTCACTGTCGTGTGCTTTATGTTTTATCATGAGATGGTGGGATGTGATTGGAATTCAAAGCGCGAGATAATGATATAGACATATGTGATATCACCAGTGAAATCGAATCCCACCGTGATAGTAAATAATGACGTCATATTGGGTGCTGGATTTCCCTCTGTGCATGCATGCCTACGTAATTTAGAAACGATGATGGTATCATGTATTGTCAACTGTGAATTTTCCTTAAAGGAGTCTCTTGCTACAACTGGGGATGAAACGAATTACGGTACACGATTCGTGTACCAGTGGTAAAATCTTTATTTTGTCCTAAATATTGGATATCAGACGCCCACATTTTCCCGGTAAGATCACAGCATCAAAGTTGATTTAAATTGACAAATAATTTGTGTTTTGGATGATACTAAGTTAGAAACTTAGCTACTTTAAAAAGAGCCTGGTATATCCCCTCCAACAATTCCTGGGTCCGCCCCTGTATAAGAAACGGGAACTGTGTATTGGACACATATTTGCGACCAGTCAGTATCCACGAAATCTCCAACATTGTTCAAACGATTGATATTATATGTAACTGATTCAAATAATATATATATTCTCTTACCTCGATAATAATCACCGTTATAGCATGTTTATCGTCTGTAAACTGTAACTGAACTTTAAGTTTACCAGTAGGACTGACAGGTGGAGCGTAGCGAGGTACCAATTCATCCAGATTCAGATCATGTAGAGCGACAGGAGTATCAGGCAATCCAATTCCCGGACTTCTCTAAAATATACAATATTAATATAAAATGAAAAAATGTATTCAGGGACCTCTCTAAAATATACAATATCAAAATAAATGAAAGTCGTTATTCGTAGCCAGAGTATCTAAGGTTATGACTTATGCTTAGATATCAGGACGCCATTTCCCTTGTAAATGGTGTAAGACAGGTGGCCTGACAGGGGAAAACGTCTCATCATTCGAGCTTAGGTCCCGTGTAAGTTGGTGTCCACATGAAACTTGATGTCCAGCAATCTGTCCTCCATAAATCTTTTATATCCCAGTCGGTATCGACATGAAGCTGTTGTCAGAATGGTTGTTTAAAATACAGAGGTCTAACACGTGCGCGTGAGATAACACTCTTTGTGATTGCATCTATTTGTGTTTATGGTGAGATTAGCGACGTCTCCACGAATGTCTATTACAATTAGGTTCTGAGAGAGAGAGAGAGAGAGAGAGAGAGAGAGAGAGAGAGAGAGATGGGGTTTAACGTCCACTCGACACAAACTGGGTCATTTCGGGACTAACATATGGTTTAATTTTATTTCAATAATTCGCTTGCGCGTAGAGGTCTTTAGCAGTGGGAGGAAACCGGAATACTCGGAGTAAACTCACGAGGCTGGACAGGCGACCTTACTCCTTGCCACGTACAACCGGGGATTCGAAACCACGTCAGTTGACTCAATGGCAGGCCGTATGATACAGCGCGCGTACGCTAACCATTCGGCCATACACCCCGACCCCCAACCCCCGTCAGGAAATAACTCCTGGCATAATCCTATATATCACACGAGAATAAAAAGACGAGAAGCTGTTTGAGACTAGTTCCTGTCTTTAAGATAAAAGAGTTGCAAATTTAAGCACCTTATCTCTTTAAAAGTATTTAAAAGGGAATATATTTAGAACGAAAAAAGAAAATGACATTTTTTTAAACCAAACAAGAAAAATAAAGGAAACGTGACGAGGACATGTTATTACTTTCGTTCTTCTTCACGCAACGCATTTAATTACTTTATGGAGATGTAAGAACGCCATTACTGGGATGTATTTTTCTTATTAGCCCCAGCGTCTCATATAACACGTAATTTTTTAAACTTATTACGTTACCGTAATTGTAAAGAGCGCGTGACGCGGGTTCTATCTCGCGTCTCGTGATTCAATTAAGGAACTGATTCAGGTTGTAGAAATGAAAAGAAGAAAGGATATTTATATTCACGGTGGACAAATTGGTTTTCATTTTCATCCAAACCATATTATAATGCTGTCGCTTTAACAACGTTTATTTGGATTAAAGTTAATAATCAAACGAGTTATCCACAGCTGTATATTAAAGATACATTATGGGAGATTAGATAACGAGTTGGCAGTTCTCACTGCAATAATGAAAACTAGATAATGTAAAGGCAATTTGCTGAAAATTTCAATCAAATTGATCCACTATGAACCGAGAATTAAGCGATTGCAATTTCAGCCAAGCCTCGATCATCATTACTAATGTCGGTACAACAAAAATCATAGTCTCGATTATTCATTTAATCATTAAATTGTGAAGGAAAGTTATGCGGTAAATCGGATCACAATCCACTAAAGTGGTGGGAACAGTCACCAGACATCGTCCGATTAGAGACAGTTCCTAAAGGAATTAGAGTAACAGTAGACTGAATGTCTAGACAAGTTTGTATCTTTACGTCAGAACTTTGCTAATCTTTTATATTAAAATACCTAAGCCACCTAATAGTAATAAAACCAAAACTTCTGCATAATTCTCCTGATTTTATTTACTATTGGGGGGGGGGGGGGTAATATGAATGTCATCATAGCAAGTGTTACGACAATAAATAGTTCATTGAGATATGTGTAGAACATCAGAGACCCGCTTCTCGCATACAACGTACAGGACATATCTACGGTCTAAGAACACTCTCCAGTTCCCAAATAGCGAACAATATTGGTTCAAATGTTTTCTCTATGAGAAACCCTGCGCATGTAGTTATTTTATGTAGAGACTTACCCTGTTTTTCTTCTTAAGGTAAGTTTGTGGCACGGCAGCACCAGTTTGATCGAACGCCTGTATACTGCTACTGACTAAAGATGATAATGTTGATCGCCTCTGATCTGTTACTTTAGGTCGACCTGAAAACATAACAAATCATAAAACATTTTTCAAACCTCCCCATTTGTCTAGAACCAGTTTTGAAAGTCATCTTGGCTTACATAGAATTTAAAGAATTACATTTTTTCATTGTATTTCCTCTTAAGTATCTAATTATAGAAACATTTTATACACGCAAGAATTATTTCTTTTATGATTTTGATTTGAAAACAAATAATAATCTCTTTTTAACAAACATCAAAACTACATTACAATGAAAAAATCTGGTCATAAAACTGGGATTTAATGGTTGGCAAGTGATTATTTTACAAAAAACATTCTTTTCATGCAACACTCTGAGATTCAATTATTTCTTTTATGAGAATAACTAGCTTCAAGTGATTCGTTTCAATGTGAATATTATCATTATGTGGTAGATGCCGAACAGAGAGAGAGAGAGAGAGAGAGAGAGAGAGAGAGAGAGAAGAGAGAGAGAGAGAGAGACTGGGTTTAACGTCTACTCGTTACAAACTGGGTCGTTTCAGAACTAACAAGTGGTTCAATTTTACTTCATTTATCCAATTGCGTGTAGGAGACTTTGCTGGGAGTTCAGTTGGGGTGATCCGGAGATATCCAACGACCTTATACCCCTTGTCACCTGGTTTATGCCCGGCTTCATTGGCCCCGATAGAGCAGAAAGGTATACTTACTTTCTAGAACCTACGATAGTAGTGATGTATGTCATGTACACGACGAAGTATGCTAACTTTCTAGAACCCACGACAGTAGTGATGTATGCTAACTCTTAAGAACCCACGATAGTAGTATTTAAACAAAAACATATTATATGTAAGTTCTGTACACGTCGATCCTATCATGTATAAAATGGTCGATCTTAATGTTCCATGGACACGAACTAAAGTCATTGCTTGATTATAATATCCTATAGCCATTTACCAATTCTAAATGACTCAAGCTTATATATTCTAGAGCTTTCTGGTCATAACTCACATATACCACTAAAGAAATAGAAAGACATCTTTTCCGCATATATATTTAAAATGCACTTCAGGCCCCATGTGTGAATCTCGGGTAGGGGTGATGTCAACCAAGTAGATAGCCCCGGGCATCACTAAACAAAACCAGTCACGGTAAACTCCATTTCATTTCAGTAACACAAACCTGCGTTTCCGACATCGACATTTCCACCAGAGTATCCCGTTACGTTAAATGACCCGTAGGTTTTGATGATTTTGAGAAAATCACAAAAATCATTTTAGTATAAGTGTATTTACAAATAAAGTTGTCCACGTGTAGTTTTAATGTGTTATTTGCAAGATGTTAAAACAAATTAACCAGAAATAGTGTCTTTTTGTACTTAAGTACTTTCTAATTTAAATATATGGGCACAGATGCTAATTTATGCGTTTATCCTGCATAAACACAAATAACTAACGCCCAAGGAATTTATTTTATACTATAGTGGTCATAGAAAAACCTTGTAAGTCGTGGACAAATTTAAACTATACACGATAAAACCTAACCAATGCCATTGACAGATGGAAAATTAAGCATAGAATATGAATCCCAATCAAATTTATTTTCGGTAAATAGACGTACGAGGTTTTTACATGACAAGGGGGGTTGAGATGGCCTAGTGGTCTAGAGTGCCGCGCTTCGACCTCTAGCTGGCCGGTCACCTCTGGCTTGCGGCTGTGGTTTCGAGCCCTGGTGTGAGCGTATGTGGCATGGAGATAGGGGCGCCTTCTCAACCTCGTGGGTTTCCTCCGGGCATTCCGGTTTCCCCCCACTGCTAAAGACCACTACGCGCAAGCGAATTATTGAAATAAAATTAAACCATATGTTAGTCCCGAAATGACCTAGTTTGTGTTGAGTGGACGTTAAACCTCATTTCTCTCCCTCTCTCTTTACATGACACCGACGATGTGCGCATGCTTGCGCTAATATGAGCTAAAGCGTTAGGGTTAGGAACTGTCCCATCTAACCTTTTCAACAAAGTGAAACAAATTAATTCCATGACTTGTGCAAAAATATTTGATCAGCTAAAATATAATATTTGTTAAGTAAAGACAAACTAGAATATGGTAGATATTGGAATTATTGATTATTCCATTATTTATAGTTTTTAGTTAGCTATCCTGGCTTTTAACTCATCAATATCAAATATGACAGGCTAAATCAGGAAACCTTCCCCCACAAGAGATGATGTTTAAAGCAGGGCCATACCTAGCGGGGGTGCAGGGGGCATACGGCACCCCCAGAAAAATAAAGCGGCCCGAGAAATGGCGCCCCCACCAAAAGAATAAATAAATAAATAAATAAATAATTTGACAACCTTTCAGTGATAATGGAATATACTTGATTATGATCACATAGTGGTGCTCTTATAGCACTGATCAGTCGGTCGGTTTTGAGGGAGCCCACACGCTAATGGGATCGTTTGCCCTGATCCAAACTTTCTTAACTTACGTGGAGGCTAACTCTGCTGCAACCCCACTTTTGAAACCCTACATACGACTCTTGTTTAAAGTTACCAAGAGAATATACCAAAGTACGTCGAAAAAATAAAATATTATATGCTATAATACCGTAGACAGAATAAAACACAATACTCTCGGGAAAATAAAATATAATATAATACCACTGAGAGAATATAATATAACATCGTCGAGAGAATACAACATAATATAATACCGTCGAAAGGATGTAATATAATATCATCGAGAGAATATAATATAATACCGTCGAGAGAATATAATATAATACCGTCGAGAGAATATAATATAATATAATACCGTCGAGAGAATATAATGATACCATCGATCCTAACAAGCGTGCATCACGGAAAAGTTTGCTTTGACAGCTGTATTACTGTCCACCCTTCATCGAATTCCAACTTGAACAAAACAACCTCGTGTTTCATACCACAGTTCTACGTGCATCTCCTATATTAATCTGATGTAATATAAACAGAGATATTTGACATTTCAAAACTAATACCGCCTGATTACATAATGAATTGTACTGTCATATTCTCTTAACTCGTGAAATGTCTCGTCATGTTGAACCTGAATATTGTCACTTCATTGTGTCATTTAATCTGTTTTTGTTCCGCTCGGTGCTTGACATTGATTCAACAAAAACATTCATATATAAAAGTTCTCGTGTATATCTGACCAGCAAGGACAGGGCGATTAAAGCGCCGGGTCGGTAACCAGGAGAACTCGGATTTGATACCATTTAAAGGAACCCATGATAGTTGGTATTCAAATCATGAGTAAGCCGTAACGTAACGCCACTATATGACCAGTATTTCCCTCATAGCACACTGCATGTTTTGTCCGTCGCAAAGATTTTATATTATTAGAGAATGTTTCGGACATGGGTTCAGGGGCGGATCCAGGGGAGGGGGGGGGGGGGGGTCCATATTTTTAAAAAGTATGGTGAAAGAATTTATTGGCTGGTCAAGTTGTCTGAAACGCACGCTTTATATCAATGAACGTTACTAGAACAAAAGCCCACGTTTATCATTACAGTTCTCTATATAATAATCCAAGAAAGATGTTTTTGTTAATAAAAAAGGGGAATAACTCTCCACTACACCAATCCATGGTGACAGACCGGAAATGGAAAGATTGCAAACTCATTTTCTAATATTAAGGGCACTCGGCAATCCTCGGCAGATTTCGGAACCTACATCTAGTCTCCACTATATGACGAATTCCGCCATATTGGAACTAATTTAAAGGTCCCGGATAAAACATGGCTGCGCACATGGTGTCTTGGAACTTCTTTAAAGGTCCCGGATGAAAAATGGCTGCGCCCACGGTGTCTTGTTTGTTTGTACTAGCGTCAAGTTTTCCTGTTAAAGTAAACCGGTTAGCCGCAAATGTATGGGCGTAGGTACATATCACTTACTGTCATACAGCGGAGACTAGATGTAGGTTCCGAAATCTGTCGAGATTTGCCTAGTGATATAAAGGGCAAAGCTTTGGATTCTCTTAGTTCATGTCTGCTAGACCACAACTGTGGACGCACATGTTAAAATACGAATCCAGCCTGTTAGAATTTGATGCCAGTCGATGCATGGGATGTTTCTAACCAATAAAAGATCATAACACCCTGTAACAACGGGTCATTCCGTTAAATCCATTATTCCATAATCCTTTATACTGGCTGTACTAATCTCCAGCCTTCAGGCCTACCCAATAAACACGAATGTTACAGAGCTGGGTTTTATAAATTTAGATTGATAGATTAACAGATGTAAATAAAAAGCCCACAGGAAAAATATATGTCATACGATAAAAGTAGTTAGGGCGCCTGTCGAGGGACGCACGTGCGCGCATGCGCGTGCGTGCATGTGCTTGCACGTGACCCTTGCACGTGCGTGACCTAGATGACCCCTGACACGTGCGTGACCCCTGGCACGTGCGTGACCCCTTGCACGTGCGTGACCCCTTGCACGTGCGTGACGTACGAAGAGGGGCGCGCGCGCAGGAAAAGAGAGAGAGAAAAGAAGAAGAAGAAGAAGAAGAAGAAGAAGGGGGAAGAGGAGAGGAGGAGGAGGAGGGAAGGGGAAACAACTCTTTTACATTGATTAAGTTGGCCCTGAAAAGGGCCGTTGGTCCACACAATGTGTGGGTTAGCAGGAGCACTTTGGCTGCTCCCACCGATTCGGCTTCTTGGTGCATTTCACCGAATGCTTGTGTCGTCTATGGTCGGTGTTCGATACATCTACCCCACACCAGAAACAGACCAAGTAATCGGCATCGGGCCGATTCCCCCTAAACATGGGGTAATACCCCCGACAAGTAGCACAAAATCGTTTGTCTTTTCGATCCATTTCGAATGTGACTTCTTTGGGCTTTGGCACTCCTATTTATAGCTCGAGACGGGACGAGTCTAAGGTGTTGGGACGATACCATTTTCCACCAATCAGAAAAGCATGACGTCACATGACGTCACAAACAACAGACACGTGATATGTTGTCGACATTTTATTGAACATATTTACAAAGCATTTTATTCAACACAAAATTGAACACAAATTTAATTGAACTTGAACATATTTACAGAGCAAAAAAGCATCGACATCGTTGTCCCTTCTTCAGGTCTTTTTGCAAGTCGGGAAAATGATCCCTAGCCCATTGTTCGACGAGTATATCGTTCACACGATACACGTGCCCGAACACCGAAAGGGCGTGCGGGGAGGGGACGTGAAACCGATGACACAAATAATACAAACAATAATGGCCGCAGACGACACTGTCGAGTCCCTGAATCCATCGGGGTTGGTAGTGGAGTTGTAGATCTTGCACGAAACGTCGAAAGGCTTCTCCGTAAACATCAGGGGGACACCCGTAGGAATCGAAGAAGGTAATGTGATCTGGTCCTTCGCACACAAACACGGTCCAGTGTCTACCGGGTTGATCTTCGTCGTCCGTGTTGATGACGTAGGCTTTGGGGTACGAGGTAGGGCGCAGTATATCCAGATGATTACGAGCCCACACACCCCCGAACACGTTAGAGGGTAGGTGTTTTTCTAAAGCCCGTGTCAGTTGTCGATTGGAGAGAGCCTCACCAATCTGTGATGACTTGTCGATTGGCGTCGATTTCCAAGACATTGTCGTATTCGGCAAACAGAACAAGACTGAGGTGATTGGTCGGGGCCGCACCGAACTTGAGTTCCAAAGACAGGTTACCCGCTGCTTTGGGATGAAAGTAGTTACCGTCGGCTCCGTGGTCGTTGGTCAAATCGAAACAATACAAAGTGTACCCATTGATATAGTCGTTGAAAGGGAGGTCCAGGTCTTCTCGGGTGTTTAAGACGGCCACTCTTTTCATCAAATCCAGGTATGGTGCGATGGCGTGTCGCTGGGGGAAATCGACGTCGTATTCGTCCACAATTTCCCCGTTCTTGGTCAATTTGATGTTCTGCAATTGATTGTGTTCGAATTGGAAGGGATTTCTGTTTTTTCTTCCGTCGTAGGCCGTGTTACGTACCATACCCACGATTAATCTCTTGGGAAGGCTTTCGTTGACAAACAGATTGTCTAGGACGTGACTGGTACGATTGTCGGGAATGACCATGTCGCGGACCACCACGCGTTTCAGGGGATACTTGGCGTTGGACGATTGAAGTTGCGCGGCCACCCGTGTGTAGGTACTGGGAGCTAGAGTGACGAACGGGATATCCAGGTAGGCTTTGGTGAACTCGACTTTGTAGTCTTCGGCATCGTTGCCTTCGCCGTACATCAGAAAAAATTTCGGGGATTGCTTTTCCAATTTCAACCGCAAGTCCACACCGTCCAGTAGATACCGATCTTGTAAACACATGTCCAAGTGTAGACGCGACTGCAATTCAAAGGTGCGACTGGCAGCGATGGTTTTCTGGCGTTGTTCCAATCCTTTGTTATTCGGAGCCTGTCGTCCACCGTCTCCGGCGGTGGCGACGGATTTCGTGGAATTGAACTGCCCGGCGGTATCTTTTTCCCACAGGACTTGTTTCGACAGATGGTCGTTCTTGGCTCCCTTACCGAAACTCAGCAAATTCTCCAAGTAAGCCCGGTAGGGATAGGTGGGCAGAGAGGTGGTGACCAAAGTTTCGGCATCCTTTCCCAGGCGTAATTTGACGTCTTTAAACAACGAATGAAACAAGTTGTTAATGGGTGCGACTTGACTATCCGCATCCAGGTCATCCCCGTTGTTCTTGGTCACCTTCAGGGCCACGTGCAGTGTCATGTTGGCCAGATCGATGAAATCGGTGGTGGCATTGGAAATATAAAATTCGATGGGTCCGTCGTGGTTCAAGTCGGGCGTCAGTGGATACTTTCTGATTTTCGTCACCTTGTTTATGGCCGTCTGCGTGTCAGGTACACTGAACAAATCCTGCAATTCGTCTCGCGCGCAGGGACAGGAATCATTGCGCATTACCTGCGTAGCCATGGTCGAAGATATCTAGTTTACGTCGCTTGTGAGAGGTGACCTGTGTCTTCTTCTTCCTCTTCGGACGATGTGAAGTGGACGGGGTTCGTGAGGGGTCTTTTATAGGTTCCAGGTGGGCGACCACGTTCTTGAGTGTGTCGGACATCGTGTTTGACACCGCGGGGCGAAGCGTGTCCTGGGCGACTTTCTTCCAGTTCCATTTTTCACGACCACTGACGGCGTCGAGCACGCTTTGCCCCACTTTGGGTAACACTTGGGCCACATTCTTTTTCACGGCAGCTTTACCGGCCGACCACAAGGTCTTCCCGACCGATTTGACGGCATTCAATAACCCCGACCATCGACCGGCACCCTGTTGTCTCAGAATTCCTCCCCTGTACACCACCAGACCATTGCCAGCCCCTCGCTGTCTGAGCACTCCACCTTTGTACACTCGAATCATCATCGGCGGCGAAAATGAAGTTGGGTCACCACCTTACCGTCGAGAAATGGCACGGCTTTCCCCATTCCGTTCCTTATATAGAGACCAATGGAGCTTAGTCGACTGTACTTCAGAGGTAAGTAGTGAATCCTGGCGGGGCGGTGATACAATCGTCGACTGGGAATCACGTCCAACAAGGTAGCCTTCACGTCGCCCACGGTCTGGGGTTCGATAATGTCCGTGTAGATGTAAAACAGATCGTACTGGATTTGAAGATTTGGGGTGTGGTGGGCGTAGAAATACCGTAGACTTTGGCCATCGGCGCCGGTCATATCGATTGACTGCAGGGAAACCAACAGTTCGTTTCCAGGCCATCCCAACATGGATACGATGGGTCCACACAGACGAAGTTCGATTTTCGGCAACACGTCAAACCAGAAAAGCGACTGCACGTGATTGATCTTCAGATACACTTTGTCGTTGGTGTTGTCTCTCTTGAAAGACACGAAGGGACCTCTTGATACGGCCCCTTGGCGCATCACCTCTCGAGTTTCGTACTCGGTCTGCTCTTGCTTCTCGTGGTCGGTCATTTCCTTGTTATTGGGATCCAAACGAACGGGTTTATGGGCCAAATGATTGTAGATGGGAGGCAGGTTCCACAAATCATTCAGTCTGGTGTTCAGGACAGTCAGGATATGCCTCAGCGAGTCGTAGTCGTCACTCTTGATGTGCGTTTCCATTTCGATGGATCCCTTGATCTCATCACCCTTTACACCTTTGAAACAATTCGACGGGTCGATTCTGTGGCGGTCCCGGCATATCTTCACTTCGGGTTCGTCGCTCGGGGGCGACCATGGATGAATGCGTAAGCCGATCGTGTTGTCTCGTTGATCGATGTTTTGCCATTGGTCAGGTAACGTGATCATGGACAGACCCACTTCCCATTCCCGGTGATCGACGAGAAGTGGCGGGTCCAGATGTGTATGATACGTGGAGACTTTGTTGTCGGGATACCACGACATGGAACTGTCACTAGGGAGCGTGAGGTAAAAGGGCCGGTCGTTGTTCATTATGTTTGGTTTTCAAGGTTGGAGAAGGTAACAGGTAACCCAAGGTACTGGAGAGCAAGGCCGTCCACAACGTGGTCTGAGAACCGTCGGGTTTGAAAGCCAGTTGGGACAAAGAAACTCCCGCCACGACGTACACTAAAATCACTTGACAGAAAAAGACTATTTCCGCTTGTGGCACACGTTTTCCCAAGAGTGACCAATTGTGGGCACTCACGGACGTAGACGTGGTTTCGTCTTGCATGTTGACTGATGTCGGCGTCTGTCGCTCCTATTTATACGTTTTGGAGACTGGTCCTGTCGATCCACGAATTAAAACTCGCCGGATAGCCCAACCATTTCACCAATACTTTGTCTTTTTTTCTTCCGAGTACTCTTTCGATGGGAAAGATCTCATCGTCGTTGACTTGGACCGCTTGCAATTCTTCGGGATAGAAGGTGCCCTGTATGGGTTCGCCTCTTTCGTCCAACAGTTTGTAACCGGGACCGACGTTGGGTGCGACGTTGAACGTTTCCAGAGTCCAGTTGGGCCAGTAACCTTTGTCGAAGGCACCATGTTTCGGCAAAGCCAAACGTACGGTCGTACCAATGTCCATTGATTTTTTCTTTTTCGGGGGACGTGGAGGAGGCGTTGTCAACATCCACTCGTGTTCGGGGCGAACGTCTTTGGGCGCCATACCTATGGTCCGATGTCGTCTAGCATTGTAAGCCCGAACCAGGTCGTCTAGTACGTCAATGTACCGTTGTGTTTGTCGATGAGTAAAGTATCGCCACATGCGTTCTTTCAGGGTCCGTTGAAATCGTTCGACCACACTGGCTTTGGTTTCGACGTTGTGTGTCACGAAAAAATGAATTTTTTTCTTCTTCAGGTACGCTTGCATTTTTCGATTGAGGAATTCGGTACCTTTGTCCGTTTGAAGTCGCAGGGGTTGTCGACTTTGAAAGATTTGACGAAAGGCATCCACCAAACTGTCCCCCGTCTTGTTTTTGAGGGGCAACACCCAAGCATACTTGGAAAACACGTCGATGACGCACAGCAAATACCGGTATCCCTCATTTTGTTTGGCCAAGGCCGACATATCGCTCAAATCGGCTTGCCACTGATGATCTATGCCGGCCACCACCGTGGGAGACCGCGAGAATTTCTTTTTCAATGGTTTGTGCAAGGTGTATGCCCTTTGTTGTTTCAACCATGCCTTGACTTTGTCCAAGGACACACCGGTAGCTTTGTGAAGACCCAGAGCGCCACCGAAAGCGGCCGGGTGGTTCGGGTCGTAATACACTTTCTTCAGCTTTCGTTCCATGTTTCAGCAGGTGTCCCTATGAACAGACTATTTATAGTTTTTGCAAGGAGAGCCATCTTCTGGTAGGTATACTAGGGGTATCCGTACTGGAGATTTTCTTCTTTCTCGGGCGTCGCGGCGGAGTCCGTGTCGGTGGCGTGGACAATACGTTCCATCGATCTTGATTCCCGATGGCTTCGCGCGGTACGTTCGTGGCCTTCAAACTTTGCATCACGCCAAACCATCCCACGGGAGCCTGGGTATTCTTTCGCCGACGAACCAAATCGTTCACAATGTCAATGGCATTGGTGTTGGGTACGGGTACCCCATTCCGAACCAATTCCAAGTTCTCGTTCCACGACCAAGGTGTCTTCTCTTTCATGTGTTTCAACAAAAGGCGGGCTCGATGTTGATAAGGTCGAGGGACCGACTCCAGGATGGGTGCCTCCGAATTTTCTTCTTCTCTTGACTCGGGTATGTTTTCGTCCAACAAGGGAACAACCTGTTTTCTTTTCCTTTGCATCGTTTGATAACGATGTAACAACTGTCCGTAACGCTGCATTTTATTTTCGTCGGTTAGGGTGGGATCGTTTAGCACGTGTTGCATGTCTTGGTGGACATTTTCGACGGCCTGCTGCAGTGGATCTCGATCGTACACGGGTTCGACTGGCCTGACTTCGACGGGTTTGACGTCGGGGAGTCCGTCGAAGGGTACCAGTTTCATTTTCTTGGCGAATTTCATCTTTGGGAAAGGACCGAAACAATCGGGTGAAGAAACCCCCTTTCTGTTGCTTCAAAAGTCGCCGACGGGTCTTCCAAGGTGTTTTAGACGTGCCCAAACGTCGTAACAAGGGGGCGTCCTTTTTCAAGCGCTTGACTTCTTTGTCGGTCACAGGAACGTTGCCGCGAATCAGGTTTCCAATACACTCACATACACCGTCGACAATGGGTTGGGTCTCGAGTAAAAGGGGACGGTCTTTCGGTGCAGTGTTCAAGAGATACCGCAGTGTCTCCATGACTGAGCTCGGGGTCGTTCTCCGGTCCCCTTTTTATACCTTTCTGTTCCCTGGGTTATCCACCAAATAGTTTAGATAGCTCGGCAGCCATAGCGTTCGCTCTATCGCGCCGTCTAAGGAAGGGATGTTTACCACCCTGTTGTCCACCCAATAGTTTAGATACCAAGGGGGCCAAAGCCGGGAGGGCCATGGCCAGCAATGCCCCGATGGCACCACCCTGTTGATCGACAAGTCGTCGTTTGACGTCGGGTGGAACATTACTCAGTTTGCGAAGCAACGCTCGATGTTTGTTCAATTCTTCGGTACTCAGTCCCCTTCCGCGCTGTGCGGTCCGTCGAACGAATTGATTTCGTTTCTTGTTTCTTTCCTCTTGCAGTCTTTCCTTCCATCGCAGCAAGATACGAATCAACACACCCCCAAAAAATCCACGTCCCCCAGGTTTCATGATCAGGGAGAGTTTTTCGGTCGTCGGCATGTTTCTCTCCGTCAGTTGGGTCAACACTTGTCGATTTCGTTCCACCCATTTCTTGTGTTGAGCGTGCAGTGGCTGAATGTTACCCTTCAGCAAATGGTTGGCCGCCAACTTGAACCACTGCAACAATCCAATACGTGCCCGGCCCGTATTCTTGACCAACTGCCCATAAGCCATATCGGGAGTCAGATGTTGTAACTTGCGAATGAAGGACTTGAGTCCTTTCATAGAACTCTTCTTTTCTCTTCGTGGTCTGCGAAAGATCGGGGAGAGAGACCGAGCAGGGGAAGGTGGTGACGTGGGGCGTGGAGGTGTGACCGGTAAGGTGAGACGTGGTGGTGTGGCCGGTAAAGGAGACATGGGACTCGTGGGTGGTGTCAACGAGGGAGGTGACCACTGTGTTCTGGGGGCCCTCATTCTCGGGCGAGTCTGACTTCGTACCGTGGGATCACGAAGGTCCGGTGCCAACGTCGGGAACGTCGCCCTGGGAAGGGTGGGAGGTGGGTGTTTCCTCTGCGTATTCTTCGTACGAGCCATCGTGACAAACAAGAGTCAATTCGAGGTACAGGTCCCCCTTTTATACTTTTTGGACGTAGACGATGGGTGGTTCCTCTTGGGGTAAAATGTTGGATCTCAGTCGCAAAGCTTCGGGTGTGTCGGGCTTCAAATCAACGAGTAAGTAACTGCGAGGGGTACTCGTCGCATCTTCATAAGCTTCTTGCATATACTTGGAACGGGAAGGGTACATCTGACGGGCCAACACACCAATTTGCGAGGCGTCACGGGGATTTTTGAACAAGACCAGGTAATGCGCATTCAGACTGATGGTACGCTGTTGCTTGTCAAACAAGTTTTGCACAATGTAAATGACACTCGTGTCGTGGTGATGACTCTTTTTCGTGAACCACTTTTGCAATATCTCCGTGTCTTCTCCCATCAAATCGTCCACGACTAAGACTTGTGGACCTTTGACTTGACCCATCACGTCGTCAATATCCGTCAAACCTTTGACATAAGTGTAGGGAAAGCGATCGTAACTCTCTTGCCATTCGCCATAAGCCCACACGATACGTTGAGGAGGGACGTCGAACAGGGACGCTTGAAGAAACTTCTGCACAAAGACCGTTTTCCCAACACCCGTTGGACCACTGACTAACATGGTAAAGGGATGTTTGAACGTCACATCCATCTTGCACTGTTTTCCCCCATTCCCTTTTCCCCTGCCTTTTATACCTTCGCGCCAGAACAACAGACATGGAGTGAAATTAGAACACAATTTATTTTACTAAAAATACAAAAAGAACATTCAATGCAACAAACATATCATACAAAGGAAAAGAACATTCAAAAAACATATCATACAAAGGAAAAGAAAAAACTGTTAGTTATCGCGTTCTCTCTTCAGGATCTCTTGTCTCACCCAGGGTACATTTCTCAGGACGCGAGGAATCCAATACACATGTCCCAAAAGCTTCTGCATCGTGTCGTGTGGGTGCCAGTCTTCCACTTCAGCAAACGTGACGACGACGGGTATCCATTCACTCATATCGAAACAAGGGGGATACGACAAGACTTCGGTCATATCTCTCGGACCCGCATATTGGATGAGTGCTCGGGAAAAACTTTCTGCTTCCTTCTCTGCCAACAAGAGGACAGCCGGCTTCGGGATTTCACCGTTCGAAGTTTCACCGTTTTCACTGGTAGTCGGGAGAATAGTGGGTGGAATAGAAAGTTTCGTCGGCTGTTTTCTTTTTTTCTTTGTATCGTCTGTAGAGCTCGAACGCTTCTCCGCACCAGTACCAGTATCGCTGACTGCGGGTGTTGTCTCTGGGCATGTCGATGTTGTTGTCGAACATGCGACTGGCAACGGCTTCAAAGTTGTTTTCTGTTTGGATTTCTTCTTGGCACTCGAGCAGGCCGTGTCCGAGCTGTCCACAGTTGAGGCACTTGTGATTTTCGTCGGTGGGTCTCTTGATTCCGTAACACTTTCTTTTGGCAGTTTCTTTTCTTTCTTCATCACTCTTCGCTTTTTGGGCTTCGGCTCGTTTTCCACACTGGGGTGCCCAGTGTCCTGGTTCTCCGCAGAGGTAACAACTTCCATAGGAACCATAGGCTGGTCTGTCTTGTCTTGGTTTTCGTTGCTGCTGTTGGGAACGAGTAGGGCAGTCTCTATACCAGTGTCCGACATTGTTACAGGAGAAACAAGCTTGACTAGCCATCGAGAGCAGAATGAAATTTCAGTCTGACACTTCGCTTCTTATAGTCTTGGTCGTGACGTCACTCGCTTTTGATTGGTTCTTTCTTTTCCTTCGTTTTGATTGGTTCGTTGTTTAGTCTATGATTTCCAGGCTTTCCACGTACTTTTTCACTTCGTCCCAATCGATCAAGGCTTCACTCACGTGACAGGCTTCCAACAACGTCATCAGGTCGGCTCGATTACCGTGTTTTTGTCGCCAATGGTTGAACACGGTGAAGATTTGCATGCGCGCGTTGTTGGGATGACTCATCTTGGCTTGACTGATTCGCGCTTCTCTGATCCCCAGATGTCTGCCAATACATTCCCAGCCTTCTCCCATGTTGCCGGACATGACATTGATATCCATTTGATCCAGAGACCATCGTTTCTTTTTCTTCGGCAAGCCGTCCATCCACTGGCGTATGGGGTCTTCTTTCTGTTCGACAAACTCGTCTTTGCGTTTGATCAACGCGGTCTTAAAGCCCGGTACCACCGTCCAGAACTTTTTCAAGGCTTTCTCGACGTCTTCTCGCCATCGTTGTTCGTCCTCCCACGTCTTGACTTGATCCCGTGGATCGTCCATCATACTGCCTAGCACGTTATCGATGTCTTGCAGTTTCGGCTCGTCCACCCAAAGGTAGTGATTGTAATCGTCCACGGGATGCGAGGGTTGACCCGTTATGGAAGAAACGCCTAGTCCCAGACAAGAGTGGTATCTCTGACTGGGATGTTCGTACTTGCAGCCGATACACTCTTCGTGTTGCCTTTCTTCTATAATGGGCAGGAAACATTTCAACACTCGAAAGTTGAGCCATCGTTGTCTAAGTTTCTCGATCAAATTTTCTGCCGGTTCGTCATCTTCTTTGTTTGTTCGCCATCGTCCTGAGACCCGCAAGTCAGTATCCATAGGGGTAAGTGTTGCTCGGTTGGCCATCGTCATTGAATTGAACAAACCGCTTGTCATACACGATTTTATACCGTTTGTTCTCGGGGCGTGTCCAAAGACGGCGGTCACGTGATCTGGTAATCTTGAACGGATTGGCTATGACCAGAGGTTCGTTTTGATGGACGTGCCGTACATTCTCCTTCATGATGGCGTAATTCAACTGTTGGGAGGCACGATAATTCAAGGTGAATCCCCGGACTTTACATACAGTTTTACCATCGCTCTGGCGGTACGCGTAATTCTTTGGCCCTCCGCTAACAAATTCTCGAATGGTGACATCTTCGGGCAACTCGTTCTTCCACTGACCCAAACTCGAACCTTCCGGGGGATTCCATGACGTGGCGTGGTATTGGTAGATGACGCTATCGGTGTCAAAATAGCAAACGCGCTCTCCCAACTTTTCCAAGACGGAATAGAGTTTCAAACGAGCTTGAGCCGTGACAAAGGCGGCGATAACCACGTTGGTGATGGGACAGGGTGCCACGTGTTCTTCTTTTTTCAGCGTTTCCATCAAGACCATGTTATCGTTCACTAACTGCACATCTCGTACGGTCTGGGTCACGTCCAACATTTTTTCAAAATAGACGCTGGGCTCCGTGATGTATTCTGTTTTGGGAAAGTTGTCTCTCTGTCCGAATTTACCCCATGCTGTGTTCAATTGTAACTTGCTAAACGCCCGCATCCCTTTGTTGGGTTTTATCGACGCGGGATCCAGACGAATACCTTCCGTGTCGTACACGTCCTTGACGAAGCGGGTCTTGTCTTCTTCGGTGTGGCAGGTGTCGGGATAACCGCTGCTTTCCATCTTCTTCTTGAGGTAGTGATTAATGTACCCAGTAAACAGACCGCCCGTTTTGGCCTCGGGATCGTAAGTGCTGAATTCTTTCCAGTGCCAGACTTCGTAGACTTTTAGTACTTTGTATCCTAGGGTCACCGCTTTCTTGAGTTCCAGGGTGACAAACGTACCCACCCAGGCTCGCTGTTCGTCGCTGTGCTCACAAGGTTGGTATTCGGCAATCTCCCCTTGTTGCATGTGTTCGTCGACGCAGCTTCGACACAGGGCAAACACCAATTTCTGTTTGCGTCGAAACGGGAGCACTGGATGGTACAGGCCACGGGGTGGCAAGACGGAACACTGGATCAATCCTTCGTACTGTTGCCACTGGTCTTGATCGGGCTGTGTGACGATCGTGGGTTCCTTGATGGGAAAGGTACCGTACTTGCAGATGTAAGGGTACAAGGACACCACGTCGATGTAGCGCATGTCTTCCACCGACTCGTTCACCAACAGTTGGATGGCATTGGTTCTTCCGCCGAAGAAAGCGTTGCGGGGCATCAGTGGTTCGGGAGCGGGCCATTGCTGATCTTCCAAGCCTTGTAAAAATTCGTTCATCTCGGGATCGTGGCGTCGTTCTTCCTCCATCTCACATTCCCACATGACGCGGATGGTCTTCATACCGTACTGTTCCTGGAGTCGACGGTGACGTTCTTGGGTCTTCTGGTACAAGTCCCTCATACTGCGAGATGGATCGTAGGGATGTTTATGCTGAACGTCTTGAACGGGACCCGGATAACATTTGGGACAACCGTGAAAGGCACACCCGTGAAACTCGTACACCGTACCCGTGGTCGTGTCCATACCATCTAAACTGTAAGGGCCAACTCGGCATTCATTACCGTTGCGGGCGTGTCGAATGTTGGGTAGTGGCGTCTGGTTTCGGAATGCAGCCATGGTCTGTCGATGTTGTTCCCATTCCAACCATCGAAGGGCTTTGTTGGACTGTTGTCGAGGCTGGAAGCGGTGCCAGTCCTTACCAGGTTTTGGCTCTTGCATCAGGGCTCGAGGAATGACGACGAGGGTGTCTTTCTTGAGGTAGTGCGTGCGTAACACGCGACTGCAGGCAGAGGCCAGGGTCAAACTCTTTTCAAAGGGATCGATTCCCGTGTCCATGAGGAATATCTCGCGAAACACGCCACAGCATCGGCGGAGGACATCGACGTCACTTTTACAGTAGGCGAGAATTTCCTGACGAAAATCAAAGACGTCGTGACTGTGTTGTTGGTACCACTCGTGAAATTTTTCTCGTTCCGATACACTCATGCCATCCGGATCGTAATCGGTGTCGGGAGGATAGGCGCCCACGTATTCTTCGTTCTCCGGTTTGTTGAAGTGGTGAGGGAAGTAACCTTTCTTGAGTTCTTGCAGGCCAAAGGTCTTGGGCATGTCCCGTAAAGCCATCGGTAGAAAGTTGAGGGAATCGATGAATTTTACCGTACCGACAGTGATCGTCATCGCTTTACCACCATTCATAATCACTTCGGGTTGCGCCACGGAATGTTTGTGCAGCGTCTGTAAAATCAGCAGTCCGTCGTAACCTTTAAAGTTGTGAGCCACGGCAATCACGGGACTCGATTCGTGACTGTCATGTTTCCGACCATTTACCACCGTACCGTGAGCAGCGAGTTGTAGAAACCATTTTCCCACATCGTCCAGTGTGCCTGGGCCTTTAAACACAATTTCTCGTTGGTGATTCCAGTACGTGTCGCAGTGCTCGCAGGGATCTTGGTTGTCGATACAAAAGTGACAGCAGGTTTGCAGGACACATAGGTTGGGAATGTGTTCACCGGTATCTTGCTGGCATTCAAAGTCAAAGAAGACGAAACGGGTCAACGTTGATTTCTGTAGTTTGTCGATTTGGGTCTTCCTGTCTTTATTCATGTCGATGGGTGATTTCAGTGGTTGGATGTAACAAAACTGTTTCTCGGCCGTGTGCCACTCTCGGCAGATGGAACATTCGTATTCTCCGCATCGATGTTCTTCCAAATTTCGTTTGGCCTTGATGACGTCCCACTCTTTTTGACATTTCTCACATTTCTTCCATCGATGACATACACTGCACTTGGCTCTGGAACGGGTGACGAGATGATTGTCAAAACATTGGCGGCTCACAAACACACGATGACAACGGTAACACGTCTTTGTGTGGGGATCGGGTGGACAGGGTGGACCCACTGTCTTGCATCCATGACACATGACGTGACACGCGTGTTTCTCTGCATGATCGTATCCCACTTGGCAGGTCTCACAAAAATACGACCTTTCCACAAAGGCGGGCATGGAGGTAATGACGTCGTAATGTCTGTCGTGTAAATACAGGTTGAGATGTTTTGGTGTGCCGGTGACGTGTTTTGTTCCCCGATAGATCGCCTTCCCAAAGATGGCTCGAGAGAAAACGTTGAGCTGATATCCTTGCTCTCCCAAATACTTGGCGTACAATTCCCAGGTTTCCATCCCCGTGCAGGCTTGCCTGGCTCCATCGACGGCATCGATAAGTGCTTCCGTTTTCTTCGTCTGCCACGAGTGGGGTCCTGCCCTCCTCTGTAGTCTGTTCCGTTCTCTTTCCCATTCAGGCGTGTCTTTTTTGTTGGCAAAGTGACGAGCGACGACAATAGCTCGCTGAAAACATAAGTCGTCGGCATTCTTTATGGTGACCAAACATTGCTTTCTCTTTAAATAATCTTCGAAATTAGCACTGTGTCTCTTCTTCGTGTTTGTTCCACTACCTCTACCATCGGGAGGGGACACGTGGCAAATACTCATGGACATGCGTTGATCTAATCTGAATTCTTCGTTACTTTGTAACACGGCAGCCACTTTCTGTAAAACGTCTTCGGCTTTTAACAAACGATGCTCACGGAAAGGTAACCAGATCGGTGTTTTGAGTCCTGGGTGACTAATGGCGATTCTAACGTAGTCACTTTCTCTGGCGTCCAAGGTTCGGCGAATTTCCTCGATGATGGCCTCAAAAGTGTCGTGTAGTTGTTGTGGTACATCGTTGGCTGGAACGTGGGACCAATCTTCCAAAAAGTCTATCTCCACACACAGTGATTCGGTTCTAAACAATCGGCTGTATCGTCTATCCACGGGTCGTAAAGAATAACTCATCTTGCTTCGCTCGCTGATCGCATATCAATGTTCGAAGCTGTCGCTTCTCGGCCTTTTATGCCCGTCACCATGAATGGACTCGTCCATGACGTCATATCCTTCAAATGGACTCGTCCGTGACGTCATATCCATGCCATTACACATGTGCAATACTTAACGTCAGGTTACATGCGGTTGTGTAATACTGGATTTTCCATACGTCTATTTTTAGCAACAAACGTACACACATGCGCTGTATAACGTTACATCGCGTCTATATTTAGCCTCCAACGTACGCATAACGTTGCATCACGTCTATATTTAGCCCACAACGTTCAACCTACGATGCATAACGTGATGCTCAGTACTTTGACGTCACTCCATGAATGGACTCGTCTGTGACGTCATACCACTCAAATGGACTCGTCCTTACGGTTTTAAAACGACACAACACACGTCTCTCTATCAGTATCAGAATGGATGCTCCGGTGTTACGCATCGAAGACAACCACAGCACGGATACTCTCATGTATCTCAGGGGTAACACGCTTGCCGTGATTACCCCTGACGATATCTTCGTCTTACCTGACGAGGTATTAAAAACACCTCCCAGGAAAAGACCTCCTCCCGAATTAGTGGAGGCCATTAGACGCAACCGACATAAAGTGCGTCGTACCCTCACATTCTAGTGCTCGCATTCGAGTGTGGACCAACGGCCCTTTTCAGGGCCAACTTAATCAATGTAAAAGAGTTGTTTCCCCTTCCCTCCTCCTCCTCCTCTCCTCTTCCCCCTTCTTCTTCTTCTTCTTCTTCTTTTCTCTCTCTCTTTTCCTGCGCGCGCGCCCCTCTTCGTACGTCACGCACGTGCAAGGGGTCACGCACGTGCAAGGGGTCACGCACGTGCCAGGGGTCACGCACGTGTCAGGGGTCATCTAGGTCACGCACGTGCAAGGGTCACGTGCAAGCACATGCACGCACGCGCATGCGCGCACGTGCGTCCCTCGACAGGCGCCCTAACTACTATAAACTCTGTATTCCTCTCTCTAGATGAATAAATCTATTTACATGAGCAAATAATTAATGGAGAACATTAAATTGACTGATGCGCGGATAATTTATGCAGAAAATTAAAAGTGGACGTTTTATTTACACCAGCATAAAATTAAAGTGGCTATTCCATTTAGATAAACCGATTATTAATGTAAAAACTTAAAGGGACTGATAGATGAGTAATCACATTAGCTAAAAATGTTCTTAGCCAATTGTGGTAGTACGAAGTGTTTATTTTTGAAAATTGGTAGGCAGTGGTTGACGTATGTTAAAGCAACCAGATCAAGGAGGTCAACGAAGGATGGGTAATACTAAGAAAGAGCAAACCCTACACGTTTAATTCAACACGAACGTAATTCCCCAGTCCTGATTTTATCCGATATATTGCTAGGATTCCCCCCCCCCCGCGCCTTATTAAAGATACATACTGTAAGATTTAGATAAAGAACTAGCCGTGTCTGCTATAATAGTTAGAAAACAAGTTAGTAAAAAAAGTAATATATTGACAATTTTATGCGAATAAATTATGCCTAATTAATCATTCATACAACATTTAAACCAAAAAGAGGACCGTCAATAGCACACACTGCGGACTAACGACGAGTCTGAGTTTAGGGTCCCTCGAGCTTAGAGATACATTATGTAAGATTTAGATAAAGAGCTGACCATTCAAGTTATAACAGTTCAAAATAGATAATGTAAACTGAAAATGTTGAAAATTGTATTCATATTTATTTATTTCGAGACACTTTACCACTGTGTGCATTATAGTAACCAGGGCACATTATTCGAGACTTAGCCTAGGTTTCCCAATTCTAAATTAAATTTTTAAATGGCAATCCGTTCTCATCTGGTTGAAATCTCGAGCATCCAATACCATCGAGAGTGTATTATGGTCATGGTTTGTTAATTTAAATGTCAAATTGATAATTTAGATAACATTTCAGACCTAAAGAAAGACCCGCAATAGGCAGATTCACCGCTTGCATAATACATGTTTAAGATTCGTGAGTTAAATTGTAGGCCCATCGCTGATTGTACGATTCAGACTGGTTTACAACCATGACACAATGATCTAGAAATAAGTCATACACAGATGACATCGCCTGACTCAGAACTAGTCTAGGGACACTACTTGATGGCACTGTTTTCAGACATCGCATGAATATTAATGCCATGTAGTCAGAAAGCTTAGGCTTAATGATTCCACGGTGCCATTATAAAGGCTGCGATCAATGTGACAAGTTACGTCAACATTAAATGTTTCAAACGACAGACTTAAAGGAGCTAAATCGCTAACATTTGGGACTTAGAAATTGACACAAGTCGGTCAGAACGCATATAATACTGCAACATGAATGTATATAAACTGATTTACATTCAATGGTTTCCGTTTTTACTCTAATTTCAAATCAGTTATGTTCCGCGAAATAAGTCAGCAGTCTAAATCAAGCACAAATTATAGCGTCTGGTAATTCCAGTCTGCATACACCGTCTGATTTGGTGCAACGTGTTTAGCCTCGTCCCTTGCTTGTCTTGTTAAAACTAGGGCTGAAACGCATAACGGTACACGATTCGTGTACCAATGGTAAAATATTTATTTTGTCTTAAATATTGGATATCAGAAGCCCATCTTTTTCCGGTAAGATCACAACATCAAAGTTGATTTAAATGGACAAATAATTTGTGTTTTCAATGTTGAAGATTTTGGATGATATTGAGTTAGAGACTTAGCCACTTTAACACGATTCTTTAAATGGCATCTAGAAATAGAAGTAAGTATTCATAATAAAAATGAAATGAAATGGGGTATAACGTCCTTATGTTCGGTGGGGCAGGGGGGTGGGATGGCCTAGTGGTCTAGAGTGCCGCGCTTCGACCTCTAGCTGGCCGGTCACCTCTGGCTTGCGGCTGTGGTTTCGAGCCCTGGTGTGAGCGTATGTTGCATGGAGATAGGGGCGCCTTCTCAACTTCGTGGGTTTCCTCCTGGCACTCCGGTTTCCTCCCACTGATAAAGACCCCTACGCGCAAGCGAATTATTGGGAAAACGTGACATGTATGTGTTACGAAACGTGGCTATTTAAAGATACATTATGTAAGAGAAAGGTATTCTCACTATAATAGTTCGAAAATATAATAATATAAAGTAAAATGAATAATTTGTAAATTTCATTCAATAGACTCTATTGCTAGCGAAGATATTAGCCTTTGAAAGTTTGACAAGACGTGCGCAATAATTTAAACCACCGTACTGGTTGTTCGAAGCTGAGTCTCGTTCCTCAATATTTAGCTTAATTCCAAATATTGCTGAATTGTTCTAATCTATTTAATTTTTGCCTTGGTAAGTTAATTAATGTCTAATTAACAGTTTACATAACATTTCAGACCAAAAGAAAGACCAGCAATAAGCAGATTTAGCTCTTGTATGTTTAATAAGAGAGACGTAGTTATATCATCAGTGCACGCAAAAGATGCCTTGACTGTTGGAATTCAACGATGGGGCGACGAACACACCACCATACGCGAGATAGCCCTCATACAAAACTGCATGACACATTCCCGCCTTGATAATTCCTGTTGACGTTGACCAGTAGGCCATAAAACCCGAGTTCATTTTATTTATACAGGCGCATAGGACGCCTCTTTGTGCACTTTTAACCATTTTGGTCGATCGAGAGCGGTCCATTGTGATTTCCCGGCGTAGTGTCAGTGGTGCAAGAAGGGGGTATGGTGAGGAGACCCGTCTAGTTTTTCGGATAGGACGAAATGCAGAGATCACGTGCAGACGCCGTGGTTCACGTAAATGAAACCAATAAAAACGACGCACCGGTATAAGGGGAAAATTTCTCTCACTCCTATTATTCTATATGACCCTCTGTTCTTGATAAGTCGGGTACGTTTGTTCGTTCGTTCCTGACGTTTTACGTCTGCTTTCACCAAGGGTGATATCGCAGACAGGTCGGACACTAGCTACGAGAACGTAACTAAAAACGCTGAGATACACTGATGTGATTGTTTTTAGCTACAACTGGATGTCTTTAGTTCCAAGTGGCAAACTCAATTTCTTCATTAATGCATGTACCATCTTTAAAATAAGTCAATTTTATACTATTTGTACTTATTTCACATACGCAGCCCAGTCTACTGAAACAACAATCATTTATCAGCAACTATTGACAATAAAGTAAATCATGCGTTGTTTTTATGTATTAACGACGTTTAATTTAAAATGTCGGAAAAAGCAATCTACTATTGCTATGATTTAAAAAGAGGGGATTTGTACCCATGTCTGGTAGGATTATCTGCTTAATTGTAGTTGGATGTGACAGAAATGTTATAAATAACAATAATCAATTGAATTGAAACATGTTGTCAATTTTGCTTACTTTTTGCGAGTGTGATTCGCGTTCGGCTTTGCTACGTTGAACTAAATATGACCATCTCTTATCTCGAAACACGGAGGGTGGAGAGATGAGGTTTGTTATCTAGTCGGACACTAAACCAAATTTCATTTATACAGCTAGAAGGCTCACGAGTCTTGAACGCTTTTTTATTTCCCTGTAATGATTTTTAGCTGAACATCAAAAACACTCTCCCCAGCAATAAACCGAGTTTACGGTGAATTGATCAAAGTCCTAAACCCTCTCTAGCTCTCTTTATAAACTCCCCGATGACGTGATGTTTGGTTTCATGTCAGATGTTATTGTAATGCGCCATTACACATCGACATTAATTTATTTAGTTTTTCATCTAATATATAAATATCAAATCACTCGGAACAATAGATTGTCTATTTTAGGTAATTTCAAAAACTTGTCACCAGCCCACAACGGAAGGAGTATTTATAGCGTACATCGATACGATCAAACTTTGGTTATTTTTGTCTTCGTGGTTTATACTAACAACTGTTTGCCGATCTTCAGCACATATGAAATCATGTTGTGATATATAAAGTGCTTTTTAAAG